>JAVGWX010000006.1:110759317-111432650 GCA_036924085.1 Ariolimax columbianus | reverse complement strand
GACCATTCATAGATCTATCCATCCTATTATCCATCTAAAACTGTTCTGGTCTCTTCTTGCTGGAACATACCACAAAAAAAGGTAAACAATGTAGTGCAACCAGGATGTAACAAATGTTGTCAACAGCTAGAGAAATTATCCACAAAAAAATATCAACTATACGATATGAAACATCACATAGTAATAACATCAGTGAACTGAAAGGGAAACGGAGAATTGCTGGATATGGAAATACGAGATGTGATTAAAAAGGGATAACGATTACATCATCATTTTGTAACTTTGGAATACAGCCAAAGTTGCTAGACACAGGTTGACCTCTGAACCTAATATACATATCGACCGAGTCACGTCTACTCTGTTCACCTGGCATGTCTGCACTAGTGCCTTGTCCTTAGATATGTTTGAAGCGCACTCGCGCATTGTCATGCCGTAAAACATCTACCAACGGTTTTGTCAAAAAGTTAGTAAGCCAAACAAAAACACATATTTAAAGTTATAAACAGTCAACGAGCTAAATTATTTCAGTCGAGCACTACCGGCTTGTGAGGGGTATAAATGTTTTAAAGATGGCTGTGAGCGTGTTGAGAATGATGAGTGAAATGGGACAGAGGCGAAGTAATGTCAATATAATTCTGATTGTATCGGGAAAAAGTATATAACAGGCCCACCGATGGAAGAAAATACAGTTTATTCTCGTAAAGTTGGAGAAAACTAGTATTAAAAAAAACGCTTTAATCAGATTGGTTAAGAATCGAGAGGGTGAGACGCAAGGCTATAACTAGTGAACGCCCCTTTGTTGTTTAAGCGGCCGAGAATAGTACGCCGGGTTGTCACATTTTCAATTAGGGATATGAGTGAATGGGACATGTCTAGACAACTAGGCTAGGACAAGAGGGGAAAAGCCAAGGTATGATTGACGGATGACCAGTCGGCTCAGAGAGAACATATCAACGCTAGAATGGGTTCTTAAATGACAGCAGAGTAGATTTAGGCATTAGATGCTAGAGCAAATCTAGAAAGCTGTCTTAATATGCTCTATTGGCCATTGGATTTGTACTTCTTGGAGTGAATTGGCCCTTCAATGATCAATCGAGACACATAGCTTTTATTAAGTTATATCACTATACATTGAGAGCATTACATTTGTTTGCTCATTGCTGTGGACGGTGAATTGCCTGTAAATAGCAAAGGTTCGTGGTACAAAAAAGAAGGTGCATCTTAGGAGCCCTCAGGGAAGCCATTTGCTCAGTATAGGTGTAACACGGACACCATGGCAGCTGCCAGAAAACATCTTTCACACATGAGGAATGAACTAACCAAGGTATCTGCCAGAAAACAGCTTTCACACCTGAGGAATGAACTAACCAATGCAGCTTCCAGAAAACAGCTTTCATACCCGAGGAATGAACTAACCAAGGCAGCTGCCAGAAAACAGCTTTCACACCTGAAGAATGAACTAACCAAGGTAGCTGCCAGAAAACAGCTCTCACACCCGGGAAAGGAACTAACCAAGGTAGCTGCCAAAAAACGAACAAAACTTCAGTGGCTACCATCCCATTGGGACGTACCCGGAACAAGAAAGATGACAAGCTGGCAAAAATGGGTGAAGACTGTGAACATGAAAATGTTAGTGATCAAATAGAGAGCTATCTATGATGGCACAAGAGAATAGAACCAATTAAACGACGACTATCATTGACGGGCAGGGACAGATCACCATTCTTCGTCTTAGAGCAGTGTACAAGTGACTAAACAGACATATGTACAAGCTTCGATTATCGAAGTACACATGTGTACTTACAGAATAGATTGGTCAGCATGTACGATGAGTTGGACAGACAATACTCAGTCGATTCATTAATAAATACAAAACTGTACGGAGTAAAAGCGAAGCTCAAAACAGCTTTCGAATTCACAAATGGAGCTCACCTGACAATGAAAACATCAAAGATGCAATTACAAATAGTAGAAAAGGTTCCAACAATTACCCCTTAGTTTTCTCTATTTGGTGTCCCACATCCAGAATTCCCTAAATCTATAACATTAAAAACTGTACATACTGTGTATTTTCATTGTTCACTTACTTATTCAATAAAAGATTGTAGATCAGACTTTACTGCCGTGTCGTTTGTTTCAAACCGTATTTGATTTATTCATATGTTTATTTCAGTTTATTTAGGTGTTGCATATGTTCACAGGTGATATATCGTCGTTAGCTGTTAACGGGTTTCTTAAAGTAGCTTAAAGAAGGTTTTGTTTCTGAGACGTCAATACATTTACAATTACTGGACTGTACGACCTCGTCACAGCGATAAACTTACGTAATCTGGCTTGGTATGGCGGCCCAAGGGCCTGGCATATACTATACTTCAGGACGCAGTACAAGGCAAGCAAGATGGGAGCGTTCGAGAAAACGATGGGAAGTGGACATTGTTGAATCGACTAGTCTACGACCCGAGGAGGCACAAAAAGCAACCGCAGACAGAGAAGGGTGGTGTATGTTTGTAGAGGTGTCAGCAGTAGTGCCCTAATGATCTCAAGAGGTCACGGTATGAACTAAACTGAATATACTTGTAAGCTAAATAAGAGCTATGCTTCGACTTTCAAGAAAATTCAACTTTCTGAGACCCTCTGGTCCCCACCGTGTCGAGAAAAGAAGGCGAAAGAGCGCCGAGCGTGACATCTGTTTTGACTGGAACTTTCCAGTTCAAAGCGATTTTGTGCCACAATTTCCAGTGATATGTCATCTCTGATAGCAGAAAAATGGAATGTCCATTACAATAAATAAATGACAAATAAAAGGACTGACGCGTAGATTGACTGAACATCTTTGGTTACTGAGACCGCAGCTCACTGTCTTTGAACTTTGAGTTAAACTTTTGTTTGATTAGCGAATTATTGTTAGTGCCCGTGTACCTTCTCGCAGTTCATCTTCTTTTACATTTTTATGAACAATAGACTTTTTGAAACTTTCTTCCATCTCCGTGAAAAATCCAACAAACTTACTTTTTTGTCAACGACGTTTTTGTAAAGCACGTTTTTGAACGACTAAGATTACAATTAGATATTGTAAGTTTTCCATATTTCGTGAAATATTAAAAACCCAGCCAAACACTCCATCACAGATGTAAACAAAGCGCGAAACTTCTCATATCTTTCCTTCACTTCAGTTTTCAGTTACTTGGATAGCTAGCGGCGTTGCAAGAGTGGGTGTCATGTGTCAGAAGCAAATAAAGAGCCCTCGGTCTGTCAGGCCAAGAAACTCGACCATTACCTGTTTGTGACTTACAACTACTTTTGTTGCTAGGGCTACTTAAGCCAGAGACTACAGGCACTGGCGCACTTAATACGGGCAGTGCTTTTTTCGAGTGGTAATAATATATGGTGTCATGTAGAAATCTAGGTGAGATACGGAGACATGAACCATCATCATCATCAGGTGCCCTGCTGGTTGGCGTTGGCGATCATGTACCTCCATCCAGTTCTTTGACGTGTGTCGTTTACCAACTCTGTTGTTGATTGTCGGCCGTGTCAATCTCTCAGGCTGTCCAATATCTTCTCACTCTGCCTTCATCTGCCTCTCTTTCCTGCTATCTTCTTCCGTTGTCACAACGTGCTTCAATACGCCCCTTCTCATAACTTGCCCGAAAAAGGATGACTGTCTTGTTCTAGTCCTTGCAATAAGTTGCCTTGTGTTTGTGCCTCTTCAAGTACTGTATCATAAGTTGCCTTGTGTTTGTGCCTCTTCAAGTACTGTATCCTAAGTTGCCTTGTGTTTGTGCCTCTTCAAGTACTGTATCATAAGTTGACTTGTGTGTGTGCCTCTTCAAGTACTGTATCATAAGTTGCCTTGTGTTTGTGCCTCTTCAAGTACTGTATCATAAGTTGCCTTGTGTGTGTGCCTCTTCAAGTACTGTATCATAAGTTGCCTTGTGTTTGTGCCTCTTCAAGTACTGTATCATAAGTTGCCTTGTGTTTGTGCCTCTTCAAGTACTGTATCATAAGTTGCCTTGTGTTTGTGCCTCTTCAAGTACTGTATCATAAGTTGCCTTGTGTTTGTGCCTCTTCAAGTACTGTATCATAAGTTGCCTTGTGTTTGTGCCTCTTCAAGTACTGTATCATAAGTTGCCTTGTGTTTGTGCCTCTTCAAGTACTGTATCATAAGTTGCCTTGTGTGTGTGCCTCTTCGAGTACTGTATCATAAGTTGCCTTGTGTTTGTGCCTCTTCAAGTACTGTATCATAAGTTGCCTTGTGTGTGTGCCTCTTCAAGTACTGTATCATTGATTTTTCTTGCAGTCCATGGGATCCACAGCATTCTTCTGCAAAACCACATCTCAATTGCTTCCAAGGATCTATGGGCGTGCTTACTGATTGTCCATGATTCACTGCCAATTGTCAGTACTGGTTCCACGTAGCATCTAACGATTTTATTTCTCAGTTCTAGCGACAAGGTTTTATTGCACAATATTCCATCCATGGTTTATAAGACCGATTTTGAACCGTCACTCAGCGAAAAAGTGTAATTATATGAATCCAGGAGGAGAACAGATTTCGAACTGGCAGTTCGATAACAGGCTGCAACAGGGCAGACTGGCTAAGGTGAATGGATCGAAGAGGGAATGCTAACCCGATACTCAAAAAATCCTTGCTGAAGTCGGATGTGTTGGACCGAAATGTGCAATTATCGCAGTCAAGCTGTAATCTACTACACAAGGCATTCCGTTCTGTGGACTATATTCTGCTATTTAGGCCCGTGTCAGTATTTGGTAGCCGGAGATTGAGAACGAGCGAAGCCAAGCCAAACGGGCAGTTTAAAAAAAAAAAATTACTAGCTTTGGCAGCAATAAAGTTAATCCCACAGAAGTAACTACTGGTGAGGTAATGAAGTGTTAACGATATGATCGTAATAAATATTTGGAACTACGGAGATCGTGCTCTGTCGTCGATACTTTCAGCAAAAGGCAATATGAAGTGTAGAGAAGAAGAACGAGCGTAAGGAAAGGACTTGGAAGAGAAAAGGGTAGAGGTGTATGAAAGTTATCAGTTAAGTTAATCAACGACCGCCTTTTGGATGAAGACTGCATCCGATAAACCAGCAGTGCACAGATTGCAGGATTTTGAAATCATACGTGGGTCTATCAGAGAGGGGTCTGTGATAGGACGGAGCAGGAGTGTGTATAACCAGCGAGCTATAGGAACCACCAGTTTCTACACTCTTCACCATATACTGGCTGGACTGAGCGCCTATGACTTTGCCGGTAGTGCAGTGAAGTCGATTCTTAATAAAACAGAAAAGATCATTGTACTAAGCTACAATAATTTATTGTACTAAGCCACAGTAATTGAATAAGTTTGACTGGCTAGTTCCCGTCTTCGCAGTCTCCTCCCATCTCAAGCTGTAAGCCAGGTACCCATTAGTAGCTAGGTCGACTGGAGTGTAACCGCAAGAGTTGAACACCAAACTTTGTAAAAATCATGTGTTCTGTCACTAGATTACTCAGAAAACATGTTTTTGTAATGATAATAGTAACTATTAAAATGCATTAAAAAATTTACGTTTACGAACTTAAAACATCTTGTAAATTGGTGAAAAACAAATACATGTTTCTCTCTGCTTAAGAAAAGACGAATTAATGTATTTATGTTAAACAGTGTCCATTTTGACTGGATTATATGCACAATGTATGCGGAAGTAAAATACAGACATACCTCGCTTATCTGACCAGAAGAATGGTGATTAACCCTAATTCATCAAATAACACTATATAGTAGTTGCGGGAAAAATGATAAAAATAATGAAACTTCTACCAAATTCAGACCTAATGATTCTCCACGCAACGTAAGTCGGCCGAAGAAACAACATTGACCCAGGTCCAGAGGTCCAGTCAACCACAGGAAGTAAAAATATTGACACAGACCAACTGAACCAATTGAAGTAACAAGATTGACCTAGTCCAAGTAAACAGGAAGTAACAAGATTGACCTAGTCCAAGTAAACAGGAAGTAACAAGATTGACCTAGTCCAAGTAAACAGGAAGTAACAAGATTGACCTAGTCCAAGTAAATAGGAAGTAACAAGATTGACCTAGTCCAAGTAAAGAGGAAGTAACAAGATTGACCTAGTCCAAGTAAAGAGGAAGTAACAAGATTGACCCAGGCCAAGGGAACAGGAAGTAACAACATTGACCCAGGTCCAGAGGTCCAGTCAACCACAGGAAGTAAAAATATTGACACAGACCAACTGAACCAATTGAAGTAACAAGATTGACCTAGTCCAAGTAAACAGGAAGTAACAAGATTGACCTAGTCCAAGTAAACAGGAAGTAACAAGATTGACCTAGTCCAAGTAAACAGGAAGTAACAAGATTGACCTAGTCCAAGTAAAGAGGAAGTAACAAGATTGACCCAGGCCAAGGGAACAGGAAGTAACAAGATTGGCCCAGGACCAATCACAGTCAACCACAGGAAGTAACAACAATGACCCAGGACCAGTCAACCACAGGAAGTAACAACAATGACCCAGGACCAGTCAACCACAGGAAGTAACAACATTGACCCAGGAGCAGTCAACCACAAAAATTAACAAGATGAAGAATAAGATGAACATAAGAAGAAAAGGATAAAGAATAAAAAGAAGATAAATAGAAGAAGAAGATACATATAATTAGACGAAAAGAAGAAGTAGTAGAAAAAGATAATCAGAAGAAAAAGAAGAAGATAAAAACGAAAAATTGGAAGAAGAAAAAAAAGAAGAAGATAAGGAAAAAGAAGCAGACGAAAATGAAGAATAAAAATAGAAAATATAAAGCAAATACAAAATAAAAAGACGATAAAGAACAAATTATCAGGCAGAAGAACAGATAGAAGAAAGATAAGAAAGAGAAGAAGCATATGAAGTCAACACTGAATGTGAAGAAAAAAAAAGTAGAAGATAATGACGAAAAAGAAGAGGAAGATGAAAAAGAAAAAGCAATAAATGAAGATAAAAACGATGAAGAGGAAGAATACAAATACAAATTAGAGCAATAAGTAGAAGAAGAAGAAAACGAAGGAGAAGAATAGGAAGGAGACAAGGAGGAAACAGAAGAAAATTAGGTTAAAAATTAAAGAAAGAAGATAAAGAAAGTCAAGAAGAAAAAGATGATATTGAAAAACAAATGAGACAGATGAAGTAGATACTGAATCAGACGGAAAGTAGCAGATGTGGACTACTAGGAGGAGAAGAAGAAGAAGAAGAAGAAGAAGAAGAAGAAGAAGAAGAAGAAGAAGAAGAAGAAGAAGAAGAAGAAGAAGAAGAAGAATGTAAAACACCGCAACAAAAACAGATTCTAACTTTTCCCACTTCCCATGAAACAAACAAATTTGTCAATAAAATTAAATGTCATAAGGGATGTTAGATTAATACAAAAACATTGAAATGTAGTTTTACAGTAGAACAGAAACAGACATTTATCAATTACCAGCTGAACAAATAATAAAAACCAGACAAACAAACAAAAACAGCACAAAATAAACAAGTTAACTAAACTAATTAAATTACGTTTGACAGCAAACACTAAAAATTAATGCAATCAATTTTATTATCAATTAAAGTTGGCCTGTTAACAACAAATGGCGGCATTGGCGTTTTGAATGTGAAGTTGTGGAAAGAGTAGTATATGAATTTGTGAACTGTTTAATCACTATGACGATTATCCTTCGTCTACATCTGTTATATGATGTTGTGAACTGTTTAATCACTATGCCGATTATCCTTCGTCTACATCTGTTATATGATGTTGTGAACTGTTTAATCACTATGCCGATTATCCTTCGTCTACATCTGGTAACGAAAGACTGGCGTCTTTGTTATAAGGTGTTGGTCGTTCTCCATGTTTCCGCTCCATACTTCTGATGTCCGAGGAGTCGCAGAAAGGCGTAACGCGTTGACTTCATTGTTATCGCCTGTTGAGAGGCTTATGCTGTCGCTGGGAGGAACTTCCCGAGTGTGTTAGAGACACATCGATCAACTTACGCCTAGTTCGGCCGCTTGCCCACGGACGGGAGACCTACTATAATATGCAGGTTGGTAATTAAGTATTCAAACTAAATGACCGAACCACTTGAATGTTTGGAAGTCAATGTAGGCACTAACTGGGTTTGTTGGTAGTCAATGTAGGCACTAACTGGGTTTGTTGGGAGTCAATGTAGGCACTAACTGGGTTTGTTGGTAGTCAATGTAGGGTTTGTTGGGAGTCAGTGTAGGCACTAACTGGGTTTGTTGGGAGTCAGTGTAGGCACTAACTGGGTTTGTTGGGAGTCAATGTAGGCACTAACTGGGTTTGTTGGGAGTCAGTGTAGGCACTAACTGGTTTTGTTGGGAGTCAATGTAGGCACTAACTGGGTTTGTTGGGAGTCAATGTAGGCACTAACTGGGTTTGTTGGGAGTCAATGTAGGCACTAACTGGATTTTTTGGAGATCAATGTAAGCACTTACTGGGTTTGTTGGGAGTCAATGTAGGCACTAACTGGGTTTGTTGGAGGTCAATGTAAGCACTAACTGGGTTTTTTGGTAGTCAATGTAGGCACTAACTGGGTTTGTTGGTAGTAAATGTAGGCACTAACTGGGTTTGTTGGTAGTCAATGTAGGCACTAACTGGGTTTGTTGAGAGTCAATGTAGGCACTAACTGGGTTTGTTGGTAGTCAATGTAGGGTTTGTTGGGAGTCAATGTAGGCACTAACTGGGTTTGTTGAGAGTCAATGCAGGCCCTAACTGGGTTTGTTGGGAGTCAATGTAGGCACTAACTGGGTTTGTTGGTAGTCAATGTGGGCACTAACTAGGTTTGTTGGGAGTCAATGTAGGCACTAAGTGGATTTATTGGGAATCAATGTAGGCACTAACTGGGTTTGTTGGTAGTCAATGTAGTGTTTGTTGGGAGTCAATGTAGGCACTAACTGGGTTTGTTGGTAGTCAATGTAGGCACTAACTGGGTCTGTTGGTAGTCAATGTAGGCACTAACTGGGTTTGTTGGGAGTCAATGTAGGCACTAACTGGGTTTGTTGAGAGTCAATGTAGGCACTAACTGGGTTTGTTGGGAGTCAATGTAGGCACTAACTGGGTTTGTTGGCAGTCAATATAAGCACTAACTTGGTTTGTTGGGAGTCAATGTAGGCACTAACTGGGTTTGTTGGGAGTCAATGTAGGCACTAACTGGGTTTGTTGGGAGTCAATGTAGGGTTTGTTGGGAGTCAATGTAGGCACTAACTGGGTTTGTTGGTAGTCAATGTAGGCACTAACTGGGTCTGTTGGTAGTCAATGTTGGCACTAACTGGGTTTGTTGGGAGTCAATGTAGGCACTAACTGGGTTTGTTGAGAGTCAATGTAGGCACTAACTGGGTTTGTTGAGAGTCAATGTAGGCACTAACTGGGTTTGTTGGCAGTCAATGTAAGCATTAACTTGGTTTGTTGGGAGTCAATGTAGGCACTAACTGGGTTTGTTGGGAGTCAATGTAGGCACTAACTGGGTTTGTTGGGAGTCAATGTAGGCACTAACTGGGTTTGTTGGGAGTCAATGTAGGCACTAACTGGGTTTTTTGGTAGTCAGTGTAGGGTTTGTTGGGAGTCAATGTAGGATTTGTTGGGAGTCAATGTAGGCACTAACTGGGTTTGTTGGGAGTCAATGTAAGGTTTGTTGGGAGTCAATGTAGGCACTAACTGGGTTTGTTGGTAGTCAATGTAGGGTTTGTTGGGAGTCAATATAGGCACTAACTGGGTTTGTTGGGAGTCAATGTAGGGTTTGTTGGGAGTCAATGTAGGGTTTGTTGGGAGTCAATGTAGGGTTTGTTGGGAGTCAATGTAGGGTTTTTTGGGAGTCAATGTAGGGTTTGTTGGTAGTCAATGTAGTCAATAACTGGGTTTTTTGGGAGTCAATGTAGGGTTTGTTGGGAATCAATGTAGGCACTAACTGGGTTTGTTGGGAGTCAATATAGGCACTAACTGGGTTTGTTGGGAGTCAATGTAGGCACTAACTGGGTTTGTTGGGAGTCAGTGTAGGGTTTGTTGGGAATCAATGTAGGGTTTGTTGGGAGTCAATGTAAGGTTTTTTGGGAATCAATGTAGGCACTAACTGGGTTTGTTGGGAGTCAATGTAGGCACTAACTGGTTTTGTTGGGAGTCAATGTAGGCACTAACTGGGTTTGTTGGGAGTCAATGTAGTCACTAACTGGGTTTGTCCCCACTATTTGCCTCATTGTAGTGTTGCGGATTCCGTCGTTCCGACTGCACTTCTTACACAACTCACCTTACAGCTCTGAATCCTACTCTGATGGGTTGCTAGTGAGATTTAAGATTTACAATAGTAACACAACGAAGGGATACGCTGAGCATTTATCAGCTTCCTCTTAGTTGAAAAAAGCACTTAAAGGTGTTTCAAAATGGCTGAGATTTTTTCATCTTCTTCTTCTTCTTCTTCTTCTTCTTCTTCTTCTTCTTCTTCTTCTTCTTCTTCTTCTTCTTCTTCTTCTTCTTCGTACGCAGTCAGACATTAACCATTATTTTTTCGAAAAAAGCAGCGGTCATCATGAGGCTGTCGACACTGCCATAGAGCTTGTCTAGTGTTGCCACTGGTGATGGCCACATCTGCTCTCTCTGATCCTCGTATGTCGGGCAGTTTTGCAGCAAATGCTCAGCGGTCATTTTCCCGGTACCACACGGGCATTCGTCTGTGCCACCTATCTTCAATTTGTTGAATAGGTGGTACCTCAGTCTATTGTGGCCAGTGCGAAGTCTGAAGACCACGACCTGCTCTCTTCTGTTCAACTGGTAATAGGCATCGTTTTTGGTGTAGCCAGAATGTTCGTTTTCCCATTTGGGCTGAGATTTGATAGTGGACTCTTTTCGCATTCTGAATTATATCTGTCCGTTTGCCGCCATCGGTGAACGTACAACCTAAATATTTGAACTCTCGTACTTGATTGACACTTATGTAACTTCTCTACAAGTATTCACGCTATATCACCACAGTCCGGTTATTCTGTGTTGACATTCATGTCGTATTCGTTACACGCGAAATTAAGATAGATTACGTGACGTTGTAGGTATTCTCCATTGTGGTAAAAGATGAACTGATCATCAACAAACAACAGTTCATTTAGGAAGTCCTCATTGAGGCTAACCAACTGTGTGATTTTATCCATATAAATTATGAATAAAAGGGAAGAAGGACCACACTTCTGTCGTACACCATTCATCACTGGAAACTAATTTGTCATATCGGCATTTGTTCTTACTGCACCTTCGCTGTTTATGTATAAGGAACGAATGGCATCCAGTAATTAACCCTCCACACCATATTCATCAATTACCTTCGATTACATCTGATTACCCGCTCAAATACCTTTTCCTGATCAATAAAGACTACCTGGAGTTTCTAATTGTACGAGTATTATATGTTTTTTTTCACTTTACTGTCTTCTTCTTCTTCTTCTTCTGCGTACACAGTCAGACAGTAACCATTATTTTTTAGAAAAAAGTGGCGGTCATCCTGAGGCTCTCGCCACTGCCATAGAGCTTGTCTTGCAGTTCCACTGGTAATGGCCACATCTGCTCTCTCTGATCCTCGTATGTCGGGCAGTTCTGCAGCAGATGTTCAGTGGTCATTTTACCAGTACCGCACGGGCATTCGTCGGTACATCCTATCTTCAATTTGTTGAATAGGTGGTACCTCAGTCTGTTGTGGCCAGTGCGAAGTCTGAAGACAACGACCTGCTCTCTTCGGTTCAACTGGTAATAGGCATCGTTTTTGGTGTAACCAGTATGTTCGGTTTCCCATTTGGTCATGTATCTGGCTTTGATAAGCCGTTTTGACTCTTCGTACGTCATACTAGTATCTGTTTGTGGTAGTTTTGCACCTTCTTTTGCCAGTCTGTCTGCCTCCTCGTTGCCTTGGATGTTGCAGTGTGACGGAACCCACTGTACCACTACCCTTTTTGGTGCGGACTGCTGGCACAGTTTGCAGAGTGCTGCTCTTAAGTCATTAAGCTCAGTGTTTTTCTGGCTTTTTAGCGCTGTGACTACGGCGAGAGCATCTGTCAGCAGGACTATATGGCTCTCATTTTCACTGTGTGTCACCATTTCTTCCACTGCCGCCCTCAGTGCCTCTGCCTCCGCTCTGAAATTGCTTGTGTACTTACCAGTAGCGAATGACAGTGTTATTTTTCTGCCATTTGGTAGGTTCAGGAATGCTCCTGCCCCTCCGTTCTGTGTAGTGTTTGTTACAGAACCGTCGGTGTATGCATGGGTCCAGTCCATGCTTGGGTAGCTTTTCGTTATGAAGCTTAGGGTAGTGTCTCTCCTTTCTTTTTCAGTCTGGCAGTTTTTGTTTCCAATACCTGGTATATTTTCTACCACCTCTGGAAATATATCCTGCCTCCAGGTAGGTTTTCGTACAGTAGTGATGGGTTTTGGTGTTGTTAGTGCGTTTATGGGATCTTCGTGCATCTTTGCTTTGGCTATTTCTGCAAAGTTTCTCCGCTTTAGTTTCCCATTTCCCAAATTGTTTAGTCTCTGGTACATTGGATGGTCTGTCAATCTTCGGAGTTTCTCTGACTGCAGCTGGGCTCTGCAGTCTCTTCTATCGGTCATGGATTGCAGTTTTGTAATCTTTTCAAGTTCTACAATTGGCGTTGACTTCATGCCACCTGTTATAATTCTCATGGCTTGGTTTTGAAGTTTGTTAACTTTGTCGAAGTTCGCCTTCGCTGCTGTTGTCCATGCCGCAATGCCATACTCGAGAACTGGTCTCACTCTTCCAGTATACAGTTTCTTTAGTATGCCTTCGTCTGCTCCCCAGCTTGTGCCAGCATGTTTCCTCATGATTGCCATTCTTTCTCTGGCTTTCATTCGGTTTCTCTCAATCTGACTTTTCCATGTCATGCGCCGATCAAATGTGACTCCCAGATAGGTTGGGTTGTCGTTTGGCTGCAGGAATTTGCCATTTAGACTTAATTTGGTACTTTGGGGTTTTAATGAAAGCGAGAATATTGTGCATGTGGTTTTCTCCTCGTTTATTTTGACCAGCCATGAGTTCGCCCACTCTTCCAGCGATGTTAGGGCCGTCTGCATCCGATTTCTTGCTATGGTGAGATTCTTTTCAGAGGTCCACATAGCCAGATCGTCTGCAAACATTGAGCTATGGACTCTTCTTGGTATATTCTCTGTAATATCGTTTATATATACCAGGAAGAGTGTGGGTGACAATACTCCCCCTTGGGGTACTCCCTGCTCGAGTGTCACCTTTTTGCTCATATGCCCTTGTACTTGGACTCTGGCCGTTCTTTGTTTGAGGTAGTGGTTGATCCACTTGTACATCTTCCCACAGACATCACTTCTTCTTAGCTTGACTCTAAGTCCGTCCTTCCAGACTTTGTCAAATGCCTTTTCCAGATCCACCCAAACAGCTACTGTGTGTTTCTGTGCCTGGTAGGCATCTTCTATCTCATGGGCTATGAGGATGACCTGGTCCTCAGTGGATCTGTGCTGTCTAAAGCCGGCTTGCTGTGGAATTAGTATTCGTTTTTCTTCCAGATGCCACATCAGTCTGGTGTTTATCATCCGTTCCATCAGCTTGCCGACACAGCTCAGTAGGCTGATGGGACTGTATCCATTAGGATCTGTTTTATCCTTTCCTGTTTTTGGTACTGGTACCAGTATTGCGTCTTTCCATGCCTGGGGTACAATACCCCTTTTCCAGCTTTGGTTCAGGACTGATAGTAGTTTCCTCTTCGCTGTTTGGCCCAGCCCCATCAGCATTTCATTTGTTATCCCGTCTTTTCCGGGAGATTTCCTTTTATTTATTGTTCTCATAGCCTCTTCCATTTCGCGCATTGTTAGTTTGGCCATCATGTGCTCTTCAGGAGCCGTATTTATGTTTTCGTGTCCCTTTAGCTCTTCGCTAATGTCTGTATGCATATCTGCAGGGACCTCGATGTGGTTTGCTCTGGCATAGTGATCGACAAAGGCGTTTGCGGCTTTCTTACCTGTGATCAAGTTCTCGCCCTGCTTGATAGTAATTTGTTTATTCGACGGGGTTTCGTCGTTCATGGCTCTGACTAGCTTCCATAGCTTGTTCCCGTCTTTTTCCAGGTTTAGACTTTCCGTTTTATTTTTCCAGCTTTCTCTTGCTGTTTGCTTGAGAGTGTGTTTGTACTTCGCCGCGGCGGCTTTGAGGGCGATGTTTGCCTCCATGGATTTTTCTCGCTCTGCCATGTTCCTAGCATTTGTTACTGCATCTTCCACTTTCTGCAACTCATCATTCCAGTAGGGCTTATAGTTTTTCCTAGCTCCTCTTGGGATGGTTTCAGTGGCGGCTTGCATTATTGCCTTGCTTAGGCTCTCTACCATGGGCTTCATTTTGGTGTTTCGTGTGTTGATGGTTTCACACAGCCCATCTATCAGGATTGCAAATCTGTCCCAGTCGGCTCGTTTGTAATTCCAACGTGGGAGCGGTTTTGTTTCCTGTGGGCCTACTTCCATGTCAATGGTTAGCCTGATCGGCCTGTGGTCGCTACCTGCCAGTTGGTTTAGCACCTGGCGGTCTATTTTATGGTGTATGTCCTGTGTGGAGAAGGCCAAATCTGGAGTCGAGGTGGTATGCCATGTTCTTGAATAGAAGCTAGGGCTATCCTCCGGCCTATTGATTAGGGAGAGATTTGCATCTATCTCCCAATCTTCCACTTCGTCACCTCTGCTGTCTGTGTCAGAGTATCCCCATCTCTCCGAGTGGCTGTTGAAATCTCCAACTACTATGCAGTTGGAGTCTCTGACCTCCATACTCGAGAGCGATAGGTCTCTATTTGGTGGTCCGTACAGATTGAAAATGCGGAGCTTCGTCTCTTGAGCCATTATGTCAACTCCTACAATTTCTGCTTGTCCGGTGTGATTGACAGGTACCGCGCTACTCGGTATGTAGTTTCTGGTCAGTATCAGGACCCCTCCTTTGTGGCCTTCTCTATCTAGACGGAAGGTCTGATATCCTCTGATTGAGAATTTATGGTTATTGTTGAGGTGCGTTTCCTGGATACATGCCACGTCAATCTTACCTTCATGCAGGTGGTGTGTTAGGGAAAGTTTTTTGTTAATGACTCCCTCCGCATTCCACTGTAGTATTTTGAGGGTCTTGAGGTTTTGGCCAATATAAGTTGCCCCATAGCCATGTGCCTTGACTCCACGACACATGGGTGGGTGACCACCAGTAGTCAAGGGTGGGGCCCTTCGAGGCGTGAGGCCCGGCACTATCGCTGCCTGGCGGGACTCCGCAAGATGAGCGCCATGCGTTTTTCTAATAGGTTGTACTGCCATCATACTGTGATTTACGTTGCACTGTTTTGTTAGGCTTGCGGCCCCGTGCATCCGATTTCAACAGGCGTTTCTGTAGGGATGCCCTCCTTAGCCTTTGGCTGTCCCCAGCCTATCTGCAAGGCAGCAGTTGTTTATGATCAGAGTTTTCTCTCTTATGGAAGTTGTCTTACCAGACTATCGAGTCTTCACTACTCGTGTCTATAGGGTGCAATGATGATATGTGATATGATTTATGAGATGGACTGGTTTACCCGGAAGAGAGGCAGTCCAGTGTGTCTGTATCCCAGGATCGTCACGTCCTGCCAGAAACGTAGCATTTGCATGTGAGTGGGGTATCTCTTTTTCCCTTTATTTTCTTGGCTTCTATGCAGGGATGGTACGCCTAGCATTCCCCGCCACCTGGGGTGTTGACACAGTGGGGCAGGTGTGCAATGTCCGCTGGTCTGCATCTCTTCTGCGTCCAGCCTGATAGTTATATTGCTGATAACGTACAGAGGTAGATATCGTAGCCGGAGTGCATTTAGCCAGAGGACAAGCCTGGTAATGTCACAGTGATGTTGTTCGCCTGGTGTGCGGACAACTCTCATGGTCAGTCGTTGAGTCTTGACAGTTCACAGTGAGGTGGCTGCTCTACTGTTTTCGACACCCCGACCAGGTACTAAGTCTTTGGTTGTTTGTTTTGCACCCCATCGCCGTATAAGGTGAGTATCGAGCAGTTGTCCGCCCGCTTTGATTGGCGGACGGCAAGGACCTCTTACTGTGGCTCTACATGATAGGGCTGGGGCGCAAGCCCCAGGTCCCGAGCATGTAGGAGCCTCCCATTGCAGTGGTGCTGAGATTTTGGGCGAGATTGCGGCTTACAAGGGTTCGGCCGTAATCCCCCACATGGTAGCCTCGCGCCCTTGGCTTATCAGCCTGGTACGTGAACCAAAGTGTCTGCGGCTCCTCTCGATTTGAGCTGGTTTTCCGTAGCATCGCCCTGTCATTTGTAGGGTAAAACTGACCTGTCTTCAGATGATCTATTTCCAGCACCCGTTCACTATTTGGTCTGACGAATTTATTGAGGGCTTTTGTTTGTCAATGACCAGGTATTTGAAATCTGCGGTTTCTGCGGAGTTAAACACGATTTCCGTAGCGTTCTTTCATTTGAGTGTTTGAGAGCTGACTTGTCATCCGTGAGTCTAATACCAGCGTACGTTCATTATTAGACCCAAACGGTAGTGCTCTCGATTTGTCAGTGGTTCTACAGTATTGGCGTGTTCAGTCAAATTAAGCCGCAGGTTCCACACCTGGTGGTGCCCTTCCGTCAATTCCCTTAGCGAGACAATCAAGTTACTTAGGGGGTAGCCCCAGATTTTCGAGGGTCTAATTCCAGCACATGTTCTCTATTAGATCCCACGAAGGTGTACTTTTTGACAGTCATTCTGCAGTATTAGCGTGTTAAGTTAATTTAAGCCTCAGGCTCCACTCCTGTGCTCTTCCGTCAATTATTTTTTCAGAACACTGGATGCAGACCAAACCGGGCCACAGGGGGCATAACCCCAGATTTCTGAGGGTCTTAATCCAGCACTCGTTCGATATTAGACCCCAGAAGAGTGGTCTCGGCATGTCAATCATTTCAGTGTTGGCCGTGTTGAGTCAAATTAAGCCGCAGGCTCCACTCCTGGTGGTGCCCTTCCGTCAATTCCTTTATGTTTCAGCTTTGCAACCATACTTCCCCCGGAACCCAAACACTTTGGTTTCCCGGAAGCTGCCCGCAGAGTCATCGAAGCAACTCCTGCGGATCGCTAGTCGGCATCGTTTATGGTCAGAACTACGACGGTATCTGATCGTCTTCGCGCCTCTGACTTTCGTTCTTGATTAATGAAAACATTCTTGACAAATGCTTTCGCAGTAGCTCGTCTTGCGGCGATCCAAGAATTTCACCTATAACGCCGCAATACGAATGC
Organism: Ariolimax columbianus; assembly: GCA_036924085.1. Lineage (NCBI taxonomy): Eukaryota > Metazoa > Mollusca > Gastropoda > Stylommatophora > Arionidae > Ariolimax > Ariolimax columbianus. Next base: position 111,415,359 of record JAVGWX010000006.1, on the reverse strand, counting down.
CCCCGTTTGTCCCTGTTAATCATTACCTCCAGTTCCGAAAACCAACAAAATAGAACCGAGGTCCTATTCCATTATTCCATGCACCATTATTCAGGCAGCCGAGGCCTGCTTTGAACACTCTAATTTTGTCAAAGTAAACGCGCCGGCCACCCAGGACGCTCAGCGAAGAGCACCCGTGGGAGAGAGCCGGCAGACGGTAGGGCAGGAGACAACGGGCAGTGAACCGGCGCGAGCCGGACCGCCCGCCTGCGCCTGAGATCCAACTACGAGCTTTTTAACTGCAACAACTTTAATATACGCTATTGGAGCTGGAATTACCGCGGCTGCTGGCACCAGACTTGCCCTCCAATAGATCCTCGTTAAAGGGTTTAAAGTGTACTCATTCCAATTACGGGGCCTCGAAAGAGTCCCGTATTGTTATTTTTCGTCACTACCTCCCCGTGCCGGGAGTGGGTAAGTTGCGCGCCTGCTGCCTTCCTTGGATGTGGTAGCCGTTTCTCATGCTCCCTCTCCGGAATCGAACCCTGATTCCCCGTTACCCGTTACAAACATGGTAGGCATGTCACGTACCATCGACATTTGATAGGGCAGACATTTGAAAGATGCGTCGCCGGCACATGAGGCCATGCGATCAGCACAAAGTTATCCAGAGTCACCAGTGGGGACGCCGCAACCCCGCGAGGGGAAACGACGATTGGTTTTGAACTAATAAAAGCGCTCTTTCCGCGAGGGTCGGAGCTTGGTAAGCATGTATTAGCTCTAGAATTGCCACAGTTATCCAAGTAGGATCGTGTCATCTAAGGAACCTCGACTGATTTAATGAGCCATTCGCGGTTTCACCGTGAGACAGTGTGAACTTAGACATGCATGGCTTAATCTTTGAGACAAGCATATGACTACTGGCCGGATCGACCAGATATCTGTCGGAGACGTACGTACAGCACACACCGGTCGGCGGAGGAAGGGTGTGTAAAAAGCCTCACTGGGACGACGGCCGCAGGGACCGACTGACGGGACGGACGGACGTTCCACCCGTCCCTCACTCCGTCGACCTAGGACCGCCTGACAGGGGCCTCCCACACGCACCAGACGACCGACCGACCGGGCTCGCTCGAGGAGGGATGGCAGCGCTCTGTGCAGAACGGATCCCAACGACCTCGGCGATGAATTTTCACTGGGACTAGAGACAATTTGGCCTGCCGGCCTGCCCTTCTCCGTAGGAGAACGCAGGCCCTCGAGGCAACGATTCCTGCTTTCCATTTGCCGGTCACAAGCTCTTTGCGAGAGTCGGACCACCAGCGAGACGTACTGTCGAGCTCTGCTATAAGCCTTAGATAAATCACCACGGACGGACCACGTTTCCTGATACGGACCAGACTAGCGCACCTCGGTGGAGGAGCCACTACAACAAACCGCACCCAATTCGCTCTACGGGGAAAGGCAGGCGAGCGTTTTCCGCAAGCCCGCGCTATCGCTCCGCCTGGCGGGATTGAGATCACTTTACGAACACTGGTTGAAATTGAGTCGCTGCGGCGAGACAACTACCCCAGATGACTTTACTGTCTGAGCATAAATATAGCATCTGTGCATCCCCTGCTCTTCTGAAATCCTGATTGGAAAGCACTGAGCAGTGGTTTCATATTAGCTCTTACTGACTGCTCGTCCAGAGGAGGTTTAGATCTAACATCAACACTAACAAAACGAGAAGTACTCCCGAAGCGGAAATAGGAAGCGACCACGATCTTGTTATGGTGACTATGAGTTCTGCGATTGAAGAGTCACACAGAAAAAGTGACTAGACTAAAGTTGAAGATCCTTGTCTGCCAATCTCTATCACGTTTGTCTATGCTGTAATTTTCTGTCTTGTATTCTTTATTCTGGTCTCTCGTTCATGCAGCACTCTACAAACTATATCTTCGCACACATTCTGAATGAGGGTTATGTACTTCTCTGGTATCCTAAAGTGTCTCAACAGCGTCCATCGATATACAGTGAAAAACGACTTTTAATAGTCAAATTTGCTTTTCATTCTAAAGTTTGTTCTACGAGTATTTTGATGCTCATAGTAGCTTTCCGGTAGCTCCTGCAGCTGAGCTGGCGCCAAATTGTCATGCTTTGCATTTCTTTGGATTACACCAGGGAAGCCGAGAGGGGGATTCTGCAGTTTGGGCAGCCCAGGGTCTCCATATTCTGCCCTCAGGCCTGCGCCCTGACAGACTACTAACAGTGTGCACGCGCATGGTCTGCAAAGACTGAGACGCCTATGAATGAGAGTAGCAAGGTGATCTTCCCTTGCGAAATCTTGCCTGTTCCTCTCTAAGTATTTGTCTACTTCCGCTTTAAACAGTCAAGATGATTCTGTTGAACTTGGCTGGCACTGACAGCTTTGTAATCCCCCTATAATTACTGCAATCTGCGGGTCTTCCTTGAATGCATATTGTAGTGTATATGTGCTCTTATCTATATATTTCATTATAGCTTCTGCTGCTATTCCATCAGGTCATGCAGTTTTATCTTTCTCGAGTTTAGATTTGGCATGCCTTACTTAGTGGGTTGCAGTCCAAGTTCATGAATTTCTATGCTGGTAGAATGTTTGGTGTTTCTTTTGGGGGAGATCTGTTCTAGACTTTCTTTGAAATACTCAACACATCATTTCTGTTGTTACCCTGATAATGTTAATATCTTGCTTTCTCTATCTTTCATTGGTCTATCTGTATTTCATTGTCTGTATTATATATACTTGCCATTTCGTTGGTTAGCGAGTTACGGTCTCTTAAATTTCCTCTCTGTTGCCTTTTCTGCATCATGAGCCAAGTGGTCAATACATTTTCTTAAATGTTTCATTGTCTTGATCTCTTTGTTTGTAACCTCATACTTTCTCGGTGCATCTGCTTTGGTGATTCGGTTACGGCAATTATTGCGTTGAGATTTCTTCTTTTTCCTTTCTTCTAGTTTATGTAATGTCTCTGTTTTGACTCATCCCTTATGTTGGGTTCTGTTGAAATACTCTAGTTCCTCCAAGTTGTATTCTATATCTCGTTAGCTTGTTCACACATACGTTAGCCTGTTCACACATACGTTAGCCTGTTCACATATACGTTACCCTGTTCACACATACGTTAGCCTGTTCACACATACGTTAGCCTGTTCACCCATACGTTAGCCTGTTCACACATACGTTAGCCTGTTCACACATACGTTACCCTGTTCACACATACGTTAGCCTGTTCACACATACGTTAGCCTGTTCACCCATACGTTAGCCTGTTCACACATACGTTAGCCTGTTCACACATACGTTAGCCTGTTCACCCATACTTTACCCTGTTCATATATACGTTACCCTGTTCACACATACGTTAGCCTGTTCACACATACGTTAGCCTGTTCACATATACGTTACCCTGTTCACACATACGTTAGCCTGTTCACACATACGTTAGCCTGTTCACCCATATGTTAGCCTGTTCACACATACGTTAGCCTGTTCACCCATACGTTAGCCTGTTCACACATACGTTAGCCTGTTCACACATACGTTAGCCTGTTCACACATACGTTAGCCTGTTCACCCATACGTTAGCCTGTTCACCCATATGTTAGCCTGTTCACCCATACGTTAGCCTGTTCACCCATACGTTAGCCTGTTCACCCATACGTTAGCCTGTTCACCCATACGTTAGCCTGTTCACCCATACGTTAGCCTGTTCACCCATACGTTAGCCTGTTCACCCATACGTTAGCCTGTTCACCCATACGTTAGCCTGTTCACCCATACGTTAGCCTGTTCACCCATACGTTAGCCTGTTCACCCATACGTTAGCCTGTTCACACGCTAATGCTCATCTCCATGTCCTCATATAGCTCTAGTAGCACTTGTTATTTGTTATTAAGTGTTATATTATATTCTGTTTTCCCTTTCTGGTCTTGTAAGGAGTGAATGTAATATCTAGCTCTCCTTGTGCTCTGAACTGGATGTTTTGTAGTTTGAGTTGCAAGATCCCCAGCAACAGATGGTGATGTCAGACTGCGTCTACACCTCGCTTTACTCTTACAACTTCTAGAGTACTTCTGAAAGCTGGGCTGGCACAGATGTGGTCAACCTGTTTTTTAGTTATATAGTCCGGCGATTTCCATGTATGTACTTTCTTGGGTAGGAACATGTCTCTTCCAATTATCATTGTGTGTAGCACATTTAGCTTTACAACAGTTTCTAAATTTGTTTGCATCTGTCCCATTTCTTGTCTTCCCATAATCTGTCCCATTCCTTGTCTTCCCAAAATCTGTTCATAACCCAGGTTGACTGTTCCCACATTACCATTGAAATCCGCCATTAATTCTTAGTTCTTCTTAGTTCTTAGTTGACTTGTACTTCTAGATGCCCCTGTGCAGGTCCCAGCTCTGCTATGAGCTGGATGTAGCTGGGAGAAGAATTTCCTGCTTAGCGGGCTAGACTCGACCAGCTTATTACTCCTCTTCGTTGGGGCAAGTGCCGCGGAGGATGGTTAACCGATGTCCATCTTAATAGACACAAACACTAGAGCAGCGTAGCCTGTTAGGCGCCATCTATGCAGCTCTTAACAAACAACATAACCATGGCCGGTGTTATGCTATGTCCCACAGTTAGTCGCCTTTTACGACATGCTCTTTGTAGGGCAGTGGTGCTAATCTAACACAAAGACCCAGGTGAACCACTCTGGCCGTCCACCATTTACATTAAGAGATATTTCATTGTCTGCGTGTCAATGACCTCTTGTAACTCGTTGCAAGACCTTTGCTTTTTTTTCATCTTCGCCCTCGTTAGCTATGTCATTACACTGAATGGTGTGGATATTATTGTTTGTGGTCCTAATTCTAAAGGTTGCGCTTTTGATTCTATTGATAATTGCCTCCCACTTTACGAGCGCCCTGTGTGCTTCTCTAGAAAGTATCAGTGCCACTCGTTCTGTGTGTTGGTCATCAGTTCCTTTGTTTCCAGAGCAAATGATCATTTTCCCTGTTGTCAGTCTTATCTTTCCTGATTGTGTGCATCTTATTTCGCGAACTCCTAGGACTGCCATATTTTTTTTTTTTTTTGGTTTTTTTTCCCCCATCTCTTAAACCATCTGTACCGTTTTCCGTATCCGGTATATTTTTCTAACATTTTATGTCGCTATATTGGTTTTCTTCTTGGTATTCAGAGAGCAGCCATTGCAGAAGATTCCTTTCATCTTTCACTCTCCTGATTCATTCTTTTCAATTCCGAAGTCCCTTGCTTTCCCAAGGCCGTTTTCTTTTGTTCTGTTGTCGACGTTTTCGTATTCAACTTCGTTTAAAAAAATAGATTTGGGTGTTCGGTCCTAACCTAACCTGTTATAATCTAGGTCGGTTGTCTGTGTTTTAATCTCTTCCGTCCCCCTTGATCTATACAGCTTGCGTGAAACTTCTGGAGCTTTTGCCTTCCTCTGGCTTAACTCAAGGCATCATTGAGACATGAAAGCTCCCCTCACCAAATCAAGGCAACGGACTTGGATGAAGCTGCAGGCCATTCGATTCTCCTAGATAAATATTGTATTATATAGATTTTGCCAATTTGAGGTTGGAGCAGTGAACACATTATGTCGTAACCTCACTACGTACAAAATTATAGAAGGGGACGTAATAATATAAACAATGAAGTTCTGGACATTTGACGTAGGAGTAGTCCCAAGTAGCCACTTCTATATCAAATTAGCGGATATGTAACGTAAGGCACACAATGAAATTTAAAACAAATTGAAGAAACGAAACAAGCAATCATCTCAACATCAACACAAATGATTCGACCTTGTAAGTGTAATATATTACAAAAAATATAACAAAAGCCTCTGTTTTGGCAGAAGTAGAAGCAGTCGGCAAGTGTTGCTCGAGTCAGCGACTGCGCGGGAAGCTATGAACACTATAGGACTGGTCTAGCAGACGACATTATGAGAGAGAGGTGCGAGTGAGATAGAGGTTAGACAGGGAGAACCGCTACAGAACGCTAGACTCCAGGGCCGCACTGAATATAACAGAAATGTGTTGGCTGCTAGTTTTCAGCGTCTCCGACAATCGTTTACTGGCGTATTTTATCAGAAATTCGATTTGCTGAAGGATTTGAGTGCACGTATCTCTCCCACGAAAACCTAATGCAGTTATCTTGGCCAAACGCATGATATTTGAGTGTGTAGAATGTTTCGTCTGTCGAGGATTACGTGTGGTTTTTGCGGCATTTCTTCATTATCCCATTCAATCAAGACATACATTTGATTCCTTCTTGACCGGTACATATACAATGTGAAAATATTTTGATTTATATTGTGAAAACATAGATAAACATGTGAATTGTTAATTGTCGTTGGTATGCCTGATTATAACATTGCTAGAATTGACATAACTAGTGTATCACATTAGAGGCTAACTTCTAAAATAATTGGTCTAATTTCCTTAAATCGGAACAAATAGATCTTAATAGTACAATATCAATGATATTCTCGTCTATCGTACATTTTCTTCTTTTTCCTTCTTTTTCTTTACATATAGATTGTCTTTTTTGATTGTATACATAAATATATTTTCTTTATGTTGTGGTTGTAATATTGACAAATTCGTTGTGCTCTTTTTGTAATTTTTTACAACTTTCTCAACATCTGGTTGTAATTTAGACAATTTATAGACGTCCTGGTTGTATTTCTCTGTACAATTTCTTCACGGCCTCCGTGGTATATCAGTGGGATATTATTGTACCTGCAGCTGCAACTTTTGTTCCGTTTATACATGTTTGTACTTTTTGGGCTTGTTTTAGTACTTCTCTTTATTTCCTGAGCACGTCTAATATACCAATCACTGTGTTAAGTGCTGTTTTTATTTATGCATATCGTATTTGAGATGCGTTTTCTTACTTTCAGCTTCAAAGTTTGTTTCAATTAGTCTCTTTACATCCCTTGTCTATCCTTCCGTTTTTGCTATTTCACTTGTCCATTGCTTATATTTTCTGATTTTCTTTCAGTAATGTCTTTCTCTATGTTTTTCCCCGGATCATTTCTTAATGTCTTAAGTGGCTTTCTATCATTCATTACTTTCAGAGCTAATTTAACTAAATCTTCTTAGTGCCTGAAATTTTTTTACATCTCGTGTTTTCTTATCATCTTTTTCTTATTTCTTTTTATCAGAGTTGGTTTGTCAATACCGTTTTATTTTCTCAGCGGTATTCTCTGTGTCATTATATTTGGGGATTGTTTTTACAAGCATTTGTGGAATCTGTTGGTAATTTAGAACTGCCTGTATTGTCCAATTGCGCCTGGCTGTCATCCTTTGCATATCTAGTCAAGATAAATTATTATATTACTACTTTCTACAATCCTTGCTCCCTGCTATGTGTGGCAGCAGAGAGAGCTTCTGATTTTCAAAATACAAATAGTTGCTTTGCATCGTTTCTGCCACATTAATCAGATATTGATTTTTCCCAGGACTAAATTATTATTGCATAATTTAAATACGTTAGGTCAAGCATTGCAGTCCAGATTAAACGTTCTCATGGCCACTTGAAACAGGTGTGTCTAAGATCAAAGTTAAGATTAAACGTTCTCATGGCCACTTGAAACAGGTGTGTCTAAGATCAAAGTTAAGATTAAACGTTCTCATGGCCACTTGAAACAGGTGTGTCTAAGATCAAAGTTAAGATTAAACGTTTTCATGGCCACTTGAAACAGGTGTGTCTAAGATCAAAGTTAAGATTAAACGTTCTCATGGCCACTTGAAACAGGTGTGTCTAAGATCAAAGTTAAGATTAAACGTTCTCATGGCCACTTGAAACAGGTGTGTCTAAGATCAAAGTTAAGATTAAACGTTCTCATGGCCACTTGAAACAGGTGTGTCTAAGATCAAAGTTAAGATTAAACGTTCTCATGGCCACTTGAAACAGGTGTGTCTAAGATCAAAGTTAAGATTAAACGTTCTCATGGCCACTTGAAACAGGTGTGTCTAAGATCAAAGTTAAGATTAAACGTTCTCATGGCCTCTTGAAACAGGTGTGTCTAAGATCAAAGTTAAGATTAAACGTTCTCATGGCCTCTTGAAACAGGTGTGTCTAAGATCAAAGTTAAGATTAAACGTTCTCATGGCCTCTTGAAACAGGTGCGTCTAAGATCAAAGTTAAGATTAAACGTTCTCATGGCCTCTTGAAACAGGTGCGTCTAAGATCAAAGTTAAGATTAAACGTTCTCATGGCCTCTTGAAACAGGTGTGTCTAAGATCAAAGTTAAGATTAAACGTTCTCATGGCCACTTGAAACAGGTGTGTCTAAGATCAAAGTTAAGATTAAACGTTCTCATGGCCACTTGAAACAGGTGTGTCTAAGATCAAAGTTAAGATTAAACGTTCTCATGGCCTCTTGAAACAGGTGCGTCTAAGATCAAAGTTAAGATTAAACGTTCTCATGGCCTCTTGAAACAGGTGTGTCTAAGATCAAAGTTAAGATTAAACGTTCTCATGGCCTCTTGAAACAGGTGTGTCTAAGATCAAAGTTAAGATTAAACGTTCTCATGGCCTCTTGAAACAGGTGTGTCTAAGATCAAAGTTAAGATTAAACGTTCTCATGGCCTCTTGAAACAGGTGTGTCTAAGATCAAAGTTAAGATTAAACGTTATTACAGCCTCTTGAAACAGGTGTGTCTAAGATCAAAGTTAAGATTAAACGTTCTCATGGCCTCTTGAAACAGGTGTGTCTAAGATCAAAGTTAAGATTAAACGTTCTCATGGCCTCTTGAAACAGGTGTGTCTAAGATCAAAGTTAAGATTAAACGTTCTCATGGCCTCTTGAAACAGGTGTGTCTAAGATCAAAGTTAAGATTAAACGTTATTACAGCCTCTTGAAACAGGTGTGTCTAAGATCAAAGTTAAGATTAAACGTTCTCATGGCCTCTTGAAACAGGTGTGTCTAAGATCAAAGTTAAGATTAAACGTTCTCATGGCCTCTTGAAACAGGTGCGACTAAGATCAAAGTTAAGATTAAACGTTATTACAGCCTCTTGAAACAGGTGTGTCTAAGATCAAAGTTAAGATTAAACGTTCTCATGGCCTCTTGAAACAGGTGTGTCTAAGATCAAAGTTAAGATTAAACGTTATTACAGCCTCTTGAAACAGGTGTGTCTAAGATCAAAGTTAAGATTAAACGTTATTACAGCCTCTTGAAACAGGTGCGTCTAAGATCAAAGTTAAGATTAAACGTTATTACAGCCTCTTGAAACAGGTGCGACTAAGATCAAAGTTAAGATTAAACGTTATTACAGCCTCTTGAAACAGGTGCGACTAAGATCAAAGTTAAGATTAAACGTTATTACAGCCTCTTGAAACAGGTGCGTCTAAGATCAAAGTTAAGATTATACGTTCTCATGGCCACTTGAAACAGGTGTGTTTAAGATCAACGTTCAGATTATATGTTATCACAGCCTCTTGAAACAGGTGTGTCTAAGATCAAAGATCAGATTACATGTTATCACAGCCTCTCGAAACAGGTGTGTCTAAGATCAAAGCTTAGATTAAACGTTCTCAAAGCCACCGGAAACAGGTGTGTCGAACATCAAAGTTCAGATGGAACGTTATCACAACTACTTTAAATAAATTAAGTCAAACATCGAAGTCCAGATTAAACGTTATCACAGCCTGGTTCAGACTATGTTTTCACAGTCTCTTAAACAGCTGTCTTACATCAAAGTTCAGATGAGACGTGATCACAGCCACTCGAAACAAGTGATTCTAAAATCAAAGTTCAGATAAAGCGTTAACACAATTAGTGAAAGCTTTTAGGTGCAATCTGATGGCTGATCTTCAAATAATTAGCGTGATCTTCAAAACTTATCAACGCGGAAATATGAAAAATGATATAAATAATTGCTTCGCGTGTGTGGGTAATTTGAAAAGATCATAATTTTAATTGATATTGTTGTTTTTAAGAAGCAGAAGACTAACGAGCCAGGGGCAATTATTTGATTTCAAATATCTTGTTAGAATCTCGCTGATATGGAATCAGTTCTTCTCGGTGAAGACAAACGAAAGATTGCTCGGAAAGACAGGATTGTAGTCGTAAATAACGACATGACGCCTGTTTTCGGCATAAAAAATTCAACAACAAATTCCAGGGGAAAAGAAATCACGGATAACGAAACGAGTAATAATCCCCGCCACATGTCTAAAGGGAAGCTCAGAACTAGGTCCTGCAGCATGGATTCAGTATCTTCACACGAACAAACATTCGTAAAAGAGGCTAAATGCACACGTAGACCGTGTTCAAAGATTATTCTATGGATGTTTGCGTGTTTTGCGTTGTCGTTGCTGTCCCTGATGGTGATATTTGTAGTGTGGACGTTGGTGTCTTATCACAACGCCATCACGTCTTTGGAAGAACGACTACTGCGATTAGAGGCCACACACGAGGATTACCACCACAGAATAGATCAACTAGTGGACGCACGAGTGGAAGTATTACTGACACAGGTAAGGTGAACGTGTTCCATCCTCTCTTTGATTAACCGATAACTTAGGACCATATTCAACCTCCTACATTTAGTATCAGAAGTTGTCCAGCGGGTGGCTGAATAGTTTGAATACTGGTCTCTTGACCACAAGTTCAAACCCATTCTAATGTCTAGCTTATATATATATATTTAAAGTTAAACAACCTCCTCGCCTGCGAATTGTGCGACGACTTAAGAGGCAAGTAACCTTTATTCCACAGCCTTATAAATCTGGCCAGCGAGCACCAGCAGTTGGAATACACGTCACAATGATTTTCTTTTGTATTTTATGAAACTTTTTATCCAGCATTGAGTGTCCGAATGACAGAGAGGTGGAGCATGCAAGTCTCACGGTAAAGTTACCGGTCCAATCGAGTTTTCGGTAAAAAAGATACCAGTCTAACTTCTAGGCAAGCAAGACAAGCACTGATATACAATACAATGAATGCTCTAACACTTCATCCCCGACAGCAGTGTCTGTTATTGAGCTACCTTTACCGTTATCCAGTATTAAAAAACATTTATAACAGTATATAACATTGATATAACATTACATACCGTTGATAACATTATGTAGCGTTACATAACATTGATACAAATTTATAACAGTTCATTACATCGATCATATTATATAGTGTTACATAACATTATATAGCGTTTCATAACATAGGTAACATTATACAGTGTTACATAATATCGTTACCAACATTATATCGCGCTACATAACACCGAATACCATTATGTAACGTTACATAACATTAAAACCATTACATGGCATTAAATGGCATTACATAACGTTACATGCCATCATATAACACTACATTTTAATATTATATAACATTCCATAACATCGATAACGTCTTATAGCATTGCATAAAATTGATAGCATTATATAATAGTACGTAACAGTGATACCATTTTATAACATTTTTTAGCATTACGGCTGGCGTAGCCACAACATCAAGGAAGCTGAGCAATGCCTAAATGAGCTCAACTGAAGCGATGCAATTGGTCTAACAATAAATAGATTGACGATTCAATACACGGTGAACACTTCCTGTCTCTGCAATGAGATGAGGTTTGGAACTGATCACGACAAAAACGTGACTTCGGGCAAGAAATTATGAACTCCAACGAAATGCATCAAGAGATCTCATAATGGATATCAGCGGACTGGTTCAATTTCAACCGCACCAGGATCATCGATATGCAACAGTTTAAAAACAACGAAGCGAGAGCTCACACTTTCAATAGTCTGGTAATTCCAGACATAGTATATGGATGCGAGGTGTGGGGCCTATGAAAAATTGACATTGCGCGGATTCAAGTTACTCAGCGAGAGATGGAGCGTAGAACACAACTATGGGACCACGCAACATCTCCACCAGGAGCCAAACTTGCTTCAATGACGTTGCTTAGAAAGTACAGGCCGGCCATGTTGTACGCATCTGTGACAATAGATGGGCACGCAAAGTGACGTCATGGTGGCTCTACACCTTTAAACGTCGCCCCAGATGTCCACCAACGAGATGGAGAGATGGCCTGCGACAAAACATGTCCAGCATGGTACTAAAAGGAAATATATAGAAATGATTTTGGACGACATTTAGCTACCTGGCATAGAGTACATGATGTCTCTAAACGAACGTCAGAATTACAGGATTACAGTAACATTGATAACATAATATAACGTTACTTCAGATTGGTAACATTAGATACCTATAGATAACATTCGATGAATGTCAGATCAGAGCAGGTATATATATATACCACTGGAATGAACCGTATCTCTATTTTCCGCACGAATCCCCCGATAACCGCTAGTTTGACTCTGGTAGGTAGATGTGGTTTCGGTATCGATTACAGAAGTCCATACTTGAGTGTGTCACGATTTCTCCGTACATACACCAACTATCCCAGCATGCACGAGACACACAGAGTAACCAGGTGGATTCTTCTTCTCCTAGGCGGCGTGTGTTGAACGAACCACAGGAAGAGGTTAAACATTCTGTTTCTATTGCTTTTGTTATTATTTTGTGTTATTTTCCCTGCTTTTGGAAATCGCATGTCTTGTTCTGCCAGAGTTTTGTTGAATTTCTTATGGAAAAAAAACAGGCTTCATATCCCTGTTTGCGACTACGATCCTGTCATTCCCAAAAATGTTTCTATTGCTGTTACTGAAACGATCTGATTCCATATCAGCGAGATTATAGAACGATCTTTAATCTTCGCGATATTAAGGAAGACATTTCATCACGAGATTATAGGAAGATCTTTCATCACTTCATCGCGAGATTATAGGAAGATCTTTCATCACCTCATCGCGAGATTATAGGACGACCTTTCCTCACTTCATCATGAGATTATAGGAAAACCTTTCATCACTTCATCGCGAGATTATAGGAAGATCTTTCATCACTTCATCACGAGATTATAGGAAGATCTTTCATCACTTCATCACGAGATTATAGGAAGATCTTTCACCATTTCATCACGAGATTATAGGAAGATCTTTCATAATTTCATCACGAGATTATAGGAAGCTCTTTCATCTTTTCATCACGAGATTATAGGAAGATCTTTCATCACTTCATCACAAGATCTGTTGTCCTCGAGGGTTTGTTGACAAGACCGTTGACAGTAGAATCTGTTCTGTTGTCCTCGAGGGTGTGTTGACAAGACCGTTGACAGTAGAATCTGTTCTGTTGTCCTCGAGGGTGTGTTGACAAGACCGTTGATAGTAGAATCTGTTCTGTTGTCCTCGAGGGTTGAATATAATTGTTAAAAACACGGTATTGTGCTAAAGTAAAGAAGGGGGGAATATGATAGATAAGATGTCTAGAAGAACGCGCACTATATCAAGGAAATACAAGCCAGCGGAATTATATATCTTATGAAAGTCATGAAGAGAGAAATAAAAAATGCGTTTATTAAAATAAGTTACTTGTCCATGGCAATCGATGATGGCGACACCAACAGACAGTTTTTGTCACAACTGGGTCGACTGGAGCGTGCTAATAACGTGTATCGAACCCGGCCCTCTCGCCTCAAGAAACGAACGCTCTACCATCCCGCTGCTCACTCTCCTTTGAATGATATGTTGGCTTTGAATATCAAGATGGCTGAAGTGATTCGTCACGCCTGGTAAATGATGCTGTAGTAATGACTCCACTGCCACGCCTACTGTGTATAGGACAATGCCAACACTAATCATTTTCTAAAATACACCGAACAAAAACAACTACATCAGACTGTGAATGTGACGGGACCGATCCATCTTGACAGAACTTTGTTATTTGCTTTATGACAAGGCCTATATTTGAAGCTTTATGTTGGTTTTGTTTTGAGCAACCGTTTTGTTTTGTGATATCGTATTTAGCTTCTGTAATACCCGTATGTGAAATGAAGTGTTTCATAGCGGCTGTCGGGGTCACAAGACTGGAAAGAGTACGAAACGAAGTAACCAGACAGAAGGTGAGTAACACCATGGATTACATGGAAAGGCAGAGAATAAAATGGTTCGGTCACGTGACAAGAATGCAAAAAAAGTTGCCAGCTGCTCGTATCTAAAATAACAGACACCAGTGTTGCAGACCAAGAGACAGACTTTTAAAAAAAAAAAAAAAAAAAAAGAAAGATGGATAGATGGTGTCAGTGAGACACTGAAGAAACACAGAATGACAACAACATACACGACAAAGCTGGAGCACGACAGAAAACTACACCTCTTAACGCCGTCTAAAGACACAAGTGAATAGAAGATAATGCATGAGAATACAGTTGACTCAATATCTCTACCCTACCTGATCGTGAGGGGGTGGATGGTTGAGGAGATGGGGGGTAATATCTTTTAATCTCTCCCCTTGTCTTTACTCCCCCCGCGAATCGTGCCTGGAATGTGTGCATGCACTTGTCGATTTATCAATGAATCTACATATGACTGTATACATCTGTAAAGTTTGGTTCAGCTGACACTTTTATTCCCATATTTTCACGTATGATCGATAAGAGTTAATCTTTTCCCCTTCTGTCAATCTCCATTCTAATGTTCATTTCTTCTATCTATTCAATGGAATCTGTTAATATTCTTCGGAATGGTTCTCCTATACATTTCATCTTAGTTGGAAATCTGTTGTCTCATTGACCTCCATGTGATAAGATGTACGATAAGTGTACAGCTTTAATGCATACTTGATACATGCTTTCACTTGGTTGTCTCCACTAGTCTGGGTCCTGTAACACTGTATCGTACTGAAACAATGAAGGAACGCATATGATACATATGCTGTCTAGAAGAACGCGCAACATATCAAGGAAATAAAAGCCAACAGAATTATATATCTTATGAAAACATAACTAATGAATAGGGAAATAAAGAAAACTTTTATTTTGATAATGGCGACACCAACAGATAGTTTGTGTCTTGATGATGTAACTTGCGCTGTATTTGGATTATAGTGAGGAGGAAGCTGCGCCGGTCATCAACCTCACTTTCTGGTCCAGAACTACCTTGGGCCAGTGGCAAGACATAAGTCAAGACTACTGGAGGTAATTCAGAAAGCAGGCACTCTAGTCCCACCTCCTTTGAGACTCGGGAAGGCTTGAAACCAGAGGGACTCGAATCCACGCCGCTTCCGTTAATCGCATTGAGAGAAGTGCCTTGCCTCTCAATCCCAGAGACCCCATAAAGAACATATTCTGTACACACACATTTAAGCAACTTGTCACAGAAACACAACAGAGTAAAAAGACCAATGTCAAACACGCGTAGGAACGGTGCTAAAAGTGTGGCGTAAGCCCATGAGATGGACTATGCTGGACTATGCCATTATTATCTTGTTTATCATGTCAAACACGCGTAGGAACGGTGCTAAAAGTGTGGCGTAAGCCCATGAGATGGACTATGCTGGACTATGCCATTATTATCTTGTTTATCACTCCCTGCGAAGCAGTTGGAGGTAACTGCAAATGTTCTTTTACAGAAAAGCTACGTCGAATTGCTTTTTATGTTTCTAACTCTTGCAAAGGCCTACTCTGGTAACACATTTTTACATGTAACGGTAGCCAGTCCCATGCACAACCTTTTTTTGCTGACATTTACGACATGTATAACAGAGTACAGCGATCCTACTCTCTGTTCCTCATTTAAAACCACAGCGACCCACACATGGATATTACTAAACAAATGTTTTGAGATGTTATCTATATGAACAATATTTATAATTATAATGTTTTCCTCTTCAGCTGTTTGACGACTGTTGAAATGGGGGTGTTGTGTTTCAGACAACTCAATCCACAATCATTTTAGCACTAAATATGTTTTATGTTGTCCTAACCACCTTGCCCGGCATTACTATATGAAACCTCACTGTCTTCAATGACTGAGTTTTGCCATTGTGTCAAGTTTTTCACAATTTTCCAAGTTGTTTTAATTGAACAAAATCTCTCCCATTGTCTCAAGTCTATCCCATTCTCTCGTCTATCCTATTGTCTCACGTTTGTCCTATTGTCTCAAGTCTATTCTATTGTCTCAAGTTTACCCTATTCTCTCAAGTCTATCCTATTGTATCAAGTCTATCCTATTGTCTCACGTTTCTCCTATTCTCAAGTTTCTCCTGATGTCTCAAGTCTATTCTATTTTCTTAGGTTTATTGCATTGTCTCGTTTCTCCTATTGTTTCAAGTCTATTCAATTGTCTCAAGTCTATCCTGTTGTCTCAAGTCTATCCTATTTACTTTAGGTTTATCGCATTGGCTCAAGTTTTCCTATTGTCTAAAGTTTGCTCTTGGCCTACATAATTCCAAGCCCGGATTTCCAACAATCGGTGCAATCACTGTTTTGTATAACTGAGTAAAGAGTTATCTTCATCTCAATGTATAGCTGTAGATGGTAATTTCAAAAGGAACAGCATTTCTGCTCCTGCAAATGAATGTTTCGTTCCGTTTATTAGTTTAGATGTTATATTAACAACTCTAATGTACTCACTACCATTAGGGGATGTGTCATACCAACATTGAATTACCGTGACATTATATCTGCAGTTATCAGTTGCTCATTATAGAGTGAACGAGCTCTTATCAATCAATACTTGTGTATCGTCTGGAGAACCGAAATCCGATAGATTCGAGTCCGCACGGGCTAGCTGCGCGTGAACAAGTTGGTATCGCTTTCACTAAAAGAGCAAATGAATCAGAGCATAGTGTGTCCGGTTAATGAATACATTAACAATGCCGTTTTGGAAGGACTTTCGACAAATTTAAGAACAGAGTAACAGGCAATAAATAATTGAAGCAGTCAAATTATTGGATGAAAACGTGTTAAATGATAACAGAATAGTGTTTTTGTGTGACTGCATGGAAGTTTTGCAGGCCACACAAAGAGAACCACGAGATAGTATGGAAAGGGAACTGATATACCAGCTAAATAAACTCTCAGACCACAATACCATTACTCTCCAGTGAATTCCAGCTCACTGCGGCATACCTGGGAATGAATGGGCTGACAGACTGGCCAGGGAGGGAAGACAAAGAGAAAAATTCACCATCCCAGAAGTCAAGGCACACATCCAAAAAAAAAAATAATATAAACAGTGGATAGAGAGAACAAATAGCAAATACCCACAGGACCCAATCAATAGACTGAATAGGAAACAGTATACCACAATTTTCCTTCCCAGAACAGATCATTGCAGACTAAATGCACACATGCATAAAATGAAAGCAGCACAGACTGCACAATGCACATGTCAGAGAGGACCCCCAGACTCCAGAACACATCCTGCAAACATGTCCACTGCACCAAGGCTCCCGTGCGAAGACCTTACCCGAGGAAAGAAACATACAAGACAAACTGTGGGGAACCATTGAGGACCTGCGACTGACGTGCCACTTTATGGAGGCAGCTCATATGGTGGCCTAAAACGAGCATACGAAACCGAACGCGAAGAAAAAGAGAAGAAGGAAGAACTTTGGGGTTAAAGAATGAAATTGTATAATTACATAAAAATATATCAAGCCTTAACTGAAAATACAACGCAGGGTTTTAGCGAACTTTGACAGGACAACGGAAAATACAAAAATATGTGCGTTACAAAAACTAAAATGAAAGCAATAAGCAATGTAACTAACAACCCAGTTCAGATAGAAGAGCACAGCAGAATGAGGTGTGTAGATTCGCATATCCGGGCAGTACCGGAGACACTGCATGGGTTGTACATGTGTGTACAAAGGCAATAAAATCAAGAAAAGAACAGCTTCAGAGTACCGAGAAACACCTGAGATCTCGTCAAATGAAGAGGAATGCGAAACTTGAGATTTGTAGACATGCTGTGTGGATCACGTGGGCCTATATTGGCAAGAATATAATAGGCATGTCGTAAAATGCGAAAAAGGAGTTGTATAGACTAGCATTCTTATAACGTTTTTTAGTTTGTTTTTTTATAACGTAACATTGATATAATAACTAGCAAATCAAGTACACTAAGGGCGATTCATGCACAAACTACCTTAGAGGAGGCCAGAATCACTTTACTTGCCTCATGTTTCTGATGATGCTTGAATGGATAAAGGATTTTTGTGCAACTGAAAATATTGTGGCTCTTTTCAAAGTAGTAAATACAGGAACAGGACAAACTTGAACAGATAAATAATAAGTAACAAATACAAACATTCTAGACCAGGTGCTGATAAATGTTTAGATATCAAGACCTTCAGCACTGAGTCATTTAAGAACCTGCTCAACTGCGTATACGTTAGCATACACGAAAGCTCGGTTAGACATTCACAGAGGAAGACAACTTCTGGTATAGCTGACAGCGTTCTGACATGAAGCTCAGAAAGGATGATAAAGTATGGAATATCACTGAACTCATGGAAGAGTGACAGAGCCTTGGGATACAGGTTATATTTGGGGGGAGATGGAGAAAGTTGAGAGCAGAGGCATGGAAGAGTGACAGAGCCTTGGGATACAGGTTATATTTGGGGGGAGATGGAGAAAGTTGAAGGGAGAAATAAAGTCATTGAAGAGTGACGGAACTTAGGGATGCGGGTTATATATGAGGAGCGGAAAAGAAAATCGGAGAGGCCAATGGCATCATGGAATAATTAGATTATTTTAAGAATAAACGTCATTGCATTCTTGGCAGACCCATAGGTGCTAAGTCCCTCTAAGCCAGTGGTTCCCAAACTGTTTCTGTTCACGGTACCTACAGTGTACCATGTTTACACGGAACTCCAAGCCAGAAAAGAAACCTGCTTAAAAGTTGCAGTGCGCAGCCATAGCCAGTCCTTGGTTACCTTGTAAAGCAGGGACGAGAGCCAGAAACGATGACGGCCATCAAAAGAAGTGACTGTCTCTCTTTCTAGAAGAGAAGCCCATAACCCAAATGTCTCATCGTTCATTGCATCATTATCCCTAACATTATCACTTACCAGCAGTTTAACCTCGAGGGCCGCTTTCCTATATCTTCAGTCTCTGCAGGTAATAGTACGAGGCGTGTTCAAATGAAACCGGATCAAACTGCAACAACGACCATACGTACAATGCGCATGACGTCACTTCTGGTGTAAACAGCACATACCAACCGTCAAGTTTTCAAAATTTCATTATCCTCCGACTCATATTTTCTTCATAGACCTATGAAAACATGGCGGGTGTGATACGGAATTGGTCCAGAGTTGATCAGCGAGCGGTGATTCGTTTCTAACAGCTGAAGGATGTCGACCAGTTGACATTTATCGCAGAATGCAGGCAGTGTATGGTGACAGAAATGTGTCGAAAATAACAGTGAAGAACTGGACAATGATGTTTAAAGAAAAACGTGAGTTAACGAAAGATCTTCCGAGACCAGGACAGGCGCATATTGTTGCGTTAACTCACGTCCTTCTTTAAACATCGTTGTCCAGTTCTTCACTGTTGTCTTCGACACACTTTTTTGTCACCATACACTGCCTGCATTCTGCGATGAATGTTAACTAGTCAACATTCTTCAACTGCTAGAAATGGAATCGCCACTCATTGATTCCGCTCGGATTCCGTATCACACTCGCTATGTTTTTAACTGTCTGCTAAGGAAACTATGAGTCGGAGGATAATGAAATTTTGCAAACCTGACTGTGTACTGGTCACACCAGTGACGTCATCATTCGCATCGTATGTATGTTCAGTTGTTGCAGTTTGGTCCGATTTCATTTGAACACGCCTCGTATGTAATTGTATCTCTGACGTGGAAATATTCTTCGCTTTTGTTAATTTTTGCTACAGTAGTGACCTGATTAGTCGTTCTCTTTGTCTGAGACATCCATGGTATCGGTCTCTTGATTCGTGTACCCTTAATATCTGCAGGATCCATGTGTACTGGGTGTTTCTTGTCAGTGGCTTTGACCTCAACCAGTCTCTGTTTACACTTCACAGATGGAAGTCTAGGTGTGAGTCTCATCTTAACGATGGGGACATCCCTGCTGGGAACCAATCACCGATCGTATTCCTTCAGGTCCCCATTATCAGTAATCCAGGAAGTAGGATCTATCCATGGATGTGGAAGCTCGGGAGACCAAGATGGAAATAGATACAAAGTATAGAGCATAAATAACGACAAGGTAGAACCTTAGAACGTCTGCTCGATGTTCCAGCCCAATTCTCATAACTTAACACTTTTCAGCACTGCTCATTAGTCCAGGCTCTTATGTTGGTTGTTTTGAATTGACAATAATACTGTCTAGTTGAAAGGGACGTGCCGCAATGCAATATTGCAGAAACGCTCTATAGCGGAACTGGGCTGAACAAAATAATAATTGAGACATGGTCAATTAATGCATTCAAGAATAGATTGGATGCACATATGTATTTTTAGATTAAGTGAAAGTAAAAGAAACTGTTATGTACAAACTCTTCTAAACGAGTATAAAGACGTTAAGTTACGTTAAGTTTCAGCTTTGGGTTTAAATTAGGATTATGGGGCTGTCACTGAGCTTATGAATTTGTGGAATTTTGATTGGACAATCCAAACTGCTGAAACTGCCAAACTCAATCTGAAACATATGAACATAATACATTACCTCGTCGAACACTTCAGTAATTTGAACATCTTCTTCTTACACATAAATCAACCATTGAGAAAACCATTTCTGGCAGGCCGAACAACTAATTTTAACTGTAAAGTTGCATATTATAACGTAAACAATAACCAACAGCAGACGCTCATTATAGTGCATCAAATTAAAGTACATTTTTTACGATAACTTTGCAATTTCTATTCACTACTCTTGTTAGTCGTTTTTTTATGTTTGGTAGAGTGCAGTGTTTTTATTATGTTGTCCTATATTGTCCTCTACTGCTCAAATGGTATTTAGTTACCTACCCAAATTCAATGGCGAATGTCTCTAAAATATGTGCCAGGTTCTGTACATTGCCTTCAGAACCACACTGCTTGGTACAACACATATCCACGAGTCATGCCATCTACGTTGCTTTTATCTTGAAACAGATCAATGGAATTTCTGGCTGAGAGTTCGATCTAACAGACGATCTAAAAAACAGTTTAATGTTCTTAGCTGATAGTTGATCCTACATGCCTTCTGAAGTATGTGGTCCAGGGCTCCTGGCTGATGGGCCGTTCTAACACACAGTACCGATCTGAAGCGTGGTCTCTAGTGTTCCCGTGTGAAGGTCCAACTCTAACAGAAGAACAAACAAAAGACAATCTCATGTTCCTAGTTGAACGTTTTTCTAACACTTGTATCGGCCTGAAGCATAGAGTCCAGTGTTGCTGGTTGATGTGAGTTCTAGCACTTGTATCGGCCTGAAGCATAGCGTCCAGTGTTACTGGTTGATGCGAGTTCTAGCACTTGTATCGGCCTGAAGCATAAAGTCCAGTGTTGCTGGTTGATGCGAGTTCTAGCACATGTATCGGCCTGAAGCATAGAGTCCAGTGTTGCTGGCTGATTATCGTTCTAACACTTGTATCGGCCTGAAGCATAAAGTCCAGTGTTGCTGGTTGATGCGAGTTCTAGCACATGTATCGGCCTGAAGCATAGAGTCCAGTGTTGCTGGCTGATTATCGTTCTAAAACTTGTATCGGCCTGATGCATAGAGTCCAGTGTCACTGGTTGATTTTCGTGTAAACGTGTTTGGCAACGTCAAGATTACAGTCAAACCTTACTGTTACATGCAGGCCCATTAACAATGTTAAATGTTGACCCATTAATAATGTTTTATCCTTGTCTATTAACAATGTTATAAAGTAATAGAATAAACACCCAGAACGTTGAGGGGCAGATTGGAGGTACTGAAATAACATATGAATCATAGGCACCTGTGTGATTAAGCTATAGCTTAAAACCATGCTTATAGGATGGGGCACATAAACGTGAATAAAGATGTGAAAGGATTTCAGACGTATTATCAATTAGTCAAAATGAAAAAAATGTAAGAAAAAGTACAGCAATAAAAGTTAGCAATAGTAGTGGATGGAGTGGAGACAGCAATGAGGAGAGAACATAACAATTAAGAGAGTAGAAAACGGGAGAAGTCCTTGCCTTTGTCTTGACCTCTTTCAGATGCATCATACCTTGATAGACTGTCCTGTTCCGGCTAGAGTTTTCCGTCCACTTGTACTGTTACGCTCAGTGGAAATTTTAAGTTTCTTTTCTTGGGCCAAACATGTTGCGTCGATTTGCAGCAATAAAGCAGTCGGCATCCTGACCTTTAAAATCTCTGTTGTAGGAAAACTAAATATGAATAAGAATTTGAATAAATAAATGTCCGTCTATTGAATTATGACACCGCAATTGCCGAATTACCTTTTGTCCGTTGATATAATAGACTGATCATCTATAGATCTGTTCAGACTGCAGTGACGCCGATTATGTATAAAACAACATAAAGTCTTTAGATACTTTATTAAGTATCTAAAGACTTTATGTTGTGTAATACATAATCGGCGTGACTGCAGTCTGACCAGATCTATAGATACTCTTCTTTCGCCTCAATGCCCCGTTCTCCCTTGATTGCCTCATTCCATCTCTTCGTGTCTAGACCACTGTCGCGTGCATTCATCCCCATTTACCTCTCTATTTATGGTCTGCAGCTCAGTGCAACTGATATGCAAGCCAACCACTACGTGTCCGCACGAGTATCCAGGCTGTAATCAGTAATCCTGGTGATCGATCAGACAAAACGAGTATCTGATGCCAGGTAGTCAAAGCTTGGTTAACTCATGTTTGATATTTTGTCTTGGAATACCATGTTGGTCCAAGGACTTGCCTCTGGTCGCCTCTCCATCTGGTTGGTTGATGTCCGAGTCTGCGCATAAAGATGTAGGGCCACATCGCGGTTATTTTTGGTGTCTTTCTGTCAGGCCTACACACCACATCCTCAGCCATTCTGCATTTCCTTAACAGCGCAGTCTTAACGACTTCACTGAAGATGGTTTGGCGCGTTATTTTGGTATTGTGTGTTCGGTCCTGTAGAGGGACTGCCAATGTTCTTCACTCCATTGGTCTTTGGGCAGCTTCTCTGCATCTGCTTTTCGCAGCTTAGATACCTCGCAGCCATATATCATGGCTGGAATAACCGTGCTTCTGAAGGTATGAGCTCTTCCCTTGTCGTTTCTCATCTGCTAAATCTGTATGTGTTCGATACGGTTGAAACTGAGCCACGTTACTGCTATCGTTTGTGAAATCTCCCGATTCAATATCTGGCAGTTTGTCCTATAGTGGATCAGATAAATGTATGAGTTAAATCTATCCACAAGACCATTTTATAGCCACAGTTCTCCTTGTGGGCAAAAGTATTCAGTATCTAATTGGTTTTATTTTTATTAATTATTAGATAAACTGTAAACGCTTACTTGGCTGTGCTCATTTGGGCATTGCTAAGCTTGTCTGGCGCTGTGACTCAGAATTATTACGTCATCACAAACCGTAGATGCGTGAGTTCTCTGTTCATGTCGATGCCTTTATCTCCCCAATTTAGTTTTCTGAAGACCTCATGATGGGACAATATGTTACCAGTATAAAATATATGATGTTTTTAATATAAACGTTTTTTTTATCTTGATTTTCCATTTCAGAATCTTATTTGAAAATTTTGTCAATAAAGCTATACGTAAAAAAATAGTTTTCTAATACCTACAAGATTATGTGAGCGTCCGCAGTAGAGTGCATGCAACGAAATCGTGATAAATTCTCGTTATCTACGCGCTCCAGCTGACCCAGGTGTAAATAAGTAGATACTTATTATCCGCATTCTTGGCACCACGTCAGACGTTTCCAGTGGTCGGGAACGTGGATTAGATTGTCGTTCTCCTTCAGCCTGTCATCCATATTGTATGTTTTCTGAAGGTAATTCAGATCATCGGGTGGTCTGTGTTTTGTGGTACTCCACAGTCGCACGTATCACTGTATCCCCATCTCTTTAATTTCCTACTCCATTTAATGACTTCCACGTTGTGTAAGGCAAGTGGTGTACAAGCACATGTTTCTCTCTCAGTTCCTTACAGGGAACCTGCGCCAGTTCATTCCATTTTTTGAAGAAGCGAATCCCTGGACAAATCTGTAGGAGGTGGGCTGACTGTAAGAATCTTCCTCTAGATTTCTGTCTTGTGTATTGCACGTGGTGTCTATTCATAGAGTGCTTTAGGTCGTTTACCTGTTTCTCTATTTCAACTTATTGTGTGACCCTTCCTCGTGTCTCGGGTATTACTACACCGACTATGGGCTATGGGGTATATTTGTTTGAGTTGGAGTAGGGCGTAGGTGTCTTGCTACTGTCCAGCCGGTCTCATTCATTGTTGTACCGATCTTTGACTGAAATGCGCAGAGTTTTATTCAAGCTGGCGCAGTCTACTCAGATACGGAGAAACACAGTGCGAGTGTTGATGCTCGGAGGAAATCTGACTATGTTCTCCATGTTGTGCCAGTCAATTTTCTGATGATATTATTGCTCGCATGTATAGTCATTTCTTCACGCAGTGTATCATACAAGACAGCGTGCGATCCAACTTTACGGCCAAGTATTTTGTAGCTACACTGTGTTCCAGATATTGTCTTTATGATTTGATCTGTAATTTTCTGTTTTGAATGGCAAGGGCTCTAAGGGTGTTTGTTATTTTGTGTTCAACCTCTTCAAAACCGTTTTCTTGGGCAGCGACTGCAGTGTCGCCGTCATAAATGGATTTTGGTCACCTCTGTGTTTATAGGTTGGTCAACGGTGTACATGTTTTACATTATAGGTGGTAGGGCACTTCCTAGTGTCGGACCGTTGTTTTGGAACTGCTGTCAATCACCCACCACCTCACCTCATGTAACCAATCCCCCCCCCCCCCCCCCCCCCCCCCCGCTTCAGAGTGACATAGAACAACCTATTCCGCAAGAATCATTTGCTGAAATTGGTAGGACGCCATTCGTTTGTCATAGAATATAACATTGTAAACAGATTTTGGTGGCTTACACTGTCGTAAGCTGCATTTAGATCGATACAAGTCAATCATGTGATCTGCTTGCGTTCATACCCGTCCTCGAATGGGCGTGTCAAGTGAAGGATCTGACTGCAACATGGTCTTCTTGGTCTGAAACCTGCTTGATCCTTGATAAACGTCTTGTCTATTAAGGGAGCATAATGCTATCTATCTATCTATCTATCTATCTATCTATCTATCTATCTATCTATCTATCTATCTATCTATCTATCTATCTATCTATCTATCTATCTATCTATCTATCTATCTATCTATCTATCTATCTATCTATCTATCTATCTATCTATCTGTCTGTCTGTCTGTCTGTCTGTCTGTCTGTCTGTCTGTCTGTCTGTCTGTCTGTCTGTCTGTCTGTCTGTCTGTCTGTCTGTCTGTCTGTCTGTCTGTCTGTCTGTCTGTCTAATCTAATCTAATCTAATCTACCTACCTACCTACCTACCTACCTACCTACCTACCTACCTACCTACCTACCTACCTACCTACCTACCTACCTATCTATCTATCTATCTATCTATCTATCTATCTATCTATCTATCTATCTATCTATCTATCTATCTATCTATCTATCTATCTATCTATCTATCTATCTGCCTACCTGCCTGCCTGTTCATCTGTCTGTCTGTCTATGTCTATCTGCCAGTCTGTCTTCCTACCTGTATGTCTTTCTGCCTGTCTGTCTGCCTTCCCACCTGTATGTCTGTCTGTCTGTCTATATTAATTCAATGCCAAGCTCGGCGCATCAGGCAGACCTCAAAGCTCTTTATGTAGATCTGTCTAGTGTCACTCATTTGCTGTGTGTCTGCCCTGTTCCATTGTGCTGGCTAGGTATGTGAAATGTTTTTCTTTGTGTAATATTTTCCATTCATTTTGATGTCAGTGGCTTTGTTTGTGAGATTCGTGATTTTTGCTTTCGAAGTATTTATCTGCTAGCTTATCTGCTCTGATAGTTGGCAGATTCTGTCCATCCTTTCCTGTGTCCTATCAACACTTGTACTCAGAAGAGTCAAGCCATCTGCGAAGGCAATATCTAGATCTTATAACTTCTTAGCATACGTCCCTGCATGCCTAAATGTTTGTTGAGGGCATAGTTAGGCATTACCCAGTCTATGGCCGTACTAAATTAACGTGGTTACAAAATGCAGCCTTGCTTTGCTTCTGTTTCTATAAGGAATCATACATATGTACCAGCAGAGGTCTACACACAGCAATGAACATCAGTGTATTTATGACACTTATTTATTTTGATGGAAAGCCACATTTGTTGAATTATTTTCAAAGCGTTGGAAGGTGAAGACTGTCAAAAGTTGTTTTTTAAATCAATGAAGTTGATGAATCGTGGTCATTGATTTTCCACAGATTCTTCTACAAGAATTATCCTTAGGACAACTATTTGGTCTCAGCATGCCCGTTATGGTCAAAGACCAACCTTTTCCTGGATATACGTGTTAAAGTGCTTTAATAGCCATTTGATGGGTTCTGGTTCAAAGATTCTAATTTGTTCTGTCCTTAGATCATCAGGGCCAGCTGCTTTGTTGTTTTTCATGTAATGTATTGGAAAATTCAATTTCACATTTTTCATTTGTTTTCAATTCCTCTGGATCTTGGTTTGCTCAGTTGTTAGTGGTTTTCCCGTTTAGCAGTATTTGTTCTATTTGTCTGGGGGTAACTTGCAGTGCCGTAACGGGAGCGCATCTTGGTCATTACATACTGTCTTGATAACGTTATGGGCGCATCTGGGTCATTACATATATTCTTGGTAATGTTATGAGCGCATCTGGGTCATTACATATAGTCTTTATAACGTCATGAGCGCATCTGGGTCATTACATATAGTCTTGGTAATGTTCTGAGCGCATCGACTATTTTGTTTCATCGTCCATAAGGTGCGTCATTTGTTTCTGTTTGCATGTCTGAACTGGCATTAAGGAGGTATTCCCGATCCGATCTTAGATGGTCTCCTCAGAGACGGGGGTCACTTTGAAATAGTTTATTGCTCGTAAAGTGCTTTCAAGTTTTGCTAAGACCTAACAAATGATGGGTTCTGCAGCCTTTCGGTACGTGATGTCTGCAGATCATGTTTTGTTAGTTCATCAAAAAGCTTCGCATTTTGCGCCGCTTGGTACGTAACTTACAATCAAGAAAGGAATGGCAGCCAGAGAGGTAAACGGCTACATCACCTCATAAAAAAACTGAGGTTTAGTAACATGTTCTTCCTGACAACATTGAATGCATCTGAACTACCCCTAGACCGTACACATTACCACCCTTCCGTCAAGCTGGTCCCGATGTGACGCTGACAAGAATTCATGTTCGTCACACGAGAACACTGCTGTAGCTGACACCCTTTATTGCCATGCCCGGTTGTGAAATTGTGGAGTATCTTCACTCGCACTTTACTTGAGTTTCCCAAACTTCTATCAGTTGTCATAATTACCGCTAAATTGCTCCTATAATTATCTCCAGGAGACTGTTATTGGATATATAATATGACCATCATCAGGTCATAACACTGATGTCATTAACGATGGAACCAGCAGGGCGACGCTAGCACAGACCTGGAGCCAAATAACTCCTTTTCATGTTATGGTTGACTATAGAATGCCATTTTGGAGTATTAACTCCCGGCTCAAATTTTGATTTTCCTTCTCTTTATGTCGGTGTCTTTTAACTTCATCGTGTTGCAGAAAATTGTGTCTGAGGTGGCTCTTCAGACTGCACCTTCTCTTGGATTGGAATGTTCTCCACCTAGTAGCTGCTGCTGCCACGTGGTGTGTCGACATCGTAGGGTGAAGCTGACAGACCTCTCCAATGTACAACCTTGGCTTTTTTATGGAGAACACGCTGTTTCTCGTGCAGCGTATGCCCCTAAACATATCCACTTTATGTAGGGCAACGACACTAGCCGATACAGCCTGTAATCAGCAATGTTGCATTAGTTGCTTGAATAGTTATGAAACCACACTAGACTGCCGTAACGACCCCAGCTCTGGATTTGTCCTCACAATTTTTGGAGCTGCTAGTAATTTCAGTCTTCTCATGATCTAAATGCATGCCCATTCGACTTAATAAGAGAGAGGCTTGGATAAATATTACGAATTGCTTAGCATATATTTCCTAAGAAGTGTGCTTTAAGCCCTAGTGTATTCTCGTATTTGATCCTGGCTATAAAAAGATATTGTCTAGGGTCAGAATTATTTGGCCATGATTGCGTTAAAATGATAACAGATCAAGATATAAGATACGATATTTAAACTGCGCAACCATATGAAAAACATATCGTGTTTGTTTTAGGAACACTTATTAAATGGTGTTTGCTAAAGTTTGTAGCTCGCTGTTTGCCCAGGAGACATTTCTGTTTGCGTATACTTTTACAAGGACCACCTGCGTCACGCCCTTCGCTCTGAACTGTCGCCATAACCTTCAAATTAAACATTTCGAGTATGCGATGGCTAACGTCAAGAACTTACTAACCAAGACCCCTATCACACGCCCACATCGCGCATCTGGATACGTTGTGCTACAGCAGCCTGTTCAACGAGGTGAGGATCCGCACTATTGAACCCAGTAGTAGTGATCATGCAGATAAGTCTTGCACTGCATTACTGATGCAAGGAACCCACAGTCCAATTTTTTTAAGTACGCCCTGGGATGTAAGTAAAACCGATGCGAACCTGGGAAGATGTGTGAAGCGCGATGAACTCTGATGTTAGATACTTAGAAAACAAACAAACAAACAACACACCATTAGCCATAGTAATGTTTTCAACTTGCCAACTTGCTCTACTTAGCTTTACTTGATAGCTTTATCTAGCTTTAAAACGTTATCCTTATCTGGTTTCATGCAATAGTCTGGGAACCTTTAGATGCATTCTGGAGCGTTTCGTGTGGTCTACAGGATGGCTAATGGTGTCCACGTAAGATCTTTTGCCTCTCTTCATTCCATATTTTTAAAACCTACATTCCATTCTGCATTACTTTTTGGTAATCTCTATAACACGTTTCTCCTACGTCTAACATTATTTTTTAGTGATCTATTGATATTTAAAACCTACATTCCATTCTGCATTACTTTTTGGTAATCTCTATAACACGTTTCTCCTACGTCTAACATTATTTTTTAGTGATCTATTGATATTTAAAACCTACATTCCATTCTGCATTACTTTTTGGTAATCTCTATAACACGTTTCTCCTACGTCTAACATTATTTTTTAGTGATCTATTGATATTTAAAACCTACATTCCATTCTGCATTACTTTTTGGTAATCTCTATAACACGTTTCTCCTACGTCTAACATTATTTTTTAGTGATCTATTGATATTTAAAACCTACATTCCATTCTGCATTACTTTTTGGTAATCTCTATAACACGTTTCTCCTACGTCTAACATTATTTTTTAGTGATCTATTGATATTTAAAACCTACATTCCATTCTGCATTACTTTTTGGTAATCTCTATAACACGTTTCTCCTACGTCTAACATTATTTTTTAGTGATCTATTGATTATCTAGTCTTGATATTTGATGACTCGCTATCTGATGATCTGACCTTACTATCTGATCATGTTATCTGATGATCAGATCTTATTATTTAAAGATCTGATCACGCTATTTAATGATCTGACCTCAGCATCTGATGATCTGACTTTACTATCTGATGATCTGACCTTGTTATTTAATTATCTGACATTGTTATTTGATGATCTGACCTTGATGATCTATGTCATATCTCCAGATCCTCATCTGGCACTTACGTTCTGATAATCGTCAAATTATAATTTTGTTGATCCAACCTTATTAGTTTGGAAGCATTGTCAAGAGACTTTGTTAAACTCTCTGTCCAATTAGTTATTTTTTTCCAAACTACTGTACGTTTCTTCACTCTTTTCTGAAATTCAACTTCTTACAACAGGCTCCATGAAAGTGTAGTCTGACCTATACATCCTGTAGGTAGACGCAAGACATATCATTTCTTCAGGTAGACCCCAGACCTATAAATCCTCCTGGCAGACCACACATTCAAATCCTCCAGGTAGACCCCCAAATCTATAAATCCTGCAGGTAGACACCAGATCTATAAATCCTCCAGGCAGACGCAAGACCTATAAATCCTTCAGGTAGACCCCAGATCTATAAATTCTCCAGGTAGACGTCAGACCTATAAATCTTACAGGTAGACCCCAGACCTACAAATCATCCAGGTAGACTTCAGACCTATAAATCCTTCAGGTAGACGCCAGACCTATAAATAATACAGAGAGACGCCAGACCTATACATACTCCAAGTCGGCCCCCATACCTATAAATATTCCAGGTAGATCCAAGACCTATAAATCCCCCAGGTAGACTCAGTAATTGGATTAAAAGCCCGTGTGATAGTTTTTTTAAGATAAGTAAATCCATGTTTTGCGTTAAAAAATAAGTAGATGCATTTTTTGTTTTAAGATAAGTAGGTACACCATTTTGTTTTAAGATAAGTAGATGCATGTTTTGTTTTTAAAATTAAATGATCTACCTAAACCAGTTCAGTAAATCTTTTCTACCATTATGTCACGCGTAATCCATATTTCACCTGTTATTTTGTTTCCTTTCTTTTCTGTAGATATTGCAGTTAGTTCTTTCTCATTTAATGCCCGTGTTATCAACCATTCAAAATCAATTATCTCCTAACGCTCTTACTCGGGCCGGATGAAACAACTTGACGGGACGAATGAAACAACTTGACGGGCCGTATGAAACAACTTGACGGGCCGTATGAAACAATTTGACGGGCTGTATGAAACAACTTGACTGTCCACATGAAACAACTTGACGGGCCGTATGAAACAACTTGACTGTCCACATGAAACAACTTGGCAGGCTGTATGAAACAACTTGACTGTCCACATGAAACAGCTTGAAGGGCTGTATGAAACAACTTGATTGGATACATGAAACAACTTGACGGGCTGTATTAAACAACTTGATTGGATACATGAAACAACTTGACGGGCTGTATGAAACAACTTGATTGGATACATGAAACAACTTGGCGGGCTGTATGAAACAACTTGACTGGATACATGAAACAACTTGACGGGCCGTATGAAACAACTTGACTGGATACATGAAACAACTTGACGGGCCGTATGAAACAACTTGACTGGATACATGAAACAACTTGACGGGCCGTATGAAACAACTTGACTGAACACATGAAACAACTTGACGGGCCGTATGAAACAACTTGACTGGATACATGAAACAACTTGACGGGCCGTATGAAACAACTTGACTGAACACATGAAACAACTTGACGGGCCGTATGAAACAACTTGACTGGATACATGAAACAACTTGACGGGCCGTATGAAACAACTTGATTGGATACACGAAACAACTTGACGGGCTGTATCAAACAACTTGATTGGATACACGAAACAACTTGGCGGGCTGTATGAAACAACTTGACTGTCCACATGAAACAACTTGGCGGGCTGTATGAAACAACTTGATTGGATAGATGAAACAACTTGGCGGGCTGTATGAAACAACTTGACGGGCTGTATGAAACAACTTGACTGTCCACATGAAACAACTTGACGGGCTGTATGTGACTGTTAAGAGCCGTAGCGTGTGATATCCGTTCATACCGCAGCCATCATACCTTCCAATCATTGTCCGAGAGTTCAGTTCAATAACTGACCTGACTGGGATACACAGCAGGACAACAATCTTCTGTATGAGAAGGGAGATAGAAACAGTACCTCAGCTCTGAGATGACTATCTGAGGCATCTTAACAAGGGTTGTCATAGTGTTGTCAATGCTTGCGTCAATCGGTGTAGAAGGACTGTCTGAAACATGAATGGATAGCATCTGTTGAGGCATCAACCCTAGGCTGGTGTACATCTACTGTCCTAGCCATGGTCGGTTTCAGGGCAATGAAAGAGTTCACCTCCTGGCATCAATCACACGCATCAATTACAATCATCAATCACAAGCACCAATCACAATAATCAAACACAAGCACCAATTACAAGGACCAATTACAAGCACCAATCACAAGTACCGATCACAAGCACCAATCAGAAGCACCAAACACAGGCACCAGTCACAAGCGCCAATTACAAGCGCCAATCACAAGCACCAGTCACAAGGAGCAATCAGAAGCACCAATCACAAGTACCGATCACAAGCACCAATCACAAGTACCGATCACAAGCACAAATCAGAAGCACCAATCACAAGTACCGATCACAAGCACCAATCACAAGTACCGATCACAAGCACCAATCAGAAGCACCAATCACAAGTACCGATCACAAGCACCAATCAGAAGCACCAAACACAGACACCAAACACAAGCACCAATTACAAGCATCGATTATGGTTACACTAGATATGAATACTAGCGACATTTTCAAGTCCAATGATCGCCTGATGTTAGATGATGAAACCACAATAGACGAATCAGCGATCAGCTGTCTACAAAACTGTGAAATCAAACGAGGTTCAAGCTGAGTAAACTGAGTACCTATTGGTATTCCCGGAATGCAGTGATGTCGATTCTTACGAGCAGAACAGAACTGGCCTTAGTAATGAGGTGAAGAAAACCAAGTCAAAACCTTACCGTCCGCATTAGCCTCCATTGTCATAATAGAACGACTACACCCCCCCCCCCCAAACCACCCTCTCCCCCCTTCCTTCCCCCTCCTTCTAGGTCCTATCCCGAATAAAGGAATACAGATATCCTGCTTGCAGTTTTTTCAAAGCAATTAGTATTTGACTCCGACTGCATACCTGTTCAAGACAAAAAGATTTAAAAAAACGTTTTTCAGTAGTTCACACCTGGATAACGACTACTTGTTTTTAAAGGGCTGACGATCTCCGACAAACTAAAAGGATGCCCTCTATGATTGAAAGGAGAGTACCTTCATCAAATGAAGGTTAACATCTTAACGAAGAACATTCTTTTTTACGTCTATTTTACATTTTTTGTTTGGTGGACTGTTCTGTTCATTATTTCTGAGTTGCACCTTTCATCTGACATTATTAGCTTGACAAGGCCTTTAAATCTACGGAACCTGCTAGAGGATCCTGTTTCTTACAAAGTTCATCCTGGACAATTCGTTGACTCAGAGTTATCAATTACTCGTGTCTTGTTTCTATATATAGACTGACCTTCATTGTTTTCTTTTAGGTTTTGCCACTAAAAATACAAATTCCCTATCTAAAATAGAAATTTTTTTAACGCCAAGATAGTAATTTCGTGCAGGAAAATGGCAATTTTGAATTGCCCTTTCCATCTCCAGTAGCTATTATGCAGGCTAAGTTGAGTTACCGAGTTGCAAGATAATGGACCAATTCTTTTCAAAGTTGTATTCTGCAACCATGTGTTAGGTCGACGAGTCTTCGGTCGCCTGTCCACAAATGGTGTCAAGAGACTGGGCACAAAAATATAGATGTTTTTTCAAGATGGTCTTCACTTCAATCGATCTTCAAAATTATCGATTGTCTCTTTATCGAAACACGAGGTTCTTTCCATCAGAACATAATTGTTTCTCCATCAAAACACAATATCCGCTACATGTTTCATATATGAACTAATATAACTCTTTCCAAACATAAATGAACAAACTTTAAATTGTAAATCCAGTGAGATTTTAATAAAGATGTAATGTGAAAACAAATGGAAACAAATAATAAATTGGGCACTAGTGCATGGATCAATCCCTACAAGTCTTGACACTAAACAGTTTGAGAAGCACTGATCTAGACTGACCTGTTCTTTGTCGTCTTCAGATTTTCAGGAACACAAGTTACATCTCACTTAAACACTCCACTTCTACCAAAGCGATGTAAAGGTCTCTGTATATACTTGCAATCGAGTGTGCAGACAAACAGCTGTTTTGCCTGTTTTTGCACGATGGAGTGGCTGCCTCTTTGTAGTCGTTATGCAGGTCACTATAGGGTAGGAATTTCGTTGCATTTAATATTTGTGTCCCGACAGCTGTGACTAATAGTTGCTCTTTTGCTTTTCAATTGACAACGGTTCTTTTACGCGCACAGCGTGTAGGCGTAACGTCCAAGTTTATCGTGCAACTTCGCTAGGACGAGTCGACGATCTCACCTTCCTTGAAGCCAAAGGGAGGGGCCTCAAACGTGTAGGGTTAAAACACCCCACCGCCTACTGATCAGCACCACCCCCCTCCCGACCTCCACCCCTCTATTCGCCATCGCTCTGTCGTTCTGTTCCGTGCTCCTGAAAACAGGTTGTGCCACAGCAGTCTGTTCAACGAAGTGGGGATCAACACTGTAATACCAACAGTGGTGAGCTTAATTAGGAGATTAGCATTGCACTACTGCCAAAAGGCCCACTGTTCACCTTCTCCAGTACACCTTCTGATGTACCAAGACCCACTGTAACACGATACCGAAAAAAACATGAACATTTAACTTAACTCTGTTCGAGTGGATTTTAGCAAACAATAACAATAACAATAACAACAACTATAAACATTAAAATAAACCAGAACATCTTTAAATTATTTTCCCCTAGAAATTTTGAAAGAAATAGTTTAGCGAAATAATTGTTACTTGTTTAACTCAAACAATATATACTTTTCTTATAAAATCCCGACACAGACTGAACACAAATGTTGACATACTAAGTACTGGTAAGTTGAAGGTTATTGAATGTCCACGGCACATACTGAACACAAATGTTGACATACCAGTACTGGTAAGTTGAAGGTTATTGAATGTCCACGGCACATACTGAACACAAATGTTGACATACCAGTACTGGTAAGTTGAAGGTTATTGAATGTCCACGGCACATACTGAACACAAATGTTGACATACTAAGTACTGGTAAGTTGAAGGTTATTGAATGTCCACGGCACATACTGAACACAAATGTTGACATACCAGTACTGGTAAGTTGAAGGTTATTGAATGTCCACGGCACATACTGAACACAAATGTTGACATACCAGTACTGGTAAGTTGAAGGTTATTGAATGTCCACGGCACATACTGAACACAAATGTTGACATACCAGTACTGGTAAGTTGAAGGTTATTGAATGTCCACGGCACAGACTTAAAGGGCACTGATTATCGAGATATTGAAAGCAACTGTCAGACGTTCATGCACATGCGCAAGTTGGTTCACTTGAGAGACTTCTGGAGTTGTTATCTGCTACTTTCTGTATTCGTTTTATAGTGTTTACCGATTCGTGTTTAGCGTAGCTTGCGATTTTTTTGTGCATTTCAGTTTCTGTTTCTGTTAAAGACTTTTGTGGGTCGATACATCCTTATGTATCTGGTACTGTTCTTGTGTAAAACGTATTTTGACGTTTGCGTTTGCCAATACATGATGTTTAACTGATACAGTTTAGATCGCAGCAAAATTTGAAGGTAAGAAGTGAATGATACGAACATAAGAAAAGTGTTTGTAAACTCCGCTACAAATATTATCCTCCACCTAGCATAATCCGTTTTTAGTAGCATTGTGACGAATGGCTAAAACTCGGACGGTTTCACAATCATAATGCACTGAGTACGAATCTCGTTGTGTTCAGTTTGGCAGACACGAGTTCTTTTCTTGGTACGATCGCTTCTCCACGTACGGAAAGTAATAGCAACCTATCGCACTGCACACCTGCCAAGAAACTTGCAACAGCCGCCAAGGTAGGCAGTTGAAAGAGTAACGTTCTGTAAGGACATGTACTTACTTTTTAAAGAATGACTACATCTGCCCGTTAATTTTCTTTCCATTCATGGGGCCGAGCGGCGTGGTGAGCTGAAATCGTCTGGCCTGGACTGAGTTCGTTTTGTCGATCTTTGCAAATCAATGTCGTTGCACAATCACTGTAATATCATCTATCTACCTGTCTCGCGATCAGCCCCTTACGATTTATCCAGATCTTTGTATGTCCCCCACATCTCGTAGTCACCCCATAGTCGTCTTGTCCTTGACTTACCACTGGGGTCGGGCGGCACGAGACGAGAGGGTGGGGATAAAGAGTAGCGCAGTTAATCCTTACTAAAATTATCGAAATAATTGACTCCATCATCGTCTACGATGGACGGCAACCTTTGCCTTTGCTTTTGTCTGTGTGACAAGCTGTGCTGTGTCTACATATGTTTATATGTTTGAAGCATTAGCTGTGAACAAAGTTATACAACGTTTCAATGTTTCAAAACTCAGTGAATCAATTTGAGCAAATTATGTAACATCATTGTCTTTCAGATATAATAGATTCCTGGCACTGTCAAAGAATAAATTTTTAAAAATAAAACTAAAACTCAATACCACTTTTCCCCATTGATGCGGTAGACGAGGGTTAGGCTCAGAACTACAGGCCGCTTCGCCACTGTTGTCGCCACGTCGTGTGCTGGCTATGGTTGTTTATTTCACCCTCAACAGAAAAACAACATATGCCATACCGGGATTCGAACGGCTACCCTTCTTGTCGGAACCATTCGATCACGCGCTTCTCATTTACTGGCACTTGCGATTGAATATTCTAAGTTGTATGGAGGAAATCAATACAAAAGTGTTGTTTAGTTTTTTTTAAATTTGGGCTTATTGGTTGTGTTAGCATGCCTAGATAGCGACTGCTGAGGATGTGGAATTGTCTTTGTCTGTCTACATAGCGGCTTTTGTTGATGTGGAATTGTCTTTGTCTGTCTAGATAGCGACTGCTGAGAATGTGGAATTGTCTTTGTCTGTCTAGATAGTGGATGTTGAAGATTAAAAGTGTATTTGTCTGTCTAGATAGTGACTAAAGACATTGAATTGTCTTTGTCTGTCTAGAGCGTGACTGATGAAGGTATAGAACTGTCTTTGACGTTCGGTACAACAAGCGATACAGCAAACATAATTTTAGAAAACCAGTTTAAAAGTGGTAAACAGCAACATATATGTACAGACGTCCCGCTTGTACCATAAAGTTAATTCAAGTCTCTCAATTTTTGATCGATAAAGATGTTTTTGATAATATCCATATATCTTAGCAGCGATAGACACAGTCAACGGTACAGATTCAACAATACGCGTACACAAGGCGAGAGGAGCTTTTTTATTTTAGGGAAGTTATTAAAATTGTATGATAAGATCACTAATAGGGAACTGTTGGAAAGGGCCAGCCATATATATCAATGGAACATGACGCGAGGAGACGACGCTGGTGTTGGATAGACCACACCTTAAAAAAAGCAGTTGATAGCATTTCAAGACGGACTCATCAAAATTCTGGAATCATCAAAATAAGCGTGGCAGGGTAGACTGAAACACACATCAAGAAAAGAGCTCGAAACAAACACAAAGGCATCAGACAAGACGCAGGCTGAGCTGGAACGGATTGTCTAGTCCAGGTGGACTGGGCGTGAATTTATTAAAGTACCTGAACGCTTTTGAAGATAATGATAGTTAGTAAGCTGAATTGTCTTGTACCAGTGTCGTGTTCCCAATTCTTGAAAATTGACATCAAAATTCAAGACGTCAGGAAGGTGTCTGCTAATGTTCTGATCTTAAACTACGTTTGAACATTATCTCTTTCATCATTCACCTTAGTTATCCGGATGCACCTGCGCTCCTCACACATTCCGTTAAGGTTTAGTTGCTAGGTATATCGTCTCGGCCTCGTGACAACCCATATGTTCTAAGACTGAATTATTTATCTTAAAGAATTAATGATATAGGGACGATGCTTTAACAAACACATCTAGTCATTGAAGCGAGGAAATGAAGGTGGACAGGGCATTCACTCTGGTAATACCTAACAGCTATAGAATAAGGTTACCAGAGTCGTACCCAGGTGGAAAAGAATGGGACGACTGTCACCTTTCTATAATGCCGTTAAATACCATAAAAGAAGGAGGTGCATATGAATAGCAATCTTATCATGCCTACCAGTACTATTGAAACCACCATTACAAATGATCAGATACAGGCTTTCTGTAAGACTGTCAGCTATATTGGTATTCCTGTAGGTTATCTGGAGCGAAAACACGATTGATAATTTGTATAAAATAAATTCAATCTGTCATTCATATGATTTCATTAGTAACCATAAGAGAAACTACAGAACAAACAAAGAAGAAATACAAGAACATGGATGACAAAAGCAGCAATAATTGGAAAGGCTTCTAACTGAAATACATACAATAACAGAAACATACACAATCTCGAGTAGATGCCGTTGCACATTGCAGGGAGAAAAGAATAAGTCGATTTGTATGTCGTATAGGGTTAGTAAAGGGAGTTGTGGATGGGGCTAGCAAGATTATCGTGTTAAACAAATTACTCCGGAAGTCAGCACTACAATTGCATCAAACGTGCTTCATTACAGGCTGTGTACGGGAAGTAACAAAGTAACTGAAGAAGGAGGATAAATAAGAGACCTACCACAGTAATGTCGGACTGGCACGAGCACAATCCAAGTTTGCACATAATAGAAGCCTCCAGGTTTTCTACATGAAAACTAAACCTAACAAATGGAACAGTTTTATGTTAGCGTGTTAACTAAGATATATATCACCCTAATTATTGTTTACCCTTTATAACTCCCATTCATCATTCGCTTTTTTATTGTCTTCTTCCAGTAGATCTTCAGTAGCACTGTTCTTCATTGTTTCACCAAAGTCGAATAGAGTCGGAAACACTTACTAACTTACCTGCGCGTTATTTCTTTATTTCGCTTAACGTTTTGCTCTTCATTGAAAATCCATGTCGCAGTGTTTTCCTATTTCCTTGTCTTCTTCAAACAATAAGAAAGTCTGCTTTTCAAAACGATCACTGACATGAGCTATTTACCACAAGCAGTATTCAGATACTGTAGACCACTATATCGTCTGCCGTTTGTTTAACGCTGACGTACTGAATCACCAGTTCAATTATCCTGAAGTATGCAAGTCCTCACTATATCTCTTCATTTATGGAGGAAGACTAACGTCTGCTCAGGTAAAATATATAGATCAGACATGTTAGTCAGGGTCAGGCAAAACATACTGGCTACAACCCTCACCTCGGCTTTCTAGTGGCCTTCACTGGAAACGGGCTGTTTTCGTGGCCGCCTGGCCAACAAGGTGAGAGATCGACGTCATCCCCGTAGTAGCGAGTGACACGCAGATGAAGCCAAGCATAGCACAACCGCCTGGAGGACCACAGTCCACCTTCAACAGCTCGGGATGTGAGAAAAGCTACTGCAACCCGCCACTTAACGTCCTTTTCAGGGTGCACAAAAGAGAAATCCTACTCAACAGCAACATCTCTTCGTTTCCACGTATCGTGCGTCTGCTATTAGACGTGCGCTAAGATTCTCACCAACGCCGACCGGTACAGTTCCAGGAATCTGAAATCTTTCCAGTTATAAATGTTGTATTGCGTTTATCATACGTGTATAGTTCCAGGAAACCATTTAGAAAGATATGCGTGACACTCTGTTCGGACCAAAATAGTAAATATACAAGCGCTGCACAAATTTTAAATGACAGAACTGCAAGAACTATCAATTTTAAAAAACAAACCTCACTTTCAAACGGATACACATCTAGACACTGGCCAATACGCCCTGATAACGCCCAAATGACTACGGTCTGTGGTGTATTGGAGCGTAGCTTTGACAGTTGAATCCAGAAAGGACAACCTTTAATAAAAGAAACAAAAAAGCAACAACGACAGCAAACAAAACACAAGATGATTTGCAAGAAAAGAAAATATAAAGAAAACTTCAAACATTTGCTGGTGTGACTTTAAGAGTGTAAAAGTGCAGAGAAAAATGGAAACATTTGATAGATTTAAGACTTTAGAGACAGTTGGGCACAAGGACACCTCCCGCCAGGAACTCAAGAATACAATACACTTTTGAATGCACCATGTTTTCACTTGGCCTCAGACACTAAGTGGTTTATTGATACTAAGTGGTTTATTGATACTAAGTAGTTTATTGATACTAAGTGGTTTATTGATACTAAGTGTTTTATTGATACTAAGTGCCAGTTAGTGTACATGGTAGTTAGAAATGTCAAAAATAGGTAGGGGTTTATCTGTCTGTGCGAAGCAAAAACTCTATCATCTGACGTGAATATAAGGTGTCTATTATTCTGGATGGGGCAAAAGTGGGTATCTAATTTACCTGGCTAATCTCTTGATTGTCCTTGCGGCTTTCGAAGAGCTTAACATCAACAAAAGGTGGTTTAAGGTGTCACGTTAGCTGTTGAAATGGTTTGATCCTGCTGCTCTGTTATCTGTAGTTGCGTACATTTGTTTCGTTGTTATTGAAATATTTTTACATTTGCTGCACTGTAAAACGTTTTGCTTGCTAT
The DNA here is from genome assembly GCA_036924085.1 of Ariolimax columbianus. Taxonomy (NCBI): domain Eukaryota; kingdom Metazoa; phylum Mollusca; class Gastropoda; order Stylommatophora; family Arionidae; genus Ariolimax; species Ariolimax columbianus. The sequence goes on along the minus strand of JAVGWX010000006.1, from coordinate 111,375,054 downwards.
ACGGCGTGGTTTCATTCTTGAAAGTGTAGACTTGTGTAGCTACAAAAATGAATTAAAGTAACATTATAAACGAAGGTAGAAGTGAAACATGTACATGACGATTTGCTGATTTATTAATTCTCCGAAAAGGAATGTCACGTTACGTACGATGGGAACGCCAGATACATGACCAAATGGGAAACCGAACATACTGGTTACACCAAAAACGATGCCTATTACCAGTTGAACCGAAGAGAGCAGGTCGTTGTCTTCAGACTTCGCACTGGCCACAACAGACTGAGGTACCACCTATTCAACAAATTGAAGATAGGGTGTACCGACGAATGCCCGTGCGGTACTGGTAAAATGACCGCTGAACATCTGCTGCAGAACTGCTCGACATACGAGGATCAGAGAGAGCAGATGTGGCCATTGCCAGTGGAACTGCAAGACAAGCTCTATGGCAGTGGCGAGAGTCTCAGGATGACCGCCGCTTTTTTCGAAAAAATAATGGTTACTGTCTGACTGCGTACGAAGAAGAAGAAGAAGTACGATGGGAACCGAGGTAACTCTGTTTAGGGCTCAAGTACCGAAACTTGATGAGAAATGATAGAAAATAAGAAAAGCACACGGGACAAGCAGACTCTATGCGGAGAACAATTCAAGAGAATTGGACAAGAGTAAAATCGGATAGGAAATGCTAATACGGCTGAGCCAATTTGATCTGGTACGAGAAAGCATGCGCTAAAACATGATGCTTCAGCTCGTTGTCTATATGAAGCAGGTGTCAAAACAACACTGCGGGCCGCATGAAGTCAAGATAGATGATTAAGGGCTGCTTAATCTACCAAGAGCGGCTTGAAGTCAAGATAATGGACAATAAAGTAAAGTTTTAAGGACCAAGTACTGTTCGAAGTCAAGTTAGCCGATAACTGGATGATTGAAGAAATAGCCGGTTGAAATCAACGAATAACTGGAAGATTGAAGAAAGTAACAATTGAAGTCAAGTCAATGGACCAAGGGTAATTCATGATTTGACGTAATCGCACCTAATTTGACTTAGTTCAGCGTGAACTTAGATCAGTGTTTCCCAACCTTTTAAAAAACAATCCTCCAGTATTGTTGTCTGCAGTGTCTCGTGTCACTTTATACGCCCAAAATAATTTATCTGCTTAGTTTTTATCTCCGTCAACGATTCTCTTCCTATTCCTAATCTCTTTTTGACTTCCCTGACTGTTCGCTTTTCCTTTCACGAGATGCTACTCATCCTGTTGTATTTCACATACCTGCACTTTATCCCCAAATTGATTGGTCATCGTCCATGAGTTATCCCCATAAAGCAGAGACGAATATACATAACAATTGATGACTCTCATTTTCAGTGTTTTTGTTAATTGTCTGAATGTGAATATATTGTTCATGTCGTTAAATGTGTTTGTGACCATTCTTATTCTCAACTTTACTTCGATCTCACATCTACGATTAGCTGAGATACAAGACCCTATTTACCTGTCCCAACATCTCTCCGTTTACTGTGATGTTCACAGTTGACTTCACATTTGTTTTGCTAATGATCATAGTTTTTGTTTTCCCAAAGTTACTATCCAAAACAGAATCCCTGTTTCTTTTGCTGATTGCCTGTACCAGCTCCCGCAACTCCTGCTCACTTTCAGTCAACAATACACTATCATCAGCATAACGGATATTGTTAACTATCCTGCCGTTGATATGTAGTCCTGGCACCCCCTCTATCTGTCTATAAATCCTTCGGTGTAGATGTTAAATAGGTAAGGTGATAACACACACCCTTATCTCTCACCTCCTGTCATACCAATATCTGCTGAGTAATCTTTCTGAGCACATACAGGCGTAGAGTAGCTGCAAGACCGTCGTTAACAGTTGTGGCTCATTTCTCCTTTTCCCAAGGAATAACATCTGCAACAATAAACACAGAATTTAATCGGCTGGTTCACATAAAGAAAATGAAAGCCATACAGTCCTGCTTACAGATGCTCTGGCCGTAGTCACAGCGCTAAAAAGCCAGAAAAACACTGAGCTTAATGACTCAAGAGCAGTACTCTGTCAACTATGCCAGCAGTCCGCACCAAAAAGGGTAGTGGTACAGTGGGTCCCATCACACTGCAACATCCAAGGCAACGAGGAGGCAGACAGACTGGCAAAAGAAGGTGCAAGACTACCACAAACAGATACTAGTATGACGTACGAAGAGTCAAAACGGCTTATTAAAGCCAGATACATGACCAAATGGGAAACTGAACATACTGGCTACACCAAAAACGATGCCTATTACCAGTTGAACAGAAGAGAGCAGGTCGTTGTCTTCAGACTTCGCACTGGCCACAATAGACTGAGGTACCACCTATTCAACAAATTGAAGATAGGTGGTACCGACGAATGCCCGTGTGGTACCGCGAAAATGACCGCTGAGCATCTGCTGCAAAACTGCCCGACATACGAGGATCAGAGAGAGCAGATGTGGCCATCACCAGTGGCAACACTAGACAAGCTCTATGGCAGTGTCGACAGCCTCAGGATGACCGCCGCTTTTTTCGAAAAAATAAAGGTTGATGTCTGACTGCGTACGATGAAGAAGAAGAAGAAGAATCGGCTGGTTAATGTTAATTATCCCTGACTCGGGGTCAATGGTTTTCAGCAGTAACTTTGTAGGATTAGTCCATAAATGGCGGCATTCTTATCGAAAATCATTAGCATTGTGTTTCAAATTGGCAATGTGGTTATGTCGTCGGTAGAACGGGCCGAATAAGTTAGGAAGTTGCGTGTGGCTGGTTATTCTAGTGCTGGTTTCAAGATATGCATGTACAATTGTGGTGGTGTGTACATGTACGCAGACTTGTAGAACGGCTTGTTAGTTGTATACATCTATGTAGTTTCATATACACAAAGTGGACTGCGTACAAGTGTGTTGTTTTGCACAACTATGTGATGATGTGTACCGGTGTGTGATTGTTAACATCTGTGTTATGGTGTGTACATCTGGGGGGGGGGGGTGTCCAGCTGGGAGGGGGGTGTAGTGTACAGCTGTGGGGTGTTGTGTATAGCTGTAGGGGTGTAGTGTACAACTGTGGGGTGTAGTGTACCACTGTAGGGGCGGGTGTTGTGTACAGCTGTGGGTATTGTGTACAGCTGTGGGTGTAGTGTACAGCGGTGAGATGTTGTGTACAGCTGTGGGGTGTTGTGTACAACTGGGAGGTGTAGTGTACAGCTGGTGGAGGTGTAGTGTACAGCGGTGGGGTGTTGTGTACAGCTGGGGGTGTTATGTACAGCTATGGGGTGTTGTGTACGGCTGTGGGGTATTGTGTACAGCTGTAGAGTGTTGTGTGCAGCTGGGGGTGTTGTGTACAGCAGTTCAATGTTGTGTATAGCTGTGTGTTATTGATACCAATTGTTTGGTATTGAAATACTTGTGACATAAAGTGACACTCAAGTATAGCGACACTAGTATTAAACAGTTCTATGCATTTGGAACGACAATCGAGGTCATTTGTTGAGTGGCACTGGACAAGGTTCAGAGTGTTCAATTTCAACGACGTATTTGTATATGGAGCATTAAAATAAACAAGCGGTTTTGGCAGCACACTTTACTACACCTGCACAACTTTATGGCACTTCATTTGTTAAACTTCTTCTTGTATTGCCTTTTCTTAAATCGTGATTTGTGGTCTTTCATTTTTAACAGTTTGGGACTCGACGGCATTGTTCTGAATTTTCTGTCTATGTAATAGCTCGTGCAAATTTTCTCGCGACGATAACCTCACTCAACGAGATGTTGTGCGCGTGTTCGCGAGCACACAATTCCATAACCAATGAAAATGGGAAACAGCAAAAACACCGCTAAGATTAACAAACAGTATATTCCTTCCTGGGGTGAATACAGCTCTGCGATACGTGTGCGTGCAGGCCTGATAAGATATGCAACACACTTAGAAGTTGCAAGTGAAAACAGTAGCTGTAACATAACGCTTAGAGTACCAAACACATCATTTACAAACGGCACTTGACATTGCGTGCGTGAGGTAATATTTCTTGTTCCAAACTCTACAATCTTGATATGATCTGCCATTCCCTAACAATAAAACCTTCTGGATACTGTCATTTATTTCTCATTGTTGACTCGTTTGCAGCTAAGCTCAGTAGCGACAATTTCGTGCCATATTTTGTGTCGATAATCTTTCTCAACCATTATGTTATCGGGGAAACGATTGAGATATTTTTCAGATATAGGGGAAACCCCTCCACAAAAAAAAAAAAATTACAAAAAAAAATACAATGATATCAACAATTCACAGTACGCTCGCATCATCAGTAAGTTGGAAGTGTGATAATCAAATAACAATTGTCTGTGTTCGTTTGGTTCACATGATTGAATTCTCTGTACATGAATGTAGTGGAAATGTCGACAAGTCAAGGTTCCAAAAATCGTAGATCAACAGCGTGAATGGTCAATGTAGTCTATTAATTGCGTACTGACATACTGGGCAGCTTCGCGTCTGTTAACAATTGGGAGAAACTTTTTATAATTTTTTTTCTTTGATACAGCTTATTATATCATTCAATCTTGTTCTTCTTTGTCTTTTTCTGCATCTTCTTCTTCTTAATCTTCTTCCTATTCTTGTTCTTTGTTCTTCTCCTTCACGAGTATGCCTATACGTGAAAGCCAGTTCTTCTCCGTGTATTGATACGAAGTGTATATTTTGCCAAATCATTCCACGGTCTAGTAGGTTTTGTTCGGCTGTCTCGGATAAATGATGCCGTGGGGGAGAGTTCTTCAAGGTTACCGGATAAATTCTGGCGAAGGTTCGTCCCAGTGCACCAGTCCTCAGTGCACAGTTGATAGCTTCAAGGGAAGCTTCGGCCCAGTGCACCAGTCCTCAGTGCACAGTTGATCAAACCTACTGCAGTCATGTAGGAAATGTTCGGCCCTGTGCCCTTAGCTGCGTGTACACACGGATAATGAAGTCAGTTTTAATCTGTGTAAGTGGCTATCAATCTATAAAATCACCTACTCATGCAGAACAGGGTTACGTGTTGCGCTCGATTAAGGTAGCACTTGAATGAATCATGATCGATTTCTAGTGGAATCCCTAGAGAACATTTAAGGAAATCGAGAGTTTCGCCGAGCGTCGGTTGTCAAACTTTGGTACAGGCAGTTTGTTAAGAAACGCAATCAATCAACCGGCACACAAAAGGTTCATAATTATGAGATCGAGAACTGACAAGGACTTGCTGAAATATTATGTAAGTATTATACGTTGAGAAAGATCACTTACAGGCCTACGGTTATTGGCCAGTATGCTAACATTTGCAGATTGTATAAATCAACATGCACACAAAATATCTAGAACGTACAATGAGTTGTTTACATATTATATCCGGTCTACAAATACATTTGCAACTGCCAGGGGAGCAACGGCTTTCGATCAATACATCAAACATTGACCCGTCTTTATTTGCTGAAGTTGTTGTAGCTTAAAGATGCTACACGATGTGGTAGACAGCCCCATGCTCAACCACCCTTAATCGCCTATTTGTCTGACAGGTTACAGTGTTACATTTAATTGCTCCCCATTCTTGTCCCAGTAACACTTGGACGATATAAGTCCGTAGTAGTGAGGGATACAGATGAGGAAACCAAGCGTAGGAGGACTCCGTTCCACCTTCACCAGCTCGCTCAAGAAAACTACCGCAACCCGTCACTTAGTGCCCTTATCATGGCGCACAAATGAGAAGACTTACTCGTTAAGAGCATTCACAAAAACACGCATTATATCAATTCGGATAAATGAGAGACATTCTGTTCCCGGTGAGTATGATACACTTACCGCCGGCAGCTACCAACATAAATCAGAAATAAAGACTTTTTAAAATAATAAAACAAATTTTGAAATATCTATACAAATTATAGTAAACCTAAGACAGACATAGTTGAGTTCATATAAAGGGTAACGCTGTGATAGCGAGGACCTTTGAAAGAAATGGGATCCATTGGCGATAGGCTGAATGTGTATGTGTACCACAAACAGAAACATACCATCCCGAAGAAATTATATAGGATGAAAAACAGACGAAAAACATTTCTGGGGAAATTGAAAATAAGTAATTAAGACAAGAGTATGAAAACACAGGCACAAAAGAGTATCAGAGACACACAAACATTAGTTCCACATTTACAAATGAAACAAAGAGACATAACGATGCACCATAGTGTTCTAAAATAAAGTAGCCGATTAAACAAAATAAGTGATAAGAGTCAATCAGAGGAATTTGAAAGAAAGTAAACTTGAAAGACATTGGAAAAAAGAACTATAAACATTGAAAGTTTATAACAGAGGCAAAAAAAAAATACTTACCAAATAAAGAAATCAAGGGAGAAACGCAACAAGTACATTACGGAGGCAAAGAAAATACAACAAGTGTCTAGCTAAACTTAATAAATCACATACAGTCATAATGACATAACAATACTTGGTGAAATCTATGGACTAGCCGCTTGTTATGTTAGAAGATGTCTCTGCCAGAGTTTCCTTTACTAACTGTTGACTGTCCCCAACCTGCTTGCAGTTAAGATCGTGTGTTTCTTCCCTACTTTGACCCCTACCCTTTGACCTTTCAGACTTGGAGAAACCATACCGGTACATGTATGCTCCCATGGCACTATCGCCAGGATAGAGCTGGGACCAGAGTCGAATTCAGGATTGCTCTATGTTTGACAAATACACACAAATATGCCCACTGTCAGACTGATGGCATGTCGTTATATGTTTGACAAACACACATAAATATGCCCGCTGTCAGACTGATGGCATGTCGTTATATGTTTGACAAACACACATAAATATGCCCGCTGTCAGACTGATGGCATGTCGTTATAGGTTTGACAAACACACACAAATAGGCCCACTGTCAGACTGATGGCATGTCGTTATAGGCGATTACAATTGTGTTCTAACAATTCTATAGAAGAAGACTCTCTAAATGATGATTTTACAATCCCTGCAACTCACACAGATCAAGCGGTTTGCGAAGTGTGGTGATATCTGTCTGAGTTTGATGGAACGTTCTATGAGCTATACCACGTGTATAAGAAATGGTTGTTCTAGTAAATCATTTTATGTTCCGGCAAATGGAAGCGGAGCAAAATAAAACCTTCTGAGGGCAAAGGGAGGAGCAGCTCGCGAAAAGTGAGGACGCTAGTAATGAGAGACAGTCAACGAAAGACAATCAAAGACACAAAACAACATAGAAGTAGATCAAATAAAAGTTCAGGAGAAATAAATAGATCGACGAAATGGCGGTAGTGAAGATTAAAAGTCGATAATAACACATACAGGTAATGGTTCAATGACCTCATCAGAACATAACAAAACGATACATACGTTATGGATCCACAGACGTTGTCAGGAACTAAAGACAACCGAAAACAATGAACACATTACAACCAACAGCAAGACATGATGTCAAATGAGCGGTTTATCTTCGTTGTCATTACAGGATGTGCTAGAAAAGTGTAAAACGCGATGTACCAGTTAGAAAATAGAGTGGACCAACCAGAAATGGTCATGAAGTTTGTATAGAGACAACAACATGAACAAACTATTACAGCAACAAATGGTCATGAAGTTTGTATAAAGACAACAAATTGAACAAACTATTACAGCAACAAATGGTCATGAAGTTTGTATAGAGACAACAAATTGAACAAACTATTACAGCAACAAATGGTCATGAAGTTTGTATAGAGACAACAAATTGAACAAACTATTACAGCAACAAATGGTCATGAAGTTTGTATAGAGACAACAACATGAACAAACTATTACCGCAACAAATGGTCATGAAGTTTGTATAGAGACAGCAAATTGAACAAAATATTACAGCAATAAAACCCCGCAAAATAAAAACACATATCAAGAGAGTCACATATACAAAGATATGGGTACACAAAATAATGAGTACAGAATAAGAACATTTTTATATAAAGAAAGAGAAAGGAAAAACCCATACACATTATGTGTCCTTTCTGCAGTCAGTTTTTGATGTGAATGAACAGTTCACCTAAAAGTCTCGTAACGTAATCTACACGCTGCAACATAAAATACATCAGCGAGACTGGCCTTGAACTACGCGCCCCTTTCTATCAACATCTCAATGACATTTCCAATAACTTTGTCTCTCCTGTCGACAACCACTTCGATAGTCATGGGCACCAGGGCAATGCAGACATCTGAGTCACTGACATTGTAGTGTGCTACCACGAGGATCGACAGCAGTTTGAGCTTGAGAATCCTTTGATTTTTCTTGTGGATTGATTTAAATCTCATGGTTTCACTACGTTCCAAACGTTTCCATTTGCTTTGCATCTCGCTCCGATCTCTGTTCACTTCTATTTCTCCTTATTTATCTCTCTCTCTCTCTCTCTCTCTCTCTCTCTCTTATTATTATTATTATTATTATTATTATTGTGAATTCATTCATTTATGCAGCCGCATCTTGTAAATGTGTGTCTCTTGATTTGTGTTTGATTTTGCGGGTTTTTGTTGCAATTTTGCATTCATGTTTCGTCTGGTTTTGTCTGTATGCAATCATTTCTGGTTTGGTTCATTCTGTCTCTTAACTGGCAAATGATGCCTCACACTTTCCTGGCACATCCTGTAACGATTGCAAAAATTAAACCGCTCAGTTTACAACATGTCTTGTTTTTTGTGATTTATCCGTTGTTTTCGTTCGTTTTTGTTCCAGACGAAGGTCTTTTGGTCGCACCGAATGTATCATTTTGTTTTCGTCCTGGTGCGGTCACCGAGTCATTACCTGTACGTGTTTTTAACGGCAGCAAAGTTAACAGAAACAGCGACAGTTAAGAAGAAATACAATAAGCAGCCAGGAGAAACCGGAGTCTCTGTGCTTAACAGATCAGTGCTGGCAGACCATGGCACATAAAACTGGGAGAATGTTTTGAACCAAAGAAAGAAAAGAGAGAGAGAGAGAGAGAGACAGAGAGAGAGACAGAGAGAGAGACAGACAGAGAGAGAGAGACAGACAGAGAGATCGAATCAAATAACGAAAGGAGAGGGAGAGACAGTGATAGAAAAAGAAAAGGGTGGAACTATAGAGATGAACAACTAAAGAAAGTGAAAGAAAGAGATAAAGAAAGAGACAGAGACAAATATAAAGAAAGAGAGAGAGAGAGAGAGAGAGAGAAGAAATAAAGAATGAGAAAGACATTTATAAAGACAGAATGAAAGAAATTAAGAAAGCAAGAGAAAAAAAAGAAAGAAATAGAGAAAGAAAGTAATAATGAAAAAGAGAGGAAAACAGAAAGAAAGAAAGAAAGAGCTAAAGAAAGATAAAGAAATGAAGAAAGAGATAAAGTAATAACAAAAGAAAGATGGAGAGAGCGAAAGAATTAGATAACGACAGACAGAAATAAATAAAAACTGAGCATGAAATAAATAGAAAAAGAGAGAACGAAATAAAGAAACAGAGATGTAGAGATATACAGAACGGATCATATAGCAGTCGTGGGGGATGAAGTGTTAAGGACCGTTTACAAAACTCTTAACAGTTTCATTCAATTGAGATGACCAGTTCCCCCACTTGATGCCTTGCGTTCCCTATCTGAACTAATTTTGCAGATGGGTAGGCCAGAGCGTATTCAGACTAGAAATTGGACTCAATACATTTACTGTGAATACATAGCTCTAACCACCCTGCTACAAATACGCTTAAAACAAGAAACAAAACGTAATATACTATCTATAGCTAATCCAAGCCGTATCATGCCTCTAAATTCCATTTTGGCTAGAAAATGCAAATACTTTGGTCACATCAAGAGACACAACGGTCTTGAGAGAACGGTGATGGAAGGTATGGCGCCAGGCAAAAGAGGAAGGGGTAGACCAAGAAGACAGGGGACGGCGTGGCCTAGTGGTTAAGTGGCACGGCTCACAACCAGAAGGTGCTGGGTTCGTTCCCCATCACAGCACCGGCCGTTATCCCGGGGAAGCAAACCCTTAGAAAATGCAGGAGAAAGCAGACCCTTACATAAAATGCATGCTGAAGTCGGATGCACTGGGCCGACAGGCGCAAAATAAAAACCACAGTGCAACGCACACCCGCCTTGGGGAATAGAGAAATAAAGCGAACGCAAAAAAAAAAAAAAAAAAAAAAAGACCAAGAAGACGATGGCACCAAGATATCCAGGAATGCCTGGGTATGCCTGTGGCGGAGACTGGAGTTTTGGCAAGAGAACGAGTTTCTTTCAGACAGACTGATGGGAGCGACGTTCTACAAAGGACATGCTACATGATGATGATGGAGACAAGACTGCACCAGTTCAGCCTAGTTCAGAGAATAAGGATGGAAGAAAGAAGGCATGCGTCCGCCACCAAAGACGAAAAAGAAGAAGTGGAAAAAATAAGAAGACTATGCTATCCAACAATGGTTCTTATACAGGTGTATGCGTTTACGTGAAAGCTAGAGCCACAGACTCATAGCCACACTCAATGTACCGTTACTACCATTTTAGAGTCGATCAGCTATGAGTCTAGCATGCGTGTCATGTTTGTAACCGGCCATTGCTTAGCATTTTTTAAAGTTGTAGATCTTTATCTGTCTGAGATATTCACCACCGCAGATTTTGTCTTGTAATTCTGAGAAGTCAAAACAGATTGTCTTTATCACTGTGGGAAATCCCAATATATTGTGTCTTTGTCGCTGTGGGAAATTTCAATAGATTGCGTCTTTGTCACTCTAGGAAATCCCTATATATTTTGTCTTTGTCACTCTGGGAAATCCTTATAGATTGTGTCTTTGTCAATGTGGAAAAACCTTATAGATTGTGTCTTTGTCGCTTTGGAAAATCCCTATATATTGTGTCTTTGTCAGCGTGAGAAATACTTATAGATTATGTTTTAGTCACTGTGCGAAATCCTTACAGATTGTGTCTTTGTCAATGTGGGAAATCCCTATAGATTGTGTCTTTGTCACTGTGGGATATCCTATAGATTGTGTCTTTGTCACTTTGGAAAATCCATATAGAATGTGTCTTTGTCAATATGTGAAATCACGGTAAATTGCCCTTTCGGGTTGCGAAGTCCCCGCAGATTATGTTGCCGCATGTTTGTGAAGTCCCCGAAGATTATGTTGCCGCATATTTGTGAAGTCACCAACGATTATGTTGCACCCTGTTTGCGAGGTCCCCGCAGATTATGTTGCACCCTGTTTGTCAAGTCCCCATAGATTATGTTCACACATGTTTGTGAAGTCCCAGCAGATTATGTTGCCACATGTTTGTGAGGTCCCCGTAGATTATGTTGCCACATGTTTGTGAAGTCCCCGCAGATTATGTTGCACCCTGTTTGTGAAGTCCCCGCAGATTATGTTGCCACATGTTTGTGAAGTCCCCGCACATTTTGTTGCCGCATATTTGTGAAGTCACCGAAGTTTATGTTGCCGCATGTTTGTGATGTAACCGAAGATTATGTTGTCGCGTGTTTGTGAAGTCACCGCATACTGTTTTAACAGTCTTTGCATTCGCCGCATATTGAATTTGTTTGTTCCAGTCGGAAGACAGGGATGCACCAATCAGTCCGGTAGAAGTTCGAATATCAACCATTTCATAGGAAAGGGCATTTTATCGCTGCATACCAGCTTAGGTCTGGATACATTATATGTGGTAATGACTCACACTCCCTCATATATGTGGTTGAGAAAAATCGTCACTGTCAGAGAAAGGGAAAATACCAAGTAGATTCATAATTCTGTCCAATATTAATGAGACATTCCTGCTGAAGTCGGATGTGTTGGGCTGAAGCTGCAAATATCACAATTACGCTTTAATCAAACGCATTCCGTTCTCCGGACTATATGATTGCAAAAACCATTTTCCGGGCTTGGTAGCGGGAGTTTGAAAACGTTCAGGGCTTGGTAGTGGGAGTTTGAGAACGTTCAGGGCTTGGTAGTGGGGGTTTGAGAACGTTCAGGGCTTGGTAGCGGGAGTTTGAGAACGTTCAGGGCTTGGTAGCGGGAGTTTGAGAACGTTCAGGGCTTGGATGCGGGAGTTTGAGAACGTTCAGGGCTTGGTAGCGGGAGTTTGAGAACGTTCAGGGCTTGGTAGCGAGAGTTTGAGAACGCTCAGGGCTTGGTAGCGGGAGTTTGAGAATATTCAGGGCTTGGTAGCGGGAGTTTGAGAACGTTCAGGGCTTGATAGCGGAAGTTTGAGAACGAACGAGGAAGAGGAAGAAGAAGAATGAAACATTGACTCCACTCCCTTCCACGTGGCTGGGATTATGAGCAGCTACGAATGGCTAGAATAATAAATGTTATTTAAATCTGCTATCTTGAAATGTTTCTGCTGGAATGTCGAAATGTCATGTCTCAGAAGTCCAGTTCCCTGTGATGAAGATAAATGGCTAGCACGTGGTACGTAGTACGAGCGCCGGTAAAGTTATGATTCGCATCATACAAGAGAAGAGTGGCAGCATTCACCCGTGCTGGAAAACTTCACATGTAGAAGATATCTGGCCGTGAAAGCGCGTGAGTAGATTGTGGGCGCGACGGTATCCTCAGATCAAGAACGTCTGTGTGATATACGATTCGATTCGTTCTGGTTTACGTAATCAAACATCTTCTTAGTTGTGTGTCATGGATCTGCATGCACTACACAGTTTTGTTTTATTGAATGTCATAGATTACTCAGTTATATTTCATTCAATGGCATAGGGTGCTCAGTTATGTTTCATTCAATGTCATAGGTTACACAGTTATGTTTCATTCAATACCATACGTGACTCATTTGTATTTCATATGATCGGATGGACTACTCAGTTAAGGTTCATTTTAACACATACATTACTGAGTTTTGAAGTGTCAAAAATAATCACTTACATTACTGAGTTGTGTTTTACATAATCACACATATTACTCATTTGTCATTCACGTAATCACATAATTTATTTTTGAAATGTTTAAAATAATCATATGAATTACTCAGTTGAAGATGTTTTACATAACAACAGACATTGTTCAGAAAGGTTGCATACTATCGAATGCATTGCTCAGTTATGACTTATTCAATCACATGTTATGGCTCGTAAAATTACATACATGATTCAGTTTTGTGACATGTATAATAAATACAGACTTAAAGGGAATTAGAATGATACTCTATAAACCATGTCACCGGTTCAAGCGAGTTGTGATACAGTACATTCCATCTAACTCCAACATTCGTGGCAATGACAGACTGTCAAGGGAAGGTGGAAAGCTATCTCAACTTGATATAGGTATGAACAAGGCAACATGTTTACCAGGTGTAGATACAGGAACAGGTAGAGATGAAGAACACACAGGTCAACATATAAATTACGTGTATTACCAGCTCAACATATGTTAGCGGGTAATAATAATTTAGACAGCAAACAGGTATATGAAGAAACTGTCGTTCCTTCTTTTCTTTGTGAATCTACAAGCCTGACAACGATAGTGTTGACGACAAAACTAGAGTTGAAAGGTCGACTCTAGGAGCACACATACTGAGGCCATTATACATAGACAACTTGATGAATTCGCCAAATGACCGCTTTTTAGGTGACGAGAGCACTGCAAATGATGAATCGATCATCCTTAGAACTGCAGAAGTTAGGAGAAGAGAATGTTGAATAAAGAAAGGCGCTCCAAGAAATAGATTAGATGTGTGCATGAAGAACGAGTTGCCAAAACCACCATCTCTTTGATCTTAATTGACTTAATGAATGGGCACATTTGGGTCTCCCACAACGCAGTGATGTCAGATCTTCACAACATATTACAAAATAGCAGAAATACTTCACAGCGTTTTGTTAATTTAATATAATCAAGCAAGTGACAAAATGTAGTTATTTCACTTAACTACAACACATACCACCAGTTGTCAGGATAATTGTCTGTGAAACCCATTGGCTCATATCAGTGGTTCATAAACTGTGGTCTAAAGGCATTTTCAAAGCCATCCGATCACAGTTGAATAGAGACCACTCTGACCATACATAAAGTGATGCCTACCACTAACTCCCCAGGCGAGATCAGGTGATCATCTTCCGTCAACGTAGTGCACAACAAACTGGGATGTTATCTTTAAAATAAATTCATAATTGACACTAACGACTTTTGTACCTATAGTACAGCTCCCATGACAGAAGGAGAACTGTTGCAGACCTGACCATCTCACACTCATGGAAGGAGTAGCACGTGTCAACAATACATGAATGGACATTTACCATGCCTCGAGTTTATTACTGCTTTTGTTAGCGTTGAAGTCTGAAGACTAATGAAGAAGAAAAGGAAGACAGTGTGGTCTGTGCAGGCCTTGACTGAGTGTACAAGAACACGGGTGATGGAGGTCGGCAGGATGATACCATGATGGCCAAAATGATATCAAGTCCAAACCTGTTAAGACCGTATTACCTGGTGGATAACCTTATGGATAACCTGGTGGATAATCGTGGGTGATATTCGTGAATGTCTAAAAACTAGGAATGTCGGGCGTGCAACCTTTGCACACAAGTCGTTGTTGTCCAACATTTGGGACCAATAAATGACGTACAAAGTTTGCAGACCAATCGGTGTTGTGCAACGTTTGTAGACGGATAACTTCAAAGGAAGCAATAAGGAAAAGCAAGCAGTATATAGCAGCAACAGTCACGTGTTTTAATATAGTCAGATATGCAATGGATTGGAAACCAGATTGAAATAGAAGGCAAGAGATGGCGAAGAGCACATAATCAAGAAAACATAAGACGGTCAAAATTAGTAATCAGTAGCTATCCAGAAATGTGCCCGTTAGTTTGGAGAACCTCAAGATGTCAGCAAGATGGCATTACGTGAGTTTCCTAAATTGATAAATATATTAGTTTTATTTTTCGTTCTGTTATATCCAGATTCTAAACATCTACATTGTCGTTCTCTTGCATCCGTTCCGTCATATCACCTCTACTTTCCCCTTGCTTTATTGTAGAGAAATAACAACCACAAACATATACAATGTAGTTAGATGCTTTTATTTTCATTTATAAAGACGAACAGTTTCGTTAGGATCCACTAATTGCTTCTGTCTTGTTTGATCTGCAGCGAGTACAAGCACACAGGAGTATAGCCAAGAGATCTCCAAACTGCAACTGCATGCCTGGTGAGTCATAGCAATTTAGAAACAGACACCCTCTCAACAATATATTATACAAACCGTTAAGCGTGCACAGCAACAACATACGCTTACTTAATTGTCGTTTGTATTGTAACTACACGGGGTCATTTATCATCCACTGAAATCACACATGGACCTCACTTGTGTTATCATACAAACACTGATTCACATTATCCATCTACAACAGATATCAATTTCCAATCTGAACTGATATCCATTATTCATGTAACACTGATACGCAACATCTTTTTAACACTGGCACACATAATCCATCCCAAATTGAAACAAATTATCCACTTATCACCGATACCCATCATCTATCCAAAACTGGGATCTATTCTCCACTTAGTACTGATACCCATCATCTATCCAAAACTGGGATCTATTCTCCACTTAGTACTGGTACCCATTATTTATCCAAAACTCAATTCTTTATCCACTTAACACCGAAACTCATTATCTATTCAAAACTATATCCATTATCCACTTAACACTGAAACGCATCATTTATCCCAAACGATATCCATGAGACACGAGACCCTGCTACATCGGACCTGTGGCAACACTATCAGTTGAGACGATTAGAAGTAGCTCAGGATGCAAGCAGTCGTACGAACGCACTGAGATACTTAACATTGATTCCCATCATCTATGTAAAATACACAACTATCATCCAGGCGAAAATTATAACCATTAACCACTTAATACTGACACGCATCATCCACACAACATTTATATCCATCATCCACCTAACATTGATTTCACCAACGGGCCATACATTGAAATCATGCTCCGATCTGACTAACTCCACAAACATGAAATACTGCCCTCGAGGCATAGCGTCCATGACGCATGCTTCCCAAAGCGATTGGGTTGGGCTCGTGTCCTGATATGAGCTTGAATAGCGTCCATGACGCATGCTCCACAAAGCAATTGGGCTGGGCTCGTGTCCTGAAATGAGCTTGAATAACCAGGTGCAAACTGGGACCTGCATTCAGTTACTGAAAACCAGACAGGTCTCGGTCACCCCTCCTCTCCGAGGCATGGACGATAACACAAACACTAAGGAAGAATATTAAATCCTTCGGTTTAATATGCTACAAGAAAATGCTAACAATTTCACGAATAGCGAAAAAGAAAAAAATATCTGAAATCCTCCCAAAACTGGATAAAGAAAACAACGTTAGGTAGCCAATAATATTACACGCAGGAAACTAAAATACTTTAACCACATCAAACACCACATAGGTTTGAAAACAAAACAAAACAATACTTGACAGTATTGTACCAGCAAAGCGAGACAGAGGCACACATAGCAGACAACGACCACACGACATTCAATTGCTTCTTGGCATGACCTTTTCAGAGGCGGCAGAGATCGCCAAAGGTAGAGAGCTTTACTGATCGACTGTGATGAGAGGGAAATTCTGTAAAGGACATGCTACATGATGATGATACACATACACACACACGCACACCCACACACAAAATCGAAACACACAGCAGGACCTATGAGAGGGGGTACCTGGAATACATTGTGACGGCGCCAGTGATTTAAAAGAGGGCCTGGAATTCAAAATTGTATCTGACACCTAAATTACACATTATTGGACTAATGCTTCTACAGCTACTACTTCTATAACACCAACTACTACTAGTACTACTACTACTACTACTACTACTACTACTACTACTACTACTACCACTGCTACTGCTACTACTACTACTACAACAACTACTACTACTACTACTACTACTACTACTTATACTACTACTAATACTTCTACTACTACTACTACTACTACTACTATTACTACTACTACCACTGCTACTGCTACTACTACTACTACAACAACTACTACTACTACTACTACTACTACTACTACTACTTATACTACTACTAATACTTCTACTACTACTACTACTTCTATTACTACTACTACTACTGTTGCTACTACTAGTACTACTATTGCTACTACTACTACTACTACTACTACTACTACTACTGTTGCTACTACTACTGCTACTACTACTGTTGCTACTACTACTACTAGTACTACTGTTGCTACTATTACTATTAATATTACTACTGTTGCTACTACTACTTCTAGTATTACTGTTGCTACTACTACTACTACTACTACTACCACTACTACTACTACTACTACTACTACTACCACTACTACTACTACTACTACTACTACAATTAACACTATTCTAACACAGTCGCTACCACAACTACTTTAATAGAGTGATGTCTTTTATGTACAATTATATGTGGTGCCATTCCATGTACGGGGAATTCTCCTGCGCATGAATATTAATGAAACCAGTAAGTACGTGAGAAATAATTTATAACCTGGATGAATAAATTAGCGTTCTGCGGAATGTTTTTGTTCAGGCAAAAGAAGGAAATGTCAGTCCTGTTAACTTTTTTAAAGTTTTAAAACTTTTTTTTAATGGAGTCAGCCGGAAGCGAATTTAACATATAACAGTCGGCTAATTTGTGTGATCTTAGCACGGGTACAGGAATTGATCTACAGGGCATAACAAGGACAAATATAACAAATGACCAATGAGACAAACGTTCTACGTATATATTTAACGAGAGGAACACGAGCCTACAATATGAGGAGGAAGGTTAAAACATACAAGACCGATAGAAAGATCGATCAGTGTGACTATTTCCAGCTGCCATTTTGAATTACAAATCATGACTCCTAAATGCATTTTCACAAAGGAACCCAGAACGGAAAATAAAAGAAAGAGCAAATGAAAATGTAAAATATGGTAAAACCAAACATTTCTTCAATTTGAAAACAAAGTGCCTTCAAAACTGTTGTCGTTGAACTCATCACTAGAATTGAAGCAAGAAGAAACTGTTGTCTGTGACAATTCTTGACAAATGCTTTCGCTCGTCTTGCGGCGATCCAAGAATTTCACCTCTAACGGCGCAATACGAATGCCCCCGTTTGTCCCTGTTAATCATTACCTCCAGTTCCGAAAACCAACAAAATAGAACCGAGGTCCTATTCCATTATTCCATGCACCATTATTCAGGCAGCCGAGGCCTGCTTTGAACACTCTAATTTTGTCAAAGTAAACGCGCCGGCCACCCAGGACGCTCAGCGAAGAGCACCCGTGGGAGAGAGCCGGCAGACGGTAGGGCAGGAGACAACGGGCAGTGAACCGGCGCGAGCCGGACCGCCCGCCTGCGCCTAAGATCCAACTACGAGCTTTTTAACTGCAACAACTTTAATATACGCTATTGGAGCTGGAATTACCGAGGCTGCTGGCACCAGACTTGCCCTCCAATAGATCCTCGTTAAAGGGTTTAAAGTGTACTCATTCCATTTACGGGGCCTCGAAAGAGTCCCGTATTGTTATTTTTCGTCATTACCTCCCCGTGCCGGGAGTGGGTAAGTTGCGCGTCTGCTGCCTTCCTTGGATGTGGTAGCCGTTTCTCATGCTCCTTCTTCGGAATCGAACCCTGATTCCCCGTTACCCGTTACAAACATGGTAGGCATGTCACGTACCATCGACATTTGAAAGGGCAGACATTTCAAAGATGCGTCGCCGGCACATGAGGCCATGCGATCAGCACAAAGTTATCCAGAGTCACCAGTGGGGACGCCGCAACCCCGCGAGGGGAAACGACGATTGGTTTTGAACTAATAAAAGCGCTCTTTCCGCGAGGGTCGGAGCTTGGTAAGCATGTATTAGCTCTAGAATTGCCAGAGTTATCCAAGTAGGGTCGTGTCATCTAAGGAACTTCGACTGATTTAATGAGCCATTCGCGGTTTCACCGTGAGACAGTGTGAACTTAGACATGCATGGCTTAATCTTTGAGACAAGCATATGACTACTGGCAGGATCAACCAGATATCTGTCGGAGACGTACGAAGCATACACACCGGTCGGCGGAGGACGGTTGTGTAAAAAGCCTCACTGGGACGGCCGCAGAGACCGACTGACGGACGGACGGTTGTTCCCCCCGTGCCTCAGTCCGTCGACCTAGGTCCGCCTGACAGGGGCCCCTACACACACCAGACGACCGACCGACCGGGCTCGCTCGAGGAGGGATGGCAGCGCTCTGTGCAGAACGGATCCCAACGGCCCCGGCGATGAATTTCACTGGGACTGGAGACAAATTTCGCCTGCCGGCCTGCCCTTCTCCCGAGGGTTAGTCGGGCTGGGACAGGGCCTTCAGGCTGTATTCCTGCTTTCCATTTGTCGGTCACAAGCTCTTTGCGAGAGTCTGACCACCAGCGAGACGAACTGTCGAGCTCTGCTATAAGCCTTAGAAAAATCACCACCGACTTACAACGTTTCTCGATACGTACCAGAGCAGCGCACCTCAGCGGAGGCGACGACACAACAAACCGTATCCCGATACCTCTACGGGGAAAGGCGAGCGAGCGTTTTCGGCAATCCCGCGCTATCGCTCCGTCTGGCGGGACTGAGATCGCTTTATGAACACTGGTTGAGATTGAATCGCGGCGGCGAGACAACTACCCCAGATACTGTTGTCTGTGAACTCATCACTAGAATTGAAGCAAGAAGAAACTTTTGTCTGTGAACTCATCACTAGAATTGAAGCAAGAAGAAACTGTTGTCTGTGAACTCATCACTAGAACTGAAGCAAGGAGAAACTGTTGTCTGTGAACTCATCACTAGAATTCAAGCAAGGAGAAACTGTTGTCTGTGAACTCATCACTAGAATTGAAGTAAGAAGAAAAAACCGTCTATGAACTCATCACTAGAATTGAAGCAAGAAAAAAACACGTTGGAAACGCCACCCCCCAATTTAAGCAATCAAGCACATGATTGCAATGAAGGAGCAGATACATAATATGAAAATGAGAAATAGAAATAAACATTGCTACGTGTTCCGTGGAAGTCCATTTGGATAACGAGAAAAGTAATCCTAACGCTGAATACGACATTGAATGTACCACAGTTGAGTGGTACGCCGCGGTCTTTGTGTAAGGACATGAATAGCACTACTGCCTCACAGAAATAATGTCGTGAGAGGTGACTAACTGTGTATCATGGCATAATACCGGTCAAGCTTAAGTAGTTTGTTAAGAGCAACATAGATGGCGCCTAACAGGCTACGTGTCTACTTTGTTATAGTGTTTGAGTCTATTAAGAATGAACTTACACATCGGTTAACTACCCTCTACGGCACATGTTCAAACGCGGCGGAGTAATAAGCTGCTCGAGCCTAGCCCGCTAAGATGGTAATCCTCCTCCCGATTACATCCAGCTCACACCAGAGCTGGGACCTACACGGGGGCATCGGCCCCTGTAGAAGTACAAGTCGACTAAAACTTAGACTAAGGCAGTCGTGTTTCCATCTCAAACGCAAATCTAAAATAATGTAACGAATGGTCACATCCCAAGCCAAACCACATTTCTAAAAGATACATTTAATTAATTTGTGTAAAGAAAACACATTTGTAAAAGATACATTTAATTAATTTTTGAAAAAGTATTATAAAAGTGTTTATAAAGTATAAGACCTTAAATGCAGAAAATCAACAGAGAGCTCTATCTCTCCACCCCCCCCCCCTTTCCCTCCCCGCCCTCCCTTCTCTGTCTCTATCTCTCAACTTGCATACCCGTTTGACATTACAGTCTACATATCATGGCATTAAACAGAAGTGGATAAAAACAAGATGATTATGGAGAAAAGAAGGAGGCCCGAAAGAAATTGTGTATCTTCTGATCCAATCCGTCTCGAAGGCCCTGCCCCAGAGCAGCAGGCAGCAACTTAGAATAATCGACGTAACACACTTGGCCAAAGACAGGAAACTTCATCTCCCCACGGCCCTTGACGCACAAGTGGACGGACAAAGTAAATAAAGTGCCAGTTTATGAAGACTGTATACTAAGTCCCAACTACTCATCTGTCATCCATAAAAATATGTGGCATCCAGGAACATCCATCCTGCCAGCCATCTAACCATCAGTAATATCTATACGCCATTGGCCTATATTTGCTTAGTCAACAAACAAACCCCGACCAGTTCGACAGCCTTTCATTTTGTGTGCTAATATACGCAAATCTGTCCTGGAGACTGAATGTAAACAATGGATGTTGCGGTATTGCTCACACGTATAAACTGTAATGTTTTCTTGACTCAGTCTAGATAACTATCTTGCCAGGTGACACGACAAGTGGTAACAGATAATCAGCTATCTCTATTGTAGTGAACGGAATAAGTGCAGCTGTGTGCATATCATTGATTCATGCTCGAGTGTTTCTGATACAGTCAATCAACATCGTCAACCCATCCGTATCCTTCATCGCAAGTGGCACAAGAGCTAAGATAACACTCATTATATCTCATTTTGAAGGAAGAATATTTCGTTGTACATGTTGTCACTAATTTTATAAACTGTATGCTACTGACACGCGGCTTTTGATGTACGTGGGGAGTCATGAGTAACCAGAATTTTGGTTTAATTAATAGAATATGCCATGTAAAGGTAATTTTGTGACTTCTCGTGTGTTTGGTGATCTCTGACTTGACCTAAGTGTTGTCTTGGTATGAATGATTACCGGTACTCAAACCTTCCAGGTATGTAGTTAAAGACGAACAAAGATGATTTGTACCAAAACTACTTTATCAAACGTGTATGCATGTGCTTTGATACATAATTATTGTAAGGACTTCAGCTGCAGTAGTTGTACGGCGATTACCGTGCAGTGAAGGTCCCGATGAACCGTCAACTTACTGAAGTCATGCTGAAGTGACAAGTATTCTGGTGCTTTGTGGTAAGTATTCTGGTGCTTTGTGACAAGTATTCTGGTGCTTTGTGACAAGTATTCTGGTGCTTTGTGACAAGTATTATGGTGCTTGCCGGTCATGCTAGGTTACAAGTATTCTGGAGCTTGCACGTCATGCTAGGTGACAAGTATTCTGGTGCTTGCACGTCATGCTAGGTGACAAGTATTCTGGTGCTTGCACGTCATGCTAGGTGACAAGTATTCTGGTGCTTGCACGTCATGCTTTGTGACCAGTATTCTGGTGCTTGCAGGTCGTGCTAGGTGACAAGTACACTGGTTATTGCACGTCATGCTAGGTGACAAGTATTCTCGTGCCTCCAGGTCATGCTAGATGACAAGTATTCTGGGGCTTGCAGGTCAAGCTAGGTGACAAGTATTCTGGTGCTTGCAGGTCATGCTAGGTGACAAGTATTCTGCCACGGTCTACCACTATCTAAATCGTGTTATGTTTCATTCGTCTATAGAAATACCAATCCAATGTATGCGCTCATATGTTGCCGTTGTCTCTCAATATATCCTTCAACAGCTAACTCCCCACAATTGTAACTTTCAGTCTGTCATCCCTTAGTGCTTGTTCCAACAAATGACACGATGATTCATATTTTGAGGTCACAGATTCTCTGCGGGTAAAAACAGGTCAAGGTAATACCACACCAGACTCCACTGCGAGAGGACATCAACTCGTTAACTATCATGAGCCCCAGCATGACCAAGACTGGCGATTAAGATAAGCCCCTGCCGGTTTGATGCCTTCATGTTTACTATCTATTCTTGTAGATAACAGCCCTTCTGTTTCTTCCGAAGTGAGAATTGAGAGTCTGATACTATCGCCAATCTTGCTGACGAGGTCACGTCCAGGTACATCTAAGCTAAAGTCATCACATCACTCTCTATTCTCATACTGTAGGTTACAGTCACGCATACCGTCTCAGATCTCTTGCTGACGAGTTCACGTCCAGGTACATCTAAGCTAAAGTCATCACATCACTCTCTATTCTCATACTGTAGGTTACAGTCACGCATACCGTCTCAGATCTCTTGCTGACGAGTTCACGTCCAGGTACATCTAAGCTGAAGTCATCACCTCACTCTCTATTCTCATACTGTAGGTTACAGTCACGCATACCTTCTCAGATCTCTCACCGACGAGCACCGTTCTCTCACCGAATAACACGCCCATGGCATATTTAACGATCAAATCGTGCCGGTATCGACTGCTCTACTTCAAACTAGACTTCGTATCTCACCACTCACTGCATTTCATGTCATGGGCGATGATTGGGACATTGTCTGGCATTTATCGTCAGTGTAGACTCAATCATTCCCTTCTTCCCTATTGTGGTCATTTGACAAATCGTTGTCTCTGTCAAAGCCATCCATGGCATCCCTCTCTAAATTCGACTTCCAATTTGGGATCCTTGATATACGAATCTATTGTCATATGTCCAGTAGCGTCTCTGTGTTTTTCAGTTTTCTTCGGTATTGTTCAACATTGTCACAGTGAGAGTAGTCGACCTTGAACCCAGAGGGCCACATGTTATTCTCGCATACAGGCCTGGAGCCAATAGACATGAGACGGTCAGCGACGTACAAAATACCTTTCAAGCAATTTCATAATGGTATGAGCTGTCCAGCTCCGAGTTCAATCCCAACAAAGTTTGTGTATTAAGTGAAGGCTGGTCTCTCTGGCGTAACGTGAAATGGATGTATCACCGAGAGGAGTGGCAGTTTCAAATGTCCATCTCCAACTTTTGATCGCAGACTGCTTCATAAATACCAAGCTGAAGAAATCATTCAGATGCGAACGTGAGGACTGTTGTCACTTTTGACAATGATAGCTATAAACCTGGAGCTCTGACTGCATTTGATTCTGGATCATCAGTTTGTCTTGCTGGTCCCCCCTTTCAGGATGAGGACCACTATGATGTTCAGGTCACAGTGTTAGAGATTAGATCAAATTTTATTCTGTATCATCAGTTTGTCTTGCTGGTCCTCCCTTTCAGGATGAGGACCACTATGATGTTCAGGTCACAGTGTTAGAGATTAGATCAAATTTTATTCTGTATCATCAGTTTGTCTTGCTGGTCCTCCCTTTCAGGATGAGGACCACTATGATGTTCAGGTCACAGTGTTAGAGATTAGATCACATTTTATTCTGTATCATCAGTTTGTCTTGCTGGTCCTCCCTTTCAGGATGAGGACCACTATGATGTTCAGGTCACAGTGTTAGAGATTAGATCACATTTTATTCTGTATCATCAGTTTGTCTTGCTGGTCCTCCCTTTCAGGATGAGGACCACTAAGATGTTCAGGTCACAGTGTTAGAGATTAGATCACATTTGGAATGAAGGGACGTCATGTGTTGCACAAGGAATATCCCTATTGTGAGGGATACATGCTTCTGTCTATAAGCCCACACTGCCAGATAATACTGCAGATGTCAAGGCAGCCATGTTAAGAGAGGGATATCATGGCATGCACCGGCAAGTAAAACCAGGACATTAGCAACCTCTCTACCACAATGCTCCTCGGACGCTCTTTATGCTGGCACTCACGTGCAGATGTTGGTTGCCACTATTGTTGAATGTGTTTCCTGTCAATGTAAAGACGGAAGAGAATTCTGCAGTGCTAAAAAAAAAAAAAAGTCAATAATATTGCTGCACGTAAGCGTGTCATGGACAGTCTAAAACTGAGAAGTATTTTCATAAACTCACAAATACCCGCTAAGTATTTTCATAAAGACACAAAGACCCGCTAAGCTATCCATAAACTCACAAATACCCGCTAAGCTTTACATAAACTCAACCATACCAGCTAAGCTTTATATAAACTCAACAATACCCGCTAAACTTTATATAAACTCAACAATACCCGCTAAACTTTATATAAACTCAACAATACCCGCTAAGCTTTATATAAACTCAACAATACCCGTTAAGCTTTATATAAACTCAACAATACCCGCTGAGCGTTATATAAACTCAACAATACCCGCTAAGCGTTATATAAACTCAACAATACCCGCTAAGCTTTATATAAACTCATAAATACCATCTGAACTTGTAATATATACCAGCTAAGTATTCTCGCCGTAGCAACTGCTAAGTATCTGCACACATTCCCAAGTCTCTGGCACGTACAACTAACTCAACAAGGAGGCAAGACCTGCGTACAAGACGTCAATCTAGAACATTCGATGAAGCCAAACATGGGGGCTCATCCTCACTGGGTCTTGGTTTGACAATACTGGACTTTACACTGTGACATTAAGATCAATTTAGCAGCAGCATGCTAAGCTCCCGGATCAAAAGATTCGGTCTGCCATACACGACTGCCTTGTCGTATTTTGTTAACCATGAAACAATTCGAATTTGTACCGAAAGAGAAGATTACTTTATAAATTACTAGTTTAACAGGAGAGCTATCCGCGAAAATATAGCAAACCCGTTTTAACATCATCATTATGCAGTTTATTAAGTATAGAAGCCGATCAATTCTGTACTGATTGACTGCCTTTCAAGTATTATGTTACTGCAGATGGTCTTAATTTTCTTAACCGTATTATCAAACCATTCGATATGAATTTATAATTATTAATCATTTGTCCTTTCCATCATCGATCATTTATCGCAGTTAGATGGAAAGCATATGTTATCTCTATTTCTTTATCTCTACCTGTCTGTCTGTCTGTCTGTCTGTCTCTCTCTCCATCTCTCTCTCTCTCTCTCTCTCTCTCTCTCGATTTTTCGCTAATACACACACAAGCACACACACACACACACACACACAAACAAACAAACACAACCACACGACGAACAGTTGTTAAGTAATAGCAATTTGATTTATATTTTTACAAGAGTAGGAACCATAAATTGTTTTGGTCTTATTTTTAACATAGTCCTCGTGCCTGGACAAACACACTTTGTCCACATGTCCACTAGCTTGTGGATGTCCAACACACTTTGTCCACCTGTCCACTAGCTTGTGGATGTCCAACACACTTTGTCCACCTGTCCACTAGCTTATGGATGTTCAACACACTTTGTCCACCTGTCCACTAGTTTGTGGGTGTCCAACACACTTTGTCCACCTGTCCACTAACTTGTGGATGTCCAACACACTTTGTCCACCTATCCACTAGTTTGTCGATGTCCAACACACTTTGTCCACCTGTCCACTATCTTGTGGATGTTCAACATACTTTGTCCACCTGTCCACTAGCTTATGGATGTCCAAAACAGTTTGTCAACCTGTCCACTAGCTTGTGGATGCCCTCTAGGTAAAAAGTTCTTTGGTGTGACCTTTAATCAATTGTGCAGCACTTCCATTACCTCGTTGGCAGCTGCTTTGAACTGCTACACACTTTCCTATAACCGAGGTCATCATGGACCAGGCTGTGCGTAGCACTGGGACTCATGCTGAAATCTGCGATTATGACATATATAGTGACTCGCCTGTTGACAACGGACTAGCTGGTCAATCTGCTGTTTTCACACTGTCGGTAAAACCCTAATGAAGGTACGGGAATTGTCGAATCTGGGAAGTGTCTTCACTGACGACAGCAGAGTAGACAAAGAGATAGAAAAGATAATTCAATAGACAATCAAAATGTACTACCAGCTAGCATCGATACTCAAACATCCAAGTGTCACTATGTTTACCAAACAGTCGCTAACAAACACACTGATCATCTCTACATTACGTTATCATTGTCAGACCTGGGCCCTATTATGAAGTAACAAATATAAGATCGAGACACGTGAGACTCGTTGCATAAGAAGGGCAGCAGGAAAGACAATTCGTGACAAAATTCCCAACAGCACGCTGAGGAATATTCTGGGGACTATATCGGCTGACTACTATATTGAGGAACAGAAAATAAAGTGGTTTGGACATTTGAAAAGGATGCAGTATAATCAAATTGCAGCGAAATAAACAATGCTTACGTAGCCTTGAGCTAAACAGTGCTTGCATGACTTAGAACCAAACAATGCTTTCGCAAAATGAGTACATACGAATTTACGAACCAAATAAAACTCAGACTAAGTTTAACAAACAGTATCTACAGACCTTGTGACTAGATGTCACACAACGGGATCAATAATTAAATAATGCTGACAACACTATATGCATTTTTCTGAAATGACGCACTTCGCTTTCATGTACGCATGCACGTAAATTGTAATTTCATTTTCTTTTGACTCGATCACGTGATACAATATTAGCACTGCTTGCGAAACACTGCAGCCAGTTATAGATAAATTCGGAAAGAACAAGTCGTTGGAAAAAGAGGGAAGTGGATGGGCCCAGGAGGTCCTATATGTCTACACATGTTCTGAATGTTGACACGCTCTGTGGGGCGCATATACAATTCTAATGGTCTGATCCATGGTGTTTACGCTTATTCCAAAAACCAGTGTCGAGCGTCGTGTCTGGGATGTGCTATAAACATATCTGTACAGACAGCAGCATTCTTGGTGGGACAGGCGGACCACAAACACGCAGGTTGTCTCCTCTGCTTTGTATTAGCAGAAACGAAAGGATGTGTGCACACACACTTAGATACTAAGCTACTTAGATATTGACATAGTTACATACATACATATATACATATATACATACATGATAACTTTCCTTCGTTGTCGATGACGACCACTAGCATCATACTTTCTGTGTCTGTTCTGTTTGGTTTTGTTTCTGCACAGACTGTCGTGTTCGTTGGCACGCATGCGGCCTATCAGTCCAATGCGTGTAGGGGGTGTTCAATTGTATAATTTGCACACTTAGATCTTCTGCTGTCGATCAGGATAGTCTCGCTGTTCTTCCTTCCGGATCAACCGTTTAGATTGCGCTGTCTGCATACAGTCAATCTCTCTTTCAGGAACGCCCATGTTAATTGCATTTCTCTAGTCCGATCCATTCTCCACCATGCTTTCCAAGTTGTGTTCATCTTGTCACAGCATCTCAATGTTTCTTTCAGGCTGTCCTTAAAACAATTTTTTCTGAGTGCCCCTACATTTCGCCAGTCATTTCTAAGTAGTACACTAGTCTCCTCTGCAGTCTTGTGTCTGGCATGCGTACAAGATGCTCACCCCATCTTAGCTGTGCCGTCTGAAGCGATGAATGGATGCTTGCAGCCTTCCAACTCGCAGCACTAAACTGGCCCACATGGATACACCCAAGATCTCACCACTGGCATCTGGTTGACTACGTCATAGTAAAAAATCAGGGATCACAGCAACGTCCAAATAACAAAGAGCATGTGTGGTGCGGA
Organism: Ariolimax columbianus; assembly: GCA_036924085.1. Lineage (NCBI taxonomy): Eukaryota > Metazoa > Mollusca > Gastropoda > Stylommatophora > Arionidae > Ariolimax > Ariolimax columbianus. The sequence goes on along the minus strand of JAVGWX010000006.1, from coordinate 111,346,788 downwards.
GTCCTGGACGGACATACATACATACATACATACATACATAGGTCTCTATGCCTGCCTTCTGTACAGCAGAAATGGCGCGTCATTATGGTTAGCCCTGTGTCGAATAGAGAAAACGAGATGGCATAGGATGTCTCCCTTTGAGATCGTCACGAGCTCTACTATATCAAAGCTAGAGAAATAACGAGAAAACAAACTCTCTCGTGTAAAAATGTGACTTGAAACATATAATGACTTCAGGAAACTGGCGTGCCAGATCTCAAGTTTAAATAAAAGCCTTTCTCTTGTCCACCAGATAAGCTCTGAAATGTTTGCTAAAAGCGAAGCCTGTACGGACAGAAAGTAACTCTCTCACAACTTGTCTCCAATTGAAAAATGCGTGTACAGAAATAGGTCCTTAAGTATACACATTCACCAACCCACTCATACATCCACTTTCGAATTATCTTTGTCAACATTTTATTCTTAACATTTGATCATTTGAACGGAAATATGTGTGTCGGGACTGAAGTGGAGAAATATTCCTTAAGATATTTGAGAATGAATAGCCACCTGTCCTTCTGCTAACTTGTCTGCTCAAATATGGTGATGTGCTTCTAGCTCGGTCCGAAACTGGACTAGCACAACATGGGGAGCTCAGTCAGATGTTCTCCCAACATCAGTACTCGCCTTCTGCTTCTCCGTAACTGACCAAACAGGCCAGTTTGGGAAACATTCTGCACCTGTCAAAATTGTTGAAACAACAATACAGGATACAAGTTGGATATTATAAGCTGTCTAAAACTTGCTCTAATTGAATCAAATAGAACCTATAATCGGTCTCAGCACATGAGGCACGAAGAAGTTGTTGAATCACAAATCGGAAGAGGGAAGCAGGTAAACGATCCATAGCTTCCTTATGTTTGTGTAGCAGGTACAGTGCACACGACTAAAACTTAGACGAAGTTTCTTAGTCAACACATCTCGTACAGACGGGTTGGGAAAACTTGACATGCTGTGTCATAAATATCAAACAAAATATGCGATGTTCTGTCATGTTTAAGCATCAAACGTCATTAAACATCTGACAGATTTATTGGTTTTTAGCAAAGTGTAGATACTGATAGTTCCCTTAGCTCGTTCGTCTGTCGTCTCAAGTCTCTCTTTCTGCATGATCCATGTATGATTTCATAATGTTGCAATCTGTGCATTGTCAGGCCACTGTTTGCAATGTCTTTATCCAAGAAACGGTCGTTGATCAACTTCGAAATGTTACCTGTACTCAAATGCCAAGTCTCAACTACAGGTGCCCACAAGGCTAAGATGTGAGCCATTTCGTTGACGGAAACCTGAGTGCGAGACGTGACTATGACATCAGATTCACGAAAGATCTCTTATGTACGAGGTCTCTACATTCGCTATCAGCTTACGCAAGCCAGCCCTTACGTACCTACCGAAGCAAAGGGTGAAGGTCATAGACGATTTCGGCCCTCATTACAGAGGTAACAATATCATCTGTAACAACATACATTTGCTATTTATTCTATGTTCATTTTAAAACTCAAGAAAACATGGCGCCGTAATACTGTCTCGCTGTAGACATATATTTTTAGACCGCCTTGTAATTTCCGCAATTTTCGCTTTACGGGTTCTGTCTAGATCTTCTTTTACGCTTCACTAAATGCCCTTCTGTCTCTCTAGTTTCCACTTCCGCTGCATTCCCAAGCAGATTATTTACTGTTTTAACTTCTAATTTTATTTACAAAGAATACCCCCCCCCCCCCCCCTTTCAGAATAACAAACACACAATCCAAAAATTATGTTTTTATTCAGCCCTTTCTCTCCCTTCATATCAAGACGCTGAGCAGCGCGTGAGCTGCAGTGGTCAGAGACCCATAGCTGACTGCTAGCGTCAGGGCCAGCGAACCAGAGCTGAGCAGCGCGTGAGCTGCAGTGGTCAGAGACCCATAGCTGACTGCTAGCGTCAAGGCCAGCGAACCAGAGCTGAGCAGCGCGTGAGCTGCAGTGGTCAGAGACCCATAGCTGACTGCTAGCGTCAGGGCCAGCGAACCAGAGCTGAGCAGCGCGTGAGCTGCAGTGGTCAGAGACCCATAGCTGACTGCTAGCGTCAGGGCCAGCGAACCAGAGCTGAGCAGCGCATGAGCTGCAGTGGTCAGCGACTCATAGCTAACTGCTAGCGTCAGGGCCAGCGAAACAGAACTGCCAAGACCCTTCTACACCTCCACGCGGTGATCCTGGATAACAGGCTGCAGCAGGGCAGATTGGCTAAGGAGAAGGTATCGAAGAGGGAATGCTAACTCGGTACTCAAAAATGCAGGCTGAAGTCGGATGTGTTGGACTGAAAGGTGCAAATATCGCAGTCAAGCTGTAAATTACGACAAAACGCATTCCGTTCCCTGGACTACATTCTGCTACTTACGCCCTTTCAGTGTTTGGTAGTGGGAGATTGACAATGAACGAAGCCAAGCCATATCAATACACTCTCTGTCGCTGCTTCTTTCTTTATTTCTCACTGTTTCCCTCTTTTTCTCACTCCCTCTCTATCATCGTCATTTGCATCTTTCTGGTCCCATATTTCTCTTAATCTGTCTCTCTCTCCCTTTCTCTTTCCCTCCATCTCTTCTTCCATCTTTCTCTCGCCCATACTTTTCCACTGTTTCTCCCCCTTCACCTCATTCACACATTCACCTACTCCAACTGTTCTACGATCCTAGTCAAATGAAATACAATCTCCCACCTTTTACAAATACAATTTCACGCAATGTTGATTCATACCCCTGCGCCCACCCCCATCTCCACCCCACCCTTGATTTTTATTCATCATTCTAGCGAGACGTTCATGAAACAGTGATTTACCTCCAATACCTCTAGATTCGGTATCAACATTACGGTGTCCATGTTACACAGATAGTCTGTCCTTGCACTTCCGATACAGAACGGAAAGAGATAGGGGAGATAATCTAACAATTATTCGGAACCGTCACAAATTCTCTGACGTTAGCACTGAAGGAAGACCACCCTAGCACAGGTGTCAATCACTCCGGTACATAGGTCTGGAACATCTTTATCAACTACCCCCACGACATCCTAAATAGCAATCGTGGACAAAGTTACCATCTACTCTTCCTGTTCACATCTGGTCGCACTGTATTTGTATTTGACGATTTCACTTAGCTGCTGTTTACGATGCTCTTGAGGAAAACGAGAATAAACCACGTAAACAGATCCCCGACACACTCGAGTGTTTGTGAAGAAGCTCAAGTCTTTACGATTTTTTGTGGAAATGTTCCCGGCAACAGCGCTTATCTTATCGACACTTGCTAAAAATATTTGTCCAACCCAAGGAACTGATGTACTTAACACCAACAAGTCTTCAACTTTGATCTAGAGAGACTTCAGTAGGGACACCAAGTATTGGACCCCCTCCACCGTATTCCTTGTCACGTGCTGCACTGTTTTATCATGTCCGTTTCAAAGCTCCTGACGGAGTATTGGACTAATATAGATTTTTGTCGTCTTTGCCGGTAGCTTGGCTTGGCTTGGCTTCGTTCGTTCTCAATCTCCCGCCAACCAAACCCTAAAAGGGCTTAAGTAGCAGAATGTAGTCTAACGGAATACGTTGTGTCATAGTTTGCAGCTTGACTGCGATATTTGCACCTTTCGGTCCAACACATCCGACTTAAGCAAGCATTTTCGAGTAACGGGTTAGCATTCCCGCTTCGATCCCTTCTCCTTAGCCAGTCTGCCATGCTGCAGCCTGTTATCCAGGATCACCGCGTGGAGGTGTAGACGAGTCTTGGCAGCTCTGGTTCGCTGGCCCTGACGCTAGCAGTCAGCTTTGGGTCTCTGACCACTGCAACTCATGCGCATCTCAGCTCTGGTTCGCTGGCCCTGACGCTAGCAGTCAGCTATGGGTCTCTGACCACTGCAGCTCATGCGCTGCTCAGCTCTGGTTCGCTGGCCCTGACGCTAGCAGTCAGCTATGGGTCTCTGACCACTGCAGCTCATGCGCTGCTCAGCTCTGGTTCGCTGGCCTTGACGCTAGCAGTCAGCTATGGGTCTCTGACCACTGCAGCTCATGCGCTTGCTGGTAGCTTGATGTTGAATGCCCACAATGAGTAAATTTACTCTTTTGTGGGTCATGAAAAGGGGGTTAGGTGTTACTGTGGCTTTCCACACACCAGGAGCGTCCTGATAAAGGTGAGATTTGGTCGCCCAGACGGTTGTGCAATGCGTCGTTTCATCTGCATGAAGCTTTCTACTACAAAGGGTCATGTCGATCCACATCTCGTTAGCCAGACTGCCATGAAACAGCCTGTTTTCAGGGAGAACTGCACGGACGTGAGGTCGGAGTCTTGGTCAGCATCTTTATCTCACCATGACACACATTGTTTGATCAGTATGTTATGTCTGGCCAGACGTTTAGTGCCCTCTACACGATCCTGACTAACATTGTCTGATCAGTATGTTATGTCTGCCCAGATGTTGTCTTCTCTCCCTGATCCTGACTAACATTGTTTGATCAGTATGTTTTGCCTGACCAGACGTTTAGTCCCATCTCCCCATTGGAAACGTGTTGAATACGAGTGCAGTAAAAAAAGTAACCATAATATTTTGGTATGAACTGCAAACACCACATTACGGTTATTTTCGGACACATCCTCACACCATCTGTTACGTAAACCGTTTCAACAGCGCTTTGAGTTACATAACGACATTGTTAGTCCCGCATATGATAAAACCCGCATTAGCTGTCCCTCATATTTTCCTAAGAGATAGTAGATATGTTCTATGTTGTCCCTAAAATCAAGATTTGTGTTTCACACACACTAATATACTCGCATTATTTATTGCTATTGTTTCTGCCTTATATACACGGTCAGGATATGAAGTAAGCTAAATAAGCTACATGTTACGATCTTACAGTCGGATGGGTAGACAGGTGCGTACAGGTAACAGGGGTTGAACTCCGTAGATTTGCTGTGGAAAGTGAGTGTTCTATCACTCAAATATTAAAGCAAAAGCTAAATGAGCTAAGGGCCTTGCAGTTTTAAGGGTTCCATTTACTGATAGGTAAACTTGAAAGTGTCGAGACCTAGTCCTTTGATTCCCGAAGACAAGCGCGCTAACTATCCTGCCTCTGAGACGTTTAGACTATCTACAACGACTCTCGGACGCCAATAACTCTCGTCTGTGTTGATTTAAATCTGCACTATCTTTAAACAACTTCTGTCGTTAAAAGGTAAGTGCATTAAAACAGTCACTGTAGTCGGGGATGATATGTCAGAGACCGCATTAGGCTTACATTATGTAGAAGGTGGGGAGGGCAGTTTCATTTCTCGTTGTCTTTTCTTCCTTAACCCAAAGACAGAACCCTATTTACAACTTGCGATTTGACTTGTTGATAGCGTGGATCGAACTCAGTACCCTTACAGTAAAAACCGAGCATTCTACCACTCGCCTATTAAGAGGATCGGCTATTGTTACCAAAGACAGCTGTTTGCCTGGAAGAGACCAAACGGAACTTCAAGACTTTGTATTAGAAAATGGAAAATGTTTATAGAACCGACTATATTATCTTGTACCTGGGGTCCCGGATAAGTTTCAGTGCTGAAGGTGCCGCCGACAGAGCATGAACTCAGTCGCTCCAGTGGCAACACCAACATTTTTCACTGGTTGTGTCAGGTAACCATTTACAGCTTGGTCTACCGGGAGAATCGGTCATACATGACCAACCACACGACTTGTCCTGTCCCTTAAACGGGGGGAGGGGGGGGGGGAGACTTGATTTGAACCTAAGACGTTGAAATTGTAAAACAAGCTTCAAACATTTCCCAACGTTTCACGACCGCCAGAGCTTACTGCTGATATGAGCGGAATGAGTTTTTCATGGGCCAGACGGATGTCTGTACTTTTGTGGACCACAAGTAAGACCATGGAGTATGTCTGCGTCACACGAGAATCAGACGTACCACGCAGTTAGTTTAATTTTTTTTTAATGAAGCGAGAAACATGTCTGCCAACATGTTGAAAACGGGTCCTTCCCCCCAAACGTTTTCAGATATTTACGTGATATTTAGTATCCAAAAAGCAAATATCAGTATACATATATATGTTTCTCAAAAGATCTTATTCAAGAATGGTATTGGTAATGGGTATTGTGCTATTTCTGCTTTTTGTATGTTAGGCTCTCTCACAGAGAGAATGTCGTAAGAGGTGAATAACTGTGTGACATGGCATAACACCGGCCATGGATAGGTGTTTTGTTTAGAGCGGCATATATGGCGCCTAACAGGCTACGGATCTACTTTGCCCTAGTGTTTGAGTCCATTTAGATGGACTCGCACATCGTTTAACCACTCTCCGTAAGCGCTTGTCCCAACGCTGTGGAGTATTAAGCTGCTCGAGCCTAGCCCGCTAAGCAGTACACCCTTCTCCCGGCTACATCCAGCTCATACCAGAGCTGGGACCTACACATGTGCATCTGCCCCTGTAGAAGTACAGGTCGACTAAGAACTGAGTACATTAGGCACTTTAGCAGCAGATATTGAGCAGAAATTGTATCATACCGCAGTTGGATTCTCCAGCGACGCACACCTCTCTTTTTTGTAGAACAGATACATATTTCCATCTGTATGTTCACGAAGTTGTGCTGGTACTATGCGTCACTGTTTTGATTGTTTACGTGAGGAACTGTATGAAAACGATAAGGAAAACTAAAATGGTTATTATACAAGGACATATGCAGGCGTGATCCAGCTTTTGATACAATGATTATTGTACAAGGATATAAGCAGGCGTGATCCAGCTTTTGATACAATGATTATTGTTTAAGGATATAAGCAGGCGTGATCCAGCTTTTGATACAATGATTATTGTACAAGGATATAAGCAGGCAGGATCCAGCTTTTGATTCAATGATTATTGTACAAGGATATAAGCAGGCGTGATCCAGCTTTTGATTCAATGATTATTGTACAAGGATATAAGCAGGCGTGATAAAGCTTTTGATTCAATGATTATTGTACAAGGATATAAGCAGGCGTGATCCAGCTTTTGATTCAATGATTATTGTACAAGGATATAAGCAGGCGTGATCCAGCTTTTGATACAATGATTATTGTACAAGGATATAAGCAGGCGTGATCCAGCTTTTGATACAATGATTATTGTACAAGGATATAAGCAGGCGTGATCCAGCTTTTGATACAATGATTATTGTACAAGGATATAAGCAGGCGTGATAAAGCTTTTGATACAATGATTATTGTACAAGGATATAAGCAGGCGTGATAAAGCTTTTGATACAATGATTATTGTACAAGGATATAAGCAGGCGTGATAAAGCTTTTGATAAAGTGAATAATTCCTGGACAGAAGAAAACAAAACAAGGAAAGTCACCACTTTAGCTAATCTAAAAGGAAAGGATTACAAAACTTGTAATCTCAAATCATCGGAAATTATAGGCAATGAGCGAATATACAAACGCTGAAAGGAGTTTACATCTGAAGACGTACGAAGTGAAGCATTGTAAAAGGCAATTCGGATAAACGATCAATCAATAATGATTATTTACAAAATAACGTTCAGTTTGTCGTTCTTAAAATTGTTAGAGTCTGCCGTTGTTGGAGTCTGCCGTTGTTGGAGTCTCCCGTTGTTGGAGTATGTCGTTGTTGGAGTATGTCGTTGTTGGAGTATGTCGTTGTTGGAGTCTGTCGGTAATCTCATGCTGTTCAGACAAGTTAAATGATGTTTTTTTTCTGATGGCATCAAAATGAGCTGGATTTATGATGAAAATCACCATATTTGTCTTTAAAATGTGAAGCTAGTGCTGTCTTGGTTGACTTACCTAGTATCATGTCGGTTGGAAGTCTCGGAAATTTTGGAACTCGTAGTTGGCTGCTTGCATTAGGGTCAGCGACCCATAGATAACCAAACTCTATTATGCCCCCAAGTGGCTATCTTCGAAACAGACTAGATCCAAACATTCTGGCTAAGAGAATAGGAATCTAATGGGAAAGTCAAATGTGGTCCCTAAATGCTGTTTTGAAACCGGATGTCTCGTGGTGAACTGAACGGCTATCACAGCTATCGATTTTGACGGAGCAGACAGAAAAACATTCTGGACGATGTTAGAGGAGTACAGAATACAAGAACAAGAATAAGTAGTTAGAACGCTGTACCATATGAATACAAATATAATAGAAACAAGTCATGGAATCCCATGCGATTTTGAAGAAAAAAGAGAACAACAGAGATGAGTGTTTTCAATTTTTCTGTTCAACATTTACATGAACAAAATAGCAGAAGCAGACATCCATACTGCAAGACTAGAAGTGCAACAACGCAATACACGAGCTACACTTTTCTGATGACGAGCGTCTGATGTACGAGGGTGGTAGCGAAGAGATAACCATTGAGGAGTGGCAGAACACCAGCCCAGCTAAACATTAGTGTAAACAATATAAAAGTTAGCAGGCCAAAGAAATCATTTAACTGCTGTGAAGTATGTTTTTGCAGAAGGTGTACCGTAGCGCTGGATAGCGAAATTGAAATTATGTGTCAAAAATGGTTTGCTGAGTATTATCAACTGACACCGATGGTTTAACATCCGAACATCAGCTTCGCTTCAAACCAGCAACTGATAACAATTTTATTTATAAACTGCTACATATGTCTGACCTGGCCCTTATCCATAGAATTACTGGGTATGAAATAAAAGTGTAAGAAATGTTATTGTTGCCATCAGGAGAGATGAAATGAGAAATGATGGCTTGAACAACATCAGGAGAGATCAAATGATAAATGATGGCTTGAACAACATCAGGAGAGATCAAATAAGAAATGATGGCTTGAGCAATATCAGATCAGGAGAGATGAAATTAGAAATGATGGCTTGAACAACATCAGGAGAGATCAAATGAGAAATGATGGCTTGAGCAATATCAGATCAGGAGAGATCAAATGAGAAATGATGACTTTGGCAACATCAGGAGAGATCAAATGATAAATGATGACTTTGGCAACATCAGGAGAGATCAAATGAGAAATGATGACTTTAGCAACATCAGGAGAGATCAAATGAGAAATGATGACTTTGGCAACATCAGGAGAGATCAAATGATAAATGATGACTTAGCAACATCAGGAGAGATCAAATGATAAATGATGACTTTAGCAACATCAGGAGAGATCAAATGATAAATGATGGCTTGAGCAACATCAGATCAGAAGAGATCAAATGATAAATGATAACTTGAGCAACATCAGGAGAGATCAAATGAGAAATGATAACTTGAGCAACATCAGGAGAGATCAAATGAGAAATGATGGCTTGAGCAACATCAGATCAGAAGAGATCAAATGATAAATGATAACTTGAGCAACATCAGGAGAGATCAAATGATAAATGATGGCTTGAGCAACAAAAAGACAGAAAATGCGGTCGTTCGATCATCTCATGAGAACGTAATCTGATCAACTACCGGTGCACGTTTATAACTCAAGAAGATCTGGTTACAAGACACGTGGAAGACCGCGTGACATGTGGGTTATCTACACTAGAAATATCCTACAACAGGGACTTAAAGTAATCGAAGCAACCCACTTGCATCAATAAAGGCAACCTAATTTGCATGCTTTCATTCTTCTTTCTCTTCTACTCTTCTTTTGCTCCGTCGTTTTGTCCTTTTTCCCCTTCTTTTTCGTCTTTATTAATTCTTTTTCATCTTCATTTCGTTTTCATTTTTTCTCATTCGTCTTCTTTTTGTACCTGTTTTTCTTTTCCTTCTTCTTTGTCTTCATCGTCCTTATCATCCTAGGCGACATAGACCATCCATCAACCTACCCCAGTCAGTGCTTTTTTCTCCAGCTCCCAGAATGTGAAAAACCTTTGACAGCTAGGACATAGATAGACTATGCAAACTGCTAACACTTAGAAATCCCGCAAACACTTACTAGAATAATGAAGTCGACGCTTAAGACATGCAGCGTGGTGTTTTACACGAGGGACAACTTACATATTCATTTAACACTGAGCATAGGGTTTGACAGTGATGTCTTCTATCACCTTTATGGTTCCTGTTGACAGTTGATTTAATTATTTTAGAAACTAAATCACATTAGAGAAGTGAAATTCCGTGGACCTTGTTTAAAATGCTAGATGCCATGCACTTACCAGACAACACAGCCCTCCTATCTGACAGCCAACTTCAAATGTAGAAGAAGACAGAATTACTAGACATAGTCTCACAGCTTGTAGTACAAAGTTCCATGCATTGATAACAAAACAAACAATGAAGAATTAAATGCTACAAACAACACAGCTCCTATCAAACTGAGAGAAAACCATTGGATAAGATAGATGGTTTTACATACTATAAACAAAGCGGACGGTGCATATGAAATGTAAAATAACGGAATAAGAAAAGCAAGCGTGATCTTTGTCATGTTGAATACCACATAGAACTCTGAAATTATCAAAATGCGTAACAAGCGAGGGATTTTCGGCTGTAGTATGAAGTCTATTCTTATACATGGATCGGAAATATGGCGGATCACCAGAAATATTATGTTCAACGAATCCGATACATAACTTTTTCCAGCAGTGGTTAGACAAGGTTACAATCGGAAGCTTATGGGAGAGAATAGGATAACGGCAGATAAACATACAGTCTTAGAAAGTCTCTAACACTCCGATAGAAGGTGTTAGACTACGGTTACCTACTTTGTTGGAGAGGTCGCTGTGTGCTATCATGGTGGGCAGTAGAGGTCGTTCTGTAAGCTCATGGTGGGCAGTAGAGGTCGTTGTGTAGTCTCATGGTGGGCAGTAGAGGTCGTTGTGCAGTCTCATGGTGGGCAGTAGAGGTCGTTGTGTACTATCATGGTGGGCAGTAAAGGTCGTTGTGTAAGCTCATGGTGGGCAGTAGAGGTCGTTGTGTAGCTTCAGGGTGGGCAGTAGAGGTCGTTGTGTAGCTTTATGGTGGGCAGTAGAGGCCGTTGTGTAGCTTCATGGTGGGCAGTAGAGGTCGTTGTGTAGCTTCAGGGTGGGCAGTAGAGGTCGTTGTGTAGCTTTATGGTGGGCAGTAGAGGTCGTTGTGTAGCTTCATGGTGGGCAGTAGAGGTCGTTGTGTAGCTTCATGGTGGGCAGTAGAGGTCGTTGTGTAGCTTTATGGTGGGCAGTAGAGGTCGTTGTGTAGCTTCAAGGTGGGCAGTAGAGGTCGTTGTGTACTTCTCGAAATCGAAATGTGCCAAGGACTAATTCCAGACCATGGAAATGATGTCCAGACCGATCCACAATAATTTTGCTGTTTGCAAGGAAAACGAAGAGACGGAAGCAGTCGGCAGCAATAACAAATAAATCTACATTGTAGATGAGCTTACGAGACAGTACCCTAGCAACTGCTGGACACTAATGTGGCAGCGTGAGGCGTTTCCACGGCTGTTTAGCTATCTAGAATGTTACCACATGCAGCCACATCATTAAAGACCACACACAGCAAATAACATATCAAACGGCAGGTAATAGTTCGTGTTTAATTACATCACTTAAACCAACCAAACTAAACAATCATAAACGATATTATTACAAATGAACATACACAATATTATTAATATCTTCGGAGGTTGTAAACATAAGCTATTGAATATTTCCCCCAACTAATCTAACCCAGTTCTAGCCGCACAATCTCCTCCCTTTATCTGCACCCTCAACACACTCTCAAAAACTCATCTTCACGATCGTATTCTGTGCATTAACTCACACTCAGATCCCCTCAGGCGGGTGATCTTTACATTATACATTCAGATACCTTCAGGTAGGTGATCTTGACATTTCATATTCAATCTATTCACGTATACTCACATGTTATCAAACACTCGATCGATCTGCGGATACACAGTCCGGAACATACGTCGTTCCCTCTGTGTCCTTCACACACAACACACACATCTAGAGCTCTTCTAATCACAGGGTACCCAACACACACCTTATAGAGTGACTGCTCAAGACTAAAAGGCGTATACAGGTTCAGTCAATCTGCACTTCATTCTATCTCTCTAACATTCGTAAAACAGCATACCAATCGCTTTTCTAAAAAGTCGGCGAGCTTAACAGACCCCTAGTTAAATTCTCAGTGTCTCTCTCCCCATGGCCAGTGTCCTTGAGTTAAACTCTTCCTAGTATTATATAGTCTCAAGCTGTGCATTGTCTGACTCAGCCATCATCTAGTTTGTATCTACCTCCATTTCGTTGTTATTGGAACGAATCGCTTTGAATTCCTGTCACTCAAAATGTCGCAGCAAGCCCAGCTGGCCTCTGTCTGTCACTAACCCCCTACTACTCAAATCGGAACCCCAGAGTGATCAGCTCCTATCCCCTACCTGTACTAGACACTTTCTTTCCCTCAACCCCCCACCCCGCCCCACCCCTTTTTCCTTTGCCGACTTAGTGTCCAAACGGTTAATGATCTTGGCACACATTCAGGTACCTTTGTTCTCAGAGTCGCCGACCCCATCTCCCCTGCCCTAAACGCTCATGCTCTGGCTGGAACTGTTACACGTATCTACACAATTGGATCGGCCACAGAGAGCGCGAAAAAGGAAGGCATTGGAATCTATATCGCACACTCCAACAGTGACATAGAAAACCACTCCATACCAGTAGGAGTAACCTGTCTCAATTTCAGAGCTGAATTAACAGCTGTACATACGGCAGCAATGATTGCTATCAGTCAAAGCACAAAAACACAGCTACTAGAAAAATTGTCATTTTAACAGACCCCAAGTAGCGTACGCCAGCCCATCTCAAGACCTAACCAAGACAGGCTCTCACAAGAAATCAAATTTAATATCGAGATTCTGTTCCAAAAACAGATTTAGTCCTACAGTGGATTCTGGCTCACAGTGGGATCATTGGAAACAAAAAGATGAGCTCCAAAATCCGGAAGTGGCGGTAGGCAGACTCACCATCCACAGATCTGTAGAGAAGCAAAGAAACTCATCAAACGATCCATGAAGACAGAATGAAGAGACCAGCACAAAGAATACAATCCAGAAAATGACAGCCGACAAACTGGACAGAGATGGGCAGACAAAGATATTTAGCCTCAGAAAGGGACATTGCAGGCCCACCTCCACAGAATGGGTCTCTGAGACACCGTCACGCTCTATTGTGAAGCACCAAAGCAAACACCAGAAAATTCCCTACCGGACAGCCCCAGTTATGCAGACCAAAGAGAGACAGTCTAGTCCGTTGAAGCGACCATGCTGGAAAAGCTGTGGGGAACCGGCGAAGACTGGAAACTACCAGTCTCCTTCAGGAACCGCACGGAGCTAGATGCATAGAAACTGTTGATCGAAGATGAAGAGAAACAGATTTGTGTACCTTCATGGCAGGTAGGAGATGTTGGGTTACCTTTCAACAATTTCAGCAGAAAGATCTTGCCAATAACGTCACTCTACTTTCAGTTTCTACTTGATTTAAAAAAACACAAAAAACAAAACAAAAACAAGGGATCTTTTAACAACCTCTAAATAAACATGCAATTTCTTACCCATGACTTGCATGTTAGTCTGGAATCTACTTCAGGTTTCAATCAAGTGTCACGTGATACTCTTTAACGAATCCGGCAATTTGCAGCTTTCCTGTCTCAGGTCGAAGGTCGTTCTGCCAGCGTAGCGTGTAAAGGCACGTGCGAGTGTCCAAGATTAGGTGAGCAAACTTGGGATCAATTTCACGTGCTCGGCGCCGCTTGTTTGCGAAACGTTACGTTCAGATGTACTAATTATTCGTAGCTTCCAGCTGTACCCACAAGGTAGGATAACAAACGTGAAAAAATGAAGAAAAGGCGAGTGCAGAGAGCGTCAAGAACAACATCGTCGTTATCATACAGCAGAAAGATTAAACGCCGGTATTTTGTTTTTACTCTACATACACTATTCCGGAGAAGTAACATAAACAGGGAAGACAGAACACGCATGTTTTACTCGTATAATGGCGTTCCCGTTTCAATTTTCAATTCAATTAATCTGATCATCAATCAATCTGCCAGTCAATCAATGAATCTGCAAATAAAAAAACAATGTTTACCTGTGTATACTATTCTTTTCTTTCATACTATAAATAAAAAATGTAGGTGTAATGTTCTCTCGCTGTTTGCCTTTTCCTGCAAGTTGTTTGCTAAATATTGGACCCCCTATTCCTCTTCCATTCTCAATTCAGCTCTAAACCCTCCTTAGAATCTGTTGATTAGAACATTCTTAAATAATCTTCACTTCGATGTTCTTTCCTATGGACTTTTAATTGTGATTATTGCATTCAATTGTGTGGCTCAGGTTATTGTTCATTTTGGAAAATATGTGTGTGTGTATGTGTATGTGTGTGTATGTGTGTGTGCGTGTGCGTGTGTGTTCATGTGTGGGTAGGTGGGTAGGTACATTTTGCTGCTCATCCTGTTCTGTATAATCTACTTTGCAAAGAAATTTTTATCTTCACAACTTTTCGAATAATTTGAAAAGAAAATAACTGAAAATGAAAGTGAAATATATTATATTTTTTTCCCTTATCACTCTTTATATATATATATATATATATAAATGAAGGACCAGCGACTGGTGGTCATACCTTTCGAGCTCCCCAAACCAATCGGAGAAGATTTTACAAAATTTACTCATTAAGTATTTCAGGAATATTTGCAAAAATAGTGTAGCCAATAGATCATACAGATTCAATAATAATTCCTTTGCAAAAAAAATCTATTGCTATAGAATGCGGTCAAATCCAAACGATAAGCTTAATAACACATGCTTCTAAAATTGTATTTAAGATAATTAAGAAAAGATTCGATGGCAAGAGAGAGGAGGTGCTAAAAGTTAACCTGTTTGGATTTTTGCATGACCAGAGGTACACAGGATGTCTCGGATCATTGCAACTTCTCGCAGAAAGAATCATAGATCAAGAACGACCTCCGTTTATCTGATTTATTGACTACAACAAAGCTTTTGATTCAATCCCCTGGAACAAACCTTTTCAGATGTTGCAAAAATAGTTATAGAAAGACCAATCATTTGGTTAAGTCAGAACCGGTACGAAAATCAAGAGGCGATTATTTCAATCAAAGAAGGACTAACAGAACTAGTTTGAGTAAGACAGAGGGTGCGACAGTGTTGCTTGCTTTCACATAGCATATTCTGAGATGATGATGGAAAATGTTCGAAGTTGTAGAGATATGTAGTACATACACAGATACACGCATATTTGATGACATTAACAAAGTAAACCCTAACCTGTTTGTAGAGAAGACGGCCAACTTCATATGAAACTATTTCATTTCATATATTATCTCGCGTGAAGGAGAAAGAATGTTGGAAGAGCTCATTATAAGCGGGTGGAATGATAGATGTGTTCAATAATGGTTGGATTGAAAGGTGGATGTTTGGAGGTATAGATGGATGTAAGAATTGATAATTACATAGGTGGGTGGATGTAGAAGTGGCTGAATGGATAGATAATGGATGCATGTATGAAGGGGTGCATGAGTGGATTTGTGGATAGATGAATGGATGCATTGATTTCGGTTTGATGTGTGGATACATGGACGAATAGATTATTGTTTGGATACATAGATGAATTGATGCTTCAATGGTAAGATAAATGGATGCATGAATAGATGGATGCAAGGATATATGGATCCATGGATATATGTATGCATGAACAGAATAGTGGTATTGTATTAAATGACGTGTAGCAAGATACAGGCTTCCTATAAGGAGGCCAGCTGTACTGTATCCTTTTTCTGTTCATTTTGGCGAACAAGCGAAATGAACAAAGAATGAATGTCCATTGACTGCCGACTCCACCGCTGCTAGGATTCCGTGTCAGTTGGTGAACACTAAACATTTCCTGTCTGCCTCCCTATTCAATATGGCTACGTTGTGGTCTGCACGCTCTTCTTGGCTTGAGCTCGTGACAGTAATGATCCATCTCACGTTCTCTGTGCTGTAGATACCTTCACAAACCATACATTCTGAAAACCAACCATGCATTCACGCAGACTATTATCGTCTGCCACGCTTCGACGCTGTGACGGCTGTATCGTCTCTATGATTCGAATACTGTAAAACCAGAGAAGCAGTTCGCAGTTATTACCTGTCTTTACATAATCTGATACCTTGACGTTTTCTATTGCTAACGTGTGTCATACAAGCCAATATACCTCGTAGTTTTCAACCTGTAAACTTGTTTTCTTTTCTCTTAAAATCGTGTATGCCGTTCAGCCAAGGAATGAGACGCGTTCTTCTTAATTTCGCGCACAAAAGAGTTTATGTGGCCTCTTCCAAGAATCCCTTTGAAAGCACTCTGTGTATTCTTGCAGTGAAGGTTTCTATAGCAACGCATTGAGTCGCCTCTCAAAGCAATGATCGGAAACGGCGTGGGTTCTAGCCCCTCAGGTTACGAGCGACCCTGGTCTCAAAGGAGATGGAACCAGAGTGCCTGCATACTGAATTGCATCAAGCCGTCTTGACTTATGTCTTGCCACAGGGGTAGTTTGGGACCAGAGGCCGAGGTTGATGACCAGCACGGATCTTCCGCAATATAATATAACTACAGCGCAAGTTACAACATCAAGACAAAACCGTCTGGTGGTGTCGCCTTTATCGCTTGCAATGGACATCTTTTTCTTTTATTATACATGCTGACGTTGCGTAACTTTCTTTAGTCCACTTTCACAATTGTCATGAAGATGCAGCGGCCATAATCTTTCTTCCATGGCAGATCGAAATCGATTTATACGTGTAAATGCTGATGGGGCTGGGCCAAACAGCGAAGAAAAAACTACTATCAGTCCTGAACCAAAGCTGGAAAAGGGGTATTGTACCCCAGGCATGGAAAGATGCAATACTGGTACCAGTACCAAAAACAGGAAAGGACAAAACAGATCCAAATGGATACAGGCCCATAAGTTTAATGAGCTGTGTCGGCAAGCTGATGGAACGGATGATAAACACCAGACTGATGTGGCATCTGGAAGAAAAACGAATACTAATTCCACAGCAAGCCGGCTTTAGACAGCACAGATCCACTGAGGACCAGGTCATCCTCATAGCCCAGGAGATAGAAGATGCCTACCAGGCACAGAAACACACAGTAGCTGTTTGGGTGGATCTGGAAAAGGCATTTGACAAAGTCTGGAAGGATGGACTTAGAGTCAAGCTAAGAAGAAGTGATGTCTGTGGGAAGATGTACAAGTGGATCAACCACTACTTCAAACAAAGAACGGCCAGAGTCCAAGTACAAGGGCAGATGAGCAAAAAGGTGACACTCGAGCAGGGAGTACCCCAAGGGGGAGTATTGTCACCCACACTCTTCCTGGTATATATAAACGATATTACAGAGAATATACCAAGAAGAGTCCATAGCTCAATGTTTGCAGACGATCTGGCTATGTGGACCTCTGAAAAGAATCTCACCATAGCAAGAAATCGGATGCAGACGGCCCTAACATCGCTGGAAGAGTGGGCGAACTCATGGCTGGTCAAAATAAACGAGGAGAAAACCACGTGCACAATATTCTCGCTCTCATTAAAACCCCAAAGTACCAAATTAAGCCTAAATGGCAAAATCCTGCAGCCAAACGACAACCCAACCTATCTGGGAGTCACATTTGATCGGCGCATGACATGGAAAAGTCAGATTGAGAGAAACCGAATGAAAGCCAGAGAAAGAATGGCGATCATGAGGAAACTTGCTGGCACAAGCTGGGGAGCAGACGAAGGCATACTAAAGAAACTGTACACTGGAAGAGTGAGACCAGTTCTCGAGTATGGCATTGCGGCATGGACAACAGCAGCGAAGGCGAACTTCGATAAAGTTAACAAACTTCAAAACCAAGCCATGAGAATTATAACAGGTGGCATGAAGTCAACGCCAATTGTAGAACTTGAAAAGATTACAAAACTGCAATCCATGACCGACAGAAGAGACTGCAGAGCCCAGCTGCAGTCAGAGAAACTCCGAAGACTGACGGACCACCCAATGTACCAGAGACTAAACAATTTGGGAACTGGGAAACTAAAGCGGAGAAACTTTGCAGAAATAGCCAAAGCAAAGATGCACGAAGATCCCATAAACGCACTAACAACACCAAAACCCATCACTACTGTACGAAAACCTACTTGGAGGCAGGATATATTTCCAGAGGTGGTAGAAAATATACCAGGTATTGCAAACAAAAACTGCCAGACTGAAAAAGAAAGGAGAGACACTACCCTAAGCTTCATAACGAAAAGCTACCCAAGCATGGACTGGACCCATGCATACACCGACGGTTCTGTAACAAACACTACACAGAACGGAGGGGCAGGAGCATTCCTGAACCTACCAAATGGCAGAAAAATAACACTGTCATTCGCTACTGGTAAGTACACAAGCAATTTCAGAGCGGAGGCAGAGGCACTGAGGGCGGCAGTGGAAGAAATGGTAACACACAGTGAAAATGAGAGCCATATAGTCCTGCTGACAGATGCTCTCGCCGTAGTCACAGCGCTAAAAAGCCAGAAAAACACTGAGCTTAATGACTTAAGAGCAGCACTCTGCAAACTGTGCCAGCAGTCCGCACCAAAAAGGGTAGTGGTACAGTGGGTTCCGTCACACTGCAACATCCAAGGCAACGAGGAGGCAGACAGACTGGCAAAAGAAGGTGCAAGGCTACCACAAACAGATACCAGTATGACGTACGAAGAGTCAAAACGGCTTATCAAAGCCAGGTACATGACAAAATGGGAAACCGAACATACTGGTTACACCAAAAACGATGCCTATTACCAGTTGAACCGAAGAGAGCAGGTCGTTGTCTTCAGACTTCGCACTGGCCACAACAGACTGAGGTACCACCTATTCAACAAATTGAAGATAGGGTGTACCGACGAATGCCCGTGCGGTACTGGTAAAATGACCACTGAACATCTGCTGCAGAACTGCCCGACATACGAGGATCAGAGAGAGCAGATGTGGCCATTGCCAGTGGAACTGCAAGACAAGCTCTATGGTAGTGGCGAGAGTCTCAGGATGACCGCCGCTTTTTTCGAAAAAAATAATGGTTACTGTCTGACTGTGTACGCAGAAGAAGAAGAAGAAGAAGATTTATACGTGTAAGGAATGCTAGCATAATGAGAAAATGTTTGAGAATCAGAGCTGTAGGAAAGTCATGTGAAAATTATTGTTACGTTAGCATCATATTCCTGCTTGGATGTTCACATAATTTTCCTTCCTGATTTGTTTCTGCGAATCAAGTTTCGCGAGAATTGAAATAGAAGTCCTGTTCGCCAGTCTTACCGAGGACCAAAGGCCGAGCAGAAAATAGTAACACTGTCAACCTGCCAAGCATGTTAGTAGATGCAACAAAAAAGGTTGGACATGTAGAGACTTTTTTCCGGAAAATTCCATTAAAATTGGTCTTCACTGAAAAGGAAAGCATAACTTGACTATCCATGACAGAGCTGATCACTCATGGAAGTACGGCTTGGAGTGTACTTGCTGAGGACCTGTGCTCCACATGTCACTTATCACGTTTTGATAAATTGATTAATTCTTTTGGTTAAATTATCTCGCAGCAGCCATTACAGATATCATAATGGCATACGATTACTATCACAAAAATGACAGTTGTTATCCAAAATTGTCTTGTAAAGTTTATTCCTTGTATTCCTGTCCCCGTGACGAAGACCATATTATTTCTCCACACATCATGAACCCAGGTGCATAGAGAATTTAAAAAAAACTATCGGCTGATAACAAAGAAAATATTTTCTCATGTTATCGGAGACTCTTGCAGACAAATGCTGCATTTGTCTGCCCAAATTATACATGGAACGTTGTAAGACATGCTTTTAGCCTTTGACTGGTATGCGTGTGCATGCGATCGTCGTTGGTGCATGTCCGTATAGGAAAGAAAGCTTATGAGGCTTTGCGGACAAAAAAAAGGTTCCCCACAAATGGTGTGCAACGAAATATAGGCTTCCAAATCCTCACAATGAATTACCTGAACACAATCACAACCCGCTGTGGTACAAGGTTTGTCCCCGTGCGTTAGGCCGCGCCCGTCAGCGTTAACAATATACTACCTTAAACTGTGCTTGCAAAGATACATTATACTGGATTATCTCAATAGGGTACATTTCCCGGTCTCGACACGCTTCAGTCTACCAGGCTGTAAATTGGGACCATATTTGTAGTTAGGGAAACGCAGTGGAGAGGTATCTTCTTCTTCTTCTTCGTTCGTTCTCAATCTACCGCTACCAAACCATGAAAGGGCTTAAGTAGCAAAGAACGGAATGCGTTGTGTCGTAGTTTACAGCTTGACTGCGATATTTGCACCTTTCGGTCCAACACATCCGACTTCAGCAAGCATTTTTTGATTACCGGGTTAGCATTCCCTCATCGATCCCTTCTCCTTAGCCAGTCTGCCCTGCTGCAGCTTGTTATCCATGATCACTGCGTGGAGATGTAGAAGGGTCTTGGCAGCTCTAGTTCGCTGGCCCTGACGCTAGCAGCCAGCTATGGGTCGCTGACCACTGCAGCTCATGCGCTACTCAGCGTCTTGATCCCAGTGGAGAGGTATGAAACAGATGAACTCGCCTCAGAAAAAGCCGAGACCGGATACAATGGACATACTAACACTTTATCAACAACGGTAACATTGGATACTGGGCTGCTTTCGCCATCTTTTTTGACTACAATAATGTTTTTATACCACAAGAATTTGTCCTTATCTGGAGACTGGCATTCTTAAATTAACGGTTGTTTGTAAAACCCATTTTTGGAACCATCAATTCTTGAAGCCCATTATCACTTACGCCTTTTAAAATAAACATTGTGGGTACTTGCCCCGTAATTCACCCCAAACAAATATTAATATATCTTTTTAGCACTGTATATAAATTGTTAGCATCGGATTTTGGGGTAGTGGCGTCACAGAATAGTCCACTTAGTAACTGTGTCTGGATTCCTTAACTGTGGGTGGATTCCTTAAAACCTGATTAGGATCTACCAAATACAGTGTCGGACATATACACTGTCTTATTGCGTGACAGGAAAGGATGATGATGATGATTATGATGATCTATGATTTTTGTTTTAAAAAAATCACTATTCACAAATCTAAAAGTCAGTCTGTTTTCTGTCGGTATCACATGCTGTGTAGCAGCAGTCTTCAGCAGTCGTGCACCACAACTAATCTACTTGAATGACACGAGTCATTTGATGGGGAGTGTCTCCAAGACTCGAGTGAAACCAATGAACAATCTCACCCTGTGATTCAACTAAACAGGCAGCATTGGTAGAAATATAGAGGACACACAGACACACAAACATGCACACAGACACATAGAGGTAGAGAGCGAGAGAAAGAGAGAGAGAAAGAGATAGAGAGATCTGCCGAAATTGAACTGAGTTGCACTCCATAGAGTTGACACATCGTATTGAGACCACAAGTGACAGAAAGTTTGGGGACATGATTACCTGCGCCAATATTGGTCTAGCACTTGATGTTGATAACGAGTCATTTATCAGAACTGTGGAATATTTGGTGCTCAAGACTCACCTGGTTTTTTGTTTGCTCTACCTGTCGGTTCTCTGGCAGCAGAGAGACGCTTATTTTTTCGTTCACCATATTCAACGGAAAGGCTCTGCAGAACGTGATAGCTTTCATGTTTATTTTTATTGACATGTTCCAAGAGGAGCATTAAGTCACCACTGGTGTTGGCTTACTTGCACGAATTCAGTATAAAATAAATTATATCTTCTATGTTATTTCAGTGGTCTTTCCTTAAGATGACAAGGAACGTGTGGATAAAGTTAGTGAGCTTAGCTTACAATCTCATTGTAACAGGTTCAAATCATGTAGTATTCAGTATGACAAACCGGACATGTAATTTTGTTACGGTAAGACCTCTTCTCCATTCCGACTCATCTGTTATGGTAAGATCTCTTCTTCATTCCGACTCATCTGTTATGGTAAGATCTCTTCTCCATTCCGACTCATCTGTTATGGTAAGATCTCTTCTTCATTCCGACTCATCTGTTATGGTAAGACCTCTTCTCCATTCCGACTCATCTGCAAATGCGTATCACACGAACTCAATGAACAATTTCAGCGCAGCCGCGGGAGACACGGAGTTTATGCCATGCCAGCACTCTTAGCAATGCAATGGACTGGACACGTGTGTTATAAGAACAATTGACGGAATTCCATAATCATTTGGAATAACAACACGAGTGCGACAGACATGTGTGCTTTCATCATTTATGTTCAACATTTACATGGACAAAATAACAACAGAGAGCAGTTGAATTGCAACATGAGAAAATAAATTTAACACGAGAATCACAGAACGGAACTCAGCATGTGCAATTAAACACGAGAGACACAAAGCCCAACTCAGCATGTGCAATTAAACACGAGAGACACAAAGCCCAACTCAGCATGTGCAATTAAACACGAGAGACACAAAGCCCAACTCAGCATGTGCAATTAAACACGAGAGACACAAAGCCCAACTCAGCATGTGCAATTAAACACGAGAGACACAAAGCCCAACTCAGCATGTGCAATTAAACACGAGAGACACAAAGCCCAACTCAGCATGTGCAATTAAACACGAGAGACACAAAGCCCAACTCAGCATGTGCAATTAAACACGAGAGACACAAAGCCCAACTCAGCATGTGCAATTAAACACGAGAGACACAAAGCCCAACTCAGCATGTGCAATTAAACACGAGAGACACAAAGCCCAACTCAGCATGTGCAATTAAACACGAGAGACACAAAGCCCAACTCAGCATGTGCAATTAAACACGAGAGACACAAAGCCCAACTCAGCATGTGCAATTAAACACGAGAGACACAAAGCCCAACTCAGCATGTGCAATTAAACACGAGAGACACAAAGCCCAACTCAGCATGTGCAATTAAACACGAGAGACACAAAGCCCAACTCAGCATGTGCAATTAAACACGAGAGACACAAAGCCCAACTCAGCATATCAACTAGTCTTTGCAGATGACCAAAGTGAAATGTACAAGAACGAAGCTAGACAACACAATCACATCAATGCTTTTGGCACATCCCGTGAACGATATCATATTCAGATGAGCACACCGAGAACATAAACTTTCAAGATTGGCAGAAAACTAAATACACTAGCATACGTGTGGGTTAGCAGTGGCCTTAACCGTTCCAAGGAGTTCGAATATCAGATAATAACAGATGACTCAAGACATTACATGACCTTCAGATGACTCAATACATTACCTGACCTTCAGATGGCTCAAGACATTACCTGAATTTCAGATGGCTCAACACATTACCCGACCTTCAGATGGCTCAAGACATTACCTGACCTTCAGATGGCTCAAGACATTACCCGACCTTCAGATGGCTCAAGACATTACCCGACCTTCAGATGGCTCAAGACATTACCCGACCTTCAGATGGCTCAAGACATTACCCGACCTTCAGATGGCTCAAGACATTACCCGACCTTCAGATGGCTCAGAACATTACCTGTCCTCTAGATAACCCAAGATGTTACATAACCTTCAGATGACTCAAGACATTACTGTCATTTCTACGACTAAAGACATTACATGTCCTTCAGATTACTCAAGCCATTACCTGTCCTTCAGATTACTCAAGCCATTACCTGTCCTTCCATGGACTAAAGACATTATCGCAGCAGGGGATTAAGATCAGAAAACATGTGAACGTAGACATCTCCATACACATGTTGTCGCTTAGGATGAAGTAACAACATACTTTATTGTACGAGCTCTCGTCATTATTTGGGACAGATGGACCAGTTGATATCCTTGCTGTCCAACTTCTCCAACTGTAAGTCAGTCCTACGAGGAATTCAGGTGGGGGTGTTGGCCATTATATTTTCACGCATTTCTGTAAGTGGTTTATAAAATACTGCTAGACTTGAGCTACGGATGATTCACCTGTACATTGTTTAGATGGACACTGTCGAGGCAGCAGTAACAAAGCTCCAGACATTCGTTTTTCCGCAGCAGTTATCGCTACTTGTAGAGTACCTTTTCAATGACATGCAATTGTTCTACCAGCCACTTGATGCTGTAGGCACACCACAGATTCCCAACTCCACACATGAGCCAGCCCATGACGGGTAGTGAAATTGCTTAAATTGTATGATGGCGACCACTACTGTTATTATCTGAACTCAAAGAACTAAGAAAGAAAGTAGAATTACTCATCCAGGGTCAAGTGAGATCAAGCGTTTTTTTCAATGCCTTTCTCTATTGACTAAACAAGAACGCATTCTAAGAAGCTGTCAAATATTGATGTTCGCTGGGAGATAAGACCCAGGGAAACGACAGCTAACCGCGGCATTTGTCACACAATCCACACGTTAGCTTCTTATTTCACACAACACTCCCCCCCCCCCCCCACTCCCCTTCGCTGCAATAAGGATATTTTAGCTTTAAGTGAGACACGTATACCCGAGATTGAGACACGTCTACCAGAGAAGGACCAGCTCAAAGAAGCTGTAAGTGGTTACACATTGTTTTAGTGGAAGTGAAAGTCCAGAAAATCGCGAGCAGTCGTTGAATTCGTCAGATCTCAACCTCCCCAAAGGTAGCAATGGTAGTATTATGACTTGCGGAACAAAACCTGCTGCACTGTCACTGATCGGCTGATATGTCCCAGCAATGAACATCACAGAGAATGTGAAATAAAATCTGTGATGAACTAAACTGTCATCTGCGCTCTGTTCCAAAGTCGGAGAAACTCGTCATCATTTGTGACGTCAATGCTAAAGACCAACCGTCAGGCGGGGAAGGGTGTATTTAAATGACACATCATAGGTCAATATAACAGTAATGGGTTGCTTTTTCTGTGCTAATGTGCCACACGAGGCTTATCTATAGCTAGCAATGTTGTTCCTGCCCATTCATAAGCAACAGAACATCATGGATGCGCAAACAGTGGCCCCTTATTTATGATGTTATCACCGGAATGAGTGATAGACGAGATGTGAGAGTGAAAGGCTATGTTCAGTGCCGATTGTTGGACAGACCACAGTTTGGTTGGATCAAATTCAACTTTTACACAGAGAATAAGTGATGAAATCTGGACCCAGGTCTGTAAAGTGACTCGACGTTTCAAAACTTAATTGCAGCGTATTCCCAGAGAACATCTCAATAGATCGGGAATGTCAGCTCAAGGGTCAACAGTTCTTCCTGACTACAGAGGAGAACAAACGGACGACTGAAAGTTGCTGTATTATCTACTGCTGCAGAGAATCTTGATCTTACACTGACTGGTTTGATGAGAACGATAAAGATATTCGGTCTATTGGATGAAACAAGTCGTTCCTATAGATCCCACCAAAATTATCCTTCCTCAACATAAAAAAGACAACTTTCTTTTATTCGTTCACAATTTTCAAGAAAAAGTTCAAGAAAAAACTTTATGCCTGGTTCATGAACATCGCAGATAAACTCCCAAGATGCGCATACATTAATGACACAAAGCAGTTTTACGGTGCCCCAAAGGCAGTCTTTGACCCTCAATCGTATCACAGCCTGTAGAGGGAGCACCAGGCTGGTGTTGGAGCGAAATGCGAATAATAATTGTCTTTTCAGCCAAGCAAAGTATACCTTTCTAAGACGCTTGTTGTCGCAGATTCCCAGTGCCACGTGTATAGACAGAGAGCTCCCCCTACTTTCTGAGAGACAGAAATAACCAAAAATGCTCATTCATCTGTGAAGTGAACTGAAGCGAAGTGCGTAGGCGTTTCGTCCCTCCCTCCCCCACTCTTTCATTCCGCGGCTAGGACGCCAAAACGTATCAGTTCTCTCTCTCTCGCTTTCTCATTCTCTCCCTCTCTCACACGCACTTACACACACATCTATTGTATATTTAGAAAATCCCATGTATCCCCCTTCCTAAAGAATGTCGTCTGAATTATAATTTGAGCTGAACCTTCTCACAAGTCATTTGTGCACACAGAATGGCTCGAACTCGTCATGCATAGATGGGCGTTAACATAAGACTTACATTGTTATTTCGTTTACCTTGCAGATTTTGTCTGGCCTATACTGACATTTAAAATAAGGCAGCTCTATTTGTGAATGTTAGCAGAGTCTTATGTTTTGTACTGTCTTCTTTCCGCGTGGATTCCGGTCAAAGAGATGTCTGGTTATATTTCGAAGCTTTGTCCCGTGTGTATGTCCTGATTCATTCATGTAACGTTTCGCTTCAATGTCAAGCGTAGACCACCACTACAGCTGACCCCTTTTAAAGAAAGCCTAATTCCAAGCATTTGCAATTATTCACCTTGTAACTCCAACGTGTACCTGAGGTTTTAGCTGCATCTCATCCTTTTAACTCCAACGTGTACCTGAGGTTTTAACTGCATCTCATCCCTTTAACTCCAACGTGTACCTGAGGTTTTAACTGCATCTCATTCCTTTAACTCCAACGTGTACCTGAGGTTTTAGCTGCATCTCATCCCTTTAACTCCAACGTGTACCTGAGGTTTTAACTGCATCTCATCCCTTTAACTCCAACGTGTACCTGAGGTCTTAGCTGCATCTCATCCTTTTAACTCCAACGTGTACCTGAGGTTTTAACTGCATCTCATCCCTTTAACTCCAACGTGTACCTGAGGTTTTAACTGCATCTCATCCCTTTAACTCCAACGTGTACCTGAGGTTTTAACTGCATCTCATTCCTTTAACTCCAACGTGTACCTGAGGTTTTAGCTGCATCTCATCCCTTTAACTCCAACGTGTACCTGAGGTTTTAACTGCATCTCATCCCTTTAACTCCAACGTGTACCTGAGGTCTTAGCTGCATCTCATCCTTTTAACTCCAACGTGTACCTGAGGTTTTAACTGCATCTCACCCCATAACTCCAACGTGTACCTGAGGTTTTAGCTGCATCTCATCCCTTTAACTCCAACGTGTACCTGAGGTTTTAACTGCGTTTCATCCTTTTAACTCCAACGTGAACCTGAGGTTTTAGCTGCGTCTCAACCCTTTAACTCCAACGTGTACCTGAGGTTTTAGCTGCGTCTCATCCCTTTAACTCCAACGTGTACCTGAGGTTTTAGCTGCGTCTCATCCCTTTAACTCCAACGTGTACCTGAGGTTTTAGCTGCGTCTCAACCCTTTAACTCCAACGTGTACCTGAGGTTTTAAGTGCGTCTCAACCCTTTAACTCCAACGTGTACCTGAGGTTTTAACTGCGTCTCATCCTTTTAACTCCAACGTGTAGCTGAGGTTTTAGCTGCGTCTCAACCCTTTAACTCCAACGTGTACCTGAGGTTTTAGCTGCGTCTCATCCCTTTAACTCCAACGTGTACCTGAGGTTTTAGCTGCGTCTCATCCTTTTAACTCCAACGTGTACCTGAGGTTTTAACTGCGTCTCATTCTTTTAACTCCAACGTGAAAGCTGAGGTTTTAGCTGCGTCTCAACCCTTTAACTCCAACGTGTACCTGAGGTTTTAGCTGCGTCTCATCCCTTTAACTCCAACGTGTACCTGAGGTTTTAGCTGCGTTTCATCCCTTTAACTCCAACGTGTACCTGAGGTCTTAGCTGCGTCTCAACCCTTTAACTCCAACGTGTACCTGAGGTTTTAATGCATCTCATCCTTTTAACTCCAACGTGTACCTGAGGTTTTAACTGCATCTCATCCCTTTAACTCCAACGTGTACCTGAGGTTTTAACTGCATCTCATCCCTTTAACTCCAACGTGTACCTGAGGTTTTAGCTGCATCTCATCCCTTTAACTCCAACGTGTAGCTGAGGTTTTAACTGCATCTCATCCCTTTAACTCCAACGTGTACCTGAGGTTTTAACTGCATCTCATCCCTTTAACTCCAACGTGTACCTGAGGTTTTAGCTGCGTCTCATCCCTTTAACTCCAACGTGTAAATGAGGTTTTAGCTGCGTCTCATCCCTTTAACTCCAACGTGTACCTGAGGTTTTAGCTGCGTCTCATCCCTTTAACTCCAACGTGTACCTGAGGTTTTAGCTGCGTCTCATCCCTTTAACTCCAACGTGTACCTGAGGTTTTAACTGCGTCTCATCCCTTTAACTCCAACGTGTACCTGAGGTTTTAGCTGCGTCTCATCCTTTTAACTCCAACGTGTAGCTGAGGTTTTAGCTGCGTCTCAACCCTTTAACTCCAACGTGTACCTGAGGTCTTAGCTGCGTCTCAACCCTTTAACTCCAACGTGTACCTGAGGTTTTAGCTGCGTCTCAACCCTTTAACTCCAACGTGTACCTGAGGTTTTAACTGCATCTCATCCTTTTAACTCCAACGTGTACCTGAGGTTTTAACTGCATCTCATCCCTTTAACTTCAACGTGTACCTGAGGTTTTAACTGCATCTCATCCCTTTAACTCCAACATGTACCTGAGGTTTTAGCTGCATCTCATCCCTTTAACTCCAACGTGTACCTGAGGTTTTAACTGCATCTCATCCCTTTAACTCCAACGTGTACCTGAGGTTTTAACTGCATCTCATCTCTTTAACTCCAACGTGTACCTGAGGTTTTAACTGCGTTTCATCCTTTTAACTCCAACGTGTACCTGAGGTTTTAGCTGCGTCTCAACCCTTTAACTCCAACGTGTAGCTGAGGTTTTAGCTGCGTCTCAACCCTTTAACTCTAACGTGTACCTGAGGTTTTAACTGCGTTTCTTCCTTTTAACTCCAACGTGTACCTGAGGTTTTAGCTGCGTCTCAACCCTTTAACTCCAACGTGTACCTGAGGTTTTAACTGCGTTTCATCCTTTTAACTCCAACGTGTACCTGAGGTTTTAACTGCATCTCATCCCTTTAACTCCAACGTGTACCTGAGGTTTTAACTGCGTCTCATCCTTTTAACTCCAACGTGTAGCTGAGGTTTTAGCTGCGTCTCAACCCTTTAACTCCAACGTTTACCTGAGGTTTTAGCTGCGTCTCAACCCTTTAACTCCAACGTGTACCTGAGGTTTTAGCTGCGTCTCAACCTTTTAACTCCAACGTGTACCTGAGGTTTTAACTGCGTCTCATCCTTTTAACTCCAATGTGTAGCTCTGGTTTTAGCTGCGTCTCATCTCTTTAACTCCAACGTGTAATTGAGGTTTTAACTGCGTTTCATCCTTTAAACTCCAACGTGTAGCTGAGGTTTTAACTGCGTCTCATCTCTTTAACTCCAACGTGTAGCTGAGGTTTGAACTACGTCTCATCCGTTTAACTTCAATGTGAAGCTCAGGTTTTAACGGCGTCTCATCCCTTTAACTGCAACGTGTAGTTGAGGTTTTAACGGCGTCTCATCCCTTTACAGTATGCGAGCTTCTGCGTGATTGTTTACAACGACAGTTTTTTTTTTTTTTACATAATGAGGTTGCCAGTCTTATGCAGAACCCTCTTTAGTCGTCTGTACTACATACATGGAAGACCAATTTGTGTCCCTTCATCTTTAACTTCTCTCTCCCTCGTGCTCACTCTCTCTCCTTCCCCCTGTCTCTCCCCCTCTCTCTCTGTGTCCCTCTCTAAAAACGTAACGTCTTTATACTTGTTTTAAAGACTCTAACGAGCCTGTATACAACCAGTTTCTTGGTTGGTGGTTAACCAATGTGAGAATCCATCTTAATAGACTCAAAAACGGAAGCATAGTAGACCAGCAGCCTCTTAGATGCCATCAAAGCTGCTCTTAACAAACCATGGCCGTTGTTATGCCATGTCCTTCAGTTAGTCCCCTCTTACGACATGCTCTCTGTGGAGCAATGACGATATTCTTGTGATTGCCATACACAACTGCTTTTTATATTGTTTCCGTCCAGAAATAAATGTATGTTTCTACTTCTGACCGTCTTTTAGTGAGGGGGTGCTAGGGAGACACGAGAACCACTAGAAATGATACTTGTTCAAGATTCTTGATGCCATAAATAAGCAACACCTTTTACAAGTAAAAGTCAAAGATAGTCGCACTCACAGACACTGTCGTCAGGGATGAAAGGGTTGGAGAATGCGTTGAACGACCTCTGCATTTTGTGAAGGAGAGGGAATAGCAGAATGGTAAGTACGAGTCATTGAAGCCTTGCCTTACCTAACTGTCAGTCGTGTATCTATTTACAGCTGGATACACTGGGGCGTGTCGGTACAGAAGAGCCAACACACTACCTCTACTTTGAGAACAAAGGACGCGCACCACTAAACCACTGCGACTCTCCATCTGCAGGCAACAATTATAACAGAACTTTGATAACATAACATTAATTTAGTTAAAACTTAATCATTTACAGTCCAACCTAATTTACAAGAGAATAGTCTCAACGTCCAAGACAAGAACAACAAGTGTATATGTTTCATGTTTAACAACAACAACAACTACTACAACAACAACTGCAACAAATAGGAATTAAAACAACAATTGGGATTTTTAAATTTGTAGATACGGAATCAAATTTATCTATCGTTCAAAGTGTGTTTATAAATCAAATTTATCTATCATTCAAAGTGTGTTTATAAATCAAATTTATCTATCGTTCAAAGTGTGTTTATAAATCAAATTTATATATCGTTCAAAGTGTGTTTATAAATCAAATTTATCTATCATTCAAAGTGTGTTTATAAATCAAATTTATCTATCGTTCAGTGTGTGTTTATAAATCAAATTTATCTATCGTTCAAAGTGTGTTTATAAATCAAATTTATCTATCGTTCAAAGTGTGTTTATAAATCAAATTTATCTATCGTTCAAAGCGTGTTTATACATCAAATTTATATATCATTCAAAGTGTGTTTATAAATCAAATTTATCTATCGTTCAAAGTGTGTTTATAAATCAAATTTATCTATCATTCAAAGTGTGTTTATAAATCAAATTTATCTATCGTTCAAAGTGTGTTTATAAATCAAATTTATCTATCGTTCAAAGTGTGTTTATAAATCAAATTTATCTATCGTTCAAAGTGTGTTTATAAATCAAATTTATCTATCGTTCAAAGTGTGTTTATAAATCAAATTTATCTATCGTTCAAAGTGTGTTTATAAATCAAATTTATCTATCGTTCAAAGTGTGTTTATAAATCAAATTTATCTATCGTTCAAAGTGTGTTTATAAATCAAATTTATCTATCATTCAAAGTGTGTTTATAAATCAAATTTATCTATCATTCAAAGTGTGTTTAAAAATCAAATTTATCTATCATTCAAAGTGTGTTTATAAATCGAATTTATCTATCAATCAAAGTGTGTTTATAAATCAAATTTATCTATCATTCAAAGTGTGTTTATAAATCAAATTTGTCTATCATTCAAAGTGTGTTTATAAATCATATTTATCTATCATTCAAAGTGTGTTTATAAATCAAATTTATCTATCATTCAAAGTGTGTTTATAAATCAAATTTATCTATCATTCAAAGTGTGTTTATAAATCAAATTTATCTATCATTCAAAGTGTGTTTATAAATCAAATTTATCTATCATTCAAAGTGTGTTTATAAATCAAATTTATCTACCGTTTAAAGTGTGTTTATAAATCAAATTTATCTATCATTCAAAGTGTGTTTATAAATCAAATTTATCTATCGTTCAAAGTGTGTTTATAAATCAAATTTATCTATCGTTCAAAGTGTGTTTATAAATCAAATTTATCTATCATTCAAAGTGTGTTTATAAATCAAATTTATCTATCGTTCAAAGTGTGTTTATAAATCAAATTTATCTATCGTTCAAAGTGTGTTTATAAATCAAATTTAGCGAAGTAAGAAGATATGGTTAATATGCGACATGTGACGTCAGATAAATGGACTAGTTGGTGCTACTCTAGTTCGCAGCAATGGCTAATTTATACTTAAGAGGGTTAAGGAGAAACACAGGTGATTCGAGGTAGGCTCATTGACTGGAGTGGTAAAATAATAAAGTTTATAGACAGACAAAAGAGACTAAATACTATTAATAAAGTTTATAGACAGACAGAAGAGACTCACAAGAACAATCGCCATAACCGATATAGGATAGAAGCATATATGTACTTTTTTTTCTGGTGGCCCTAATGACTGACAAAACAGTCACCATCACGACTGAGTTCGGTTTACAAGGCATGGACATACTTGCACGACAGCACGAGATCTACGCGGTCTATGGACATCCTTCATGTGGTGCCTCATCGACATACTTGCACCACAGCACGAGATCTACGAGGTCTACGGACATCCTTCATGTGGTGCCTCGTCGACAAATTTCCATTTCAGCACTAGGTCTACGGACAAACTGCATGCGGCACCTCAGCTCTGGTTCTTGATGTTCAGTTTCAACTCATGCGTACGTTCTTGAGGCCAAGCATACGCAAGTATGTAAGATATCCTTAACTGCATTAGCCGTCACTAACACCGGCCATTAATTTTGCCTCTGCCGTCCATCAAACGCTCGAAACGGTAGGCACTCTTCTGCAATCTCTTTCATCTTCCTTTCAAACGGAATATTGTTTCCGGACATTGTGTAGCGCCATTTCTAGCAGCCCCGGAAACTATCGCTGGCCGTAGGGAACCATATCACTGTTATTATGTAGATGGCGCAAAAACGCAGCGCAGTGACATTTTTCTGCTTGCCTGTCTGTCACGTGATTGACATAATCTGATATCTAAGACACGAGATGACGAAAAGGTTGGTCCACGGGAGTATCAAGCTATGATCTGTTAAAAGACCGCGCCGTTAGTCTACATTTAATATCATACGTAAGGCATTCCGTGTGTTTGTGTGTGCCTGTTTATGTTTGCAGAGACAACAATGCAAGGAAATAATCTTCCAAATCTGGACTGTAATATGGCAGTATTATTCTCAGGTTATCATTTCATTGTCGTACCGAGAAGAAGTATCACCATCATCGTGTGTTTTGTTCCGTGGCGTTGACGGCAAATCCAATATCATTTCCTCCTCTCCCCACCACTTTTTTACATGATCGTTTGTTCCTATAAGAATTTCAACCCTCCAGGTGTATCTGTCAGCACGAGTACCAACCCTCCCGGTGTACCTGTCAGCATGAGTACCAACACTCCCTGTGTACCTGTCAGCACGAGTACCAACTCTCCCGGTGTACCTGTCAGCATGAGTACCAACCCTCCAGGTGTACCTGTCAGCACGAGTACCAACCCTCCCGGTGTACCTATCAGCACGAGTACCAACCTTCCAGGTGTACCTGTCAGCAAGACTACCAACCCTCCCGGTGTACCTGTCAGAACGAGTACCAACCCTCCCGGTGTATCTGTCAGCATGAGTACCAACCTTCCAGGTGTACCTGTACCTGTCAGCATGAGTACCAACCTTCCAGGTGTACCTGTCAGCATGAGTACCAACCCCCCCCCCTCCCCCCGATGTACCTGTCAGCATGAGTACCAACCCTCCAGGTGTACCTGTCAGCATGAGTACCAACCCTCCCGGTGTACCTGTCAGCATGAGTACCAACCTTCCAGGTGTACTTGTTAGCAGGATTACCAACCCTCCAGGAGTACTTGTCACCAGAATGAAGGTCAAGGGGCAGGCGTTGTCTTGTATAAACTGTCGCCAGCTCGACAGAGGTGAAGTTTTAATGAACTCATTTCCTTTGTATTTGTTTTGGTTTGAAACTAGTATGAGGTGGGATATTTACCAGCTTCCTTCCTCGCTGCATTATTTTTTTTCTAAGATGGGAGGGGGGGGGGGGAGGAGGGTAGGGATTAAAACGTGGATAGGCAAATGGTACTCTTCACAGACACACCGTTAGTGGTTCCGTCGCTGCGGAGCCAGATAAATATAGACCTAAAAGACCTAAGAGTGATATTATTTGAACTATATCGCTAGTTCAAGTGAGTTGATATTAAGTGGATTCCACCTCATTGCATGCAATATATTTGGCAAATGATCAGGCTGACAGAGTGTCAAGAGAATGCGGACTGCTACCTCAACCTGATAAAGGTATAACTTATGAAGAGGCCAACAGTTTTACCAGGTGAAGATACAGAAACAGGTTGGAAGCAGAGCACGCAGGTCATCAGCCAAATAGATGTGAGCTGGTGGCAATCTTTAGACTCGACACAGGTCATAACAGACTGTCATACCATCTATTAAAAAAAAACAAAAGAAAACGTCATGCAGCGGAATGTGTCCGCGACACTGACAAAATGACTGCTGAGCATATGCTACAAATATGCCCAACAGGCAAGGAACAGAGGAAGCGCGTGTGACTATCACCGAAACTGTTCCTGGACAAGCGCTGTGGAGATGCATATAGCCTCAGGCCAACCACTCCATTCTTAAGTTGACGACTGAAAGCGTGCGGAGAGGAACGACCCAGCACCTTCACATTGATAAGCTAGTACGCAACTCACTCCGTTACTTAAACGATCATGGACAGAGGTAGACGATCATCAACCTTTGACCTGTTTTGTGACCTCTAGTCCAAAGTTATCTGGCATCGACTAGTTCTGTTGTTCCATGCTTGATCAATTGTTTCAATACGTTCTACCTTCGCCGATATCAAAACTTGCGAGTGAAACCCACATACTTTGGACGACAACAACATTTGATCATCAATGCTACAGTCAATAGTTGAAACTCAGAAGCTTGGACATGCATTTCATCATCATGTTGCATGTCCTTTATAGAACGTCGCTCCCATCACAGTCTGTCTGAAAGAAACTCGTTCTCTTGCTAAAACTCCAGCCTCCGCCACAGTCATACCCAGGCACTCCTGGATATCTTGGTGCCATCGTCTTCTTGGTCTACCCCTTCCTCTTTTGCCTGGCACCATACCTTCCATTACTGTTCTCTCGATGTGACCAAAGTATTTGCATTTTCTAGCCAAAATGGAATTGATAAACCAGTTCTCCTCTATGCTCAACTCTTGCCGAATGTCTACATTTGTTTTTTTCTCTGTCCAAGGTATTTTAGAGGATCTTTCTGTAACATTTTGACTCGAAGGATTCGATTCTTTGTCTAGAAGTTTTGGTAATCGTCCATGATTCACAGCCATAAGCTGCCACAGGAAAAACACACTCTCTCAAGACTTCTACTTTTATAATTTTGTTGGACATGTATTTACTGAAGGACAATTAAAATGACTTTCAATTAGTCGCCATTAAACTTAGCAATATTATATTAACGATAACTTGACAATAAAAATACATGATATCAGTCAAAACGTAAGTAGATTATCGCCCTGTGATAACCCTGGTATTCAATCAGGCATAATCAGGCCAGTTAACCAAACGTTGTTTAAGCTAAACTTCCTTCGGTATTTTGCGTTGGAGTACCGTGTTGAACCAAGGGATTTACTCAGGCCGTCGCTCCATCTCATTGCGGACGTCAGTTTGAGTACTACAAGTTTTATGTCCACCAGGACGTCCCGTATCGCGTCCATCTGTTGTCGTGTATGCGCGCATCTACCCGGCCCATCTACATTTTCGGGAAAACGCTTAATATACGTCATTCGTCTAGGAGGTTTGCGCCAGATTTCTGTGATTGATCCGGTAGAGAGAGTGCCATTGCTCTTCGCACCATTACACTTTGCGCAGCCGGAAGCTTCAATGCATCTGCTTTTCGTAGATTATATACGATGGGTGGAATAGTCACGATGTTGAAGATGTGAGCTCTTGCCTTAGATTTTCTCATATTCGGCAATTCTTAGTTGACCTGTACTTCTACAGGGGCATACGCTCCTGTGCAGGTCTCATTTCTGGTGTGAACTGGCTGTAGCCGGAAGGAGGATTTCTTGCCTAGTGGGCTAGGCTCCGGCAGCTTTTTACTTTACTATGGAGTGTGATTAGCTGATATGGGAGTCCATCTTAATAGACTCAAACACTAGAGCAAAGTAGACCCGCAGCCTGTTAGACGCCATCTATGCTGCAATTAACAAACCACCTAACCATGGCTGGTGTTATGCCATGTCACACAGTTAGTCGCCCTTTTACGACATGCGCTCTGAGGTGGTTTTCTTCTTGTCCTTGTCATACATAAAGACCCCGGCAAACCACTCTGGATATATATCGGAAGTATGAGTGTGATACAATACAGTATATCTAACTGTAAATATGTACTAGACAACAGTTGAGAGGAAAGAAACTCGTCATTTCAACCTTTAAGAAAAATCTGAGACCTGGTCCAGTGAATCCTCAAACACATCATCCACAACAATAATATTTGCTCTGAGAATATCGTTATTCGTACGTCTTTGTCGACCACAGGCAAGTATCTTTTTCGATTACTATATTGCAGATATAAAATATAATAGTCTGAAATTAAGTGAATAAGAAATCAGGAAGAGAATAGGTATGGCCAAAATAGTATTCAGCAACATGCGACACATACTGACATCCAATCAGATAAATCGTAAATTGAATATGAGAATTGTCATGTGTTATGTAAAGTCGTCACGACTTTGTGGCACAGAAACATGGACAATGAATAACAAGTTGGAAAAGAGTATTGAAGCCTTTCAAATGAAGATTGGGTAGCATTTCTTGGAAAGAAGAAACACTTGGGGGTACTGAAAAAGCTGGGGGTGAAAAGAGAATTAATGACCGAAACCAGTGTTAAAATATTACATATAACAAGACATACCTCCTTGTTGAAGACCGAACTGATTGTGTGGTCTATGTATGATTACATTATGTTGGTCATATAACAAGACATACCTCCTTCCTTGTTGAAGACCGTACTGATTGTGTGGTCTATGTATGATTACATTATATTGGTCATATAACAAGACATACCTCCTTGTTGAAGTCTGTACTGATTGTGTGGTCTATGTATGATAATTATTCAAGACAATCTATTTAGCTGTTAGGCATTCCGATGTGTCCCTTCCCCGAAGGTCGAGGCAGTCGGCGAGAGAAGATCGAGAAATTCGGCGAGGGAAGGTCGTGATAGAACTGGTATTCCTACTTTCGTAAAACCCATTGTCCTAAAGCCACGCCTCATATTCATTATTCACTCATGAAACGGGAAACCTTATGTGGTGCTGGCATATGCTCTAATCGTAGGAGGAGCTTATTATGATTAGAATAACATTAACGAGCCAAAATAGCGGCTCTTCCAAGTGAATCATTGAAAGCAGCGATTGTGTGGGTTTCTAGTCTCCAGGTCCGAAAGTCCCCCCGGCCGTCACCTATTTATCTATTTTGACCATCGAATCTCCAAAAATATTCTACAAAACTCAGATATCAGGTTTCTCTTATTATTGTTGTTGTTCACCTTTACCCGTGCTGAGTTCTTCTCTCTTGGCAGTAACATTACCCGTAAATAAACAGGACGTGCTGTAGATTTCTCGTTTTTCATATGCCTGCTGAAAACGTAAATGGTTGCCAGAGCAGACGTGTCAAACGTTAGACAAATCAAACACGTCAAGTGAATCAGCTGTTTCACAGAAAAACGCTGGCCTTGACATTGCTTGCGCTCATTTACGAAAACATGTCAGATTGATTAAGAGTTATTTAAATATCAGTTGTTCAGTTCCGAGTATTGTTTTAATCCGGCTAATACGTTTTGAGTGTTCGTGTTCTCTTTATGTTCTGTCCATGTATATGCTTGTCTCTACGTGATTTATTTTCAAGTTTGCTATATTTACCTACTTATTGCAGTTTTCGCCACAAATAGTTTTTGGGTGACGACATCTTGCTACCTGCAAAGCTCTTTCTAGGGATTGGTAGTAGAGTTTTAGAACGAGGATGAAGTAGAAAGATGAAGAAGAATGAGGTCCAATTTCTGATAAATTATTGGGATCTGACATTTGCGATGGCATATCGACCTAATGAAAACGTACATCGCATACAGGAAACACAAATTCACAGAATGTACAGTTGTAACAAACCATTATCTTGATAGCTTTTCCAGTTACTAGAGTCCACTTAAGTTGTTATAAGGTTGAATAATAAAGACCTCTTGCCCCCGGAATAGGTGTGATGTGTGCAGGATAGTGTTTGTTATTACTCACTAACAGAAAAAACACCTCAGTGGCACCGTGGGCAAACATAACATATTCACTGTTTCTTTCTTGCATGTTTTAAGAATAATCTGAAGAAGGTTGTGGGCGAGACTGGTATTCGCATCATGTAAAACCAATTGCCACGAAGCCGCACTGCAAATGACTAGAGTCAGGCTTTCCTAAAACCAGATCAGTGTAATCTAAATGCAGTGTCCGACCAACCTAGTTTTTAACAACTGGAACAGCGTAGCGTCAATGAATGAATTTGAAATTAAAACTATAAACACATCTGGATTCAAACCCCAACCGCTTGACCACCTGTTGAACATACAGTCAAGCATGTATATTACTATATAGGAGAATTACTTGTCTACGTCACTGAAGAAGAGGGAAGTGGGGAAGATGTAAGAAATATTTCTTCTGCTGTCTTTCAATCATGTCGAGAAATGCGACTAAAGACGGATGTGCTAGCAACACAAAACACATTTGTACAGAAACCACCAGCGTCGGGTCAGACTAAAGTAGTATCCCTTGTGGCTTATAACGTGCAAGAGCAGGAGAAGCAGCAGAATGAGATAACGTCCGGGGTCCATATAGCTGAGATTTAAGGCGTCAAGATGCTCAGTAAAGCGCGAAATAGTTTCAGAAATTCCTTTGTCTCAAAGAAGATAATTAGTCCCATTGGAAATACGCGATACACTCCGAGGTCCCGTGTAAACGCTGTGCATTTAAACAACCCTTGGACGTTGAAAATATAAAAGAGTAGGCTGATAGCAGATGTCCGGGAAGAACCTTGGGGACAATTCATGAAATTATTTACCAATACGGCAACTATCTTCACCCAAGGCTAGTAATTCGCAGGAAGTTAAATGCAAGAAGAACCTACCATAACCGTCCTACGGATGCCTGGTACCAGGGATACAATTTCCTGTTTGTATACTAGGATTTCAAGAGATGCGGTCGCATGTATCTCACTAGGACTGTAGAGGTAGCAATAGACTCAAACCCGTTTGTTTAGAATGCTATTATTGAATGCCTATAACGAGTAGGATTGCTCTTTTGTGTGCCCTAAAAAGAACGTTAAATAGCGGGTGGTCGTATCTTTCCTCACATCCCGGGCGTGCTGATGAAGGTGGACCGGGGTCATCCAAGCGGTTGTGTTATGCTTGGTCTCATCTGCGTGTCGCTCTCTACTACGCAGATCACGTCGATCCCTCATCTTGTTTGCCAGGCTGCCATAAAAGCAAGTCGTTTCCAGGACAGGCTTCGAGAAAGCCAAGGTGAGGGTCTTGTCCAGTATGTTTTGTCTGAACCTGACTAACATGTTTGGTTAGTATATTTTGTCTGACAAGACATTACTCTTCCTTCCCAAAAGTATCTAGATGCAAAACCATCGATATATAATGTTTTTCCTTCAGATCCATCTGCCACTAATGTTAAATGAACACATTTCAGTGATTATACTGTCATAGGCAGAAGTGATTCCCCTTTTCGCTCCAAATGAAGCATAGGATCACTACTACTTCTGGTCCCTACACATGAACTTGTATTCGAGCATTTGCTTCGGTGGTTTTAATAGTAAAGGTTTTACATGATGAAGTTGTTTACCCCACGCAAAAACATCTCCATTCGTCTTTTACCATGTGCTAGGGAGGTTACATTGGCCACATTTATTCAAACCGGTACAACTCGGATAAGGTTTGATGATGTTCAGAATGATTGTCCTCCCCACATCTCGTTTGTTTTGATCTCTCAGCTTGCAAACTCTCTAAGTGAGCTGGATGGAAACACTAAAATTTAAATGTCTTAGTTCGCATGTCAGAATCCGACGTAGTAAATAGCATGTCCTTTGCTGAACGTCGTTTCTGACAACCGCCAACCTATTCGGCTGTTATAAGTTTATTGGCAAGTCTGCAGTACGGTAAGTTGCCATTACTTTCCGTACGTGGAAGAGCGGGAACAAAACCATGTCCGCCAAACTGGACACAAGTGTGATTCGAACAGGGTGCGTTGGGATAGTCACCCCTAGGCCACGTGGCCTGCATGAAGGTAAATAAATGATCATAAAAAAACCTGGATAACAGATATGTGCTAAAAATTCTCGAAACCCGAATTGAGAGATAAACCAGTAAAACTGTAACCAGACTAAGGGGCATTGTTGGCAGGTCTGACGATTCCCTCCTGTAACAACTTTGAACCACAAAAACGTCATCAGAGACAAGTCAACGTTTGATGATTTAACTTGTATCAGTTGAAGACCTATGCTACACGGGGAGCTGAAAATGGTTTTATTCAACCTCTTAGGCATATCATAAGGTGACCAATGAAGGTTAGTCCATGGGATCGGCTTCCCAATTCTGTAGTAAGTATACACAAAGAATTTTAGGAGTTCTATATTTACGGTTTTTATGGTAAAATGTGAGCAAGAAATTCCGGATCTTGTGCCCACAATATACAACAAAATTCAAGAGTTTGGATTGGACATAAACATAAAGAAAACAAAGACTGAAAATTTAGAAAAGTCACAAGAAACCGTGAATGCAGATAAAAACAGGTACACAGTTTCTCCTATCTAGGTCTTATAATAATGGAAGATGGTAGCTGTGAAACAGAAATCAGAAAGGTATGGCCAAGATGGTTTTCGGCAACATGGGACACATACTGACATCAAAACAGATAAATCAGATTTTGAAAATGAGAATTGTCAGGTGTTATGTATACTCGTCACTACTTTATGGCACAGAAACACGGACAATGAAAAACAAGTCGGATAAGAGTATCAGAACCATCAAAATGTAGGTATATAGAAGATTGGGTCGCATTTCTTGGAAAGAGAAGAAAACAAATATGGTGGTATTGGCTTGGCTTGGCTTCGTTCATTCTCAATCTCCCACTACCAAATACTGTAAGGCTTAAGTAGCAGAATGTAGTCCATAGAACAGAATACGTTGTGTCGTAGTTTACAGCTTGACTGCGATATTTGCACCTTTTAGTCCAACACATCCGACTTCAGCAAGCATTTTTTGAGTACCGGGTTAGCATTCCCTCTTCGATACCTTCTCCTTAGCCAGTCTGCCCTGCTGCGGCCTGTTATCCAGGATCACCGCTTAGAGGTGTAGAAGGGTCCTGGCAGCTTTGGTTCGCTGGCCCTGACACTAGCAGTCAGCTATGAGTCGCTGACCACTGCAGCTCATGCGCTGAAAAAGTTGTGTGTGAAAAGAGAATTAATGGCCGAAACCAGGATTAGAAAGTTACGTTATTTTTGTCACAGAACAAGACATACCTCTTTGTTGAAGACCATACTGGAGGATTGGGTTGAAGGCAGTCGTTCAAGAGGCAGACAACTGTAGATCCATTGCAGCCGACGTTCCGTGCGAAGATGGCACTGAAATGAACTGAATGTAGAGTTACCACTCGGTATCCAAACGGTTCACTCAGCTTATCTTTTTTTTTTAAACGTTCGTTATGAAAAAGACGATTGTTCTGTTGTGTCGTAGTTTACAGCGAAGTAGCTATATCAGGCTTTTTCAGCTCAACAGCCGACTTCAGCACGATTTTTTTTGGACCGGGTTTGCCATCCCTCTTTTTAAGGTAATCTCTTAGCCCGGCTGCACTAGTGTTGTCTGTTTCACTGGGAGGCGGAATAGGTCTTGGTCAGCTGTGGTTTGCTGATCCAGGTACAAGCACCGATCTAGAATTTGCGAACTGCTAGCAGATCGTTTACTCGTTTTCGTATTCAAAACAAAAGCCATTGCTGCATTAGAAGATCATTTACACATTAGATGTTCACCAGGTAGTTGTCTCCTCTCTATTTTTAAACGATGTGTTCACCAGTTAGTTGTCTCCCCTCTATTTTTAAACGATGTGTTCACGAGTTAGTTGTCTCCCCTGTACTAATCAGCGAAGTGCTCTCCAGTTAGTTGTACGTCCTCTACTTATCAGCGAAGTGCTCACCAGTTAGTTAAATGTCCTCTACTTATCAGCCAAGTGCTCACCAGTTAGTTGTATGTCCTCTACTTATCAGCGAAGTGTTCACCAGTTAGTTGTATGTCCTCTACTTATCAGCGAAGTGTTCACCAGTTAGTTGTATGTCCTCTACTTATCAGCGATGTATTCACCAGTTAGTTGTAAGGCCTCTACTTTTCAGCGATGTTTTCACCAGTTAGTTGTCTTCCCTCTACTTATCAGCGATGTGTTCACCAGTTAGTTGTCTCCCCTCTACTTATTAGCGATGTGTTCACCAGTTAGTTGTCTGTCCACTACTTATCAGCGATGTGTTCACCAGTTAGTTGTCTGTCCTCTACTTATCATCGATGTGTTCACCAGTTAGTTGTCTTCCCTCTACTTATCAGCGGCGTGTTCACCAGTTACTTGTCTCCCCTCTACTTATCAGCGACGTGTTCACCAGTTACTTGTCTGTCCTCTACTTATCAGCGACGTGTTCACCAGTTACTTGTCTGTCCTCTACTTATCAGCGGCGTGTTCACCAGTTACTTGTCTGTCCTCTACTTATCAGCGGCGTGTTCACCAGTTACTTGTCTGTTCTCTACTTATCAGCGGCGTGTTCACCAGTTAGTTGTCTCCCCTCTACTTATCAGTGGCGTGTTCACCAGTTAGTTGTCTCCCCTCTACTTATCAGCGGCGAGTTCACCAGTTAGTTGTCTCCCCTCTACTTATCAGCGG
Source organism: Ariolimax columbianus (assembly GCA_036924085.1). Classification (NCBI taxonomy): domain Eukaryota; kingdom Metazoa; phylum Mollusca; class Gastropoda; order Stylommatophora; family Arionidae; genus Ariolimax; species Ariolimax columbianus. Next base: position 111,304,124 of record JAVGWX010000006.1, on the reverse strand, counting down.
CGTGTTCACCAGTTAGTTGTATGTCCTCTACTTATCAGCGATGTATTCACCAGTTAGTTGTAAGGCCTCTACTTTTCAGCGATGTTTTCACCAGTTAGTTGTCTCCCCTCTACTTATCAGCGACGTGTTCACCAGTTACTTGTCTGTCCTCTACTTATCAGCGGCGTGTTCACCAGTTAGTTGTCTCCCCAATACTTATCAGCGGCGTGTTCACCAGTTAGTTGTCTCCCCTCTACTTATCAGCGGCGTGTTCACCAGTTAGTTGTCTCCCCTCTACTTATCAGCGGCGTGTTCACCAGTTAGTTGTCTCCCCTCTACTTATCAGCGGCGTGTTCACCAGTTAGTTGTCTCCCCTCTACTTATCAGCGGCGTGTTCACCAGTTAGTTGTCTCCCCTCTACTTATCAGCGGCGTGTTCACCAGTTAGTTGTCTCCCCTCTACTTATCAGCGGCGTGTTCACCAGTTAGTTGTCTCCCCTCTACTTATCAGCTGTTACAACCGGCGACACAATGAAGTTGAAGATCTCGTTGCTGGAACTGTGTCAAGGTCAAGTTAGTACGGAGTTTAAACTGAAAGTTATTTAAATTTTGCATCTATAATTATCATGTCTTTTGTTTCAATTGTTCGAATGTGATTTCAGAGTTCTTTTATGTGAATTTGAAAAGTTAATTTGCCACCAAATCGAAAACGAGTAAAATAGTAAATGTATCTCTGCCGTAAAGGGAAATATCTGACATTAGTCGCATTAACCCGGATGAGGAATCTCTGATTATCAAGGGCAGAGAGCTTTCTTCTCACGACAAAAATATCGGTTAACATCTCCGCTTTTAACACTCTGCAATTGACACTGATGTAAATGGATGTATTACATAATGTTAGGTGAAGAAATGCAGTGATAACAAGAATTGGCGCCCCAACCAAGGGAACTGCTGGGACAATGAAGATTCTACCACTTCATCCCCGATAGCAGTGTCTTAAGTATTTGACATCTGCAAATTTAGAGTGAGTGAGCGATCCAGGGGATGTGAATTTTGCTTCCAATTCTATTGAGCTAGGTTCAAATTCGTCGTTCTTAGTAACTGGTTTGACCTGGTTTATTTGTTCAAGTTATGATCGCTTCTTCTGGTCCACCAAGCTGTAAATGGGCACGTGGCGAAGTGAGGATACATGAGATTCATAATGGAGTGACATCCAGCTATGAAACACACAGGACTCCTTTAGGTAGAAAACTGCCACCTGGACCCTGACATGGGCACTACGAGTGACAGCCAGTTATGAAAGACATACAACACATTTAAGGTACAGGAGCCCAACTTATGGAACGCACACCTCTCCGATCAAACAACCAAAACGGACAGTAGCCATTTGAGTACTAAGAGAGCTTTTACTAAATAAATACATGTGCAGGTTTCGTCTGTCTACTTAACCACTTTGCTCTTGTGGACTGAATGAACACACAACACGTTTTTTTCAGTACCGCCCTACGTAATTGAGGGGTACTCACTCCCCAAATGATTCAACCCTAAACGTCAAGCGTTACCGCGCTAGAGTAACTGCAGATAGCGGCCGAATTCATCAGGGGAATGTGTCTGACTGTACAACAATCAATGGGCATCAGAAGAAGTAGACTACGAAAGTTCTAAAACAGTGCCCAGTATATAGAACATTGAATAGAGCGGCAAGCAAGACTCTACCTTCCGATGATCGAAAGAAGAAAATCTATTCTTCCTCTCTCACGTTGTTCACGTTTCAACTTCTAAATGTCGCTGTTGTTGTTTCTCCATCGTTTCGGAAGAGGACCACATTGTCGTCTGTCGATGAGATGACAATATGACTTGTGCGTGAATTGGATTTAAGTTAGGGTGAGTTTCGCGCAGTAAGACTTACTCTCTCGTCCTGATTCCATTTGGTCCAGTAGCAAGATATGATCAAAACGACTGGAACAGTTATCCGGATGTAGTTGACGACAAAGGGTATCTTCTGTATCTAGCCTTGCTCCAAACGCTCCTCATAGAGTTGCTGGTAATCGCCTTGCTGCCCGTTGAACATCTAGTGGTTCTTCTCGTCCACAGTCCTCAGAATACAATCATGCTTAGGAGGACACGCCCTATATCACTGTGGGTTTATTAGACCCATCGGCTACCCCTCGCTTGGTTTAGGCGGCCATGTCGAGACCGTTGTCAGGGGTGTGGCCGCTGCCGCATGCACGTGGAGCCACAAGTGAGAGCTGAGTGCCAGGTGAGGGCCAGTAATGGACAAACTACCCAAGATAGGGCACGACATGTCCGCCGCTATAGGTACTACCCTTCCCTGACATCCCATACACCCCAAACATTTCTAAATGTATAATAAAAGCAAACATCAGCTCGAGGTTGTAATTATCTTTATATAGTTTCTATGCAAGAAAGCGTGCTGCTATCAAGTGTCACTTCTTTAACCGATCTTTCTATGTTGGACAGGTCTGGAAAATGTTTTCAACTATCATAGCACCAGGGCCACTAGTACGCAGATCTAAGGGTGCCGATCTAAAAGACAATTTGATGTTGATTTTAGCTGTAACTGGAAGCTCTTGACTTAACTTCATTGTACTGGTTTAAAAGGCTCTCCAGAGTCTGTATACAACTTTAACGGTCGAATGTCTTCCTGACAAGAGCCCATGTCTTTCTCAGTTGTTTTGTGATGTGTCGAATGTGTTGTATATGGAGCCGGTGTGGTGAGAGCGGCTTGTTTTGCTAATTGGATAGCCCTTGACGAACCTTCAGAAGGTACTCGGCTGATTGCTCGGGGTAGTGACACAAACTGCAACTTGGTTCAGGTAGTTGGTCTATTCTGTTCAGAGGTTTGTTGACAGGGTCATGGGCTTGAAGATCAAACTATCTTCTCTTCTTTCCAATTGATTTTCTGAGTCCTGGGGATCTGGTTTTTCTTGATGTATAAAATAAAACATGTCGCTGCCTATAGACCTGCCTACGGATCTGTAGTGTGATACTCGGAAAGGGCTGGGCTGGTGTTGCTCAGCTGCCTACAGGTGTGCAGTGTGATACTAGGAAGGGACTGGGCTGGTGTTGCTCAGCTGGCTACAGGTGTGCAGTGTGATACTAGGAAGGGGCTAGGCTGGTGTTGCTCAGCTGTCTACAGGTGTGTAGTGTGATACTTGGAAGGGGCTGGGCTGGTGTTGATCAGCTGTCTACAGGTGTGCAGTGTGATACTAGGAAGGGACTGGGCTGGTGTTGATCAGCTGTCTACATGTGTGGAGTGTGATACTAGGAAGAGGCTGGGCTGGTGTTGATCAGCTGTCTACAGGTGTGCAGTGTGATACTAGGAAGGGGCTGGGCTGGTGTCGATTTGTTTCTGGCAAGCTTATCAGCCTTTCTGGGACTTCCACATGGCTAGACTCCACTGGAGCACTACATCATCCTCACAAGAGGTGGACAGTAGGTCAAATTATGTGTAGATGCTGCTAACATGGTGAAACGTTTTGTTTTCCAAGGCTTAAAGTATCGATTGTGAGAGTGGGCAGAAAATGTCACAAACACAACAAGAAACCGATTCGTGGTGGGAAATTACTTTAGAAAGCATACTCTTTCACTTTTTCTCTGTCCTAATCTCTCTCTCTCTCTTTCATTCTCTCTTAATCTCTCTCCTCTCTCTCTCTCTCTCTCTCTCTCTCTCTCTCTCCACACCTTCTCAGCAACACATACAGATGTGATATTAAAACAGTAAATGGAGTGCAAAAAATAAAAGAACGAAAAAAAATCAGCAAATATGAAGCTCACCTAGGCTCTTAGAGTCCACATAAGAAAAGTCGAGAAATGCTTGCCAGAAATGATGTCGCAAAAAATGTTGAAACGTGAACTTTGTATTTCGCTTTATTATTTTTATTGAGCGGGCTTTCTGTTATTTAATTGTTATTCTAAAGGATGTTAACCTTTGGTGTGTATGTTCGTATACTTCACACCCGAAACAAAAATTTGCGCAGAAAATAGAAAACCAATAATTATCTTCTAAAATGTTTACTTTTTGCGCCCTGAATACCCTTTGCTTTCTTAGTTATTCTATCTCTTTCTTTCTTTCTTTCTCTTTGTCTTCTTTTCTCTCTCTCTTTCTCTCTCTTTGCCGCTCTCTCTCTCTTTCGTTCTTTCCCCAATTCTCTCTATTTGTCACACTCTCTCTCTCTTTCTCATTATTTTCTCCTTTCTCTCCCCATGTCTCTCATGTCAATAATCACACAATCAGGCATTGGTCTGTGTGACGTAGGTACTAATAACCACAAAACATTAACTTTCATTACGTTCCCCATAGACAAAGAACAACAAACTTAAAAATAACTAACGAATCTAAAGGAGACAGACAAATATAAATCGACATGATCTTCTTCATCTTTTTCTCTGCTGCACGTCTCACTGTATGAAGCTTGCTCGATACTGCCTATCTCTGTTACTAATTAGGGCATGAACTTATTCGTACTTCTGTTCCTAGCACTGAGGTAAGCCAGGCCACTCAAACCTGTCCTTCGTTTGTGAATGAAGAACACACGTTTAAACACATCGTAGAACATGTACAGCTTGGCGCTTCAAGTAAAGCAAATTAGTGAAATTACTTCGTACTCTGTGCCCTCCGTGCTTCCAACTCTCGTTTCTAAACCACTCGCGCTGTTCCCCTCCGGGGCCGAGGTTTGAACCTTGTAACCGATGTCAGTTATTTGTTTTCTCTCCTTTGGGGTAGTCCTTGTTAAGCACTCACCATTGATTGCTACTAATGGCTCTCGCTGTAGAATGTAACTTTTATATAGTGGTCGGGGGCGTTGGGAGGAAGAATCACAGAATACTGGCAATCTGTTGGTTAACCGGCATTTACATCGGGTAATGGAAGACTTTCCAGGCAGGACGCAAGTGTAGTATTTGACATACGGTTGTGTGAAATTGGGGTAAGCGTGTAAGAGGGATTCGGGCCACTTTAGTGCTGGTTTGAAACCATGTCCGTTAATTTAGTCGTATACAGCCTTCGTGTGGTTGTCTCCCCTGGAAAATATTATGTTTTATAGAAGATATTTTGCAGCAGTGTCAATAGAATGCAACTAACTGGGCACTTTGCGAAGAATTGTAAAAACTGAAATGACTATTACAGACGCACTTAGAGCAGTAGCTTCATGCAATGGGTTCATGACAGACCAAACGTAGTGGAGGGAGTTATATGTTGCTGTTGGCCCACGCTTCGAATGCTACGTTATGCTCTCTTGAGTCCCCTTGTTGCACAGTTACGGGGCCTATCTCCCGTTACCGACACGCAACAGTCAGCACAGCTGTAAAGGTGTTTATTTGTAAATTGGTACCTGACCTACTGTTAGGGAAGGAAGGGTGGAGGTGACGGCAGCAGGTCACACACCTAATACAACATCTAGCTTAATATAAAGACATCCTAACACGGCAATATCTGTATTGGGACATAATAAATATGTGTGTACGTTTCAGTGGTTCAGCTTATATCTTAATGCGAAACAGGCTCAGGTGTGTCTGGGTCTACAGGGCTGTTGTACAAGGATATATTGTTCAGCAGACTCAGTCACCATTACCAGGGATAGCAGTGACTATACCAACCTCGTTGGTAGGCTGCTGTAACGCAGTTCATTTTCAGGTTCATGGTTTGGAAGTGAGGCGGGGTCTTGGATAGTATGTTGCACATGACAGAGACGCGGACAAATTAGCAGTCTTTGCACAATGATACCATCAGACGTAATGATCACTGACTTATGCGTGAAACTGAGATACTCATACGAGAGCTTGTCAATGATCACACCACGAGAGTTTGTCAATGATAACACCACGAAAGTTTGTCAATGATCACACCACGACAGCTTGTCAATGATAACACCACGAGAGCTTGTCAATGATAACACCACGAGAGCTTGTCAATGATAACACCACGAGAGCTTGTCAATGATAACACCACGAGAGCTTGTCAATGATAACACCACGAGAGCTTGTCAATGATAACACCACGAGAGCTTGTCAATGATAACACCACGAGAGCTTGTCAATGATAACACCACGAGAGCTTGTCAATGATAACACCATTTAAAAACATTTGATCCATTGCCGTCCTTCCTCGAAGTCGGTGAAAATGTTTTTTCGGATTATGATTATCTACATATTGAATATTGTTATTCGTGTTACTTTTTGTTTTGCTACTTTGCCTGCATTGTCCTTATTTGTTTAGCCATTAAAACTTAGGCTAACGTTTGTTCCCGTGTTCATGTAGACCTGATTTTGTGCGTTGTCTCTATTTTGCTCTTGAAAGAAATACAGTTAACTTGTTTATCGTGATCGCCGAATGAGATATCCGTCCTAGAACCTAGTCTCCGTTACGTCAGCATTGAACACGTCGTGGTTCGAGCATGTAGGCCACGTCATTCAAGGACACATTCAAACTGTCAGTAATATCTTGGTGCCATTTTCGTCTGGTTCTTCTCCTTCCGGGGTACCGTTCCTTCCATCATGAGCCTCCCTAGACCAGAGTATTTTTAAATGACAGAAATATCTGAGATTTTGCCTTGTGACTTTAAGTCAGTTTTCTTGCGTTTCAGTCGTTGCAGAAGTTCTTTATTTATCTTCTTCTCTGTCCAACGATATTTTCAGTATCCCTTCATATTACCTCATTTCGAAAGATATTATACGAAAGTGATAACGTTTGTAAATATCCTGTCCAAGGTGCAAACACCAAGTGATGCCCAATTGTTTGTTTCAACCATCTTGACATTATTTTTCTCCCTAGTTCATCGTTTAGCCAAGTAAACTGACGTGTACATCTTGTCTTTATCCCATGTAAAGCCCGCTTAATACATTTAGAAGCGTTTTTGTACTCCATTTCCAGCTGCTCATGATATTCCATGAAATTCAGATGCCACACATTTTACTTACCTTTGTCATGGGAAGCAACAATAAAGGTATTCTGTCAAGAGCAGTAAGCGGCATAGTTAAAATTAATTGTTGTTACTACTCTAGTGTCATCGGGTATCTTATGGCTTATACATGATTGTAATTGTTTAAAAATGGTTCGTCTTTTATGTACTTTTGACAGAATGTTTAGAGCTTTTGTCCAATCATAAATGGGACTGGGGTTGTGATCTTGCCTCGCTATCCCATGCTTTTTGATCTACATGAAACTTGTATTAGAAATGTTGCAGTGGCTGATTATAAAGCTCTTCCCCTCTTCTTTCCAAACACTCTTGTTTCATTTTACTCTGTCCAACAATCACACTCTTGCACAACTTTCACATGCGCCTTCCAGGTGAGGTCCTTCCATTGCACTTTGGTTGAGCTGGCCTCTGAGAGCGCACAAACCTAGCATAGGCACATATAGACGCACACATACATCCAAACACTGGTTTATGCGTCTAAAGTGAATACAAGTGACTACGGTCTGGGGTGGAATAGGCGCGCCTCCGCCAGTAGAAACTACAGAGGCAAACACGTGAAATAAAACATTAAAAAAAAAGATTAGAAAGGCAATCTATTTTGTTCAGGTGATGACACTGCCAGCCCCAAGCACATCTCTCTTCAGTTGCCTTTTACGACATGCTAGATAGGTGACAGTCGGTCTATTCTTTACATCCAGGTACGATTCAGATGGCTTACCCAACTTTACAAATTGCGTCATGAATGTGCTCCGAGTTTGTGGGTCACCGCTAGTCTCTAAAAAAACCTCAAACATTTCACCTCCCCCCCATCTCCCCCGTCAAAAATTATTTGCAAAGACGCGTCCTACTATTACCCCAACTGTGAAGGCGAGATATACTTCTTTCTGACCATGCCCACGCGGTGTGGATTAAAGTGTCTTCATAATGTCGGTGGCACCTGTTGTTCGATTTTAAATTGTGACGCACTCAATAAAATATTTTCGAACAACATTTGATCACATAATGTCATATGAACACCATATCAAACAAACCATACAGGTCTGGAAGCGCGGTCTAGCAGCACTTACAAACATGGAGCAGTTACTGTTATTCATGATATACCGTCACTTGGTCCTGTCAACGATTATACGATGGGTATACTCACACTGGCAAGGTCACTGCGTTAAAGGTTCCGTCCCGTTCGCATTCAGAATGAAGAAATGCCACGTATCATGGATTGCACAATGGATATCCCAATTGTTAATATGAGATACGTGCTGGAACTTCTGTGAGTAAAATCCAGGTATAAGCCTATATGCGATCACCCGCAGACATAGGGACCTAGCTGTGGAAACACTGCAAACGTTAAGGGAACACGAATCAAGAGAAGGGAAAGACAGGTGACCCGGCGGAAATGGATACTGTTGAGACTGTAATAAATGGAAATAATGGATACGTACTGGATGTAATCCAACAGTCATCATTACTCGTGGCAAGGAGTGCAGAATGGATGGAGGTGGACATAGCACTTGAAGTTAAGCAGCTGATAAATGTTAATACTGGGCACGATGATGGTGTTCCATATAACTGATGGATCGGGGCTGTATGATGAGGAAGGCTGGATCTTTTCTACAAGGGACATTTTTTTGACGAGCAGAGCGGTGTACACATGACGACAACGTCTTGTTTGAGAATAGAAACTAAGCCAATAACATCAGCTCTTAGAGGGCATCTAAGATCTCATTCTTCTTCTTCGTTCTCCACACCCCCCCCCTCCGCCCCCGATACCAAGTCTTGAAGCCCTTTGCAAGTAGCTCAATATTGTTAGAAGAACAGAATGAGATGAGTTCTGTCGTAGGTTACATCTTGACTGCAACATCAGCAGCTTTTGGTCTGACACATCCGACTTCAGCAGGCATTTTTGAGTACCAGGTTAGCCTTCCCTCTTCGATCCCCTCTCCTTAGCCAGTCTGTTCTGTTGCAGCCTGTTATCCAGGATCACCACGTGGAGGTGTAGAAGGGTCTTGGCAGCTCTGGTTGGCCCCGACGCTCACATTCAGCTAAGGGTCACTGACCACTGAAGCTCATACACTGCTCAGTATCTTGATCCCAGATCACATTCAAAGTGGCAGAGATTGTTTTGAGCCGTCATTCCTTGTTTGGGATGATGTAGAATGAATGACTGCGGTAGAAAGAGATTTCAAAAGCTCAAATGACCACGTTGATCAACTGACCGGGTTATGAAAACGGCAATAACTGAGCATACACACTTCTCTCAAAAGAGCAGATAGTGGGGAGAAAGGCGTAAACAGGGAGAACACACTGAAGGCATCTATTTTAGGTAAATACGAAGAGGGAGAACACAATGAAGTCATCTATTTTAGGTGAATAAGAAAAGGGAGAACACACTGAAATCATCTATTTTAGGTGAATAAGACAAGGGAAAACACACTGAAGTCATCTATTTTAGGTGAATAAGACAAGGGAAAACACACTGAAATCATATATTTTAGGTGAATAAGACAAGGGAAAACACACTGAAGTCATCTATTTTAGGTGAATAAGACAAGGGAAAACACACTGGTCATCTATTTTAGGTGAATAAGACAAGGGAAAACACACTGAAGTCATCTATTTTAGGTGAATAAGACAAGGGAAAACACACTGAAATCATCTATTTTAGGTGAATAAGACAAGGGAAAACACACTGAAATCTATTTTAGGTGAATAAGACAAGGGAAAACACACTGAAATCATCTATTTTAGGTGAATAAGACAAGGGAAAACACACTGAAGTCATCTATTTTAGGTGAATAAGACAAGGGAAAACACACTGAAGTCATCTATTTTAGGTGAATAAGACAAGGGAAAACACACTGAAGTCATCTATTTTAGGTGAATAAGACAAGGGAAAACACACTGAAATCATCTATTTTAGGTGAATAAGACAAGGGAAAACACACTGAAGTCATCTATTTTAGGTGAATAAGACAAGGGAAAACACACTGAAATCATCTATTTTAGGTGAATAAGACAAGGGAAAACACACTGAAGTCATCTATTTTAGGTGAATAAGACAAGGGAAAACACACTGAAGTCATCTATTTTAGGTGAATAAGACAAGGGAAAACACACTGAAGTCATCTATTTTAGGTGAATAAGACAAGGGAAAACACACTGAAATCATCTATTTTAGGTGAATAAGACAAGGGAAAACACACTGAAGTCATCTATTTTAGGTGAATAAGACAAGGGAAAACACACTGAAATCTATTTTAGGTGAATAGGAAAAGCATAGACTGTAGAATGCTGAAATCGGGCATTGGTCGAGCAGTAAACGAATCTAGAGTTGACAGAACACTAGTGTGTACAGCCAGCGAGCTACATGAATTGTCTGTTGTTATATTCTTCACCAACTGCCGTCAGATACTATGCAAACGTGAATCTGCCGAGTTCATATGTGAATCTGCCCAAACCACGTGCCAGGCTGTCCGAAGCGCTAGTGAAGAAACCCGTACCGCACGTGAATCTGCCCAGAGCACACGTGAATCTGCCAGCAGCGCAGTGATGTAAATTATGCATACCAGATAAAATAAGATCAATAACGAGAAACCGTTTGCCTTTGAAGGCAGTTGCGGCTTCATGTCTGTTGACGTAACTGATGCATATCCTTTACATCAACTACCTCGTTTCGTCGCTTTTGATTCCGTTCTTTGAAGACTGCATTGTCAGCTGGTGTGAGCCATCCAACGTGAGTGTGGTTATCACCTGTTGTTTTTGTGTGGGTGGGGCGGGGGGGGGGGCGAGGGGGGGTGGGCCCAAGTGGCAGCAGTGCATGAGGCGACAGCAGCCAGTGACTCATAGGTGGATGCTTGCTTTGGGGTCAGTGAACCATAGCTGACCAGGACCATATTCCGCCTACACGCGGTCCTCCTGAAAACAGGCTGCGCTAGCCACTAGTGTAATCTGGTCAATGCATATGGACAGCAGAGGGAATTCAAACCGGGTACTAAAAAAAACCCAGCTGAAATGTGATTGGTGCCGCCAAAAAGTACAGATATCGCAGCCTCGCTGTAAACTACGACACAGCGAGCTTTTCAGGACGAACGCCGATGAAGAGGAAGACATTTCGTTTGTTTGAGACGTTTGGTGTTTGTCAGGTTTGGTGTTTGTGAGGTTTGGACTCGATTTGGCAAGCAGGCTCATTTCAATCAATCGTGTTTATTCTGTCAGGATGTTTGTGTATTAGATGGTGCCAGTATTGACCATTGTGATTCTATCAGGTTGTTTGTGTAGTAGATGGTGCCAGTATTGCCCATTGTGATTCTATCAGGTTGTTTGTGTAGTAGATGGTGCCAGTATTGACCATTGTGATTCTATCAGGTTGTTTGTGTAGTAGATGGTGCCAGTATTGACCATTGTGATTCTATCAGGTTGTTTGTGTAGTAGATGGTGCCAGTATTGACCATTGTGATTCTATCAGGTTGTTTGTGTAGTAGATGGTGCCAGTATTGACCATTGTGATTCTATCAGGTTGTTTGTGTAGTAGATGGTGCCAGTGTTGACCATTGTGATTCTATCAGGCTGTTTGTGTAGTAGATGGTGCCAGTATTGACCATTGTGATTCTATCAGGTTGTTTGTGTTGTGTAATAGATGGTGCCAGTGTTGACCATTGTGATTTTATCAGGTTGTTTGTGTTGTTTATTAGATGGTGCCAGTATTGACCATTGTGATTCTATGAGGTTGTTTGTGTTGTTTATTAGATGGTGCCAGTATTGACCATTGTGATTCTATCAGGTTGTTTGTGTTGTTTATTAGATGGTGCCAGTATTGACCATTGTGATTCTTTAAGGCTGTTTGTGTAGTAGATGGCGCCAGTGTTGGGCATTGAAGTAAAAACATCGTGCACAACTCTAAAAGAGCCAACATTTTCCTTTTTAATGCGGTTTACATGCTCTGTTTTCTGTAATATTGTCACACAATGTTGTTCAAATCAAACCGGATCTTTTTGTTCTATTTCTACCAGAATGGGTTATAGCGTGCTGGAACTACTATCATTAGTTAGGTACAATTGTGCCCTATTACTGCTAGGTGGCCCACTTGCCATGGGCCAGTCACTTGTGAGATAAATAAAAACAAAAATGACGGACAACATTGTTAGTGCTTGCATGGAACAGCGTGTTGCAATGATGTTTCTTGTGAAAGAAGGCATGAAACCTTCGGAAGTTTACAAAAGCCACAACACGGTGGTGAGCCACTCAGCCACAGTAAGACATTTGAATGGTATAAACGTTTTATAGAGAAGGCCGTACATCTGCTTTCAACCCACCACAATCATTCTTGTGTATTTCTAGTTTATGGAATTCTTTATCCTGGAAAATCGACCCGTCAGACCTGTCACGAAATTGCACCAGAGGCAAGTCTTGTTCTGGGTTAGGGTGAACACAATTATTAATGAACATTTGCATTTTTGGAAGTTTAGTGCACGTTGGGTTTAATCACAAACGAGGTCCGGCCCCTGCAAGATAACGCTCGACCTCTTACGGATCATCGCACTATGTGCCATCTGCAGCAACCCGACTGGGAGGTATTGCTACATCCACATAACAGGATAAACCTCGATCCAAGCGATTTCTACCTGTTTCGACTTCTAAAAGAATTCTTAGGAGGTTAGCCTTTCAGCACTGATGACGAAGTGAAACAGACTGTCCTGTTTTGGTTCAGACATACTGTCAAATCTCTCTACGCTGAAGCTTTTAAAGCATTACTTAAACGCTAGGATAAGTACATAAACGTTGCAGGAGATTATATAGAAAAATAAATGACATTTTCACTACTTGAACAAAAAAACATTTTCCTTACAGAAAAAGTCTCGATTTGACTTGAACATCTCTCGTAATAGTTTTTGGTATCAATATTATATGTGCGATATTATTAGACGTTATCCCATAATGTATTGATTTTATTTCTCTGTGAACTAATGACCAGTTGTCATGTTTATATTTTATATATGTATTTAAACCAAAACAAAATACTCGTTGACACGTCGTAAAAGAGATGTAAAGCTCTATATAAATGAAACATGTTTCCAAGCATTTGATATCACTCACGTAAAGCAGAGATTTTAACAACTGGTCTCATTTCAGGAAGCCTGTATACGACCTTTTGTCGGTGCTTGATTATATTAACAATGTTTTTGACATAATGAGGTTACCAGCCTCAAGCACAACAATATTTTGTTGCTTTTTACAACATGCTTACAAGGTGACAGTGGTGCTATTCTTTGTATACCTGACACCAATTGGGCTATATGGATACACATATGAATTTGTCTTTACTTTTCCGTAAAATAAAACAAATTATCAGTTGATATAAATTAACATCGTGATATTTGATAAATACTAGTATATCTTTCACCAAATAAATTAATTCACAATAGACACTGTTTGTTCCGAATTCTTCCCATGCTCGTATACCCTATGTATGAGTATAAATATATAGATGTAATTTAGAACAAACACATCTTAGCAGGTTTGGCATCTTTCTGGCAACTTTTGTTTAATTGTTTGATAGCCTTTCAAAGTGCTCATCTGGCAGCCGTGCTAGGACATTGTGCTTCTGTTTGCCGAATCCCGTCTGCTGCACCTCCTCCAAACATACAACTAAGGCACGTGTGACATTTCTACCGGGAGCTAATAAATAGATTCTGACGGTCTAGTCGCGTGACGTCAAATTCCAAATTGTTTGTTTGACACAAAGTGTCAAGGTCTATCACTGAACACACGACTAGCATGGAGGGTTACATTCAAACCATCTAATATTGTGGCATCTACCGTGTGTCATGGGGGGTTACATTCAAGCCATCTAATATTGTGGCATCTACCGTGTGTCATGGAGGGGGGGGGGGGGGTTACATTCAAGCCATCTAATATTGTGGCATCTACCGCGTGTCATGGGGGGTTACATTCAAGCCATCTAATATTGTGGCATCTACCGTGTGTCATAGGGGGTTACATTCAAGCTATCTAATATTGTGGCATCTACCGTGTGTCATGGGGGGGGGGGGGGGGGTTACATTCAAGCCATCTAATATTGTGGCATCTGCCGTGTGTCATGGGGGGGGGGGGGGGTTACATTCAAGCCATATAATATTGTGGCATCTGCCGTGTGTCATGGGGGGTTACATTCAAACCATCTAATATTGTGGCATCTACCGTGTGTCTTGGGGGGTTACATTCAAACCATCTAATATTGTGGCATCTACTGTGTGTCATGGAGGACAACTTTGCTTGCACGTGGAACAACTTAAAATAGACCTCAGACATTGCTGTCTAGGATGGAGTTTTAGAGACTTTATGACCCCCAAACTTCACCGCCGTCACTAGGAGGTACAAAGGCGGCGGACTACGCAAGGTGACTTTCTATTTTATTATTATGGAAATTCAGTAGAAAGAAGATCCATGATCAAGAAGAGGATAGAAAGGGAGCAGTTAAACGATGCAGTGGAATAGTGAATCGATTCAGGGAAGCAGTGAAGAGATACAGGAGAGCAGTGAAGAGATGTAGGGTAGTAGTGAAGAGATACAGGGGAGCAGTGAAGAGATGCAGGGAGCTGTGAAGAGATGTAGGGTAGTAGTGAAGAGATACAGGGGAGCAGTGAAGAGATGCAGGGAGCTGTGAAGAGATGTAGGCGAGCGGTGAAGAGATGTAAGAGAGCAGTGAAGAGATGTAGAGGAGCAATGAAGAGATGTAGGGTGGAAGTGAAGAGATGTAGGGTGGAAGTGAAGAAATGTAGGGTGGAAGTGAATGCAGGGGAGCAGTGAAGCAACGCTAAACTCTCCCTGCAAAAAGATAATCAGATAGTGATGCTTGCGTGCATAGATGACTTTCATTCTGAACTCAAATAAACCCGTCACGGAGTTTGCAGCCATGTTTGAGACTGTTCAGGCAAAGAGTGTACAATCTGCCAATCAAGGAGAGTTGGAGACTTCCATTCTTTCTCTTCTTCTTGTTGACCAGCTCCTTTGAGCGATTAGCTCTTGTGAATTCTAGATGCATTTTGCTTGCTACTCTGTAACTATCCTTCCTGTAGCTGTCAAAAACCAGAAATGTCCTGGATCCACCCCGATCACAGAGGGGAGCAAAAAGTGGCTATTGTCTTGGATGAGACATGCCTAAGTGAAATACAAGGACAGATCTAACAAAATTCAAAGATTGGGCAACACTTAAATGTTTGATATTCATTCCTGAATGGAGTTACCAGAATCTCACCTGGCCCTGTTGTCGTGATAAATGAGCTCTCTACCGCATTGCTAGTCATGCCAAAAAATGTTTGCTGAAGTCGGATGTGTTGGACCGAAGGGTGCAAATATCGCAGTCAAGTTGTAAACTACGACACAGCGCATTCCGTTCTCTGGACTACATTCTGCTACTTAAGCCTTTTCAGTGTTTGGTAGTGGGAGATTGAGAATGAACTCAGCCAATCCAAGCCATATGTTCGCCGTTCACTAGAGAGATGTGTTCTTGTTTCGTTCGTCTTGTTTTCTTGAAACTGAATGGGTTGCTCTGTGTTATTCTGCGCCTTACTTCTTCTTCTGCTGCGTACACAGTCAGACAGTAACCATTATTTTTTCGAAAAAAGCGGCGGTCATCCTGAGGCTCTCGCTACTGCCATAGAGCTTGTCTTGCAGTTCCACTGGTAATGGCCACATCTGCTCTCTCTGATCCTCGTATGTCGGGCAGTTCTGCAGCAGATGTTCAGTGGTCATTTTACCAGTACCGCACGGGCATTCGTCGGTACACCCTATCTTCAATTTGTTGAAAAGGTGGTACCTCAGTCTGTTGTGGCCAGTGCGAAGTCTGAAGACAACGACCTGCTCTCTTCGGTTCAACTGGTAATAGGCATCGTTTTTGGTGTAACCAGTATGTTCGGTTTCCCATTTGGTCATGTATCTGGCTTTGATAAGCCGTTTTGACTCTTCGTACGTCATACTGGTATCTGTTTGTGGTAGTCTTGCACCTTCTTTTGCCAGTCTGTCTGCCTCCTCGTTGCCTTGGATGTTGCAGTGTGACGGAACCCACTGTACCACTACCCTTTTTGGTGCGGACTGCTGGCACAGTTTGCAGAGTGCTGCTCTTAAGTCATTAAGCTCAGTGTTTTTCTGGCTTTTTAGCGCTGTGACTACGGCGAGAGCATCTGTCAGCAGGACTATATGGCTCTCATTTTCACTGTGTGTCACCATCTCTTCCACTGCCGCCCTCAGTGCCTCTGCCTCCGCTCTGAAATTGCTTGTGTACTTACCAGTAGCGAATGACAGTGTTATTTTTCTGCCATTTGGTAGGTTCAGGAATGCTCCTGCCCCTCCGTTCTGTGTAGTGTTTGTTACAGAACCGTCGGTGTATGCATGGGTCCAGTCCATGCTTGGGTAGCTTTTCGTTATGAAGCTTAGGGTAGTGTCTCTCCTTTCTTTTTCAGTCTGGCAGTTTTTGTTTGCAATACCTGGTATATTTTCTACCACCTCTGGAAATATATCCTGCCTCCAGGTAGGTTTTCGTACAGTAGTGATGGGTTTTGGTGTTGTTAGTGTGTTTATGGGATCTTCGTGCATCTTTGCTTTGGCTATTTCTGCAAAGTTTCTCCGCTTTAGTTTCCCATTTCCCAAATTGTTTAGTCTCTGGTACATTGGATGGTCCGTCAGTCTTCGGAGTTTCTCTGACTGCAGCTGGGCTCTGCAGTCTCTTCTATCGGTCATGGATTGCAGTTTTGTAATCTTTTCAAGTTCTACAATTGGCGTTGACTTCATGCCACCTGTTATAATTCTCATGGCTTGGTTTTGAAGTTTGTTAACTTTATCGAAGTTCGCCTTCGCTGCTGTTGTCCATGCCGCAATGCCATACTCGAGAACTGGTCTCACTCTTCCAGTGTACAGTTTCTTTAGTATGCCTTAGTCTGCTCCCCAGCTTGTGCCAGCAAGTTTCCTCATGATTGCCATTCTTTCTCTGGCTTTCATTCGGTTTCTCTCAATCTGGCTTTTCCATGTCATGCGCCGATCAAATGTGACTCCCAGATAGGTTGGGTTGTCGTTTGGCTGCAGGATTTTGCCATTTAGACTTAATTTGGTACTTTGGGGTTTTAATGAAAGCGAGAATATTGTGCATGTTGTTTTCTCCTCGTTTATTTTGACCAGCCATGAGTTCGCCCACTCTTCCAGCGATGTTAGGGCCGTCTGCATCCGATTTCTTGCTATGGTGAGATTCTTTTCAGAGGTCCACATAGCCAGATCGTCTGCAAACATTGAGCTATGGACTCTTCTTGGTATATTCTCTGTAATCTGCGCCTTACGACCCAGTACATCCGACTTCCGCACTTATGTGTAAATCGTTTTACTCCATATAGGGACATTACCTTTCTGAATCCGAACATTTTCATGTCTTGATTCTGAGCAGTGTCCCATACCACTCCGCTACCAACTCTAAAGTCGGCAACATTGAAATGGACTGAACAGCTGATTCATGTTGTAGTTGTCAAGCCCTCGCTCCATCCTTTCTGGTGTGTTGTGTCAAGAATCGGGCCATTGCACTCGAGGCACACCCGTATGCGCTTAATTCGTCTCAGATAATGTCGAATAGTGTATATATTGCTGCTTCCCTAAGCTCGCTGGCTGTACACACTCCTGCTCCATCCTGCCAGGCGCTTCTCTCTACTGTGACTGAGTATGATTTCAAAACTGTACAATCGGTGCATCATTGGTTCATCAATGTACAGTAGATTTATACAAGAGAGAGAGCGAGAGAGAGATAGAGAGAGAAAGACCGTCATTCATCAACCGAAACATGTCACTTCTATTCATTGACAATGTTCCAACCACAGGTTTCCCCGAGACAGGATGTCAGATCTCGAATCATGACCAGGGCAGCAGCTCTACACAAGACCCAGAAGGTCCAGCCCTTTATATCCGCTCCACCGTTTGTTAATTATAAAACACTTAACCTCATCAGCAAATGCCAAAGTTATCCAATTTCAAACACGGCCGTCGGAGATCAAGCGCTAGAGCCTTGATTGTTGAGACACCATGGAGTTTCAGCGAAGTACATAACCTCATGTACACGAAAATGCAGTTAATAGAGTGTTATATGAAAGAGCACAGACTGACAGCTTTGGGGTACAAGAAAGTATGCGTTCTCTCTGTAGATTGGATAATAAAGGCATCAATCTATGGAAAGAGAACTGTTATTCACTAAGGTCACAATTGGATGACCTGAACTACGCAGATGACCTGGTACTTTTGTCACAAACGCACAACCAAATACAAGAGAAATGTGACATGGGGACAGAACACCCAGATAACATTGAACTGAATATCAACCGGAAAAAAGTTAAGCTCTTTCAAATCAACCGTCTTAACAAAGAACCAATCATAATGGAAGAAGAACAATAGGAAGAGGTGAGTCCTCTGACCTATTTGGGCAGCAGAATTGACACGTTACAGGGAATACATACGCAAATGTAACGGCCAGAATTGGAAAGGCAAGAATGGGTATTCTGAGGCTAAACATGTGGAGTACAGTGAAATCAAGATCCACACCAAAGTTAGAATATTCATCACCAGTTTCAAGTATTGAGCTGATGTATGGAGCAGAAACTTCGAGAATAACAAGGCTGTACAACAACGACTCCAGTCCATTATTAACGAATGTCTACGAAGGATAATGGGCATAAAGAGGCAGGGCATGGCAAGGAATGAAAACCTGTTGAAAAGGAGCCAACACCATCCAGTGGAACAACGTATTAAGAGAGAAGAATGTGGTACACGACAAGGAGGGCACCGCCCATTATAGCTAGGCAGACTCTTACTTGGGATCCTCAAGGAAAGAGAAAGAGAGGTAGACCAAACATACGTAGGAAAAGAAATATGAGAGGGAACTAATATTAAATAGATGCACCTAAATGGAGACAGCGATAGAATGTTTGATTGATTGGTTGGTAGCAAACACTGCCGTCAGCGATCATGGTAGCAAACACTGCCGTCAGCGATCATGGTAGCAAACACTGCCGTCAGCGATCATGGTAGCAAACACTGCCGTCAGCGAACATGTTAGCAAACACTGCCGTCAGCGATCATGGTAGCAAACACTGCCGTCAGCGATCATTGTAGCAAACACTGCCGTCAGCGATCATGGTAGCAAACACTGCCGTCAGCGATCAAGAATTAGAGACTTGATTGTACAAGGTTTGAGCTATATTTCCAAGGTCGTTTGATCGGACATCTACCATTGCGGTGTTACTTTACCGAATAGTTTCACCTACGTATTTACAGTTGGGAAAGCTGGCGCATGTCAAGTCTTAGGATTTAACCCGGTCCCTATGCCACGAGAAGCAGCGCTCTAGCCAATTTGTTGCTGCTGTTGTTCGAATCTACTTGGGATGAGTTGAGTGTGAACTCTTGGCGACGTTTCTTCGGTAGCAGGTTACAGTGACTATTCCCAGAAACGGTGGACTTGAGAAGGTGGACCGGAGTCTTCTGGCTGTAGTGCAATGCGACGTTCCTCTGTAAGCCCGTCAGTATGAGGATCGCAGTGTATATCCCCACCTCTATGGTCAGACTGAGTCATTCAGCCTGTTTACAGGAGCACAAACAAGGAAAGTGAGATGAGAACTCGATCATCATGTTTCACTTGGCCCTGATTACTCTTCGCTCCCTACCACTCTACGACTCAAATGGACGTAATTAACACTGAGTGCTATTGCGACACATCAATTATTGATACCACTCGAGGGAAAACCCAATGTCACTACACTTTGGATAAACCCACTGAGCACAATATCATTCAATGAGTATTAGGCTATTCGCTAATGGGCACCTGACCTACTGTTAGGGAAATAAAGACAGCCAGGAATTGGCGACTCCACCTCACACAAGAGGTGACTTAGTACAATTAAGTCTCTGAAGTGGCTTCCCGGACAGCGGTTTCTGCTATGGGCCCTTATAAAAGAAATGTGATCATAGATGCCTCATCTCTCTTCATCTCTCTTCTTCTCTCACTCTATTTCATTTGACTCTGCCCTACAGTCACACTCTTGCACAACTTTTACACGCGCCCTCAGGGTGAGACCCTTCCATTGTACATTCGTTGGGCTGGCTTCTGAGAGCTCACAAACATTCCATAGGTAGATACAGACGCACACATACATCCAAGCACTGGCTTATGCGTCTTAATATCGCAAGTGGACTACGGTCTGGGGTGGAATAAGCGCGCCTCCGCCAGTAGAAACCAGTGGGGCAAACACGTAAAATTAAAAAAAAAACAAATAAAAAATGCCTCAACTAATGACAAAAACACCAACCTGTCTTTAGGATGTGTAATAAGTTTGTTAGGGTTCGCCAGCTTAAATAAAGGCAATTTGCCGCTGTCAAACAGTGTGCAGGTTATTTTTTATGTACTCCGATATAAGTAAAACCAAGGTCTTATTGTTGATTTGACCACTTAGCTGTTGGTCAACAAACCAGAATCCAAACTACTAGGCCACATGTTCCTCCTGGAGCCAGTACACTAGTATGAAGTTGAAGCTTGAAGCAGTGATAAATATCGATGCATGTAACTGCCACCATCTCGAGGCACCATTGTAGTTTAGTGCTAGAAGCAGGGACATAACTCAAAGGCACTCTGACATTCTCATACTCCAATCTTCTATTTAATTTACGCGACAGAATTCCCTCGTGGAATAAGTTCCATTGTTGCAGGATCATTGCTCATGCCTTCCTAACCAGATCTTCAATCGTCACATCTTTAGAACCCAGCTGGAGCATGGAATACATGACAGGGCACCCAGATTATAAAACGCTATGGCTCCCCAAAATGTAATCTTCCTCTCTGATATTTCACGACCTTTCATCGGATTATTGACGTAGAATGACAACCTGGTTACATAAGCATCTCCCTGGCATTCTACCAAGACAGCGCAACTATTTACCGTCTAGGTGTAACAATGCTGTGAATGTCATACACCTTAGCACTTACCTGCGACCGTAACAAGACCTGGTCTCAGGTAGAGTTTCTCAAAAAGCAAGACATAGCAATGACTATTATCACACGGTCTAAATATTGTAGTTGTCAAAGGAAAAAAGTAATTGATAGGATGGTTTCCGGTACAGCTCATTTGATAAGAGAATTGAAAGACGAAATGGTGCAAAATGGTAAAGGCGGGTGGAGTGGTACAGAGCAGTTTTACAATTAACAGAGGTAAAAGAGTTCAAGTGATCTATGCTGATGGTGAACTCTTACGAATTCGTCCTAGTTGAGGATTCGGACGCACGTGTTCATTTAGGATAGAAATGGAAAACTGAAGTTACAGAGCTGATTTAATGCTGCATAATCCTGTACTAAACTAGCTTTTACCGTGGATTGTTCCATGCCATTGTAGGGAGATAATGGTAGCCAGTTACTGCAGCGAGCTAATGCTCTTTACTAGTGTAGTGAGCTAATGCTCTTTACTAGAGTAGTGAGCTAATGTTCCTTACTAGAGTTTTGATCTAATGTTATTTACTAGAGTAGTGATCTAATGTTCCTTATTAGAGTAGTGAGCTATTGTTCTTTACTAAACTAGTGAGCTAATGTTCCTTACTAGAGTTTTGATCTAATGTTTTTTACTAGAATAGTGAGCTAATGTTCTTTACTAAAATAATGAGCTAATGTTCCTTAATAGAGTTTTGATCTAATGTTTTTTACTAGAGTAGTGATTTAATGTTCCTTACTAGACAAGTCAGCTAATGTTCCTTACTAGACTAGTCAGCTAATGTTCTTTACTAGACTAGTCAGCTTATGTTCCTTACTAGAGTTTTGATCTAATGTTTATTACTAGACCAGTGATCTAATGTTTATTACTAGACCAGTGATCTAATGTTTATTACTAGACTAGTGATCTAATGTTCCTTACTAGACTAGTCAGCTAATGTTTCGTACTAGACTAGTCAGCTAATGTTCCTTAATAGACTAGTCAGCTAATGTTCGTTACTAGACTAGTCAGCTAATGTCCCATACTAGACTAGTCATCTAATGTTCCTCACTAGACTAGTCAGCTAATGTTCCTTACTAGAGTTTTGAGCATACGCTCTTTACTAGAGTAGTGAGGTTATGCTCTTTACTAGAGTCGTGAGGTTATGCTCTTTACTAGAGTCGTGAGGTTATGCTCTTTACTAGAGTCGTGAGGTTATGCTCTTTACTAGAGTCGTGAGGTTATGCTCTTTACTAGAGTGGTGAGGTTATGCTCTTTACTAGAGTAGTGAGCTAATGTTCGTTACTATATTATAGAGCTAATGTGAAATTCTACTGTAGAGAACTGATGTTCTTCTAATGTAGTGAGGTAGTTATCTGGACAACCGCTGAGAGGCATTGTTCCAGTGTTTGTAATACAGAATGGTATTTTTTTGGACAAGAATGTGTCCTAATAAAAAGTACTTTTATTTACAAAATCTTTCAAGTTGTTATGATTTGTTGTCCGGATGAGGGCGACACAGAGCTGGTGGCGTCTTAAACAGGTTTGTGAAGGAAAAGTTCGACCTCATCAAACAATTATCACTGAACCTTATTGATTGCCTTTGCAAATGCTCAAATCACTGGGAATTGGCGACTTCGCATCGTAATTGTCAAACTGCTATCTCGCTTCTTAGTCAATGAGAGAAATTCGCTCTCGTGTATAACTTCCAGTGATCATTTCTGCCTCAATTCAATTCCGATGCAAGACTTTAATGGCAAAACGGCTGCCATTTAATAGTCCTTTCTTTGGGTTCAGATTTATCAATAACATGATAAATACACCAACTTTTAATTTCAGTAAAGGCGGTTTCAGATTATCTCAAACATTAATTCATTAGTTCATTGATTCCTCTTTGACCTGGTTTTGTTAAACCGACGGTTGTTCCTACGGGAACCACAGCCTGTATTTGTTACGTAGATTTTTGCTTGCACAGTTATTCTTAGTTCTGACGTCACGGAACGGTGAATCAATTAAACCGTATTCAGACCGACGAACGGACGTTCAAACGGCGAGAGTTATAGTATTTGATGATATAGTCACCTGTTTTGTTTTTCATGTGCAAATCAGAATGGAGTAAGCGATCATATCTTTCCACAGCTTCCTGCTCCAAGTCTTCTGCATCAGTTCTGTTGTTGACTTCTTATCGAAGCATGATGCAAAGTTGTCCAGTATAGGATGGGTCAGTGACTGTACCAAGACAGATGTAATACGAAATCAATGATACGGCCACAAGGTCTTGCGCAGGGACAAAAAAAAACAACCAGATACACTAGCAAATGACGACAGAAACAAAGACAGTGATAGTGCATATGACAACTATACACAATGGCTGTAGCATCAAGCCATTACCGAGAAAGTAAATATATATATATATATATATATATATATATATATATGCATGCATTTGTCTATGATAGTTCATATTTTCATTGGGGATCAAGATGCTGAGCAGCGCATGAGCTGCAGTAGTCAGCGACCCATAGCTGACTGCTAGCGTCAGGGCCAGCGAACCAGAGATGCCAAGACCCTTCTACACCTCCACGCGGTGATCCTGGATAACAGGCTGCAGCAGGACAGACTGGCTAAGTAGAAGGGTTCGAAGAGGGGATGCTAACCGGTACTCAATTAATGCTTGCTGAAGTCGGATGTATTGGACCAAAAGGTGCAAAATTGCAGTCAAGCTGTTAACTACGACACAGCCCAATTCTCATTGTTTCATGTACATAACACATTCATGCTTATGCTTGGGTATTTACATGTGCACTGTTTCATTTGTATTCGTTTCGCGTGTACTCACATTGAGCCTTTCTACTTTGTCGTAACTATCATACTTTGGTACATTGGGTATATGATGTAAGATCCCAATTTTCTGGACCACTGACCAGCATTTAGGCAGGCCGCGTTTACTTCCCAGACTTGTCTTGAACGCAACCTTTTTAAGCTGGGTCGACTCCAGAGCCAGATGCGATCGAGGAAATACTGCGCACATTATTATATCTACGGTACACAGATATCTCCGAGTGCTTGTTTGTGACATATCTGTGAGTATCTGTTAGTGACATATTTCTATCGTCCGACCATCCATCAGCTCTAAGCTAAATAAATACACGTGAGAACATGTTGACAGAGACTGTCATGTGTAAGTCCCGACTGTATTTGTTTACAATCTAGATGACCTTTTCTTAACACTGCATGTTAATGAAAGCACGTGTGAGGTTGCTTAGAAAATGTGCATCCCCGTGTAAAAGGCTTCTGTTCAAACCGTCTTTGTACCACGTTACCGCAGCTGTCTGCCCTCACCAAAGAAATGTGTCGAGGGAAACAGCGCACTAACTTCCTGCTTCATCATCTACCAAAGTGGCATCGTAATGTGCTCTCGTAAATCTCGTTCCAGTATCCTCCCTCGAGGCGCAGCTAGTTCTGGTTTTACCTGGGAAATAAACGAGCGAATATAACGCGTAGAAGAGACGGACTGGGATACTGGGAGGCCACCATTTTAACAATGGCTTTTACGTCTAATGTTGTCTCCAGCCAGTTCAAACGAGCGGAAGGTGTCAAAATGCAAATAAGATTGTAAGTTTCCATTTTCATGTTGATTTGCTCGTCATCAGTTGGCCTTAAACTATCATGTAAGGTGCCATGCTGAAACATAGAATTTCCAACACAAAACAGCTAGGTGCAGTTATAACTATTAGAGAGAGGAAGCCACGATCTAAGACGTCATAACGGTTATTGCCTGATGTGGTCCGTGCAGTTGCATTAGCCCATTTAATGGGCGTATGTTAACTTAAACGATTTAAGGTAAACTTGAACAGCGAGGAAATTACAGCGTTTGTGCTATTAAGAAGAGGTCTTTGGTGGACATGTCTATACTTTCACTGCAGACTAGTGTTTTCAACGTTTCTTTTATGCTGATACAATCTGTGTATTTTATCAATTTCGTTGTAGTTTTGTTAGTACTAGTTTTGTATTGTTGTTTTCATGCAAAATGTCCTCGGTCATTTGATATCATAACTGTCAACGATACATTTGTCATTCTACTAACCAACCACTTTTTTGTGGATGCACGTATTTTTCTTTGCGTTTCATTGCTTGTCAAAAAGTCACACACTTGCAATGTAGAGGAATGTTAAAAATATTTAAAAATAATGTTTTCGCGCTGATTGAAACCAATTCAGTTTCGTCTCCTTCGAAATACTCCCATGTCTTGTTAAAACATTTTATCCAACACCGACCTCATTTCTCGAAATACTCCCATGCCTTGTTAAAACATCGCTTCCAACACCGATCTCACTTCTCTAAATACTCCCTTGTTAAAACATCGCGTCCAACACCGATCTCATTTCTCGGAATACTCCCATGCCTTGTTAAAATATTGCATCCAACACCGACCTCACTTCTCGAAAAAGAGATGTTAAGCATTGTTGGAGATCGTGTGCAGGTCCGACTGAGAATTGTCCTTAATTTCTTCACTTGTCTGAAATCGTTGTCTTCTCAAGCTGGATTTAGTTCATGAAATAGAACACGAATTTTCTGCTAGGGCCAGATCAGGTGAGGTAGTTGGCTTGGGAGGTACACTTGTCTTCGCTTTGGCAAGAAGTTCCTGAACCATCAGCCATGCACATCATGGCCGAGTTGGAGAATGCTATGAGTTCTTATTCCATAACTCTGTCCTTGTTATCAAGACGTTTTCCCAGAGGCGTTTCAGTACTTCCAGATAGTACCAGCGGGCAACTGTTTGTCCCTCAGATCAAAATGCAAGTACATAACGCCCTCGATGTTAAAAATCAATGGTAACGTGACATTCACACTCGACCCGATCTGTCGCGCTTGTTGTCGGTCTTGGCGCATTCTTACAGCCCACTGCCAGTTGTTCAGGGAGTTGTAATTCTCATTAGCGTGGTCCAGACGTTTATGACAGATGACAACGGGTTGGCTTTCTGATCTTGTGTCCGGAGTGGTGGAACGCACTTCACAGGTAAACAATGCATTTGTAATTCGTTATCGGTTGACTGTCGACCATCCTTAATTCGCTGCAGTCAACATACTCGGCTCATACTCTAATCTTTATAAACGTGTTTTAACATTTCATTAGTCTCCCTGCATGCCTCACCGAACTGGAAGGAAAAACTTGATGTTGATTTTCTGATAGTGAAATTCAGACATCTCGAGAAATGCAGAACACAAAATGCACGCACGTAAACAATCAAATACAGGAGAATAAAGAATCACAACACAAACACGCGGGAAACAATAGAACACTTCAGAAAATCTTCACTA
The DNA here is from genome assembly GCA_036924085.1 of Ariolimax columbianus. Lineage (NCBI taxonomy): Eukaryota > Metazoa > Mollusca > Gastropoda > Stylommatophora > Arionidae > Ariolimax > Ariolimax columbianus. The sequence continues at coordinate 111,277,913 of JAVGWX010000006.1, read as the reverse complement.
AGCAGCACAACTGACCGAAAATTGGCTTGGCATTGCATTGGCGCGCAATTTCGAAAGTTCTAGGACGTTTTGAAAACACACAGTATATCGACTTTACCTGCCAGTGAGGAACTCTACTTTTCTTTAGCGTGGGTTTGTTCGTTTACAGTCCTTATTTTATGAACCTCAGCTCTGACCTAATTCTGTTGTTTATTTGTCATCGATTCTTTTGATTATGTGCAAAGCTGTGGTGTGAGTGATAATCTTATCATTAAAATTGCACGTGAACCTTACTTGAATGACATCCATTACTGGTCTTGAGTTTGACTCCAAATCAGTTACGAGATTATTTGGTTGACCTTGTGTTGATGATTATATTATTGTGTTGATTATATTATTGTGTTGATTATATTATTGTGTTGATGATTAAATTATTGTGTTGACTATATTATTGCGTTGATTATTATATCATTGTGTTGATTATATTATTGTGTTGATGATTATATTATTGTGTTGATTATATTATTGTGTTGATGATTATATTATTGTGTTGATTATATTATTGTGTTGATGATTATATTATTGTGTTGAATATATTATTGTGTAGATGATTATATTATTGTGTTGATTATTATATTACTAATTTGCATTACCAGAGTATTAAAGCAATTATTTTTCACGACAAAGATGCGGGGTTCAACATCCGTTTCCTGCGCGTTCCAGACGAACCAGATATAAATGGGCACATGGCTTACTGTTAGGGAAGGAAAAGCAGAGATGAAGGCAACTGGCTCATCTACGTCACAAGCACACTATGACCATGTACAATGAAATATCTAACACCGTATCCCCGGTAACAGTGTCTACTATGAGACTGCCTTTACTATAATAATAATCATATTTTGTTCGCTGATATAGCCGGTCCCTGATGTAGACCTTGCAGCTAGAAACGTTGGTAAACATCGTCTACCCTCCTCACATAACGGAGCTAACAGTAATCAGGCGCAGGTGGAGCATGCAGGACATCACGTCCTCGTTCGTGGTCATAGGAACAGGCTGTGCTACAACAGTCTGGTCAACGAAGTTGGGGTCGGCACTGTAATCCCCATAGCGTTTAGCTTACTGATGAGCTTCGCATTGCATTAGTCAGGTGGATCACGGCCCCCTTCAAGTACGTCTCGGATTATAAGAAGAGCGACTGTAACCTGCTACAGTAGAACCATTATCAAGCGTAAATTCAACTCAGCACGAGTAGCTTCGAATATTTCTTATATGAAACGGAATGTTGGCCTTCCCTGTATTTCAACTATTCTTATTTCTTCAATTTCCATGCCAATGCCATGTTTTCTCTTACATGTGACACTGTTGTTTGTAAGGCTGTTTGATCGCTGTACAACCTTTGTCTCGCGAGGCCAGTATTGTTTTCTCTCTCTTCGAGTGTGAGCTTGTGTCTATGTAGGATGTGTTTCGCGGTAACGGTATGCTCCTCAAAATGATACCTGTCATCTGTCCCAATCTTCATATTGTTGTGACGATGAACCTAGAGTCTATTATGCCCAGCTCTCAGTCTGAAGATGACCACTTGTTCTTCTCTAGTTAAATCATAGTAGTTGTCATCTTTTCAGAAGTCAGGGTGTTGATCAACCCATTTTCCCATGAAGGTGGCTTTAATTATGAACTTTGCTTCATCATGAGTGATGCTCAAGTCTGTGCTGAAGCTGCTCCCCCACGTTCCTGGTCTATTTGCCGATAATAGGAATTATTTATATGTCCACTTGTTTCGGTATCAAACTGGCGGCCTTACTGTTACATCTAGCCACTTTGTACTCGTTTGTTTAAATAGTTTGTTGATTACCTGCTCACGAGGATCGTAGCACTGACAAATATGACGCTTTGAAGTAACGTGCAGCTCATACGTTTAGTATAGCGATCGATTCCAATACTCAATAATTCAGTACTGAACTGGCCTAGATCCTTACACTGCTACCTAGGTAGAGGTAATTAGAAACTGGAAACAGACGGTGTTAATGTTATTTCAATTGGAGCAATAAGTGTATTCTGTGTAATATGATCGGCTGACAAACGATATTGTTGATGCAGTACATGGAATACTGCAGCCCATTTATAAATATGTCGATTATGCTATTATTCGTATGAGAAATGTAACTTACAATATTATAGTAGCTGAAATGCGTGTCCATGACAACAATGTGAGGCTAAAGAGACGATAATGCATATGCGATAAGATTAACGCAAACTGTATGTTTCTCACGAATGAATTCTGGCAGTCTCCAGTAATATCATCGGTATACTACTTGGCTCAGTGGTTAGCGCGCTGACTTCGCATCTGAGTGGTTCTGGGTTCATTCTCCAGTTGAGGCACACGTTTTTTTGAGACCGCAACGGCACCCGGGTCGACCCAGCCTTAAATGGGAACTGGTTCAGTCCGGGAAGTAAAGGCGGCGAGGGAGAAGAGATGGCTACCGCCCTCATATAGCCGAGCCTTTGAAATGTGAGATCGCTAATATCTTCTACACCTACGGCAGTAATGCTATGGGTTACTTTACTTTACTTGTTATACTATATCAATTGTCTCAATTGAAGGAAACCAGCGTAAACAAATGTATAGGCAGTTTCGGTTGTGATATCTGTAACCCTGATATCTTTGGTACATGATACAGCGTTCATGCACCACGCCTTGTAATCGACACTTAACGACATGCCAAGCTGGTTATGGTTGTTATGTCCCTTCCTGGTCTATAATAGGTCCCAGGTCCGGAAGTCCTGCTGACTATCGTTTTCGTATTGATATTTGCAACAATCTTTGACAGAATTGGCAACAGATAACTTTGACGGCTACTTATACAAGGGGCTTGTCATAAGTCTTTAACCTTGTATGTTGTTTTGAAGAAATGTGTCTTGACTTTTTTAATGAAGAAGTTAAGATACAAAATAAGTTCCTTGAAACATTTTGAAATTGTTCTCATTATTAAAAGTGAAAAGGGAATTTTTGTAAAGTGAAATTTACTAGTAAAACAGGGAAAACTGAGGGGATTGTTAGAACTCACAGACGGAACTTGTAAAACTGAGGGGATTGTTAGAACTCACAGACGGAACTTGTAAAACTGAGGGGATTGTTAGAACTCACAGACGGAACTTGTAAAACTGAGGGGGTTGTTAGAACTCACAGACGGAACTTGTAAAACTGAGGGCATTGTTAGAACTCACAGACGGAACTTGTAAAACTGAGGGGGTTGTTAGAACTCACAGAGGGAACATGTAAAAGTGATGGAGTGACAGACTTCATCACAGCAAAAGATATAATGGGAGGGTTTAAGGTAAAGAAATAGGACAACATAGAGAGCACAAATAAGATTAACAGAAGGTGGACACCATACAGGGAGAATGAGATTATCGAAAAGAAGGCAGCACAAGAACAGAGAGAGAGAGAGAGAGAGAGAGAGAGAGAGAGAGAGAGAAGAGGAAGAGAGGAAAAAAAAAAGAAGGAAGGCGACTAAAAGAAGTAGAACAACATAACAATTCAGACATAAATACAGAAAATATGATACAAATAAAACATTTGTAAAAGAGACAGCATATGAGAGAGAACAGATTGGAAAAGCAGATGATGAGGCATTTAAAACACTGCTTTAAAAATGTATGTTACATTTTCAAATAATGCTGATATCCTGAAATGCAGTGTAAAAGAGTTGTAAATGAGAAATCCACAATTTCAAGCTGTAATATTTATACTGATGGAAGATAACGCCAGTGCGTGAGAGAAAACACACACGCGCTCTAAAAAAACACACATACAAATGCTTTGCGATACAATTTGTTATCGAACTTAACACAATATAAGGAGTTCGTTTTAATATAATTTGGGCAGGTGTAGTGAAGTAACGATCTAGTTAAATGTGTGTCCTTCATTAACAAGGAGGACACGTTTAGCGAGTGCATTACATTCACGCTGGGAAGCTAAGCAATGTCTAGTGCTGTTTTCTAGCGTCGACATGCATTACATGTCTGGGAACCGTGACAACGAAACTGAAGCCTCCTTGAGGTTCTTCTTCACTTTTCTGACAGCCACCTGCGCGCGCGAATCACGTGATTAAAACGTTGAATTTTTGTGGTTTAGAAGAACACATTCCATCCACATTGTTGAAATAACAATAGCAACATCTTTTATAGCGAGTTATTTTTCCTGAGGCAGTGTGGTTGGTGTGGGTAAGGGAGGTGACTGATTTCATGTATGACTTGCACAGTCTTCTTCGCCACGTTTCGCTTTTATCATGCCAGCACAGGAAGACCAGTTTTTTTGGGTAACGGTTGCTGTGGTGGTGATTTCTTTATGGCTCCCAACACATGGTTGATGGAGCCAGTTTTAGTCTGTGTAACCGACCATTTCATCTGCTAGGTCTCGTTCTCATGAGAAACATGTTCACTTTCTCCGCTCGATCAAGGCAGTGATAGTTGTCTCTCGTATGAACGACTTTCATTGATGCTTGGATAGGGGTATTTGAGAACCACTAGTTGAGAACCCCTGTTTTGGAGCTCTATTTGAAACTAAGAAGATTCTCCAACACTTGGGAGGTTTCTGAGCTGTGTGGATGCGGGAAGTGCAATGTCATTAGTTGGAGCATTTTCTACCATAGAATGCTTACATTGGGCGGTCAGTGTCCTGTTACAACACGTTCTCAGTGTGGCGGCGTTATATTCTCGTCCATATCACACACGTAACACATCCTTCTGCACCTCTCTCCCGTCGATACCAACCAGTCTACAACTTGTATCAAACGTGGTGTACTGTAGCGTAAGCTTTCTTTCAACCACAGAATCCTACTCCCCCACACAGCAGCCTCTTTGTCTGTTAACTTTCTTTCAACCACATAATCCTTCTCCCCCACACAGCAGCCTCTTGGTCTGTTAACTTTCTTTCAACCACATAATCCTTCTCCCCCACACAGCAGCCTCTTGGTCTGTTAACTTTCTTTCAACCACAGAATCCTACTCCCCCACACAGTCGCCTCTTGGTCTGTTAACTTTCTTTCAACCACAGAATCCTACTCCCCTACACAGCAGCCTCTTGGTCTGTTAACTTTCTTTCAACCACATAATCCTACTCACCCATACGCAGCTTCTTGGTCTGTTTGAATACAGGATCTGTTAGAACCTTCAGTATTCTTCAAGTCTCTGGCTAATAGTGAATACCATGAAGAAATCAATTGCTTTATTTCAAAGGCATAAACTATACATTTTAGTGTAAGCAAACATAAACTATACATTGTAGCGTAAACTAACATGTATAACTTTGGAACGTAAACAAGAATGAAGCTTATGTTACATCCAAAAGGCTTCTTAAGAAACAATGGTAAAGGTACATGTATAGACTAGCACATCATGGAAGAAGAGATGAATCCATCAAAATGAGATATGAACACATGAAAAGGATTTTTATGTAAAATATACTGAACGAACGTCACGTGTGAGGACTTGTTATTGATTGAAACAGAAGAGGATGAAAACGTTAACAAAAACTAGCCAGGAAATGGACTTACATGCTTACAAATTTTTTTTTATACATATGATGTTCATCCACATTACAACTGCAGCCTCGCTTTTTTTCTTTAATTAAAAAAACAAATTTGAAGTGTACATTGAGATTTAACTAATATTCTTTGGAGGAAGACTAACGTCTGGTCAAGCAAAGTATACTGATCAGACATGTTAGTCAAGTCAGGTAAAACATACTGAGAATACCCTCACCTCGGCTTCCTAGTAGTCCTCCCTGGAAACGGGCTGTTTTCATGGCAGTCTAGCTAACGAGGTGACGGATCGACGTGATCTCCGTAGTAGAGAGTGACACGCAGATGAAGCCAAGCATAGCACAACCGCTTGGAGAACCGCGGTCCACTTTTATCAGCACGTTGAGAATGTGAGGACAGCTACTGCAGCCCGCCACTTTACGTCCTTTTCAGGGCCCACAAAAGAGTAACCTACTTGTTGTGGCCCTTGGAAAACAACAGCTAATATTCCTTATGCGAACGATTAGGTATTATATTATTACAGTTGATTGTTTGCAAATCCAAGTCGCTGTCATGTTTTGTTTAACGAAGCGTTATTTAGTGTCCACAACCAAACGATTAAATCGAGCTCCATCGATAATACTAGTCATAAACATTGCAACGGGTCGGCACTGAAAGGACCACACTGTTTGCAGACGATCAGGTTCCCAGACGATAGTCAATATCGCACCTGAGTATACGACGAGACCTGTTCGCTTTACCTTGATCCGGGCGGCAAGCCGATGCGTGAGTGGACAGAGTATGGTCAATCTTGAAGAGGTTCGGCAAAAATCTTCACCGATTACGCTGAGAACATCAAATAGACATTGGGTACTGGTCAACCTTTGAGCTTCGAGAAATCTGTTTCCGGCCAGTCAATCCGCTTACACTGTCCAGTGGATGAACTTTGTGTTTGTTTGTTTTTTTTTGTTGTTTTTTTTGCGTTCGCCTTATTTTCTCTATTCCCCAAGGCGGTGTGCGTTGCACTGTGGTTTTTATTTTACTCCTGTCGGCCCAATGCATCCGATTTCAGCATGCATTTTATGAAAGGGTCTGCTTCCTCCTGCATTTTCTAAGGGTTTGCTTCCCCGGGGTAACGGCCGGTGCTGTGATGGGGATCGAACCCAGCACCTTTGGTTTGTGAGCCGTGTCACTTAACCACTAGGCCACGCCGTCCCCCAGTGGATGAATTGAATTGAATGTTCCCTAGCGGACGTGTTTTTCTGGTCGACCTTTTAATAAAGAGTCTTGGGCTCTTTAAAATTCGTATAGCTGTTGGAAGTGGGACATAATAAGTGACCAAGGATATAGTTAGTCCCAGGCTTTATTTTTCCACGGTAGGTTCTACATGGTTTTCTTCATACTCTTTGTTTTAATTATTTGCAACAATGTGAAAAATGAATGTCAAAAAAGTAAAGGCTGCGATAACGCTAAGAAAAAGACAACATCCAGTAGTGATAGAAATGTCTTAATGTTACGTGGACATATATAGAATAACTGAAATCTCATTTGCATTTGAAAGGTCTGGGCACTAAGGGTCACATATATTATAAAATTATAACTAATCATATAAATGAAGAGGATAATAGATGGTTGGTTGGTTGGTTGGTTGGTTGGTAATGCCCACATTGGGTTGGTAACCCTTTTGTGCGCTCTGAAAAGGACGGAACTTCTGGTAGAGCGTAGTAGCTTTCCTGACATCCCGAGCGTGCTGATGAAGTGGACCGGGGTCCTCCAGGAGGTTGTGCAATGCTTGGAGTCATCTGCGTGTCCCTCACTACTACGGGGATCACATCAAACCTCACTTTGTTAGCCAGTTGTCCTCAAGAACAGCCCGTTTCCAGGACGACCAATGAGGAGGTCAGGTGAAGATCTTGGCCAGTATATTTCTCCTAACCCTGGCTAACATTGTTTGATCAGTGTGTTTTGCCTGACCAGACGTTAGCCTCATATTCCCATGATAATACATAGAGAAAGCATATACCTGGAACCTAGCAGATACTCAGCGTATAATATAAGCAGACATGAGCCCTGATGGCACCTAGCGAATTTGACGTCAGCCAATGATGGGAGAGAACGATTTCTATTTGTTTTTTACCGACTGAAGAAAACAAAAAAGAACCGAAATATAGACACGATAAATTGTTCTTTTAAAATGGGGGATAGAGAAGTGGAGAGATAGTGGGAAAGAGAGAGAGAGAGAGAGAGAGAGAGAGACAGAGCGAGAGAGAGAGAGAGAGAAAGAGGAGGGGTCGCAGTTAAAGTGTACATGACATAGATAGAGATAGAGGATATTAGAGAGAGAGAGAGCGACAGAGAGAGAGAGAGATAGTGAGAGAGACAGAGAGAAACAGAGCGAGTGAGGGGCATTAGAGAGCGGTTTGTGCGTGTGCATTTATTGTAACTTGAAACACATATGCTGGTATTAGTCTGATAGGAGATGTGTGATAACAGTGGCTGGTCCTAGGCTGATAGGAGATGCGTGGTAGCAATGGCTGGTCCTAGTCTGTCTGTTAGTAGATGTGTCAAAACAATGGCTGGTCTAAGTTTGGTAGTAGATGTGTCAAAACAATGGCTGATCTTATTCTGTCTCATACTAGATGTGTCAAAGCATTGGCTGATCTTAGTCTGTCTGATAGTAGATGTGTTAAAACAATGGCTGGTCTCAGGCTAATAGTAGATGTGTCAAACAATGGCTGGTCTTAGGCTAATAGTAGATGTGTCAAAACAATTACTAGTCTTAGTCTTATAGTAGATGTGTCAAAATAATTACTAGTCTTAGTCTTATAGTAGATGTGTAAAAATAATTACTAGTCTTAGTCTTATAGTAGATGTGTCAAAACAATTACTAGTCTTAGTCTATCTTATAGTAGATGTGTCAAAATAATTACTAGTCTTAGTCTAGTCTTATAGTAGATGTGTCAAAACAATTACTAGTCTTAGTCTTATAGTAGATGTGTCAAAATAATTACTAGTCTTAGTCTTATAGTAGATGTGTCAAAACAATTACTAGTCTTAGTCTATCGTATAGTAGATGTGTCAAAATAATTACTAGTCTTAGTCTAGTCTTATAGTAGATATGTCAAAATAATTACTAGTCTTAGTCTAGTCTTATATTAGATGTGTCAAAATAATTTCTAGTCTTAGTCTAGTCTTATAGTAGATGTGCCAAAATAATTACTAGTCTTAGTCTAGTCTTATAATAGATGTGTCAAAACAATTACTAGTCTTAGTCTTATAGTAGATGTGTCAAAACAATGGCTGGTCTTAGTGTGATAGTAGATGTGTCAAAACTTTGACTATTTCGTAAATACATTGTTTATATTTCATTAATGAAGATTTATATTTGTTACGTGGGTGCAGTGCAGTTTATTGAGAGCTGTTGTGCTTTTTTCCCTCCTATTTTCCGTAATGAAAATTTTAAATAAAAATATAATTTTTTTGTAGCGTAGAATGTGTACAATACTATGTTTGTTTGTGACGGGGTATATATACAATAATATGTTTGTTTATGACGGGGTATATATACAATACTATGTTTGTTTGTGACGGGGCATATATACAATACTATGTTTGTTTGTGACGGGGTATATATACAATAATATGTTTGTTTGTGACGGGGTATATATACAATAGTATGGTTGTTTGTGACGGGGTATATATACAATACTATCTTTGTTTGTGACGGGGCATATATACAATACTATGTTTGTTTGTGACGGGGTATATATACAATAGTATGGTTGTTTGTGACGGGGTATATATACAATAATATGTTTGTTTGTGACGGGGCATATATACAATAATATGTTTGTTTGTGACGGGGCATATATACAATAATATGTTTGTTTGTGACGGGTATATATACAATAATATGTTTGTTTGTGATAAGATATACGTACAATAATATGTTTGTTTGTGATAAGATATACGTACAATAATATGTTTGTTTGTGACGGGGCATATATACAATAATATGTTTGTTTGTGACGTGTATATATACAATAATATGTTTGTTTGTGATAAGATATACGTACAATAATATGTTTGTTTGTGATAATATATATGTCTGTTTGAAGCGTAGTAAAAATAAACTGTCGTGCGACTTATTTCCCATTGCTAGAGTACTCGATAGGTATTTAGACAGAGGACTGCAGGCCGCTTTGCCACTGCGGTCGCCACGTTGTGTGTTGGTTATGTTTGTTTATTTCACCTACAATGCAAACGAAACGAAGGACTTGCAGCGCATTCGATCCGATGCCTCCTTGAAAACAGACAAGCATCGAAACCGTTCGACCACAGCGAAGTATATCTACAATACTATGATTGTAACGCAGACGCGCTTCTGAGCTGTCTGTGGAGGGATCCTAATGAGGGAAATACCACGCCTCTCACATTTGCTTGGTGGCTCTTACATGGTGCCCCTGCATTCCCACAACTCACTTATAGTATCGTGTAGATAATAACTCAGACTATAATCATTGCTGGGGGATGACGATGAATGAACTGAGAACAGTCAGTATCTCATTACTGGTTGCTTGCATTAGGGTGAGCAAACTCATTACTGGTTGTTTGCATTAGGGTGAGCAAACTCATTACTGGTTGCTTGCATTAGGGTGAGCAAACTCATTACTGGTTGCTTGCATTAGGGTGAGCAAACTCATTACTGGTTGCTTGTATTAGGGTGAGCAAACTCATTACTGGTTGCTTGCATTAGGGTGAGCAAACTCATTACTGGTTGCTTGCATTAGGGTGAGCAAACTCATTACTGGTTGCTTGCATTAGGGTGAGCAAACTACAACTGACCAAGACCATTTCCCCCCTTCAAGTGGCGGCACTGGAAACAGGCTGCATTCGTACAGTCTGGTTAGGGAAATAGGGATTTCAGAGGGAAAGCAAACCCGGTCCCCAAAATACCCTGCTGAAACCGGATGGGCGGGACCGAAACGTGCAGATAATGCAGCCTCGCTGTAAACTTCGGCACAACATCATCTTTTTTTCAGAACAAGCGCCGGAAAGACAAGAAAGGAAAATAATGATTTTTAGATCTACCTAAATCTTGATCAGTCGTCTCTGATATCAGTAGATGTAAACATACAAGTTTGACGCAGGATGAGAGAGCGGGAACAAAAGAGAAGAAAGAGAGCGAGAGAGAGAGAGAGAGAGAAGAGAGAGAGAGAGCGAGAGAGAGAGAGAAAGAGAGAGAAAGGACGTGACAAATAAAGGTTAGGCGGAAACGGATAGATTTTGCCTTGAACTTCGCACTTGTCGGCCATTAGAATTGCCGAACGTGCATAGACCCAAGCAAAAATGTCCACATCTTCATGACTGAGGAGGCAAGCTTAAAAGAGAATATCTTTCGGTGTAGGTGAATGAGCGAGTCTAATCCACCGCCGCACAACAGGGTCTTTATATCTGTGAAGGAGGCCGGACCAGTTAGGTAGTACCGTCGACGAAAGATCCGGTCCTGTTGTTCTTTTGTGGTCCCGGACGGGGGCTCCGGTATACAAGTAGGTAAAGTGTTATAGCGTGTTTACGAATGAAAGGACCTCCCGCTAGACGTGTACCAGATGTTCTTCCGTTGGCATCCGGTGAAAAAAAATAACCTAGCTTCATGTGTGTCTCTGGAATACTTAGCAAAAGCGTTGGCCAGAATTACAATGTGGGATTAGCGGTGTGAACAAAGTTCAACGACTAAAAAAATAAAAAAATGATGTTCAATTCATGTTGTGTTAAACTTGTAAAGAAAAGTGTTTGCGCTTGATCAATTAGAACGTTGTCTAACGGTGCAATTTTAATAAACGCGAACAAGAAAAGGGGGATAATTAAGTGCAGAAATCACGGGTCATTAGATTTAATCTGTGGCTTGTTGGATTTAAGGGTTCGTAAGAGAGGCAGGTGGGTAAAGAAAGGATAGCGATGAAGCAAGGAATAGGTTTCAAGCTTTGATGACGATATAAAAAGAATGACGTTAACATATGCTATTAATATATTTAACGTTATGAGGCAAGACATAAAAGCTTAATAACCATTATACAACGTATATTATTTATTTTACGGTCATGTCTGTTGTAAGGGCATGACTTTCTGCATCCCCCTGGGGGCCACACTGCCTGCTTTGTCTTCTCACCTCACTCTGTTTCATTTGACTCTGTCCTACAGTCACACCCTTGCACAACTTTCACACGCGCCCTCGTGGTAAAGCCCTTCCATTGCACTTTGGTTGGACTAGCTTCTGAGGGCGCACAAACCTAGCATAGGTACATACAGATGCACACATGCATCCAAGCACTGGTTTATGCGTCCTGATATCGCCCAATTGACTACGGTCTGGGGTGGAAAATGGCGCGCCTCCGCCAGTAGAAACTAGTGAGGCAAATATTTAAGCAACAAAAAAAAAAATTGTAAGGGGAGGGAGGAAACTGCCTTTTTTGGACAGGTGTGCTACATTCTTTGTTGGTGCATTTATGTTATGTACTCTGTTTGTCTTCCTGTTTTTTAATACACCATTTGTTGGAACAATATCTATTTATGGTAAGGGGAGCAATAGATTTTACTGCACTTGGAACACACGCGAATCGCCCCGACAGATTAGCTGTCTTACGATCTGTCTGATCAGGCATCTCGCTGTTTTAGCGCCTCCACCATGATTCTCGGTCGGCGATGCGAATATATTAGCATATTAGGTGATTACAGTGAGCCAGACTGAGCGGTCCACAGCAAGCATCTCCTGAAAGGCGACATCAATGAAGAATCTGTTCAGACACTTCCAATGAGTCTATTCCTGTCCACATTCCATACATCCCGCCTCTTTCCGATGCTTGCTTTCCGTCCTGAGCGCACCGTACACCATCTGCTCAGGGAGGCAGAAATCGGGCATGCAGACAGAATGTTCAGTCCATATGACATGCACTCTTACAGCATGTCTAACCCATCTTACCTGTACTCTTACATCATGTCTAGTCCATCTTACCTGAACTCTTACAGCATGTCTAATCTATCTGACCTGAACTCTTACAGCATGTCTAATCCATCTGACCAAGCTCTCACAGCGTGTCTAGTCTATCTTACCTGGATTCTCACAGCGTGTCTGGTCTATCTTACCTGGATTCTCACAGCGTGTCTGGTCGATCTTACCTGGACTCTCACATCGTGTCTAGTCTATCTTACCTGGATTCTCACAGCATGTCAAGTCTATCTTACCTGGATTCTCACAGCGTGTCTAGTTTATCTTACCTGGACTCACATCAGGTCTATATCTTACCTGGATTCTCACAGCGTGTCTAATCTATCTTACATGGATTCTCACAGCATGTCTAGTCTATCTTACCTGGACTCTCACAGTGTGTCTAGTCTATCTTACCTGGATTCTCACAGCATGTCCAGTCTATCTTACCTGGACTCTCACAGCGTATCTAGTCTATCTCATCTGGATTGTCACAGCGTGTCTAGACCATCTGACCTGGACTCAGTTGCCGAGTATTGAGTAGAGAATTTGTTAAGGTGATGGCAAGACAATGGCCAAATAAAGAAACTACAGAATGGTGATTTTGAAATCTATCGCAGATCGATCAGGGAGCAAACGCTGAGAGGACTACGGGGAAAGTGCACAAACAACAAGCTACATGGATCAACATTATCCACACTCCTCGCAGTTTGCTGAAAGAAACCGAACACGAATGGGTCTGCATGGACTGCACTGATGTCGATTTTGCATATGGCAACATAAATATTATAAAAATTAGACAGGGGTTAACTTAACGTTTTTATACTGGTTTAGAAGACTATGCAGAGTCTGCAAAAGAACCAGTTTCATTTACATTTCATTGTTTTAAAAGCTATATCTATTCTTAAATTGCATTAATTGTCCCTGCATCCACTACTTCCTGTGGTAATGCATTTCAAGCATTCACCACTTTCTGACTAAAAAAATATTTCCTAATATCTAATCTGAACATTTCTTTAGTTAATTTATGGCTATTCCCTCTTGTTATTGTAGGTGTTTGTATTTTGAAAAAAACAACTTGTTATAGTATAATTTATCCGTTACTTTTATTATCTTATAAACATGTACTGTCACCTCGAAATCTTCTCTTTCCTAGAAAATATAAGCTTGTTTTTCTGAGTCTTTCCTCAACACTGTAATTCAGGAATCCCACTATCAGCTTTGTCGCTCTTTTTTGTATCCTTTCCAACATGTTTACATCCCCGCTACAATAAGGACTCCGCACCTGTACATAGTACTCCAATCTAGGTCTAACTAATGTTTTATCACATCCAACATTAATGTCCAACTGTATATTAAGAACAAAATTGGTCCCAAAACCGAGCTCTGTGACACTCCACACTTTACTTCACACCACTCAGAGTACTCCTTATTTATGCCCACTCTCTGTCTTCTTCCGGTTAATCAAATTTCAATCCATTTGGCAACTACCCCCACCTATTCCATGTGATTTTAACTTTCTAAATAATCTGCGATGAGGTTCTCTATCAAACGCCTTAGCAAAATCAAGATAAATAACATCCACTTGCTCCGCTTTATCAATCATTTTAGTAGCCTCCACCATGAATTCTAATAGATTTGTTAAGCACAATCTGTCTCTAGTAAACCGATGCTGACTATTCGTGATTAGATTAAACCTGTCTAAATGCATTACAATGTTTTCTTTGACTATTGACTCTAACAATTTACAGACTATGCTCGTTAAACTCACCATTTTATAATTTGCTGGATCAGATTTTTTGCCATTTAAAAAAAATTATAGCCAAGTGAAGTTATAGGAGCTAATAAGTGGCTTGGCTGATTTGGCTTCGTTCATTCTCAATCTCCCACTACCAAACCATGAAAGGGCTTAAGTAGCAGAATGTAGTCCAGAGAACGGAATACATTGTGTCGTAGCTTACAGCTTGACTGCGATATTTGCGCCTTTCGGTCCAATACATTTTTTAAGTACCGGGTTAGCATTCCCTCTTCGATCCCTTCTCCTTAGCCAGTCTGCCCTGCTGCAGCCTGTTATCCAGGATCACCGAGTGTAGGTGTAGAAGGGGCTTGGCAGCTTTGGTTCGCTAGCCCTGACGCTTGCAGTCAGCTACGAGTCGCTGACCACTGCAGCTCATGCTCTGCTCAGCATCTTGATCCCATAAGTGAGTTGTTTCATTCAGCTTATTCTGGACAGAGGCAGTTCGTGTGTATAGACCTTAAGACATTTTTGAGTAACATTCAGTATTTTTGTTCTCTGCCAAACATGTAAACTAATACGACTATAATGTGTATTTTGAGTCATGAATTACATGATGTGTATTTTGGGTCACGAATTACATGATGTGTATTTTGGGTCATGAATTACATGATGTGTATTTTGGGTCACGAATTACATGATGAATATTTTGGGTCATGAATTACATGATGTGTATTTTGGGTCATGAATTACATGATGTGTATTTTGGGTCATGAATTACATGATGTAAAACACAATTTCTGAAAGAAATAGAACTGAAATATTCACTGGAAGCATTTTGGCCCAGTATTCTTGCAACCGTAGGCTACTGCTCCTTAGGGAACGCGTGATAAGGCATGCTTCGAAGGTTATATTTGCTCTACGCTTTTCAACCATGGTGCCACACGAGTGGCTCTGTATACAGAAATATCAAAAAAACATGATGGGTAAAGGTTGGAAAGCGCAGAGCTTTTCTAGGGTTCATTGAAATCAAAGTGACGCGAGTTAGGTATCCTAGCAACTAGTCACGCGTATGCCTAGGCCTCGTTATGCAATGCATGTTATTATTAGAAGTCACACAATTATAGATCTTTCATCCCTTGTAGTTCAGGACAGCAACACATCAGGCATCTGCCGTGACTCACCTGCCAGGAAAATATACACAGCGTGCTTGTAGTTAACCGCGTTATTCCAGAAAGAAAATTTGAGTATTGTTTGGTAAGCCAGTTATTTGTTTTTCAAAGTACCAAAATCAAATGAGCATAACCACTTTTTTTTTTAAACGAAAAAGAACATTTAAACAAAAAAGAATAAAGAAATCGGTTTGACTAAAATGGATTGTTAAAGCTGAACAAGAAATCTGAGAGAATATGTAATTAAAGAATAAAATTAAGAAAATAGGTTAGAAAATATCTAGATAAGATAGGAAGCCGAAAATAACAAACGAAACGAAACCCACCGTGTTCTAGCACACAAATTATAGTAAAATTACATTATAATAATCAAAACTAATGAATTATTTCAAGAATGTACAAACACAATTCACATTTTCAATGAAAAGAAAACAGCAGAATACATAGACAGAAACTCGGCTGTAGAAATGTGTGAGACTTGGAAAAAAAGCAATTACTTATACTCTTTATATATGGTTCAATCTTCTTATTGGTTTATAATGGTAATTGTTTTTAAAGCGGAAATGTAGTCCTAAACCCGCACACTGCTGTCAGGATGAAGTGTTGGAGAATTAAATATGCGAGATCCCAACTTTGTGTCTGATTGGGTGGACACGTCATTGGACGAGATCCCTACCTTGTGTCTGATTGCGTGACCACGTCATTGGACGAGATCTCAGAGATTTGGGTGACCACGTCATTGGACGAGATCCCAACTTTGTGTCTGATTGGGTGACCACGTCATTGGACGAGATCCCAACTTTGTGTCTGATTGGGTGACCACGTCATTGGACGAGATCCCAACTTTGTGTCTGATTGGGTGACCACGTCATTGGACGAGATCCCAACTTTGTGTCTGATTGGGTGACTACGTCATTGGAAGCGATCTAAGAGATTGGATGACCACGTCATTGGACGAGATCTCAGAGATTGGATGATCACGTCATTGGACGAGATCTCAGCTTTGTGTGCGAAGGGTTATAACGTGCTGTTCTCGCGGCTTCGCCTTCTTTAACTAATCAGGGAACCATTGACAGCAGTTCCGACCGGTGCATATTGAAACCGGAAACAAAGACGTCCTTTTATATGATAGACCAGCGCTCTTTCCCTTAACTATATGATAGACCATTTATCAGAAATCATGACTGGCGTACCAATAGCAGTCTAACACGTACATTTCCTACGTCAGAGCGATTGCTAATTGATTCACATCTGCACTTCTTTGTTCATCCATTACTGCAATGGCTCTTTGACATTTCATCAGGAACTAATCGACACAAACTCTATTAAAGCAACTACATTTTTATTGTAGTCGGCCGAAGCACTCTTTAGCCTAGGCTCTTGAGCTGTGTAAAGTCTGCAGCTTAAAATGGACTCCCAACTTCAGCACATCTGTCTGTCACCACGTGATCAAACTTAACGAATAAACCATTCACAGACAGAACTACAACCGCTTTTTCTCCCCAAGTACGCGCCGCTTGATGAGGCGTCAGATAACTTCAATCTTTCTGCCGGCCATTAAGAGACGGGTTGAAATGGTTCTCTTGTTATGTGCAAGCTGATTTCAAGTAATGAACATAAAATGTTAATGTCGGCTGCACTAAAAACATGCATAGAAATAAATATGGATTTCAAATGCACGCTTTTAATGGAATGTCCCAGTCAGTACCAAATGGTTATCTTAGGTGTGTGACAGAACAGATGTCTGTCGGTACCTGATCGCAGGTGGGTGCATGGATAGATGTCTGTCGGTGCCTGATCTCAGGTGGGAGAAAGAACAGATGTCTGTCGGTACCTGATCTCAGGTGGGTGAAAAAACAGATGTCTGTCGGTGCCTGATCTCAGGTAGGTGAAAGAACAGATGTCTGTCGGTGCCTGATCTCAGGTGGGCGAAAGAACAGATGTCTGTTGGTACTTGATCTCAGGTGAGCGAAAGAACAGATGTCTGTCGGTACTTGATCTCAGGTGGGCGAAAGAACATATGTCTGTCGGTACCTGATTTCAGGTGGACGGAAGAACAGATGACTATCGGTACCTGATTGCAGGTGGGTGCATGGATAGATGTCTGTGGGTACCTGATCTCAAGTGGGTGAAAGAGCAGATGCCTGTCAGTATCTGATGTCAGGTAGGTGAAAGAATAGATGTCTGTCGGTACCCGATCTCAGATGGGCGAAAGAACAGATGTCTGTCGGTACTTTTGCAATGCCATACTCGAGAACTGGTCTCACTCTTCCAGTGTACAGTTTCTTTAGTATGCTTTCGTCTGCTCCCCAGCTTGTGCCAGCAAGTTTCCTCATGATTGCCAATCTTTGTCTGGCTCTCATTCGGTTTCTCTCGATCTGACTTTTCCATGTCATGCGCCGATCAAATGTGACTCCCAGATAGTTTGGGTTGTCGTTTGGCTGCAGGAATTTGCCATTTAAACTTAATTTGGTATTTTGGGGTTTGATTGAAAGCGAGAATATTGTGCATGTGGTTTTCTCCTCGTTTATTTTGACCAGCCATGACTTCGCCCACTCTTCCAGCGATGGGCCTGTTGCATCCGATTTCTTGCTGTGGTGAGATTCTTTTCAGAGGTCCACATAGCCAGATCGTCTGCAAACATTGAGCTATGGACTCTTCTTGGTATATTCTCTGTAATGTCGTTTATATACACAAGCAAGAGTGTGGGTGACAGTACTCCCCCTTGGGGTATTCCCTGCTCGAGTGTCACCTTTTTGCTCATCTGCCCTTGTACTTGGACTCTGGCCGTTCTTTGTTTGAGATAGTGGTTGATCCACTTGTACATTTTCATTCCCGGTTCGAATCCTGCCCGTGTTCAGTTTGGCATATACGAGGTATTTTTCTTGGTGTGATCGCTCCTCCACGTACGTAAAGTAATGGCAATCTACCTTATAACAGCTAAATAGGCTGAGGGTTGTAAGAAACGACGTTCTGCGAAGGACATGTACCTTACATCACAAGAAGTATCATCTTAGGTGTCTGCATGGACAAATGAAGGTGCATACTAGAAAGCTGATCTCAGGTGAGTGTGTGGACAGATGACAGTCGGTACTGGAATGTTTTTCTAAGCTGCAAGACCTCTGGACAGATGGCAGTCGGAACTAAAATGGTTTTCTCAGGTTCAATACCCCTGGACAAATATCAGTCGGTACTAGAAATGTGACGCCAGACGGTGGAAGGACACATGTTACTACTTAGAAGGGTGATCTCCAGATGAATTCATGGACAATCACCAGTCGGTACAAGAAAGCTGATCTCAGCTAAAGGGCATTTGGACAAATCTCAGTCGATACTGGAATAGTTACTTCAAGGGGGTGAATGGATACATTCGGTACTAGACTGGTGATCCCAAGTGGATGAATGGACAAACGACAGTAGGTACTAGAGTGGTGATCTCGTGGTGAGTTCATGGACAAACGTCAATCACTACCAGAAAGGTGAGCAAATATCAATCAGTATAAGAATGGTGATCTCGCGGTTCGTGCGTGGACATATGTCAGTCGGTATTCGAATGGTGATCTCAGGTGAGGCAATTGTGAAATATGAGTCGGTATTAGAATTGTTATCTCATTTGGGTGAATGGACAGATGCCAGTCGGCACTAATATGGTGATCTCAGAATGATGATCTAATGGGTAAGTGTTAGGCGGTGCAACAATGCTAAACTTAAATTGGCTTCATAGAGAAAACGAATACCAGAAGTGTGGCCAGAAGGTGAATGCACGTGCAAGACAAGTGACACTCCGTTCACGAATGACGAGCTTGAGTTGAATGTTTGTGTCGATTCATACCTCGTTAGCCCTGCTGCTATCTCACAACCTGCTTTCAGGAACACGACTTGGGCACGAGGTAGGGTATCGTTCAATAGTTGCACATGAGCCCGACGGTAAGGATGGGGATGGAGGGATCTTGTCCAGTGTGTTGTACCTGAATATGACGTAGGGTCTTGGTTGATTCGTTTCTCGGACCTTGAAACTGTTAAGGTTAAATTCTCCATAGAACTTCTCCATGGCATCCTATGGGTTGCTCATTATAGGACAAAGGCTTTAATCTGAATATCACTTCTCTTTCTTCCCCTGTGGAATCTGTAGACATTAAGCGATCCCTTATTCGTTTTGGAGGTTTGGCAAACTGGCGAACGAGAGGAGATTTGATGGCGAATTCAATATCAGTCTTGCGCCTTTCCTTGTCGCGTCCACTCCAGAAGACAGTATATACACATAGTAGTTGCAGCGGTTTAGTAAACCAAACTCAGAATCATGTACAGGAATGTGGTGTCCGACTCGCGACCGCTAATTGCAATTTTCAAAAACAGGTAGGCAAAATCCGTTTTGCAGATACTTGAAAATATAGTGGTAGGCTTGATACCGCTGGAAACGTATATACAAACGACTGTTGCAGAGAGAGATACGTAGATAGATAGATAGACAGACAGAGAGAGAGAGAGAGAGAGAGAGAGAGAGAGAGAGAGAGAAAGGGAGAGAAACAGAGATATGGAATATCAGGTACAGCAATAACCACATGAATTGCGCTCAAGAAAGATGGCTGTGGAGGGAATCGATCGCTAGATACGCAAGACAAAACTCATGATGTTGATGATCTGATGCAGATAACGCATACACCTGATGCTAAAGCCACAATATTAAGAGCACGTGAAGTATTATGGTACACTTGGTCTAGAAGTCTGAAATGGCACCTTTTCTCTAGGGAGGGACACAACAGAACAAAACAAAGATTGAATTCCTTACCTCAATGTGCTTCAGCGTGAGCGACCTTCTCAATGAAGGTAAAGTGCGCGAAACCAGTTCCGGGCATTTGTGTAAATAGCGAACGATATTATGACGTTGTCAGCAGCTGACGACTGCGCTCTAATGAGCAACTCAGAACTGAACATGCAGGTTGGAATGGACCAGTTCTCTGTCGCATGCGAAAATTTTGGCCTGACCATAAATGACAAAAAAACAGAGGTCATGTACCAACCAGCACCAGGCATGCCGTACACAAAACCAGAGACTACAGTCAGCGGGCAGACGTTAAATGCCGTAGACAAATTCACATATCTGGGCAGCACGCTGTCGAGATCTGTCAGCCTAGACGATTAGGTGGCAGGCAGAATAGCAAAGGCCAGCACATCCTTTGGTAGAATGCGCTCGATGGTCTGGGCACGTCGTGGCATCAGCGTCAAGACCAAACTCAAAGTCTACCGTGCAACCATCATTCCAACCCTACTATACGCTTGCGAAAGCTGGACTGAATACTCTGGACATGCAAGGAGGTTAAACCACTTCCACACAGGTTGCATGAAGCGAATATTCCACATCCGATGGCAAGATCGTGTCACTGACATCGAGGTTTTCTCGAGGGCTAACATGCCCAGCATCCATGCACTGCTAGAAAAAGCACGACTAGGATGGGCCGGACACCTCGTCCGTATGTTATTCCGTCACCCTTCACTGTATCTCTTAAATGAGGTTGGGAGGCATGTAATGTCATTCTCTTCCTGTCGTGGACCCGAGGTTTGGCCACTGTCCGTATCGTCCATGCGTATGTCTGTCAGACTTTCAGTTTATTGAATATATGTTTGTTTAAAAAAAAAACAGAACACCAAAATAAGTCTTAACGGCAAATATCTGCGGCCAAACGACAATCCAAACTACCTGGGAGTCACATTTGATCGGCGCATGACATGGAAAAGTCAGATCGAGAGAAACCGAATGAGCGCCAGACAAAGAATGGCAATCATGAGGAAACTTGCTGGCACAAGCTGGGGAGCAGACTAAAGTATACTAAAGAAACTGTACACTGGAAGAGTGAGACCAGTTCTCGAGTATGGCATTGCGGAATGGACAACAGCAGCAAAGGCTAACTTTGATAAAATTAGCAAACTTCAAAACCAAGCCATGAGAGTTATAACAGGAGGCATGAAGTCAACGCCAATTGTAGAACTTGAAAAGATTACAAATCTGCAATCCATGACCGACAGAAGAGACTGCAGAGCCCAGCAGCAAGCAGCGAAACTCAAAAGACTGACAGACCACTCAATGCATCAGAGACTAAATAGATTTGGAAATGAGAAAGTAAAGCGGAGAAACTTTGCAGAAATAGCCAAAGCAAAGATGAGCGAAGACCCTATGAAAACATTAACACCAAAGCCAATCCCTACTGTACGCAAACCTACCTGGAAGCAGCATATCATTCCGGAGGTGGTAGAAAATATACCAGGTATTGGAAACAAGAACAGCCAGACTGAAAACAAAGAAGAGACATAACCCTGAGGTACATAACGAAAAACTACCCAAGCAGGGACTGGACCCATGCATAAACCGACGGCTCTGTAACAAACACAACACAGACTGGAGGGGCAGGGGTATTCCTGAGCCTACCAAATGGTAAAAAAACAACACTGTCAGTGACAACTGGAAAATACTCAAGCAAATTCAGAGCGGAGGCAGAGGCACTGAGGGCTGCAGTAGAAGCAATGCTGACAGGAAAAAGAAATGAAAGCCAGATAGTTCTGTTTACAGATGCCCTGGTCGTAGTCACAGCACTAAAAAGCCAGACAAATACTGAACTTAATTATTTAAGATCAGTACTCTGTCAACTATGCCAGCATTCCGCACCAAAAAGAGTAGTGGTACAGTGAGTTCCATCCCACTGTAACATCCAAGGCAACGAGGAGGCAGACAGACTGGCAAAAAAAGGTGCAATACTACCACAACCAGATTCTAGTGGGACCTACGAAGAGTCCAAAAGGCTTATTAGAGCCAGATACATGGCCAAATGGGAAACAGAACATACTGGCTACACAAAAAGCGATGCTTATTACCAGTTGAACAGAAGAGAGCAGGTCGTGGTCTTCAGACTCCGCACAGGCCACAACAGACTGCTGTACCACCTTTTCAATAAACTGAAGATAGGTGGCACTGACGAATGGACTTGTGGTACCGGGAAAACGACCGCTGAACATCTGCTGCAAAACTGCCCGATATACGAGAACCAGAAAAAGCACATGTGGCCATCACAAGTGGCAACACTAGACAAGCTCTATGGCAGTGTCGACAGCCTCATGATGACCGCTGCTTTTTTCGAAAAAATACAGGTTGACGTTTGACAGCGTACGAAGAAGAAGAAGAAGAAGAAGAAGAAGAAGAATAGATGTTATTTATGTCCTGCAGTTACCTGGTTGCAGTTTGAATATTATCACATCCAGTGTATGTCAATAGAAGAAACACAGAATGACTTGAGGCAGAGTGATGATTTCATTATATTAACTAGATTATTTAAATCAACAAAACCCATAACAAATAACACTGGAAGCCACCGTATCGAGAGACGGCACGACTGATGCAAGGCCCATAGATCGAACCGGGAGGAGCTGGCCCCAGACATCATTTACAGTACACATCATGACAATCACGAAACAGACTCAAAATTTGTGTGTGTCGGCACAAGAAGAACATGAAGAAATGAGGATACACAGATGATGACACACGTGACTGTACCGCAACACAGGATCCAGACAACCTGATGACCTGCCCCAATCTCCAGAAAACATGCTATTGGTGCAACATGCTGGAGACAAATGACGGACAAGTCACTGAATATTAGATCCATGTTATATGACGTGATTATAAGATGTGAAAGTAAGTATGTAATAACAAGGGAATCGAAGTTAAGAGAATGAATAGAGGAGCAGTTATAATATAGTGTGATATTAGGGAACACCTAACCCTGGCAAGGTCATATTTAGATCCTCACGTCTGCAGTCACTATGTGCACGTGGCACACATACCATAATTTGTTTTGTATATCAATATTTTTAGGAACATACAACAAAACAACATTCTATTTATCAGGCTGGATGTTTCATCTGTTACTGAAGATAATTAGCTGTCAAAGATGGCAAGATTATTTGACGGTACATCTAGACACTATGACTTACTTGTAGATTTCGGAACGGGATGAGGCGAAAGGCAAACTGTTGTAGCAGATTCACATGTTACACGGTTATCACTATTTATATAGTTTGTTATCACTCGCGAGCTCTCGTGTTCCTCTCAGATGCCATCACCATATCAGTTCCATGCCACAGTGCTTCGGGGATCACGAGGTATGGGTCAGCAATGGAGAAAGTTGTTAGAGAATTGTCTAGGATTACCTCATGGATGAAAGAAAGACCACCCAGGGGTTTCTGATACAATGAACGAAAACGACAGGCGGGGAAATTGTCCGAATGTATTCAATCATCAGCATCCATTTAATTCGGCAATCATTTCCTGGAGAACTTTTTTGATTACCGTAGGGTAAACAATTTCTATTCTATGTCTGATCAAATTGCCCGTCAGCCCCTGCTTTTTTACAATAAAAAATGTCCACCAAAATCTAATCGTTTCTACGTTTTTACGTTTAATCATATTTCTATACCGAGTGTTTCCATGACAACCTGTCAACATTCCTCAATATCTCTGGTACGTGTATCCGCCGCGTAATTTATAGTGTAAGGGTGCGAGATGCTGACTGTTTCTGACGTGTCGGAATGTGAAAACTTCGTAATTTGGAACTAAAGCAGGCAAGGGATAGTTTTACGTGGCATACAAGCTGACAAGTTGTTGTTCTTGTTTAACTTTGGAGGCCGACACATTGGGTCTATCTATGTCCTTCAGTCAGACACCGAAGATTACACAGCAAATGTTCGGTTTCAGTGTCTGGTTAGGTATCCATTTGACGTTTTTCTTGCAGAAAATCTCGAATTTAAGTGAACGAAATTGTGACCCAGTCAAGGTCCTTGTGTCGATTAGCCAATGAGCACTTACATAGTATATGACGTCATCAAATAATTGCAATCACAGAGTTTCTTCGAGAGTACTGCTGCTTGACCAAACATCAGCATTTCAATGATTGTCACAATACATTCGTTTAACGAACCAGTTCCATAACAAAGGCTTCTGTGCTGTGAAATATGTTGAAAGGCCGTCAGAACAAGGCAGTGAATCGACATAAAGTTCTTCAGTTTTTGTTCATTTTGAGAAGACAAACAAATCCGGAACTCTTTCTAGCCTTTGCTGATGCTACTCTGTTGCTACAGGACATGTGCCTTCTTCGACTGACAAACTACAAGCATTTCTCATTGAATTTTCTAGTCAATTGAAACAAAACGTGTCCAGAATACCAGTTGGTCAGTCTCACTGATATCAATCGGCTCATCCAATGCGGCAGAAAGTCACAGAACAGTTTCGATCATTCAAGCAACTGGCTTCTAATATTGACAGACCAATCGCAAATTCTTCCGGTGTTCGTTTTACGACTAAGTTTCAGACTTCCCATCATTGGCATAATGCCATGTTTCACATGACCAGAATAGCTCTACAACAAAACATCCGTGACAGTAATAATGCATTGTTTCACGTGCTCTGCTTCCACGACTACAACCTTTTTTTCAAGCTAATAGGAAAGCTACTTTATAAATCACTGGTCTTACTAAATCAGTTTTTGAGAAAAACCCCATTATGTTTCGCTGCTGCACTCTAAAACTATTTTTCAGTCAAGCAATCTCACGATAGCTGTTTCTGGAT
The DNA here is from genome assembly GCA_036924085.1 of Ariolimax columbianus. Lineage (NCBI taxonomy): Eukaryota > Metazoa > Mollusca > Gastropoda > Stylommatophora > Arionidae > Ariolimax > Ariolimax columbianus. The sequence goes on along the minus strand of JAVGWX010000006.1, from coordinate 111,252,904 downwards.
TTATAGGGGAATTCGAGTTGTTGAACCCACTATGGATGCTTTGGGAATGTGAATTGAAATTGTATTTGTTGTTGTTGGTAAAAAATGATGTTCACAGATATGGTGCACATACTTTTCTTTCACTTCGATGGCTACGAGAGCTTTTTCCTGTGCTTGCTTGTCGAATTGTAAATGTTTTCCTTTTTCGTTAAATCAACAACATTAGTGGAATCACCTCTTTCACTTTCAGTCTTTTCATCACTCTGATCAACATTAGTGGAATCACCTCTTTCACTTTCAGTCTTTTCATCACTCTGATCAACATTAGTGGAATCACCTCTTTCACTTTCAGTCTTTTCATCACTCTGATCAACATTAGTGGAATCACCTCTTTCACTTTCAGTCTTTTCATCACTCTGATCAACATTAGTGGAATCACCTCTTTCACTTTCAGTCTTTTCATCACTCTGATCAACATTAGTGGAATCACCTCTTTCACTTTCAGTCTTGTCATCACTCTGATCAACATTAGTGGAATCACCTCTTTCACTTTCAGTCTTGTCATCACTCTGATCAACATTAGTGGAATCACCTCTTTCACTTTCAGTCTTGTCATCACTCTGATCAACATTAGTGGAATCACCTCTTTCACTTTCAGTCTTTTCATCACTCTGATCAACATTAGTGGAATCACCTCTTTCACTTTCAGTCTTTTCATCACTCTGATCAACATTAGTGGAATCACCTCTTTCACTTTCAGTCTTTTCATCACTCTGATCAACATTAGTGGAATCACCTCTTTCACTTTCAGTCTTTTCATCACTCTGATCAACATTAATGGAATCACCTCTTTCACTTTCAGTCTTTTCATCACTCTGATCAACATTAGTGGAATCACCTCTTTCACTTTCAGTCTTGTCATCACTCTGATCAACATTAGTGGAATCACCTCTTTCACTTTCAGTCTTGTCATCACTCTGATCAACATTAGTGGAATCACCTCTTTCACTTTCAGTCTTGTCATCACTCTGATCAACATTAGTGGAATCACCTCTTTCACTTTCAGTCTTTTCATCACTCTGTTCAACATTAGTGGAATCACCTCTTTCACTTTCAGTCTTTTCATCACTCTGATCAACATTAGTGGAATCACCTCTTTCACTTTCAGTCTTGTCATCACTCTGATCAACATTAGTGGAATCACCTCTTTCACTTTCAGTCTTATCATCACTCTGATCAACATTAGTGGTATTACCTCTTTCACTTTCAGTCTTTTCATCACTCTGATCAACATTAGTGGAATCACCTCTTTCACTTTCAGTCTTATCATCACTCTGATCAACATTAGTGGAATCACCTCTTTCACTTTCAGTCTTATCATCACTCTGATCAACATTAGTGGTATTACCTGATTCACTTTCAGTTGTTTAATCACTCTGATCAACATTAGTGGTATTACCTGATTCACTTTCAGTTGTTTAATCACTCTGATCAACATTAGTGGTATTACCTGATTCACTTTCAGTTGTTTAATCACTCTGATCAACATTAGTGGTATTACCTGATTCACTTTCAGTTGTTTAATCACTCTGATCAACATTAGTGGTATCACCTGATTCACTTTCAGTTGTTTAATCAATCTGTTCAGTCCTAATACGCTTTGGACTTCTAGTTATACACGTATCCATATGTAAGGAATACAGATAGTAAAATTAATAATGGAAAAAACTGAGGTATGAGTGTTTGTTTGTGTGTGTGTGTGTGTGTGTGTGTGAGAGAGAGAGAGAGAGAGAGAGAGAGAGAGAGAGAGCGATAACAGAGAGAGCAATTGAAACTTATAAATCAAAAGTAAACCTATCTAGTCTATTTGACGTGAGGCATTCCAATTGTCTATCGCAGATATCAATTTTCTAACGCATTGTTTGTTATAAGTCAGTAAATAGTTCACAATGGCTATTTTATGAAACAAACAACAACAAAAACAGCCAAATGACATACGAAGTAGTAATGCAATTATTGTTGCAATTACATTGTTCCTTATTTATCAACATAATCTCCATGAACATCGAAACATTTATCAACATAATCTCCATGAACATCGAAACATTTATCAACATAATCTCCATGAACATCGAAACATTTATCAACATAATCTCCATGAACATCGAAACATTTATCAACATAATCTCCATGAACATCGAAAGATTTATCAACATAATCTCCATGAACATCGAAACATTTATCCATCATATTATCAGTGTACGGAAACATGCAGTACCGAAGTCTTTGGTCTGCTGTCTGGCTTGGCTTCGTTCGTTCTCAATCTACCGCTCCCAAACCCTGAAAGGGCTTAAGTAGCAGAATGTAGTCCAGAGAGCGGAATGCGTTGTGTCGTAGTTTACAGCCTGACTGCGATATTTGCACCTTTCCGTCCAACACATCCGACTTCAGCAAGCATATTTTGAGTACCGGGTTAGCATTCCCTCTTCGATCCCTTCTCCTTAGCCAGTCTGCCCTGCTCCAGCCTGTTATCCAGGATCGCCGCGTGGAGGTGTAGAAGGATCTTGGCAGCTCTGGTTCGCTGGCTTTGACGCTAGCAGTCAACTATGGGTCGCTGACCACTGCAGCTGCTCAGCATCTTGATCCCGATCTGCTATCTCAAACGTATTTGTACTTCACGTCCAACATCATTGTCATTTGTGAAACGTCTTCCACCAAGGTGTGCACTTAATGCCCCAAGCAGAGGGAAATCGTACGGGAATGTCAGGGGAAATGTTGAATTCGCTGCCACCATAGTTGGACAATTTTGTCCTGGGTAAATCGAGCCGTATGCGATCTGAATTGTTAACGATGAATCATTACTCCTATAGTCAGCAGGCCTGGACGTTTCTTTCGCATTGCACCCTGAAGCATCAGCAGAACTTCCCAGTATGAAACATCATTCACATTGTCATATTTCTTCTGGAAAGTGGTTGACATCCCCCCTCCCCCCCTTCCCCACCGTGAGAATCACAAACACCGTAATCACAACCGTCCCTGCTGATGGCGTAACCTTGAATGCCTTGGCAGAAGGTGAAGAAGTATGGTTTCCTTCCATTGAAGCACGTTATGAATCTGGTTGCTAGTGACGCACACAAGAATCGTCCTAGGAAACAACCGTGCTCAGCATGTACTCTCCTTCATCTACTTACCAACACAGATGATGCCTATTCGGTTCACTTTGTGTTCATCAGTCAGTATTTTGGGTACCCACCGTGAGCATTGTTAACATAATTTTTAAAAAAAAATTGGTTTATAATTACAAAGTAATTTGATCACATAAAAAACCCAACAAAATGTGCCACCCTTTGTTGTACGTTCTATTTTCGTGATTTCTGTTTCCCTCACTTTCCTTCAGCTTTGTTTTTCTACTTTCTGCCTCTCATTGTTTATGTTTATTGAGCTCTTGTCTCGACACTTTTGCCATAAACAAAAACAGCGCTACAACCGAGTAAATGTCAACATTATGATACACTTTACAACAACCCTGGTACATAGATCAAAATGGCTCAAGTCTCACAACCCTATGAACACCCTTCTACCTTGGTCGCGCGTAGACGTTGGCCCACAAATAATATTACGAGGTTTCCGATGTGCTGGAAATCAAAATTTAGAGTATACAAAGACAAGGGACAGGTACTCGTGAGGGCAAGAACATGAGTGAAAGACCCATTGTACCTTACAAAATCCGTAATCAGAGACATAGAACAACATAAATAAAAACAAGTAACTAAACATCATAGTAAGGATGAACTAAAGCACTTAGCTGCGATCATTCGTTATTGATAGGAGCTAGATGGGTGGACTCTAGTAGGTGCAGTATTGATAGGAGATAGATGGGTGGACTCTAGGTGCAGTATTGATAGGAGATAGATGGGTGGACTCTAGTCGGTGCAGTATTGATAGACGATAGATGGGTGGACTCTAGTCGGTGCAGTATTGATAGACGATAGATGGGTGGACTCTAGTCGGTGCAGTATTGATAGAAGATAGTTGGATGGACTCTAGTAGGTGCAGTATTACGAATATTCGAAACTTCACCTGGGTTTTCAGTCTGTCAATATTCGCTTTCAAGACCCAATGTATCGGCTCCTGAAAATATCTTGAGCAATTTCCATGACCCAATTGTGTACAAAAGGCAAACTATATGTCAATTTCAAATTTAAAAAACAATAATCTTTAGTGTCGTCATTTTGGTATGCAGGTAAGACCGTTCTGGTGGATGTCAAACCCGTTCTTTGTTTAAACATGTCTTAATGTGTGGAGATTCTGTTGAAAATAATTATAATTTTCGACTTCCATGCCTTCAGTAGTGACTTTACTTTCCGAGTCCGGCAACGTCACAGAGTTTTGGACCAAAAATCAGTCGATATTGAAGCTCTTTCGTTTGCCGCCAAAAATCATTCGCTATGGAAGCTCTTTCGTTTGCCGCCAAAAATCAGTCGCTATGGAAGCACTTTTCTTTTGTCGGCATGAGATCTTCAAAATTGCATGGTTCTTGGATTCTTGGAAAGTTGTACCTATGTTCGGGGTCTTGTATGGCTCCGCGTTCGCATAAATCGTCGTCAACAAATCCCAATTTTGTAAGTTCGATCTACACCTGGACACTTCCACTGAGTATGGCATGGTATGCTCTGCCGCAAGTTCTTCTTTTATCTCCTTTCATTCTTCACCATATCTTTGACACCATTATTTTTGGTGCAGTTATTGTGATCTGTACAGTGGGAAAAAAAACGTTTTATTGTTTTCAGTCGTCCCCCTTCTGGATTATATATTTTTTAATGCGTTGTCTCTGATCACAGGACTGCGTTATCCTTTCGTTTAGACTTCTGGCGTGACCCATCTCCTGATCTCCGATAAGGCAATGTCAGCGATTGCATAAACGTTTCCCTTTGGTGTTGACTTAAGGCACTCTGTCACAATGCGACATGCCTCATTTACTGCCAAATCGACGTGTCTTGTGTGTGCTGAATCGTTACAAACTGCGGAGTTGCATAGCCCGAGGGTGCGAGAGTCGAAGTGCGCAATACCGTTGGTGATGCTCCCGATGCTATGTTTGTCAACTTACGCAGTGTGTCATTTCCTTCGCTCACTTTTTTGTTTCAGCCGTCTTACAGTGTTCCCTGTAAGACAGTATACGGTCCATTGTAATTCCTAGGTATATAGATGTATCATTATGATCAAGATCGTGACCCTGCAAACTCATTTTAGTTTTCCTTCTCGCTTCTCTGTTCTTCAGGTAGAACGCACATACATGGGTCTTGATTTGGTTCATTTTGAGATGATTATCCTCAAAGTACTCACTCGATCTGTGAAGGGCTTCAAGGAGTTTAAACTTCACTTAATGAACCACTTTCCTTGAGCAGTAACCGCCGAGTCGTCTGCATATATGAATTTCCTGGTGTATGGACTGATAGGTTGATCATTGATGTAAACATTGTATAGCGTAAGTACCAGAACACTACCTTGCACCAGACCATGTTTTTGCTTCCTCCAGCGACTACTTTTATTTTGCAATGTCACGTTAAATTGTTAATTCTTTAGTAGACATTTAACCACCTGAGTCAGCTGCCATCTAGGACATCTACTTGCTGTTTTTATAGAGATATACAAAAAGGAAGAAACAATTATCATATTTGTATGTGAGTGTGTATATTTGTGATTGTGTGCAAGCGTTGTGTATTTGAATATGCTTGTATTTGTGTCAGTATGTGTGCGTGCACATATATGGCCTAGGGATATACCTTGAAATGGTGGCGACGGACAATAATTACTTCTGTGTTTTGCTCATGTTTAGGATTAATTTTGGATCCTCACAGTCTTCTGCACACAACCCAGGGGTCTTTGTCGGCGACTTCGGGGTAATAGATCTCGTCTACGCTGATGACGTTGTCATACCGGACTACTATTCTCAGGCCCTGGTAGGCCCCCTAGAGGCACTGGATTGATCCGCTACCCACCTAGGCTTGCACATCTCCTGGACGAAGACGAAAATCCAAAACCTCAGCAGGAGCCCTTCTGCGCTGAGCATCACCGTGAACGACAATCCTGTTGCAGCCACCAAGAACTTCGTCTACCTCGATAGCAGACAGTCCTCTGACGCACGCAGCATTCACAACATTACCCGAAGGATGGGCTTAGTGGCTTCATCTATGCACTCTCTCCACAGAGTCTGGTCCCAGCAAAGGCTCTCAATGGAAACCAGTCTTCGTATTTACTCCTCCTGCATTGTCCACATTCTTCTGTGTGGCTCCGAGTCATGGACACTACTACAACAGGACCGGCAGCGTCTTGAGGCCATCGATCTGCGCAACCAGAGGCGCATTCTCGGGATCGCCTGGCATGACATGATTTCCAACAGGGAAGTAGTTCGATGTACTCAACTTGCAGGCATTGTATCAACGATTGATCGCCGTCGGCTCTCTCTCTCTCACACGCTCACTCTCTCTCTCTCTCTCTTTTTCGATCACGTTGTTCGCCATTCCCTGGAAGTCCCAGCCCACGAGATGCTCCGGCAGGCAGTGGGGGCGAATTACGGGAAGAAGACGTACTCATCCCTGAGACGTACTCGGTGCCGCCCTCACAACACCTGGCTAAAACATATCCACACCTCCCCAACAGATTTGCCTGGGACGCGGCCATCAGACTGTCATGGACACGGTCATTCGACGCGACTGGCTTTGGTCGCCTAAACGTACTACTGATTTGATTGTTGTGGTGTAGTAAATAGAGTAGATACCGTCCGTTTATTTCCCCTCGCAAGAGGAGCAGCAATTTTCAAATTCGAGAAGTATCGATATATTCGTTAGTTTCATGATTAACCTGGCCGGAAACACACACGTGGTCACGTGGTTGCCGTGATGTGAACCTTTACACTAACATTCCTGCCTGCAGTACCTCTTTACAGGAAACGATTCTGGAGTAAATCCTTAGGGAAAATCTGGGTGTGTGTGTGTTCGTAGACGTCTGTTTCACGTTCTATCTGAATCCCTGACATGTTTATCAGTACACCTAATGAGGCTCATGACGAGTAATGGGCAATACTGTCGTCATTGTCCTACCAACTGCCGTAAAACGATCTGACGGTTTGACAAGCTTGCTCAGACCTGCTGTCTCCAACCACGTGGCGGAACTAATGATCACATTTTCTCTGCTCTACCAGAGAACAGCCTCTTCGACTTGGCAGTGCCTCATTCCGTTACCTGCACGTATTGACGCGCTGCAGGAAATAAATCTTCGTGCCCTACCCCCTGTGTCTTGAATTATAAATAGGCGGATTGATATACAGCGACTACAGATTAAAAAGATAGCTGTAGATTAAGTATACAGCTATTATAAATGGCATGTCATTTAATTATTGGCGCCCAGACCGTCTAATTGAATGAAACAAAGTTCTGCGGCGTCGCATGGAAGACTGGGTCGGTTGGGCGTTCCGTCGATCATCTTAGCGATTTGTTTACACGACTGACGAACAATATCTCCATTGTCCGTGACCGACCGCGCGGTTGTCCGCAAGATACTGGTAGGGGAGAGTTATCGTGACAGGAGATAAATAAGAAGTTGACAAATTTGTTAATAACGGCGTCAATGCCAGGGCGTGGCTTGTAGTGGCAGATTTGCAAATGGTCATCCACTTAGGACTGATGCGAGCTGCTGAAGGCGTTCCTCGGCAGACTTGCTAGTGTTTCCCTTCCCAGCGGGTCGGAGCCGGCGGTCAGATGGGGTTTGGATATGGTTGGCTGGCAAACTCTCTTACGTAAATTATTGCTTATAAAACTGGTTAACAAATGAATCCAGGACTCCTAATCAAGCTGAGTGAGTAGGGTCAATCCAAATGTAGTGGGTCAATCCAAATGTAGTGGGTCAATCAAAATGTAGTGGGTCAATCCAAATGTAGTGATGGATCCATACTCCTATGAGTAGAGCAACGGGTTTATTAATAATAATAGTTATAATAGTAGTAGTGGCCTCTTCCAGTCTGACTGACTACAAGCTGATGCGCCCCTGGAGTCGTAGTAGTAGTAACCAAATTTAATCATGACTGACTATATGATGATTCGACCCTAGGGTAGTTGTAGTTGCAACTTTCAGTCATGACTGACTATCGGGTGATGCGCCCCTGGGGTAATATTAATAGTCATTTCCAGTCATGCCTGACTGCATGATAATACACGGCTTGAGCAGTATTTGTTGCCCCTGTAAGTAATGGCTGACTATAGGTGATGAGCCCTCTTAGTCAACAGCCTCCCCTGGTGGGGTGACACTGCATCTCGAAGCTGATAGACCTCTCTAGCGTACACGTTTGGGCATCTTTCATATGGAGAACAATGTGTTGATTGTACACTATACCCACCTCCCACCTCACCTACATCAGTGTAGTTAATTGATCCAGGAGAACCACATTAGCAGGTACAGTCCGGTATCCAGTATCCTACCAGTAGTCCGTGCAGCGTTGTCAGAATAGCAATGAAACCGCCAGTAAACTGCTTTAGAGACTTCAGAGATTGTTTTTCTCAATGTTTACAACCAAAGATTTACATGTTCACGGGTGTTCTGCAAAGTCGCAAACAAATATGTGTGTGTGGTGTGCATGTGCGTGTGTGTGCGGGTACGTGCGTGTGTGTATATCTGTGTGTGTGTACGCTCAAGTATGTGTATATGTATATATCAGAACTAATTGACCTCTGTGTTAAACTCGTGTCTTCAACTAATGCATTCCGTGTGACCAACTCCTAAAGTTGTGACGTGCCCATATCTACCGAAGTTGTCGAAGCTTAAAGGGCCTACAAGACAGAGTGTCCTGCATTATGACCAATCCCCAATGGGCGTCTCGTACATGTATGGTAGGTTAGTGTTGCTAACCTTTATTCCAGTTTTTGCGGACCCCGTTGTGGCTGTGTGTATGTATACGTCTAAATACATACGGGCATGTCAACACTGTATGACTAGGAGAATGACATGACCCAGGCAAATCTTAGAAACAATCATTGGTTACCGTGATGGGACAGACATTAGATGCAGTGGAAACATTCCTCTCCCTCAGAAGCATTATGTTGGTTGGTTGGTTATTGATCCTGCGGCCTGTGAGCTCATGCCCTTTTGCACAATGCCAGGTAGTGGTATCGGCTAGTGTTTTGAGATGTTGTTTAGTTCCGTACAAAGTGTTCCACTTGTCTGACATCGCAAGAAGGAGATCTTTCCTAACACGGAAAGCACTGGCTATTCAAAAAGAAGCACGCGGTTGAGACCAGTGTCTGTTGCTGGTGAGATGGCTAATAGAATAGCAAAGACCAGCACATCTTTTGGTCGAAACCACTCGACAATGTGGGAACGTCGAGGAATCAACATAATGACAAAGCTGAATGTACAGCTTGCCGTCATTCTTTCGACCCTGCTCTGCGAGGGGGGGAGCTTAACTATCTCTCACAGATACCACGAGGTTAAATTTGTTCCACACGGCTTGTCTGAAACTTGTCCTGCATTTCCGCTGGCATGATCATATTACAAATAATGAAGTAATATCTAGAGTCATCATGTCGGTCATTCGTGAACTTTTGCAGACAGTGTAACTGAGATGGGCTGGCTCCTTTGCTCGAATGCCAAGCGAAAGGCTCACAGAGACGTTTTTTAAGGAAGACGATTACGGGGATCCAACAAAAGTGATTCAGTGACAGTCTGAAAGAGTCTCTTAAGTTCTGCCATATAGACATTCCGAACTGGGAAAACCTGGTTCAAAATCACGCTGCCTGGAAAAAGGCAGTAAAAATAGACTCAGTCAGGGAGCGACACGTGTGCAGTCAGTGAGGGACGCCGTGTGCAGTCAGCGTGGGACACCGCGTGCAGGTAGCGAATGACGCCGTGTGCAGTTAGTGAGGGACACCGCGTGAAGGCAGCGAGGGACGCGAGGGACGCCTGTGCAGGCAGCAAGGGACGCCGTGTGCCGATAGCATGAGATAGACGAGCGACCAGATCTTCTTGGGCACATGGAATGCCAGCAGCAGCTTCAGGCCATGGCTGCTGGTCGCACCATAGCACTGTCCGCGATGTATTGGCTTGTTCAGTCAAGAGCGTACTGACACCTCAAGGATGTGTTATATACACTGAATCAAATGTAAGTGCGGATGGGGAGGGAAGAGTAGGACTTCGTAACATTCCAATCATGCTGCAACAGGCCACCAAAAATGGTTGTACACGTAAGACCAATACTACTGAAACCACAACTACACATGCTCGAATACAGTCTTCCTGTGAATAGCTAGCTCTAATAGTGACCACGTGATTCATTTGGAACAAAAAGACGAAAATAATGAAAATGAATATGATTGTGAATGTCGTAACTTAATACAGTGCATATATATCGTAGAGCGGGACCCAGCTTGAATCCCAACCTCCACGGGAAATAATAATTAACCTATCGAATGTTCGACTTAATCTGTTCGACTTACGACGGCTCGACTTACGACGGCTTGACTTATTACGGCTCGACTTACGACGGTTCGACTTACCACGGCTCGACTTACAACGGCTCCACTTACGACGGCTCCACTTACGACGACTCGACCCTACGACGGCTCCACTTACGACTGCTCCACTTACCACTGCTCGACTTTCGCAGGCTCGTCTTACGACGGCTTGACTTACAAAGGCTCCACTCACGACGGCTCGACCTACGATTATTGGACCTTGTGGTTTTATCTGAACCAAAGCGTAGCAGTGTAGGCCCCATGTGTTCTAATGTTCGGGTGCGCTATGAATTTCACGGACAGAAATTGAATCAGTGAGGGGTTAATCACTGCGGGAGAGTTGAATCAGGGAGTGTATAGGTAAGAACAGATCACGGAATAAGTGAGTCAGTGAGTCAGAGACTGTATAAATGAGAGTGGATCACGGAATAAGTGAGTCAGTGAGGAAGAAAATCAGTGAAAGGTAGTCTAATCATTGAAAGAGTGAGCGAGTCACCGCATTCAAGCAGGCTCATCCGCCATAAATGTCACAACAAAATTATCAAAGTTAAACGATTTTTGTACACACGATCTTATCATATCTGTCTTGTATTATGTTTATTCTGAGAGAAATCCATTAAAAAAAAAAAAAGACAAAGCCACATATTTACGGATAGAAAAGTGTGCGTCAGGTGGAGGGATGGAACGCACTGGGAGAGGGAAACTATTGCGTCTCCTGTCAGGGAGGGAACGTACGAGATGGATTTTAAAATTACCTTCTTATTTTCAAAAAGTTACAGAAATAAATGATGACTCTTTAGTCACTTGTCCCGTGAGGAGGTGGGACAACTTGAGTGCATGGGTGATCATGGTAGTTATGTTGGCGGGAGTCTGTTTCTATTTGTAGGTTCAACCAAGCGGAACAGGTCCCAAAAGAGACACGCCAGACTAAAAGTGCACACGTTTTGGAGGCTGATTAGGGCTTACAACCCAAGCATAGAAAACATACTTTGTGACAGAAATCGCAACAGAAAATCAAAATACAATTCCTCCTGACTGGATGTTTGATGATCTTGCAGCAGCAAGGAATATGACGCGACTTGATGACAAACTTGCCAGGGGACGTCAAGTATCCCACAAATCTTCTGACGACGAACGCACACACCAGAATAGGATCAAACAACGCCAGGAGTATTTAAGAAACGGATAAGGCGATGCAAGTTAGTTGTCAAAGGAAATTAAACGATACTAGCTAAGTCTACTGAGTCTTGCAGAGGTAAGATGGAGTGTTGCAGGATCCAACACACTAAGTACAGAGGTAAGATGGAGTGGTGCAGGATCCAACACACTAAGTACAGAGGTAAGATGGAGTGATGCAGGATCCAACACACTAAGTACAGAGGTAAGATGGAGTGGGGCAGGATCCAACACACTAAGTACAGAAGAAATCATCATGCATGTAGGGTACGAGAAGGAAGACGACGCACACACAGAGGGGGTCACCTTCACGTTGTCAATAGAAGCGAGGAAGGCACTAATAAAGCGGGAACAAAGATCACACAGAACAATAACAGCAAGATTTAAGTCAATACGAAGACAAACAATAATCATATAGTTATATGGGCCCAGCAAGCAATGCTGGTGTCAAGGCCAAACTTGAATTCGTTGATATGCTCCGAGAAGTGAGATCAAGATAGTCATGGGAGATCTGAATGCCAAAGTTCAACGAGACAGCAATTATGAAAGGATTATGGGTATAGATGACATCATCCTCATCAGGTGCCGTGCCGGTTGGCGTTGGCGATCATAGACCTCCATCCGTTTCTATCGCGTGTGTTGTTTGCCCACTCTGTTGTTGATTATTACCCATGCCATTCTCTCAGACTGTCGACGATCTTCTCTCTCAGCATTCCTCTGTTTCTCTTTTTTGCTATCTTGCCAGTTGTCACAACGTGCTCAAAGCCAAGAACTGGACAACGATGATTAAAGAAGAATGCTAGTTGACGCAACAATATTCGCCTGACCTGGTCTGGGAAGATGTTTCGTTAACTCACGTCCTTCTTTAAACATCGTTTACCAGTTCTTCACTCTTGTCTTCCACACATTTTTTCTCACCATACACTGCCTGCATTCTGCGATGAATGTCAACTGGTCGACATCCTTCAGCTGTTAGAAACCGAATCACCGCTCGCTGACCAACTCTGGACGGATTCCGTATCACACCCACCATGTTTTCAACTATCTGCTGAGGAAACTATGAGTCGGAAGATTATGCATTTTTGCAAACTTGACGGTTGGTATGTGCTGTTTACACCAGAAGTGACGTCATCATGCGCATCGTACGTTTAACTTAACTTAACTTAACGTTTTTATACTGGTTTAGAAGACCCTGCAGAGTCTGTATACAACCAGTTACATTTACATCACCTTGCTCTAAAAGCTATGCGCATCCAGTTTATTCTTAAATGCATTAACTGTCCCTGCCTCCACTACCTCCACTGGCAATGCATTCCAAGCAGACACCACTCTCTGACTAAAAAAATATTTCCTAATATCTAACCTGGACCTCTCTTTAGTCAGCTTGTAGCTATGCCCTCGCGTTATTGTAGGTGGCTGCATTTAAAAAAAACTTGTTATAGTCTAATTTATCGATTCCCCTGATCATCTTATAAACCTGTATTAAGTCACCACGAATTCTTCTCTCTTCGAGACACTGTAGGCCGGTTTTTCTGAGTCGATCCTCATAACTGTAATTCTGGAATCCCACTATCATCTTTGTCGCTCTTTTTTGGATTCTTTCTAGCATGTTTATGTCCCCTCTATGATAAGGACTCCACACCTGTACACAGTACTCCAATCTAGGTCTAACTAAAGCTTTATACAGTTTGACGATCACTTCCTTGCTCCTATGTTTAATATGTCTTTTTATCATACCTAACATTGCATTTGCCTTTTTCACTGCTACCTTAACTTGCTCACGAATGTTTGCTTGTTGCAGTTTGTCTCGTTTGATTTGAAAACACCTCGTGGGTGTATATGTATATGTATATGTATATGTATATGTATATGTGAACTAACTTTACTGAACAGCTTCGTGTAGGATTCAAATATTCATTCCCGACCTGAACACAAATTGAGGCATTCAGTGCACGAATGGACACTCAAAAGTGCAGAATCAGGAAGCACGTAGTTCGAACCTTTTTACTCCAGTTTCTACTTGATACAGCTTTATCGATACGCACCGCCAAACTCTGACGTCACAAACTCGGAAACCCGCACAAACGCAGCATCCAGACCATAGTGCGTATAGTGCGTCTACTAGCACAAAATAACCAGAAGAAATGAGATACGCAATTTTCGTGTTTGTATTGTTCACTGTTGGAGGGTTTAAATTGTTAAATAACCCGAGAACAGAAAGTCGCAGAAAGATGAAAATAGACTGACCTAGGAGTAAAGTCAAAATGATCTATGCAAATCTCACGAACCTTGGGGCATAACGTCACCGAGTTCTTAGCACGGCGGACAAACAAATAGATATATTTTGAATCTAAATATAATTTATTTTAATTGTGTGTGTGTGTGTATGTTGTATAAATGAATATGTGTATGTATGTAAATAATTGTTATTATAGTACAAAATATCATAGTATTTTAAATATAAATTGTTATGTTTAAGAATGACTCGATGAACGACTGTTTCCCATCCAGCCTCATATGTCACATGTGCGAGCTTGTCAAATCGCTCGTACATTTTCTGTAGCTGATGTGTCTGTAGAGATATTAGCTAGTGCTGGATTGATACAGTTTTTACAGCTGGACTGTTTTGTGGCATTTTTCAAGTGGTGTATTTACGCGTGGCACTTGCTACAATTAATCTCCTCCTAACGGTTGGTTGTGTTGATTCACCTGCCATCTATGTCGTGTCAAATTGTGCACACCATCAGTTTGTTTCGCGCCTCACACGTACACCCCTCACAGAATCGACATTTATCATTAATGAACTAATACTGTAAGTTGGTCTTTGGGCCAAGGAAAATAATAACTAACTAAATGAATGAACACAATACGTTTTGAACATACCGTTTAAAAGCTGATGTTCAGGCCGCACTGAAGATTTCACGCCGGATTTAGTATTTGGGTTTCAAATACTGAATATACAACTTAACCTATGCCTTCAAGCATTCTTCTCTATCTATGGTCTAACTTTGAATTGACAAAGTCAATGCATTGTTCAAGTTCATTTTCTTCATCAATGTAGTTATTTTAACCCCTTTTTGGTCTATCTGCAAAGCTGTGTGAGAAAGGAAAGGGCATTTCAGCTATTAGTTTCAGGTGCATTAGGGTGTAAAGGGTTAAGGAGGATGTAGCATTCAAATTAAACCCGTACAGAAGAACTGCACGTCAGTCGAACTGTACAATATGAAAGAAACAATAGTAATTTACCGGTCACATGATCTCAAGCTTCCTACACCTCTCCCTTACCACTACACAACCTCCCCCCTGGCGTGCCCCACTGCCCATATCTATGCCTTCATAATAACGTCTAATTATGTCTTGAAGTTACATTACACACTTATATTCCTTCTTTCTGTTCTTCCGCTACCATGATCCAAAAAGGGATTTGCAAGTAGCATGATGTTGTCCGAAGAACGGAATGCGTTTTGTCGTAGTTTACAGCTTGACTGCGATGTTTGCACATTTTCGTTCGACGTATCTGACTTCAGTATGGCCTTTTTGGTTACCGGCTCAGCCTTACCTCTTCGATTCCGTCTCCTTAGCCAGTCTTTTCTGGAGGTGTAGAATGATCAGGGTCGCTAGCCATGACGTCAGCATTGGGTCGTTGATCGCTACAACTCATGCACTGCTGAATATCTATATACCAAACGCTTAAATTAAAGACGAATGCAAGCGAAAACGTACACTTGAATTGCTATGATCCATGAATAGCGGTAAAATGGAATACGTTTTGTTGAACTTTTGATCTTCAAAGAAGGCTGTGATCGCTAATTATTAAACTTCCTGTAGAAACAGCTGGGCTGATTGCAAGTGACGTCTGAAATGTCACATTGAGACTATTGGTTACCAAGTGACGTTATTACATATACAATGCAGCACATACATTAGCTGTGAGACACGTTTGTTGTGAGAGTAATTTACGCTCATTGATAACATACAATACACTTGTCAATCAACAAAAATAAACATAGAGCCAAACCTAAAGAATTATAAAGTCTAATAGCTTAGAAAACATAAATTGAGGCTCAAAATACATAACGGAGCTAAAACAAAGATTTCCGATAGCATAAGACCAATATCCTACAATACTGAGCACATATATTATAACACATAATACACATAACATCACGTTACCGATCACGTAAGTTTAGCCCGTAATAAGTATCGCACATTACAAAGCGTATAGCACACAATATGTAATTTCCGTCAAACATAACATAATGTGTGCTACACAATACCCAAAGCACAATTATAATTTGATTCCCAAAAAACACAAATTGTAGCACATAATACGTAACCTATTAAATAATTAATAATTCAGAGAAAAGTACACATCGCAAATAGCATAAAATAATAACAGATCTATATCTATAAACGAGAATGTGTGTATGTTTGCAAAGACAACGCATGTTACTCATGCAAAACCGCATTTCGGCTCCAAGATTACACGTTTACGGCGTAGTGATATTTCATTACTTTGTATTCACGATCTAACCAAACAACGATCTAGTCAATTTTTGTCAATTTATTGATACTATTTACAAACCAAGACAGAGAATTATGGATGGTAACCCTTAGAACCTAAATCGAGGAGATGGTGCGCATGGTATGCGTAAATGGTATGCTGAAATCCCATTACACGTCTTCCCCAAATTGTGGTCCTGACAGATTTTTAAAGCAAATTGTTTTTGTCAAACAAAATTGAAGTAGCCTAATTTATTGAAAGTGAATTTGAAATGGGTTTTGTTAAACCAGGATCAAATTGTCATTCAACACGAGACTTGACGAGAGGCAGGTTGGACGCACGAGTATGCTGCATATCATATCCTTGAAGACCTGGACATGGAGGTCGTTGAGACTGGCGCGTGTGGGAGTGATGAAGAAATGGTCAAGGTGGTAGACAGGGAACAGGGGTTAGAGATGACGAGCGTTCGTCGGGTTGAGGAGCGAGACTGACCGAGTGACGGGCGAATGGTCGGAGCGTGAGGAGGTGATAGATTGGGTGTTTGTGGGGCTTGTGGCTAGAGATGGCTGGTTGAGGAGAGAGACTGAACAAGTCACGGGCGATTTGTCGGGGGGGGGGGGGGTTGAACGTTTGGGGTGGGGGAGAGATGGGCTGGTTGAGGAGTAGATGATGGGTGTACGGATAGGCGCAAGCTAGATTGGCTGGACGAGGGGTGGGTTGAGCGGAGGGGGGGGGGGGAGTGTTGGTAGAGATGAGGGTGAAGAGATGGGTCGGTTAAGGGAAAAACAGATGGGAGGGTTGATGGGAGATGAGAGGGTGGTAGGGTGGGGGGTCAGGAGAGAAGAGGTGATAGGGTTGAGGAGAAGGTAAGGTTGAAGAACTAGAGAAGGGACGTTTGAGGGGAAAATGGTTGAAGGGAGAATATATAGAAGGGTTGAGGGGAGAAGTGTTGGGGGAGGGGGTTGAAGGGAGGAGAGATGGGAAGGATGAGAGAGAAGAAACGGAAGGATTTGTTTTTAAGGGAAGAAGTGTTGGGAGGATTGAGGGGAGAAGAGATTGGATGGTTGAGGGTAGAAGTGTTGGGAAGGATTGAAATGGAAAGGGATTCGACGATTTAGAGGGAAACGTGAAGATGGAAGGATTGAGAGGATGCATGATGGCTTAGTTTAGAGAAGAGAGGAGGGATTGAGGGGAGAGGTATTGGATTGGTTTGAAGAATAGATGTGAGTTTTGGGAGGAATAAGATGAAGGAAGGAGTAAGTAGTGCGAGTGAGGAAATGATGTGCGCGTTGGAGGACGAGGAGGAAGTTAAAAAGAATGTGCTGGAGTGGTTGGGTGCGGAGATATTTTTTGAATGAACTACTTTTATCAAAGTTACATGTACACCAACATGTTATCAATAATAAGGAATATTACTCCGCAGTTTCTGTACCATAGACACACGACAGGCGCAACAGGATTAGCAACACCATTTGTTGCCACACGAACTGCATATTAATAATACCTTTGATAAAATCCACATAGATATAAACTTCCAAATTATTTGGGCAATTTCAAACTTACACGCCGATATACGAAGCACCCAACAGAAACTAATTATCAACACCTGCCAAGCAAGTCTATTTAAAAGTGTAAATCCTTCCAGACACGCGAATGTTTGCCTTTTGAAGTTGTATTTGCTTTGGAAATATTATTTTTGCAGGATGTGTTGGAAGAGGATTTTGTTGCTGCTTATTTAAAACACACTGGCGTAAAAATGTTCTAATTCAAACATTTGTACACGTCTAGAAACTGAGTGTTAACGGAAGCAAATATCAAGCTAATTTTCAACAGATCAAGCAGCGGGACATGATTCGTAGAAGAGGTTTCACCCTGGGGGCAACTCTGCTCTCCCCTCTTATCTCACTCTGTTTCATTTGACTCTGTCCTACAGTCACACTCTAGCACAACTTTCACACGCGCCCTCATGGTGAGGCCCTTCCATTGCACCTTGGTTGGGCTAGCTTCTGAGGGCGCACACACCTAGCATAGGTACATACAGACGCACACATGCATCCAAGCACTGGTTTATGCGTCCTGATATCGCCCAATGGACTACGGTCTGGGGTGGAAAATGGCGCGCCTCCGCCAGTAGAAACTAGTGAGGCAAACATCTAAGCAACAACAAACAACAAGCAGCAGGGGCAACGCAAGAGTGATTGAGTCGTGAGATGTCGATGGAGAAGAGAGAAGATGCTGCCAGTTTGAATTTGGTTGAAGAGCTTTATTCCATGAAATAACATAACTCTTAATGAGAATTGAAAATGCTTCAAGCGACCAAAGTGAAAGATTGAATAGGAGTGTGCAATGTCTTTACGTACGTTATGTTTGACCTCACCCTGCAGCTATCTCTATTGTGTGACATGGATATTAATATAGAATATCTTTACTTGTGCTTCGCCCGAGCCCACCTCGACGATTATCTTTGGTGTAGTACCTGGTACTGGAATTCTTTGTTTTTTTCAAAAATGTATTATTAAAATTGAATAGAAACTTGTGCATATTTATCTCTTCTAACTTTCTTCTTCTTTTCGTAATATTTTTTTCTTTTTTGTGTTTTTAAAAAATACTTTGTCATTACATTGTTTTTCTTCTTCAAATTATTTTAATTCTTCGTCTTCTCATTCTTCTTCTTCTTTTTCTTCTTCTTCTTCTTCATTTTCGTC
Source organism: Ariolimax columbianus (assembly GCA_036924085.1). Taxonomy (NCBI): domain Eukaryota; kingdom Metazoa; phylum Mollusca; class Gastropoda; order Stylommatophora; family Arionidae; genus Ariolimax; species Ariolimax columbianus. Next base: position 111,234,038 of record JAVGWX010000006.1, on the reverse strand, counting down.
TTCTTCTTCTTCTTCATCTTCTCCTTCTCCCCTCCTCCTCCTCCTTCTTCTTCTTCGTCTTCTTCTTCATTGTTGTTCTCCTGTTTTGTTTCCTTATGCTAGTTGTTTTTGTTCCCGAACGTCTTCTCTAGTTATCTTTTCTTCATTTGCTCCGCCTGTTGGAGACGCCTGCTGCGGGGTGGGTAGCTGAACGGGCTCTATATTTTAGAGGATAGCTGCCAACAGCCATAATTCGTCATAAAGTTGCGTGTACAGAAACAAAAATAAAGCTAACCTCTTCACCATGTGAAGACACAACAGGTCAATTATTTGACTGTCAAAAAACTGGATTACAAGGATAAACAGATAGAAACCGTGTGGAACAATATGACGACCTGGCACAGACTTCTGTTTATTGATCTATGAAACATTGGAAGTATCAACTGAAAGGGGAACATAAGCTGGGAAGAAATGAAGAAATACAAATAGGAGATCCTGGTTCTCACAGAAAGTAAGATAAATGAAAAGGAAAGGGGCGGGGCAATGGGAAAGGGGGAGGGGGTATCATGAATCAGAGGGTAATATGGTTCTCTACAGGCTGGTTCGTACAATCAACACATGCGAAGTTGGATTAAGCTGTATTGTAGCCAGAAGTCCAAGGGACACGATCATGTTCTGGAAATTGATCTCTCGGCGCATTCTGGTACTGGACCTTAAAGAGGTCTTCTTCGTCAATATCATCATCGTTCATGTGTCGAATGAAGAGGATGGAGCAGATGATAAGTGCCAAGGAGACATTTTTGAAGCTACTGAAATAAGCAGTGGGCGGTTGTAATGACGAAATGATCTTTCTTATAGATTTCAATGCCAGAGTGGGAATTGATCAATCGAAATGGTTTGGGTTGATTTGGACATATGGTGAAGATGTTCTGAATGACAATGACATCTTCAGTGAGCAAAACATTGTCACTGCAAATAAAATATTCCCTCACAATCGGACATACACGATGTGAACTGACATGGCATTAGACATTCATCATTGATTATGCTATCGTGAGGAAAGAATAACAGTTTGTGAAGGATGCTAGAGTATAGAGAGGACAAGAAATTTGAAGTGACCACTATCTCGATCTACAAAGAGACAACCAAAACAGTAGCTTCACCACCACAACACTCACAATCAAGCCAACAACGAAACACCTGGGAAGGAGAAGTTAGCATGAAGACCTACAAGCTAAGTAAACCAGAAGTTAGGACCAGATAACAGACATATCAGAAGCTGTGACAAGTGCTGACGATGTAAAGGTCCTCTGGTTACAGTTCAAAAGCATCATCGTGGTAGCTAGTACAGAAACATGTAAAGAAGAAGCACTGGTGGAAAGAAGAAACACTGGTGGAAAGAAGAAGTACTGGTGGAAAGAAGAAGCACTGGTGGAAAGAAGAAGTACTGGTGGAAAGAAGAAGCACTGGTGGAAAGAAGAAGTACTGGTGGAAAGAAGAAGCACTGGTGGAAAGAAGAAGTACTGGTGGAAAGAAGAAGCACTGGTGGAAAGAAGAAGTACTGGTGGAAAGAAGAAGTACTGGTGGAAAGAAGAAGTACTGGTGGAAAGAAGAAGTACTGGTGGAAAGAAGAAGTGGAGAGGATGATTAAGGAAAGTAAAGAGGCAATGAAACAATACCTGAAAGACAAGAAAACAGTGCACAAAGCGAGACATTAATACACACGCGCACACATACACACTCACACACACATGCACATATATACATACAGAAAAGCTCATGCACGCACAGGCATACATATATACACACGTTGACACATATACACACATACACACACACATACATACGCACACACACATAGACACACACACTCATCGCCTGTCCGTCTTCATGTCTTTCTCTCTTGCCATTTCTCTCGTTTCCTCTTTTGCGCGCTAACCCCAACACTCTGACTCTTTCTGTCTGTTTGTCTTTCTCTCTCCCCTTCTCTTAGTTTTGTCAGTCTATCTCCATTTCTTTCTTCTGCCGCCTCCCATTCCTCCGTTTCTCGTATTTCGTCTTGTTGCTGTCTCTGCCTTGTCTCACTCGGTCGCAACCCCACCGTTCTCTTTCCATTGCACTGTAGATTGCTCATCCCTCCAGTCTCTCCTAACCGTAACGTCGGGACTTACATTATCAAACCGTCACCTCACAAGGTAAGCGACTGAGACAGCGCATATCATCGCTTTTACGTGCATCATTTACTGCGTATCTACAGTTTTTCCCATCTTCAGAGACAGCTGGAGATCACGATCATAACCATGTTCAATATCAGGTGTTCGATGTAAGGTTAGCTAGATGACTTACGTTGTCAGGTATTCAATTTCAGGTCAGAGTAATTGCATTGTCAGGTGTTCAATTTCATGTCAGTTAGATGAATTAAATTGTCAGGTATTCAATTTCAGGTCAGAATAATTACATTGTCAGGTGTTCAATTTCTTGTCAGTTAGTATAATTACATTATCAGGTGTTCAATGTTAGGCTATTTAGATGACTTACATTGTCAGGTATTCAACGTTAGGTCAGTACGAATAATTACATTATAAGATTTTCAATTTTAGGTCAGTTACAATAATTACATTGTCATGTGTTCAATTTCAGGTTAGCTATATGACTTAAAGTGTCAGGTATTCAATTTCAAATCAGTTAGAATGATTACATTGTCAGGTGTTCAATTTCAGGTCATTTAGAAAAATTACATTGTCATTGTTCAATGTTAGGTTAGCTATATGACTTAAAGTGTCACGTATTCAATTTCATGTCAGTTTTAATAATTACATTATCAGGTATTCAATTTCAGGTCAGAATATTTACATTATCAGGAATTCAATGTTATGTTAGCCAGATGACTTATAGTGTCAGGTATTCATTTTAAGGTCATTTAGAATAATTATATTGTCAGGTCTTCAATTCTATCTCTGTCACTATATACTTCTCATTGGCTCCCTCTCTCTCCCTCTCTTTCTCTCTTTCTTTGTTTCATTTTATTTCTTCCAATACTTTCTTTCTCCCCACTTCGCTATGGTTTCCATCACTCTCCCGCTCATTTCGCTTTTTCCCATTCTCACTCTCTCGTTCTTTGCTTTTTCTCTCTCTTTTATCTCTCCACCTATCTCTCTCTCGTGCGCTTATCACTCCCACTCATTTCTCCCCCCTCTCTCACTCACTCTCTCTTGCTCCTCTTTTTCGTTTCCTTCTCTCTCGTTCTCTTATTTTTCTCCCTAACATCTTCCTTTCTTCTTTCCTCTCACTTCTCCTCTCTTCTTTTCTTCATGTGCCCCAGCTCGTTTCTTTCTCTTTCGTTTTATTCTCTCTCCCGGTTTGTTTTTCCTCCCCTTTCTCTCGCGTTCATATTTTTTTATCTTTTGCCCTTTCTCATTCCATTTCTCCGTTGTCCTTTCTCTGTCTCCTATCTCGTTCTCCTCTCTCTCCCCAGCTCCTTTTACTCACTCACTATCCCTCACTTATTCTTGTCCTTCATTGTATTCTCACCCTCCCTCCGTCTCACTCAGTTAAAGCACTTCATGGCTGTTGTGTCTACTTTTGGTGAAGAAACAGCCTCTTCAACCACAGACACAGTCATTTTGGTCATACTAGCACTAATAATCTAGTGTGTGGATGCAGCTATGCTTGTCTTGAACTGTTGTACTGCGGTGTAGTGCTTCCGTTTAAACGCACTCGTTCCACCATTTGTCCAAACTCTGCCAGGTCCAGCCTCAAAACCACACCAACCCCATCGTCTCCACCGACTCATTCCTTCCCCAACGCCCAAATTATGTGTGTCTGTGTGTCTGTGTGTGTGCATGATGTGCGCTGGGGCAGAGAGTTCAATGCATCCGGAAAAAAATATATTCATGAACATTTAATAGGTAAATGACACAAATGTTTTATTATCAATATTTATATATCTATTTACAAAGCGGTTAAAGTACACACCCTGTAATATATTTGTCAATTTGTCCATGTTTCTCGTAAAATATTTCCCAGCAGCCAAATCTACATGACCATTGACAAACTGGGATACAAGAAAGGAAAGTTGACATTCTGCTAACCGAGAATAGTGACTCATGTCAAGGGAAACAAGCGCTTTCTTTGCTCTCCTCCACTCAGGGATGATCGATTGTGAGTACAGGTGGCAGGCGCGATAACAAGAAGGCGTAAACATAGAAATACGCAATCCACTTTTGTTGACATTCTTGGCATTGATTAGTCTGTAAATAAATAAACAAACATAACTATTGCCAAATGGATTGTCGAACACGTGACACTTGTCAGGTTAAACCTGTCTGTTATCTTAAGGAGAATCCAATGTTACTCAGCTGCAAACTGGCGTATGACTTGCAGTAAAGGAAAGTAAGATAATGACACTAGTTCACACCCTACGTCTTTCACAAAAGGCCGTGATCTCATAACTTTAAGTCTGTACATCCTCACCCTCCACGATTGTGTCTCATATGGCACTCCACTGACAATTTTTGATTGGCTAACAGTCACAGAAGCGATGGAATGTGTAGTACAAACGTTCCCCGTTTTTCTACTTATTGTAAAAAAAACAACTCCAAAACAAAAAATCCATCAAATCAAAAAAAAAAATCTAAACACATATTTTCTTAAATGGAGCTTCTCTAAACAGCGAAACGCGGCCCGCATTAGGCTCGCAGCAGTATTGTATTGGATCAAAAACAACTTATAAAATGTGTGTGTGTGTGGTAGCCGGGACTAAAAATAGAAATGCCTTTTTTTTAACTTAACTTAACTTAACGTCTTTATACTGGTTTAGAAGACCCTGCAGAGTCTGTATACAACCAGTTACATTTACATCACCTTGCTCTAAAATCTATGCGCATCCAGTTTATTCTTAAACGCATTAACTGTCCCTGCCTCCACCACCTCCCCTGGCAATGCATTCCAAGCAGACACCACTCTCTGACTAAAAAAATATTTCCTAATATCTAACCTGGACCTCTCTTTAATCAGCTTGTAGCTATGCCCTCGTGTTATTGTAGGTGGCTGTATTTTAAAAAACTTGTTATAGTCTAATTTATCGATTCCTCTGATCATCTTATGAACCTGTATTAAGTCACCACGAATTCTTCTCTCTTCGAGACACTGTAGGCCCGTTTTTCTGAGTCGTTCCTCATAACTGTAATTCTGGAATCCAACTATCATCTTTATCGCTCTTTTTTGTATTCTTTCTAGCATGTTTATGTCCCCTCTATGATAAGGACTCCACACCTGTACACAGTACTCCAATCTAGGTCTAACTAAAGCTTTATACAGTTTGACGATCACTTCCTTGCTCCTATGTTTAATATTTCTTCTTATCATACCTAACATTGCATTTGCCTTTTTCACTGCTACCTTAACTTGCTCACTCACCTTTCCTGTATGATCTATTATAACCCCTAGGTCCCTTTCCTTATCTATCTTTCTAATACTGTTTTCTCCCATTCTGTATTTTTTTGTATCTGGTCTTTGTCACGTGAAGAGTTACGTGACAATTTCTTGTAATCCATCTCAGTTCGTTTTTGTTACCTCTGTTATGTATTCATATCCTCAATTGAAGTTCTTCCCTTCTTCTAAGATTTGCTAATTTATTATTGTTTTTGTTTGTTGTCTCCGATGAAGACACATTGGTTGTAACGTTGGTTTTGTTTGTGATTTTATTTTAGCGCGGTATCTGACTATATCTGTGATTGTCCTATGTTTTACGCTGTATGAAAAATGAACTACTGTCAGCTTCTTAACAGGGATCAAGACGCTGAGCAGCGCATGAGCTGCAGTGGTCAGCGACCCATATCTGACTGCTAGCGTCAGGGCCTGCGAACCAGAGGTGCCAAGACCCTTCTACACCTCCACGCAGTGATCCTGGATAACAGGCTGCCGCAGTGCAGACTTACTTAGGAGAATGGATCGAAACGGGAATGCTAATCCGGTACTCAAAAAATGCTTGCTGAAGTCGGATATGTTGGACCGAAAGGTGCAAGTATCGCAGTCAAACTGTAAACTTCGACACAACGCATTCCGTTCTCTGGACTACATTCTGCTACTTAAGCTCTTTCAGGGCTTGGTAGTGGGAGATTGAGAACGAACGAAGAAGAAGAAGAACAAGATGCTTCTTCTTAACATGTTGTATAACGCAACTAAAGAGAGTTGCGATTGGGGTTGGCATCATCATCATCAAGTAAAAAGTATTGCCATTATAATTAGTCATTGCAAAAGCTCGGATGCAGGCTTCCTGTAAAGAGACCAGTTACAACATGTGCATCGTGTTAAAACGCAAAAGGTGAATGGTTAGAACTGTTTAGATACATGTTTCCTTTGCCACAGCTGTGGTTTATATCTCACATTGGAGCGAGAAGGTGAAAAACATAATTAGGATCAGGGAATAGCATGCACAGAACATGAACTAGAGAGGCCATCGTCAAAGAAATGCAAATACTGTCAGAATAGTGTGTAGTATAAACATAAACAAGTTTCAGGTAAAAACGAGAACACTATTAATAGTCAGTATGCTGTTTGACCTGTTTGGTACAGGCGATTCTGTGCTGCAGCATTCTCTGGAGATTACACACCGATAAGCTCTTCCTGGGCCTGTCTATACCCTGGGCCAAAACCTAAGTTTAGAATCTTATTTCTGATACAGTACCACAGGGCATTGTAATCCAAGGACACATGGTGAAGGAAATCAGAGAATTCACCTATCTCGGCAGCATGATCTCATCTGATAAGCGCAGCGGTCCTGATATGTCAAGGCGGATCGAACTAGCTCATCTGATGAGCGCAGCGGTCCTGATATGTCAAGGTGGATCGAACTAGCTCATCTGCAATGCACGAACTCCGATCAGTATGGAGTAACGGCTAGATCTTCATTAGAACAAAAATTCGTATTTACCGGTCATGCGCTGTTCAAGTTTTACTCTACAGCTCCAAAATCTGAACATTTCTCAAACATGAAATGTAAAGACTAGAGGCTTCCAAATGCACACCCAGTGGCGCATCGTGAGCATCTAATATCATGACTACATCCGCAACGCACAGATCTACGCTAAAACGACATTCCCTCATTTTCTGAAATTTCAGAAACTGCCGAGTTTCCTTGTTTTGTCATGTCATATCGGAAACCCCAGCACATAGGATAATTCACATATCGTTCTTCAGGGCCCTCGATAGGCTGGAGACATACTCGTGGTCGTCCCTGTATGGTAAGGCTTAGCAGATAGCAGCCTCTCCCTCATCCTTGGACGCAGCCTGGGAGCGTGCCGCAGCGATGTGTCATGGATGTGACCGATCGAAGCAAAGAGCCGTAGACCCCTAAGCGAACTTACTTAAAGTCAAATACTTCAATCGTCAGAGGATGTGCTACGTCTGCAGTTACTACAAATGTCAATCAATTCTCAGTGTCATTGTAACGTCTTTTCTAAGAAATTGCCACATTTCTCGTTTGATCTGTTTCATATCGGGAATATCCAATAATAACTAAAATAAATCGTGTTCAGTTATCTATAAACTAAATTTTCTTGGTTTAGCCTACAAACATGTGTTCAATATATCGTACGACCCTTGCACTACAAGGTTTAAAGACCCATGTTCCACAATATCCAGAACTGCACAGATCTGAATAACTTTGATATTATTTTTAATTATGTACTAACAAGGCGAACAGCTGGAAAAATATCGAAAATGATTACGTGCAGCACTGTTTATGCTTCGAGGTGACACAAATGAATAAAGAGGGCACGCATTGAATGCTTGCCATCTGGTGCTTCGTTTCAGTAAAAGTTAAAGAAGGGAAAAGAGGCGGGGGCTGTGGGGGGAGGGGGGGGGGGGCTACTTTATCTTCATTCTGTTACCAACGGCTGGAGAAGTTTGAAGAACCTGGGGTACGATTTTATTGCGAGTGGAAGTGTGGATAATTGTGTTGTATTTTTCGTGACATATGGATGTGTGAAGAATTGTTCTATTTCTTCTAAGGACTTGTCAGTCGTTTTCGTGAGTGGCGTGTGTGTAACAATGCACAGATCAAAGATGGAGCGGCACTGAAGGTCAAACACATATTCTCATACATGATACAAACACACACTATCCCATACATGATACAAACACACTATCCCATACATGATACAAACACCCACTATCCCATGCATGATATAAACACACACTATCCCATACATGATACAAACACACTATCCAATACATTATACAAACACACTATCCCATACATGATACAAACACCCACTATCCCGTGCAGGATACAAACACACACTATCCCATACATGATACAAACACACTATCCCATACATGATACAAACACACACTATCCCATACATGATACAATCACACACTATCCTGTACATGATACAAACACCCACTATCATATGCATGATACAAGCACATTATCCCAATCATGATACACACTATCTCATACTTCATATAAACACACACTACCCCATACATGATATAACACAAAATATCCCAATCATGATACAAGCACACTATCTCAGATGTGATATAAACACACAATATCCCATGCATAATACAAGCATACTATCCCATACATGATATAAACATACACTATCCCATGCATGATACAAGCACACTATCCCAATCATGATACAAGCACACTTTCCCTTACATGATACAAGCACCCTGCCCCATACATGATACAAGCACACTGCCCCATACATGTTACACAGACGCTGCTATATACATGATTCAAGCACACTACCCCATACATGATACGCACATGCTACCCCATACATGATACAAGCACACGACCCCATACATCAAACAAACACACTACCCCATACATGATACAAACAAACTGTCCCATACATGATACAAACACACTACCACATATATTATACAAACACACTAACCCGTACATGATACAAACACACTACCATATATATTATACAAACACACTACCCCCATACATGATACAAACACACTACCACATATATTATACAAACACACTAACCCGTACATGATACAAACACACTACCACATATATTATACAAACACACTACCCCCATACATAATACAAACAAATTACCCCGTATAAGATACACACTACCCCATACATGATACAAGCACACTATCCCATACATGATTCACACAATATTCCATAAATGATACAAACTCATTGCCCCACGTATGATACAAGCACAATACTCAGATGAACAAGAAAGAAACAGACATTGAGGGTTTTCTTTCCTCTTTGTTCGTTGCTTGCGTCTAAATTGCGATTAGTTTGGAATTTTCTGGATTCCTAGGTTCTAAGTTCTGCACATTGGGGTTTATTTTGCTTTCCATTTGCATTTATGTTACGCCGACTGTTCTTAAATATTGTTACTTTTTTGTTTGTTTTGCCTGCTGATTTGTCTTACGTTGTGGTTCTCATATGGTGATTTTGCTAATACTTGATACAGCCCTTTATGGTGACTTATGTGTACGCACATGCCATGTACGCACATGCACGGACTAGACATCAAATAGTCGACCTGGACCACACACGTCTGTGGACCACACGCGTTTCAAAAGTTTCCAGTGTCCAGACATTGAGTCGGAGGACAATAAACAAGGATAAACATGCGAAAGGACGAGTAGATTATCACCACTCGACAGACAAAAGATAAGAGTAAACAGCAGGAAAGACGGTCTGGAAAACTACCCTCAAAATAGTAGTAAACTGGTTCGTTTTGCTCTTGATGACGACGCGAATGTAGGGCTGCAGTTCTTCTTGGTCAATGCGCACAAGGAGCAACTTTAGTCGTATGTTCGACCTGAAAACGAGGTTAAGTTTCCTGTTGCTGTAGCTTTCCTCACATCACGAGAGTGCTGATGAGGGTGGATTGCGATCCTACAACCGGTTGTATTAATCTTGGGTTCATCTGCGTTCTCTCACTACTATAGGGACCTCGCCGATCGCCCACCTTGTTTGGCAGTCTGTCATAAACAGCCTGATTCAAGGAAGGACAAGGTGGAAGTGAGGTGGAAGTCTTGTCCAGTTTATCTCCACCAAATGTATAGATGATCTTTTTTTTGTTTTTGTTTTTGTTTTTGCGTTCACCTTATTTATCTATTCCTCAAAGCGGTGTGCGTTGCACTGTGGTATTTTATTTTGCGACCGTCGGCCCAGTGCATCCGACTTCAGCATGCATTTTATGTAAGGGTCTGCTTCCTGCTGCATTTTTTAAGGGTTTGCTTCCCTGGTATAACGGCCGATGCTGTGATTGAGATCAAATCTAGCACTTTCAGTTGTGAGCCATGTCACTTAACCACTAGCCCACGCCGTCCTTTACAGATAACCTCGAAGTTACACTTAATATAGTATCGTACGCTATTTTGGTTAAGATGTTTCTCAGAAGAAAATGATTTCTCCTTCCACTTCGTCGTTCGTTGTGAATCTCCTGCTACTAAGCCATGACAAGGGCTTTGCAAGTAGCAGGATGTTGTTCGGAGAAGGAATGCGTTGTGTTGTAGCTCACATCTTGACCGTGATATTTGCACCTTTCGGTCCGATACATCCAACGAGCAATGAAAATAAATAGCTACTTGATGAGATGAATCTTGACGACGTAGTCTAACATGAGAATGGACAGATTACTTATACCGCTGTAGATGAGAGGGTAACGGGAACAGGTTCAAAACTAAACTACTGGAGCAAACAATCTCTTGATTGCAGGTTATATGATAGAGGGTGAAAAATAACACTGTTAATAGTAGAATAGTAGAGAATGTAAAGGATTATGAATACTATTGAAAGTAGATTATTTGACAAAGTGTAGAGTATAAATTCAAATGTTACTCTTAAAATATTCCGAAACAAAAATAAAAAAACCAACAATATAACAATGAGCAGTTTCTAATACTTTAATCCACTAATAAATCACAAACAGTAGATTTGCATTGATTTCCCTAAAACAATATTTTATCAAAAACAGTAAATTTACATAAACCTTGACTGGTCTAAAACATTATTTAATCAGAATATCAAATTGTATTACACATTTGTGAACAGTCAAAAGGATAAACACTGCTGATAGTAATTGAATGAATACAGTAAACAGATAGAAACCCATTAAGTCAATTATTTAATTGTTTTTGTTCTAGGGAAGCGACTCATAAGGATTCAATTACTTAATTGCTTTTGTTATGGGTAATCGACTCGTAATGAGTCAATGACCTAATTGTTTTTGTTGTGGAAACCAGTTGGAATAAGTCAATGACTCTCGCGGTTACTCGATCACCATTGGCGGCCGGCGAGTCTTGTCCTGCTGATACAAATTAGTTGATGCTGTTTAGCATATGCTTTGTTCTGAGCGCTGATATTTCGTTAGCTTATTTCGCGAGTTTCATCATTTGTTCTGTTTCCGTTTGCTCAATCCCCGATACAGACCTCTCTAATTGGGGCACATTGGTTTCACTCTGTTTCTGTAAATCTACATGTCAGCCATGTTTGTGTTTCAACTCTTAATGCAGCCTGTTGTGATTGTACACTGAAATCCTGGTATCAGCCATGTTTGTGTTTCAACTCTTAATGCAGCCTGTTGTGATTGTACACTGAAATCCTGGTTTCAGCCATGTTTGTGTTTCAACTCTTAATGCAGCCTGTTGTGATTGTACACTGAAATCCTGGTTTCAGCCATGTTTGTGTTTCAACTCTTAATGCAGCCTGTTGTGATTGTACACTGAAATCCTGGTTTCAGCCATGTTTGTGTTTCAACTCTTATTGCAGCCTGTTGGGATTTTACACTGCAATCCTGGTATCAGCCATGCATATTTGGTGTTTGGTGAGAGGGAGTGAAAAGCAGTTTCAATGTATGCCGGTCTTTGCCTTAGAAGACTTCTCCTTCTTCTTTTTTTGTTATGGTCCTGAAAAGGACGTTGTGGCATTGCCGTGTAGTTTACATCTAGACTGCGACACAGCGCCCTTAGACGTGACTCGTCCGATGTCAGCATTTTGTAAAAACCGGCTTTGCCTTCTGGATGCGATCCCTATCTCTTGGCCAGATTATACTAGTGACTAGTGCAGTCAGTTTCCGGCGCCTCTATGTGAAGACGTAATAGTGTCTTCGTCCGCTGTGGTTCGCTGACCCTGATGCAGCTCAGCTCAGTTCAGGCACCACAACGAAAGTCGGCTGCAGTAGATCTCCGACTTTCTATGGCTCTTACCTTGATGGTATAATCTTTTTCATGTCCATGTTTTAATAATGTCCTCCTACTTATGGCGTTTACCGAAGACTTAATTCAATCCATGGATCCATCTTATTGGTGGATGACCGAATGGGTGACGAAATATGTGACTTGATTTCAGTTTTCTGAATAGTGATTGGTTGAGGCCCTGGTGGACAATTGATGTTGGTGCAGGTTTCTAGGTAAAAATGGTACTGAGTAAAAAATTATGATACGACATAGGTGGTCTTCTTTCAGAGGTGGAGGTAAAATGAAAGGCTACATTGAACACTACGTGACGTCTGCTGTGTCGTGCGTCCTTTCTTCCACAGTATTATAAATCCATCAAGCGGAACTGAGAATGAGAATGAATGTTGAAACTGTGATTTATTTTCTTGCATTTAATCGATCAATCAATCGATGGAAACTATATCGCCACATGCGGAAAATAGGCTTTCATATCAGTTCAGCGAAGGAGTCTCTGTATGCAGCTGATTGTCCTAGTATTAGCTACAGTGATGGCGGCCTAGTTTGGATGGCTGCCTAGTTATGATAGCGGCCTAGTTATGATAGCGGCCTAGTTATGATAGCGGCCTAGTTATGTTGGCGGCCTAGTTATGATGACTGCCTAGTTATGATGGCGGCCTAGTTATGATAGCGGCCTAGTTATGACGGCGGTCTAGTTATGTTGGCGGCCTAGTTATGTTGGCGGCCTAGTTATGATAGCGGCCTAGTTATGTTGGCGGCCTAGCTATGTTGGCGGCCTATTTATGATGGCTGCCTAGTTATGATAGCGGCCTAGTTATGATGGCGGCCTAGTTATGGTGGCGGCCTAGTTATGTTGGCGGCCTATTTATGTTGGCGGCCTAGTTATGATAGCGGCCTAGTTATGATAGCGGCCTAGTTATGATAGCGGCCTAGTTATGATGGCGGCCTAGTTATGATAGCGGCCTAGTTATGATGGCGGCCTAGTTATGATGGCCGCCTAGTTATGATAGCGGCCTAGTTATGATGGCGGCCTAGTAATGATGGCGGCCTAGTTATGATGGCTGCCTAGTTATTTTGCAGGGATCCGCGTTAAAGACATTTTCTCACCATTTTAACACCAGCATTCTTCAAAGGTATCCGTTTATGATTGTCTTTACCTCACTCGTCAGCACGTATTCGTACCTCCGAACCATACTATAACCTCCAACCTCCGAACCATACAGTAACCTCCAACCTCCGAACCATACAGTAACCTGAAACCTCCGAACCAAACAGTAACACTGGTATTATGAATATGATTAAACTGACCTTTGTACTCGCATTTAACTTGATTTTTGTTGGGTTCCATAATGTCTTAGATGGAATGAATACCATTAACGCCTCATGCGTTCTCGATCTGATATCGTCTTCTGTATCTCCCACCTTATTTATGATTCAACCAGATAACTAATAGAATGAACATCCTTTAAAGATGCGCCCGGAAAAAAAATCTGAACGACTTCATGTCAAAATTATTCGTCTCGTTCTTTTATTCGGTTGTTGATGTCCATTTAGATTTTCATTCAAGGAGGAAAAAAAAACGTTTCATTTTTATCACATCCGGTACAGGCCGTGTGATAATTGCTACTGCTTTTAATATCTTTCCTGTCATGGCTGTAGTACTCCCATTTGCAGCCGTCGAGATTCTGATGGGAAGATACAGTGCAGATCATTGTGTTCTCCGTCCTGTCCTCAACAGGTCTTGTAAAAACGCTGACCTCTGAACTCTGTTCCATTGATCAACTCGGGAAACCTGAAGACAGGAGCCAGTGCCACGGAAACAATTTGTCATTCAGCCCAGCTGGTTCTCAGCGAACCTGGTTATTATTGTCGACCTCAAAAGGAGTCTCATTCTGTGACAGTCTACATGGGCAGCGGGAGGGTGGGGTGAACTATAATTCTTTTAAGAATGTGACTTAAAAGTGACTTTAAATGGTGTCATATACACTGTAGAATAAGCTCGTTAGTAGACATAAGGTATACCAAAAAGAACATGAAGTTATATATAGAGGTAGGTAGGTACACAAAGGAGTGGTTTAAATAATGTTCTTAAATTAAGGGAGACACGAGTTAGGAGCACTGGTAATACGTGTCCTTTTTTAAAAATCGGTGTGGGATGGGGTGGAGGAGGATAACAATCTAGTCCGCACACTGCGTAACGTCTGTAGGATCATGTGGCCTTTACTCTTCAGGCAGGCTTCAGATCTGACGAGATCCAGTTTAGCAATATGTGCTGGAGTAATGATTATCTATAGATGCTGTAGAATCAAAGAAAGATAGTCAAATAGCTGCACGTGAACCAGTGGTTGAAAGAAATGCAGCCATTTCATGGAATAGTCTCCGAATCGTATCCAAAAGTTCTGACAAATAGCGGGAAGGAAATGCGTTAGGTAATACTGACGATCGCATCGAGATATAGGTCAAGAGGCTTTCCAGAACAGACTACTGTTTCGAGAAATATTATAAGATACCATTAATTAGTCAAGAGCTGGTATAACAGTTGGTACTCTGACTGTATCCCTAATGTTGTTTGGGTATTCTATGTACACTCCCGCTCCACCATTCTTTACTGCAATCTTGTCAAGTCCATTTGTCTGCTCCTCTTAGTGAGTTATTGAAGGTTACCACCGGTCTTTGGCGATCAGGGTTTTGAAACATACGTGACTGGAGTACCAGTCAACAAGTTAGTGAACCGGCAACACCTAAGTTTACTGTTGTCTAGCCTGCTCACATGAGCAGCTCTGTGTCTTGCTATTTAGCGTTGGAATGTAACTATACTGTTCGTTACCATGACAACTATGAATAGAAACATCTCTTCAGAAAGAATGGCAATCATGAAGAAACTTGCTGGCACAAGCTGGGGAGCAGACGAAGGCATACTAAAGAAACTGTACATTGGAAGAGTGAGACCAGTTCTCGAGTATGGCATTGCGGCATGGACAACAGCAGCAAAGGCGAACTTCGATAAAGTTAGCAAACTTCAAAACCAAGCCATGAGAGTTAAAACAGGAGGCATGAAGTCAACGCCAATTGTAGAACTTGAAAAGATTACAAAACTGCAATCCATGACCGATAGAAGAGACTGCAGAGCCCAGCTGCAGTCAGAGAAACTCCGAAGACTGACTGACCATCCAATGCACCAGAGACTAAACAATTTGGGAAATGGGAAACTAAAGCGGAGAAACTTTGTAGAAATAGCCAAAGCAAAGATGCATGAAGATCCCATAAACGCACTAACAACACCAAAACCCATCACTACTGTACGAAAACCTACCTGGAGGCAGGATATATTTCCAGAGGTGGTAGAAAATATACCAGGTATTGGAAACAAAAACTGCCAGACTGAAAAAGAAAGGAGAGATACTACCCTAAGCTTTATATCGAAAAGCTACCCAAGCATGGACTGGACCTATGTATACACCGACGGTTCTGTAACAAACACTACACAGAACGGAGGGGCAGGAGCATTCCTGAACCTACCAAATGGCAGACAAATAACACTGTCATTCGCTACTGGTAAGTACACAAGCAATTTCAGAGCGGAGGCAGAGGCACTGAGCGCGGCAGTGGAAGAAATGGTGACACATAAAGAAAATGAAAGCCATATAGTCCTGCTTACAGATGCTCTCGCCGTAGTCATAGCGCTAAAAAGCCAGAAAAACACTGAGCTTAATGACCTAAGAGCAGCACTCTGCAAACTGTGCCAGCAGTCCGCACCAAAAAGGGTAGTGGTACAGTGGGTCCCATCACACTGCAACATCCAAGGCAACGAGGAGGCAGACAGACTGGCAAAAGAAGGTGCAAGACTACCACAAACAGATACTAGTATAACGTACGAAGAGTCAAAACGGCTTATCAAAGCCAGATACATGACCAAATGGGAAACCGAACATACTGGTTACACCAAAAACGATGCCTATTACCAGTTGAACCGAAGAGAGCAGGTCGTTGTCTTCAGACTTCGCACTGGCCACAATAGACTGAGGTACCACCTATTCAACAAATTGAAGATAGGTGGTACCGACGAATGCCCGTGCGGTACCGGTAAAATGACCGCTGAACATCTGATGCAAAACTGTCCGACATACGAGGATCAGAGAGAGCAGATGTGGCCATCACCAGTGGAACTGCAAGACAAGCTCTATGGCAGCGGTGACAGCCTCAGGATGACCGCCGCTTTTTTCGAAAAAATAATGGTTACCGTCTGACCGCGTACGAAGAAGAAGAAGAAGAAGAAGAAGAAGAAACATCTCTTCAACCCTTCCACCACACCTCTCTCCCCCCCCCCCCCCCCCCATTTTATAAATGGTAAAGTTAAAAGTTATGACCACAAAATGTGAGAACTGCATCTTACAGGGGCAAATATTGTTGCTTCATTGGAGTACAAGCATTTATAACAAGTGTCTTTAATATTTCTTGTTCGTCTCGGTAAAAGCCATGCCATCGGCATTGATGAAGACTGGACCAAATCAGTTTCTTGTGTTCTCGTGTTGTGATTTGTGTTGCATTTGGTACTTACGTCTCAGTTCCCCCGAAACAAAAGAAATATCTATTTTAGCACAGGATTTGAGGTAGGGTCGTCACGTAACAGTCTACTTTGTAAATGTGGGGGTGGGGTTTAGTGGTGGAGACATTCTGCATGAGTAGACGATACTTTCTGCTTCCCGTATTCTTACCATCTTTGCAATGCATTTCTGGAATCTGTCAACACTTGTCCATGAAAAGGAGGTTCAGGAGAGTGGCTTCCAGCTTCTACCAGGATAGGCTGCTAAACAGCTATAACTTGAGGTGTCTGCGCAGAATCCTGAGGGTTGGGTGGCAAGACAAGATCACCAACGCAGAGAGAGAGAACAGGCAGTGTCACAATCTTTTCCATGCTTAGTCTTGAACGACTCCAGTAGCTGGAACAGATTCGGAGGATGGTTGATGGCAGAATACCAAAATATCTTTTATATGGGGAATTACAGTTGGGGAATAGGTCCTGGGGCCTACCACTATTTTGGTACAAGGATGTATGCAAGCGGGATATGATGCGGGCATAGATTTGGAATCATGGGAACAGGACGCCATGGATCGTGTTAAATGGAGGGGCAGAATTAAGTGTGGAATACAGGCACAGGCGATACTGATTGCTGTTAGGTTAAAGACTCAGGGTTTGAGAAGACACGCCACACCATACTATGCAGCAAACGGTCCTGATTTTCCTTGCACACACTGTGGAAGACGCTTTTCTGCACGGATTGGTCTTACGAGTCATATTCGTTACCGTCATGGACTGTAGTTACGTACCTTGTTTTTGAAAGCACAATTACTATCGTATGACGGGATCAAGATGCTGAGCAGTGCATGAGCTGCGGTGGTCGGCGACTCATAGCTGACTGCTAGCGTCAGGGCCAGCGAACCATAGCTGCCAACACCCTTCTACACCTCCACGCGGTGATCCTGGATAACAGGCTGCAACAGGGCAGACTGGCTAAGGAGAAGGGATCGAAGAGGGAATGCTAACCCGGTACTAAAAAATGCTTGCTGAAGTCGGATATGTTGGACCGAAAGGTGCAAATATCGAAGTCAAGCTGTAAACTACGACACAACGCATTCCGTTCTCTGGTCTACATTCTGCTACAGTCTACTTAAGCCCTTTGAGGGTTTGGTAGCGGAAGATTGAGAACTAACGAAGAAGAAGAAGAAGAAGAAGAAGAAGAAGAAGAAGAAGAACTATCGTATGACAAGACGGAAAGAGCCAAGGATGGCACTATCCATGTTGTTAGACCATACAATTACAACCATTGTATGGTGTTGTCCTTGACTAAACGACAGGATAGACGGAGATGTCGACAGGAACAATGTCCACAAGACATCACTGTGAGTCGTGGCACTTGGCGGTACTTATCGGTTTATTCACCTGAATTAAAATGTACCCCTGCAACACCGCAGTAAAAACATAAATAGGTCATTATTAATCATATTGCAAGATATACAACATTGAAACACAACAAAAACCATCGAAGAAAAGTCCAGGCAAAAATTATTCAATGTTTTAAACAGAAATGACCAATTCAAATATAAATAGCATATATTACATAATTTCACAACAGTTTTGAGGTCACTCACATATTCACTATACAAATGTTACTGCATTGGCGGCGAAAAAAAAGAAATGCCTAGCAGTATTGTATCGAAAGCGTCTAATTTACAATGCTGATAACTGCAATAAATTCATGGCGTCCTAAAACATATATGGCTCTCACCAATTTTTTGTAAATGAGAAAATAAAACAGGATGTCAAATCGGGTTAATGAAACCATTTTACTACGGTGCGGCAGGAGTACTGTTATTGGTCTCAAGAGCTGACAGGCATCCATTTTTGCAAAGCTAACCCATACTCTAAGGATTGGTAGCAACACTTTTATCGTTATATAAGTTTTTATTTAGTAATTTAAAAAAAAAAAGATATCGACCTATCCTCCTCTTAACCCAAAATAGAATGTCCCATTACAGTCAGATAAGCACGATGGAACCAAATGAATTCTGTTTGGGGTGAATTAAGACGCAAGTACCTAACATTTCACTACACTTGATGATGATGCCATGAAACAGAACACTATGTATCCATTCTCTTATCCACAATAACGCAGGCCTAGGATACACCTAGCTGAGTATGTCTAAGGACCAGATCCATTCTCTTATCCACAATAACGCAGGCCTAGGATACACCAAGCTGAGTATGTCTAAGGACCAGATCCATTCTCTTATCCACAATAACGCAGGCCTAGGATACACCAAGCTGAGTATGTCTAAGGACCAGAGTGAGCGATTTAGATGCATCTGTCACATTTAGAGACTGCCCGGAAATAATGTTTATAGTCGTGTTAAAAGCGTTTCGGTTACAAACGCCAATCGACATCGCATACTTTGGAAGGAGCAGACGAAGAAAAGTGTTGCTGCGTTTTCACGGCCATTTCCGACATCCATCTATCAGTATTTTCTTTCGAGTAGACCGCCACTGGTTTCGCTGAGTGAATTAACCGTCACCTGACCCCTGTCGTCGCCGCCCCTGACGGATACACCGTCCCCAATAACAATAAAATAGCCGCCCAATTGTTAGGTTATGAAGACCTCTCACCGGACCTGTCCGTCGAACCTGAGTGGCAAACTGCAGCATCCCACAGAAATTTAGGTACGTACCTCTTGTCTGACCGACAGTCTCGGTCACTGTTTGTGTGGGCAGTAGAGTATGAGCTTTGGTGACCTCGGCAGAGCGCGGTGTCTGGCTGGAGACTGACAAATGTTTTCAGACAAGATAATTGGTCCGTGAAGGAGGTGGACGAAGCCTTGACTGCGTGTGGTCACTCTATCCATAGCAAGTGGAGAGCAAGAAAGGGTTGAAGAGGAGAATAATGATATAACGGGGAGAAGTTGAAATGGATAGAGCGAAACGAAAATTTAAAAAGTGAGAATAAGGATAGATAGAATGGACGACGATGGAAAAGGGGAAAC
Organism: Ariolimax columbianus; assembly: GCA_036924085.1. NCBI lineage: Eukaryota > Metazoa > Mollusca > Gastropoda > Stylommatophora > Arionidae > Ariolimax > Ariolimax columbianus. The sequence continues at coordinate 111,214,319 of JAVGWX010000006.1, read as the reverse complement.
AAAGGAATACAAGTGGTGAGAAGAAGGTTACAGTTCATTGATTACTTAGACCTAGATTGGAGTACTGTGTACAGGTGTTGAGTCCTTATCGTAGAGGAAATATAAACATGCTCGAAATGATACAAAAAAGAGCGACACACCTGTTAGTGGGAATTTTGAATTATATCTACGAGAAAAGACTCACAAAAACCTACAGTATCTAGAAAAGAGAAGAATTCGAGGTGACAATTCAGTTTTATAAGATAATCAAGGGGGAGAGATAAGTTAACCAATAACAAGTCTTTCGAAATACATCCGCTGACAAGAAGAAGCGGACACAGCCACACATTAATTAAAGAAAGGTCCAGATGAGAAACCAGGAAATATTTTTGCAGTAACAGAGAGTGGTGAATGATTGGAATGCATTGCCACAGGTCAATTAACGCATTCAATAATAGATTGGATGTACATAGCTATATTTAGATCAAGTGAGGGATCAAGATGCTAGGCAGCGCATGAGCTGCAGCGGTCAGCGACCCGTAGCTGACTGTTAGCGTCAGGGCCAACGAACCAGAGCTACCAAGACATTTCTACGCCTCCACGCGGTGATCCCGGATAACTGGCTGCAACAGAGCAGACTGGCTAAGAAGAAGGGATCGAAGAGGGAATGCTAACTCGGTACTAAAAAAATGATTCCTGAAGTCGGATGTGTTGGACCGAAATGTGTAAATATGGCAGTCAAGCTGTAAACTATTCCGTTCTCTGGACTACATTCTGCTACTTAGGCCCGTTTCAGGGTTTGGTAGCGGGAGATTGAGAACGAACGAAGCCAAGCCAGCCAAGCAGATCAAGTAAATGTAAAAGAAACTGGCTGTATACAAACTCTGCAGAGTCTTCTTAACAAATATAAAGACGTTAAGTTAAGTTAATTGGTGCCTGCGAAATCAGGATTTCCGCTTATTCGCTGCCCGGAAACCCTGCATGTTCACCAGCTCCTACAGGTTTGATGCCTCTATAGCTGCCATTCATCCATGCCTTAGACAGCAGTGATGCACCTTCCGAAGTAAGGACTGAAAGTCTCATTCGATCTCTCTCAAGCAAAATAGAATTAAAGTTCTAGTAAATCAAAATTAAAATACTTGCGCCCAGCATTAATTTATGTTTAAAAAAAAAAACAAAAAAAAAAAAACGAAATCCAATATTAATCGAGAAATTGTACTCCAAATTGGCAAAGCTGTCTCGCATTGTTCACACAGAATATGCAGAGCATTACACGATTTCGCCAATTTTGCAGCAGCGCTAAAGCGACGTTGATTTGTTCAGGTAAAGAACCCAGCCAATCGTTAAACTAGGCTTCAGTTGGTACCAGGACCCAGGTCGTCCCATGTAGTAGTATCCCATTGGCAATCATAACACTGGGTTTTGACTTGCCTAATTTCTCTCAAAGATCTGATGGTGAGGCCCTCAGACCAGGCAGATCATCGACGCCAACTGGTGAAGAGGCCAATTTCACTGTCAGTACAAGTAATAGAGATGACGGCCTAAAGCCTCACTGCATTACAGTGGACAACTCTGAAATGGGACTAATAACAAAACTAAGAATAGGCACCTGGAACGTCAGGAGCATATACCAGGGCAAGTTGTTCATGATCGGAAGAGAAATAAAGAGAACCAAGATAGAGATTCTGGAGTCTCTGAGCATAGATGGGCCGGTCAAGGGCACTGTACCAGCTCCTCGGGAGAAACATTTATATACTCTGGGAAGGACAAGTGTGGAAAAAGCGGGGTCGGCTTTATTCTGTCAAAGAAGACAGCACCTTCACTACTCGGTTACAATCCAGTCAACGACCGCATAATTGTAATCAGACTAAAGAAAAAGACTAGAAATTTAACAATAATTCAAGTGTATGCACCAATATCAGCAGCAGACGATTGTGAAATGGATGATTTCTATAACACCTTCCAAGAAGCGATGGAAAAAGTTGAAAAAAGAGACATCTTGGTCATCATTGGAGATTTCAATGCGAAAGTCGGAGAGGAAAGAGCCGAAGAGGAGAGAAGTGTTTGAGGACCTTTTGGCTTGGGACACAGAAATGAGCGAGGAGAAAGACTGGTTGAATTCTGCACGAAAAACAACCTCTGCATTGCCAACACCTTCTTCAAACAACATCCACGAAGACTGTACACATGGACCTCCCCTGATGGCAACAGCAGAAACCAAATAGACTACATCCTAGTGCAACAAAGATGGAGATCAAATGTGCTGGCGACAAAAACGCTGCCAGGAGCAGACTGTGATACGGACCATGAATTACTGTTTGCAGTTTTCCAAACAAGACTACGTAGGATCAACAAAGGTTGCCAGCCAATACGCGTCGATGTATCAGCAATACCTACTGAATACAACATTAAAGTAGAAAACAAATTTGAGGCGTTTCTTGCTATACAGGAAGAGATGACATCTGAGGAGTTGACATCGTACGCAAGAGATATTTTGATCTCGACAGCAAAATAAATGATTCCAAAGATATTGCACAAGACACAGAGCTATAAAACAGAAGAAACACAGAAACTCATTGCAGAAAGGCAACAATTAAAACACATGGGAAGTAAGAGGACCAACACAGCATATAAAAACTACTCAAGAAAAGTTAGAAGAGAAATAAGAAAAGATAAAAGAAGATACATAGTAGAAACGTGTAAGGATATAGAAAACCTACAACAACAAGGCAGAGAAAGAGATGCATTCAAAGCAATAAGAACACTGACAAAGGAATTCCGTCCGGTTCCACGTGTCATAACTGACAAAGAGGATAACACATTAACAGAAACCAAAGACATACTGAATAGATGGAGAGAGTACTGCAGAACCATGTATAGAGATACAAAGCGCCCAGTTACAATCCTACCAAAGGATGAGAAAGAACCTGAACAAACATTGGAAGAAGTACGCTCTGCAAAAGGGAAAGTCCCCAGGATGCGATGATATCCCAGCAGAGCTAATACACGCAGGAGGAGAGGCATGTGCTCGAGTCTATCACAAGCTGTGTAAACAGATATAGCACAGTGCAGAGTGGCCAGAAGCATGGAAGAAATCAATTTATATTTCCCTCCCCAAAAAAGGCAACCTGAAGCTGTGCCCGAACTACCGAACTATCGCACTGATCAGCCATGCTAGCAAGATACTCTTGCGAATCCTATTAAGAAGGATAGAGAAAAGGTTTGAATCTGAAATTCACGTAGTCCAGGCAGGTTTTAGGAAAGACAGAGGGACCTGGGACCACATATTCAATTTAAGGAATATCTATGAAAAATGTAGAGAGTTTAATATAGACCTGTACACATGTTTCATTGATTTTACTAAGGCCTTCGACACGGTAAAACATTAAAATCTGTGGAGAATCATGAAGGAAATGGGGTTTCCTTTGCATATAGTCCATCTCATTCAAACATTATACCAAGATCAACAAGCCGCTGTCCTATTATCTGGGCAAACATCAGATTGGTTTGCAGTACAAAAGGGAGTCCGACAGGGATGTATCCTCTCACCTTAGCTGTACAACATATATGCGGAATGTATAATGAGAAATATACGAGAAGATGTGAACATTGAAAGTTTCGACCCATTTACGATTGGGGGGTACGAGATTCCAGAGTTACGATACGCAGATGACACAGTGATACTATCATGAAGTGCAGAAGGGCTAGAGCAGCTACTTTCAGCCGTTAATGCACATAGTAAAGATCAAAATCTGTTCATAAACATAAACAAAACAAAGATAATGACCACCGATAAAACACAATGTCAGCATAAATTTACAGTGGGTGGTGAGGAAATAGATCAGGTTACACATTTTGAATATCTAGGCTCCAGGATTGACAAAAATGGTGACTGCTCGAAAGAAATCAGAAGAAGACTAGCTATGGCAATACCTGAAGAAATTATGGCATGGCACCAACAAAACGATACAAGTGAAAGTCTTGAGAGCCTGTGTTTTTCCTGTGGTAGCTTTATGGCTGTGAAGCATGGACGATTACCAAAACTTCTAGACAAAGAATCGAATCCTTCGAGTCAAAATGTTACAGAAAGATCCTCAGAATACCCTGGACAGAGAAGAGAACAAATGTAGACATTCGGCAAGAGTTGAGCATAGAGGAGAACTGGTTTATAAATTCCATTTTGGCTAGAAAATGCAAATAATTTGGTCACATCAAGAGACACAACGGTCTTCAGAGAACGGTGATGGAAGGTATGGTGCCAGGCAAAAGAGGAAGGGGTAGACCAAGAAGACGATGGCACCAATATATCCATGAGTGCCTGAGTATGACAGTGGCGGAAGCTGGTGTTTTGGCAAGGGAACGAGTTTCTTTCAGACAGACTGTGATGGGAGAGACGTTCTACAAAGGACATGCTACATGATGATGAGTTTCTCTCACAAAAACGACAGTATAGTTGATATGAAGTATTGTTTCTGGACATAGTAACTCATTTTTTTAACGTGGAAGTGTCACGTATTCTGAAAGGAAACAAAGTAATACATGATTTAAATGTAGACTGTTCGAGGGTGCGCTTCATAATATGTATCAAGCGTGTGTACTAACATATAGCTACAGTAACCATCTCAGAAGGAACTGTGCCCCTATGAGTTTGCCATCAATGCCTTTATATGGGCTCTGGCTAACATACTAAGAGATTCCATGCTGTTGGTTCATTTCTCCAATTATCACTTGCGCGCTCGCGTGTATATGTGTGTGTGTGTAGGAAATATGGCTACAGCTATTTATGATTGTATGTATGTATGTGTGTGCGCGCGCGAGCGTGTGTGTGTATGTGTGTGTGTATGTGTGTATGTATGTTGTTTCTAGAGACCAACACATATTACTTGGACACGACATATCTACCGTTATGCTCATGTTACATAGATTTACATTCGCGTGCTCCGTAGCTGAAATATTGACACATTCTGGAGAATGTTAATTGAACAGAAATTAAGCGCGGGGTTCAAAATCGTGTGATATACAGCATTTATAGTCAAAAACACTACAGCAATGGCTGAGTCAGGTGTCAGGAGACGCGCCGAGATATTATCAACAGAGCCAGCGAATCTGACGTTAGCTCTGGGACTACCTTGTCAGCTGCTAATGATTCTGATGGTATTTGAGTAAACTGATGTATTCGGCCTTTCTGGAGAGTACCAGTGGATGAGGGAGGCAGTACTTGAGGGGGGTCTATTTTTGTTACTGAAGATACGTGTTAAAAGAGGGTAACGTTGAGGAACAGAGAAACGAGGAAAGGAGAAAAAATAAGGAAATTGTGTTGATAATGTGAAGGAAATAGAAGCTAGAGAAGATAAAGATAGAGAGAATTACCAAGCTCTCAACACGTGACTGACAACTGATGTAAACAAGCGTGCATGGATCTTGTCAGGTCTGTAGTCACTTCACAATCGGTGTAGTTGTGGCTGAGATCTGTCCAACAACTCTCATCTTCTTATGTAGCCTCGCTGAAGGTGTGGTCCTCTGTAGGGTAGCAAACATTAGCCGTGATATTTTCCCGGCTGGTTTTCATCGCAAATCTCACCTTCATATTTGCCCGAGCGCGTATGTGTGTGTACCTGTGTGTATAAACGTGTATCTTTATGTGGCTTTGTGTGTTTCTTGCGTGTGTTCCCGTGTGTATCAATACGTGTGTGTACATGTGTATGTTTTCTCTGTGTGTTTCTTGTGTGTGTTTCTTGCGTGTGTTCCCGTGTGTATCAATACGTGTGTGTACATGTGTATGTTTTCTCTGTGTGTTTCTTGTGTGTTTTTCTTGTGTGTGTTTCCGTGTGTATCAATACGTGTGTGCACATGTGTATGTGTCTCTGTGTGTTCCCATTTATGTGCGTATCTTGTGTCTGTATCGATGTCTGTCTGTATCAATGTCTATCTGTATCCGTGTATGTATTTTAGGCCTTGTGTATGGTTATATGTCTATCTGAAGGTGTATCAATACATATGTGTAATTGTGTGTGTGCAACTATGGCTTTGTGTCTGTGTGTAACTTTAATTGGCTGTGTCTGTGTGTAATTGCGTGTAACTTTAATTGGCTATGTCTGTGTGTAATTGCGTGTAACTTTAATTGGCTGTGTCTGTGTGTAATTGCGTGTAACTTTAATTGGCTGTGTCTGTGTGTAATTGCGTGTAACTTTAATTGGCTATGTCTGTGTGAAATTGCGTGTAACTTTAATTGGCTATGTCTGTGTGTAATTGCGTGTAACTTTAATTGGCTGTGTCTTGTGTAATTGCGTGTAACTTTAATTGGCTGTGTCTGTGTGTAATTGCGTGTAACTTTAATTGGCTATGTCTGTGTGTAATTGCGTGTAACTTTAATTGGCTGTGTCTTGTGTAATTGTGTGTAACTTTAATTGGCTGTGTCTGTGTGTAATTGCGTGTAACTTTAATTGGCTGTGTCTGTGTGTAATTGCGTGTAACTTTAATCGGCTGTGTCTGTGTGTAATTGCGTGTAACTTTAATTGGCTATGTCTGTGTGTAATTGCGTGTAACTTTAATTGGCTGTGTCTGTGTGTAATTGCGTGTAACTTTAATTGGCTATGTCTGTGTGTAATTGCGTGTAACTTTAATTGGCTATGTCTGTGTGTAATTGCGTGTAACTTTAATTGGCTGTGTCTGTGTGTAATTGCGTGTAACTTTAATTGGCTGTGTCTGTGTGTAATTGCGTGTAACTTTAATTGGCTATGTCTGTGTGTAATTGCGTGTAACTTTAATTGGCTGTGTGTCTGTGTGTGTCTAAGCGATTTTGTCTGTGTTAATTCAATGGCCTTGTCTGTATGTGTATGTAACTGTACGTGTCTCAATGACTGTGTATGTGTCTAACGGTGTATGTGTGTATGTATCGGTGCGTATGCGCCTGTGTGTGTATTTCAATGCATGTGCATGTGTCTACAGCAGAATTGGAATGCTTTGAATACGTTTTTTGTGTGCTGCAAAGTAAGCATGAGTAGTTACTTAAAAAAAACTGCTGTTGGAGAGGAAGTAACCTTTGAGCACGTAGTCTTCATTTTCTTGGGAGCTATTAGTTGCTTTTCTGTACACAGTCTTTACATTTTGTGGACTAGTTTTATTGACCTTTCTGTACACAGTCTTCACATTATGTGGGATGGCGTTGACCAGTTACATCATCTCCCTGTCTTGTCTTCCATATTCGTAAGTCAGGTTTTCAACGTGAAGTAAAATAATAGCCCTAATAAATCATATTATTTCCATTAAACAGCTATTACATCCACTTTTGACTCGCGTGCTTCTGGGTAGAAACCAGCAACTTTCGTTGAATAGCAACGATACAGATAAGGATCGAGTACTCTCATTGAACTGACTAGTTATACGAGAAGCTTCCATCGCTAGAGAACCATCTCAAACATTCATTGAAAACATTCTGACTGGTGTTCTGGAATCAGGGCCGCAACACTGGCCTTTGCTTGTAATGTATATTTATAGCTCAATCGGCACGCGCTACCATTGTTGTCTCAGTGGAAGCCATTTTTTATCTCATTAATTCCTCTGCGTTGTTGCTGTCCTTTTGTTATCGTTCCGCGCGATAAAAAAGTCTGAGGTCTAGAGATATTCTCCTGCTGGTCTGTGACACCAGACCAGTCTGCAGGCTTTCAATTATCCGGAGAGCAGCGCTTCAAGTGGTAAGGATGAGAGCTTGAATTTAGAACGTTCTGGAATGGAAGAGATTACAATTGTTATTGCTTTACCGAGTTTTACATATCATACAAAATAAGAAACTCGCAGACAATTTAACCACAGAAGAAACCCGCAGAAAATTTAACTACAGAAAAAACCCGCATACAATTTTACTACAGTAGAAACCGCAGAAATATTAACTACATAAGAAACCCGCAGAAATATTAATTACAGACGAAATCCGTAGAAAATTTAACTACAGTAGAAACCCGCAGACAATTTAACTACAGAAGAAACCTGCAGAAAATTTAACTACAGTAGAAACCCGCAGAAATATTAACTACAGAAGAAACCCGCAGAAATATTAATTACAGACGAAATCCGTAGAAAATTTAACTACAGTAGAAACCCACAGACAATTTAACTACAGAAGAAACCTGCAGAAAATTTAACTACAGTAGAAATTCGCAGACAAGTTAACTGCAGCAGAAACCCTCAGAAATATTAATTACAGAAGAAACTTGCAGAAAATTTAACTACAGTAGAAACCCGCAGACATTTTAACTACAGAAGAAATCACCAGAAATATTAACTACAGAAGAAACCCGCAGAATATGGAACTAAAGAAACTTTTGCTCGAAACATTTTCTCTTAATTTAAACATTTATCAGGTACATACATACGTCCCTAGTTCTGTTATTTACATGACATAAATAACTGAGACCGATTGAAAGTGTCTGCATGAGAAGAGTCAATCATGTGGGTGTGTATAGCGTGTGTAGGAGAGAATGTGTACATGAGTGTCTGGTTAGGTGTGTGTGTGTATGTGTGAGATAGTGTTTATGTAAATATGTGGTTGTGTGTGTGGGTGTGTGGGAGTGTGTGTATGTGAGCGTGTGTGGTTATGTGTGCATGTGGGTGTACGTATTTGAGTATGTACGTGAGTGTGTGTCTGTGAGTGACGTCATGGTAGTCTGACCTTAATAGCTGGCCCGCGGTCCGAACCTGCGCCAAAGATTTGCCTGCATTCTAACAGTGAAGGTTTCTGTAGGATTTGATTTGCGTGATACGGTTGTTAGAGCTATGTACAACACTTTTTAGTCGCATCTTGAAAGATGCTTTCAAATGGTTACAGTGTCTAATACATTTTCCCTTGGTCGTTCTGCTGTATTTTCCCCTGGTCGTTTTATTCATTTTCCCCAAGTCGTTCTGCTATTTTTTAATATGGTCGTGCTGCTCTATATTGCCCAGGTCATTCTATTATATTTGCCCCTGGTCGTGGACTGAGGGTCCTGAACTGAGAATATGCAGGAAAGTGACGTCGTCATATACACCGACGGATCAGTGCTGCGTAGTGGGACATCAGGCTGGGATTTCTCGGCTAGAGTGAGAGGACAGGTCATTGCTGAGCAGAGTAGGGCATACATGTCAATAACCTCCAGTGCGAGAATGGAGACGGAAGCAGTGACATCAGCACTGAAATGAATATCTGAGATTTATATAACAAGGGAAGTCATCGTGACAGACCCGCAAGCCGTACTTTAGAAGGTACAGAAGGGATGGCTTGGGTACGAGTGGATAGCAGCCGTTGAGGCCTCAAACCTCCAGGTATTGACATGGATCTACTGTCCTACTCATGCTGGGGTTCAAGGAAATGAAAGAGCTGACATCATGGCGTTACAAACTCCCATCATGGGCACATTAGTGATGGATAGAAATGACATTTTGAAATCAATTAATGACCGCCTGCTAGATGAGGACACCGCAATAGATGAAGCAGAAATCCACAGACTGCAAAGTTTCGACATTAAAGGAGGTTCGAGCGGAGAATGGCGCATGAGAGGACGAAGCAGGGGAGTGTACAACCAGCGAACTACAGGGACCATCAGTATCCATACCTTACGCCGTTTGATGAGAGAGACTGAGCACCTATGGATATGCCCGGAGTGCAGTGACGTCGATTCTTAGAAACAGAAATCTCCTGGTCGCTCTATTCCATTTTCCCCTAGTCATTCTATTATATTATTTCCATTGGCGTTCTATTCTATTTCCCCTGATCGGTTCTATTCTATTTTCCCCTGGTCGGTTCTATTCTATTTCCCCTGGTCGGTTCTATTCTATTTTCCCCTGGCCGTTCTATTTTGTTATTCCTTGGTCGTTCTATTCTATTTTCCCCTGGCCGTTCTATTCTATTTTCCCCTGGTCGATCGACTCTCTTATTCCCCTGCCATCCACACGTGAGTTACATAACAACACATCACAACGAATGTTAACCGTAGACATATTTTATGTTATGTTCTCTTTTCTTCTGTACAATATAATTCATTACCCTTCGAGAATACCCCAAGATTCTCAGTGTTTTTTTCTTTAAATGGCGAAGGTTCCAATCGGTTGCTGGCTGTACGCACTCTTTGACCCGTCCTCTCATGCGCCCCATTCTGCTTAACCCTCGTTTCGTCTCCTGTCTCTCCGGCGTTCCTCCTGAAAAGGACATTATGCAGGTTGTCGCAGTCTACAGCGAGGCTCAATATATCCAATTTCAGTTGACTTTTTTGTGCACCGGTTTGCCTTCCGTGTTCGATCTCAATCCTTTAGCCAGACTACACTAATGACTAAGCAGCTTGTTTCCTGGGCCACCATTTGAAGGAGAAATATGTTCTTGGTCCCCTGGGGTTCTCTGATCCTGACGCAATCAGCTAGCTATGAGTCAATCACGGCCCCGACTCTCGCTTGATTTCAAAGCTTTTCTCTCTGAATTGTGGATTCATCATTTGCAGTGTCATCATCCAACAGAAGGTCAATGCAAGAAATGTTATTCTATTCATACCCAGTGTGTTCATAATGTGTTCTTGTAAAGCCTGGATTTTAATTATTTCGTTGCCCTGAACTCCATCATGATCATGGCGGTAGGCTCTCAGCAGCCTCTGGAGGTTTCAGGCTACAGTTGTTTTCTAGTAGTCTGAGTGTTGATCTATCTAAATATATTTTGTGCACAATCTGATTAGTCAGATACAGATATACGGTAATGTTAGTCTGGTACTAGACACTGCATGAGGTTAGAACGTGGTCTTGGTTTTCGTTTATTTAATGAGGTGCGTTGATCAGATCCCGTCATCGTCACGTAACTACCACAATGTAAGTTATTTAAACATTTACAGCTGGGTAGGCGGGAGCGTGTCGAGACCGATTACTGTACCTAGTCAGTTGCTACGGGGGACAAGCCACGTAACTATTCCGACATCTATTCCACCAATTGGTGTCAGTCAGTTCAGCACGGCGATCAAGACCACTCCCTGTGTTCATCTATTTAGAATATGTTCAATCATTCAAAGCGACCCAAACTGACCAAGGAGCCCCAAGCGAGGCTAAAATTATCATGGAGATTGTGAACAAGAGAAGTACATTTCAGGTGATGGTTTTGTTTCGTTGATTATCCTAGCCCATCTTCGCTGTTCAACTGCTACTTTTCTGGATGCCTTACGTGACGATGCACCATGGCGAAGAAACGTCTACCTAGTAGATCGGTCTGACACAGCAGCTTCACAAACTAGCAGTAACCAATCAATAAAGTCAGAAGTTTCTAGACGTCACTCAGAATAACATTTACACAAAGAAAAGGTTTTCGTCATACAATTTTGAAAGTAATTTAATTCAATTCAGCTACCTACGGATTTCTAATTTGTCCTTGCTTGTTCACTATGATGGAAGCAATCGACACTTCGTTTTAGCATCTGCAGCTCTTTGTCCAGCCATCTTGTAACTTGATTCTCAATAAATAATGTCTGCAATATTTTAAATTTCAATTTTCTTGAAGAAACAATCGAAAACTGACATTTTAAAGTTCTAAGAATATGGTGGGTACCAATATGGTTTAACGGAAGCAGCCGAATGTATATTAAAGCCTGCGCCTTCATTTGCAATGTAATATTTACATGTTAAAGTGTACATGTTATCTCTGCTGTTTTTTTAAGTAAGAAAGGTGCACATTTGTTTGTTTGTTGAGAAATATTTGTCCCACAGAAGTTGTAATATATTTTGAAGTCGATTTGAAGTCCCAGCTTATTAAATACTAAATGACGTTTTGGATGTCAAAGTGACACTTCTGTCAGCATGTAATAAATATCGTTTTTATTCTGGTACTGCAACCGATCTTTGGTTTATGTTTGGTACGATGACCGACTGCCTCGACAAACGGCAGAAAAGCGGCGAGAATTATGAGATTGAACGCTTTTAAGAATGTCTTCAGCAGGTGTGGATGTTGTTATGAAATGTTTTTGTTGTTTTTGATGATTCTGCAAATAATTGTGTATTAATCAAAGTCTACTCATTAGAAACATCCTATATGTAACACTCACACCATTGTGTAATGTAATCACTTTTTCGCTGCATCTGAAGCACAGGAGCCCTCAACTACAGTTGTATCGTTTATGGGGACCCTACATCAGAGCATTTGCAGTACATGTTTTATTAGCAATAGTATTTCAAGATGCGGTTGCTAACCTCATCCATGACCCTCTTTTGTCGCTTTTAAGAACGTTTTATTTGATCCTAGACGGATGTCCTTCAAATAACGTGTGGCCCGTGGATTAGGTTAGCTTACTAGGATCTTCGAACATTAATATCATAACCCAACCCACTCTCGAAGTTCTAACACCTCACCTTTTATCTCTCAACCTTCACCAACTCTTCACCTTTTATCCCACAACCTTCACCAACTCTTCACCTTTTATCACACAACCTTCACCAACTCTTCACCTTTTATCACACAATCTTCACCAGCTCTTCACTTTTTATCTCTCAACCTTCACCAACTCTTCACCTTTTATCACACAACCTTCACCAACTCTTCACCTTTTATCTCTCAACCTTCACAACTCTTCACCATTTATCTCTCAACCTTCACAATTCTTCCCCATTTATCACTCAACCTTCACCAACTCTTCACCATTTATCTCTCAACCTTCACAACTCTTCACCTTTTATCTCTCAACCTTCACAATTCTTCCCCATTTATCACTCAGCCTTCACCAACTCTTCACCATTTATCTCTCAACCTTCACAACTCTTCACCTTTTATCTCTCAACCTTCACCAACTCTTCACCTTTTATCACACAACCTTCACCAACTCTTCACCTTTTATCACACAACCTTCACCAACTCTTCACCTTTTATCACACAATCTTCACCAGCTCTTCACTTTTTATCTCTCAACCTTCACAACTCTTCACCTTTTATCTCTCAACCTTCACAATTCTTCCCCATTTATCACTCAACCTTCACCAACTCTTCACCTTTTATCTCTCAACCTTCACAATTCTTCCCCATTTATCACTCAACCTTCACCAATTCTTCCCCATTTATCTCTCAACCTTCACCAACTCTTCACCATTTATCTCTCAACCTTCACCAACTCTTCACCATTTATCTCTCAACCTTCACCAACTCTTCACCATTTATCTCTCAACCTTCACCAACTCTTCACCATTTATCTCTCAACCTTCACCAACTCTTCACCATTTATCTCTCAACCTTCACCAACTCTTCACCATTTATCTCTCAACCTTCACCAACTCTTCACCATTTATCTCTCAACCTTCACCAACTCTTCACCATTTATCTCTCAACCTTCACCAACTCTTCACCATTTATCTCTCAACCTTTACCAACTCTTCACCCTTTATCTCTCAACCTTCACCAACTCTTCACCATTTATCTCTCAACCTTCACCAACTCTTCACCATTTATCTCTCAACCTTCACCAACTCTTCACCATTTATCTCTCAACCTTCACCAACTCTTCACCATTTATCTCTCAACCTTAACCAACTCTTCACCATTTATCTCTCAACCTTCACCAACTCTTCACCATTTATCTCTCAACCTTCACCAACTCTTCACCATTTATCTCTCAACCTTCACCAACTCTTCACCATTTATCTCTCAACCTTCACCAACTCTTCACCATTTATCTCTCAACCTTCACCAACTCTTCACCATTTATCTTTCAACCTTCACCAACTCTTCACCATTTATCTCTCAACCTTCACCAACTCTTCACCTTTTATCTCTCAACCTTCACCAACTCTTCACCATTTATCTCTCAACCTTCACCAACACTTCACCTTTACACTTTTTTCAGGAAAGATCCACTCAACATTACTGCCACCTCTCTGTAATCCACCTTGTATCTCACTGGCTCTTATGTCTAATCTGAACTCCTCACATGTTCTGACTTTCAAAGAACATCTTTGAAGTCTTTAAAAAAGCGAGACTAAGCCGAAGAGTAAGCATGCCACAGGAAACAGTAACTCGGGCCATATTCGACTCCGTAATCCTTTAGTACATTTCACATGGCTCATGGTGGCTCAGACTGTCAGCGGACTCCGCACGACATTAGTCTCTTTGGTCTGTTGAACAAACGAGCTATGTTTCCAGGCTAGTAAGTACGAGACCAGCCTGGCCGTCTCAACATTCATTATAAGAAAAATTAGCGCGTGCGGAACATGGTCCCTCCGATACACACATAAAAAGGTCAGCAACTTTTGCCGTAAAATTACGAGCTATAGAAAGCGTAGGGGTTTGAGGGATATTTATGAAACCACCAGAACCGAGCTGGCACGGCCTGGAAACTGATATGATCATCAATTCTCGCTCAAGGTAGATCCTATCAGTTTCCCTGGGCATCATTCTAGATGTTGCCTTTTTTGTTTCCTGTTTTCTTCTCTGTGGTCTATTCATTTTCCAGTCAATTGTGTCTGCGTTTGTCACCAAATAAAAATATTATAGTTGTATATATATATATATGCATATGACATATTTCATGTCATAAAAATTAAATGTTTTAGGAATAGATATCGTTCTCCAATGCAATCCATGCGCAGTAAGTTGGTGAGATGTAATCCATGCGCAGTAAGTTGGTGAGATGTAATCCATGCGCAGTAAGTTGGTGAGATGCAATCCATGCGCAGTAAGTTGGTGAGATGTAATCCATGCGCAGTAAGTTGGTGAGATGTAATCCATGCGCAGTAAGTTGGTGAGATGTAATCCATGCGCAGTAAGTTGGTGAGATGTAATCCATGCGCAGTAAGTTGGTGAGATGTAATCCATGCGCAGTAAGTTGGTGAGATGTAATCCATGCGCAATAAGTTGGTGAGATGTAATCCATGCGCAGTAAGTTGGTAAGATGTAATCCATGCGCAGTAAGTTGGTGAGATGCAATCCATGCGCAGTAAGTTGGTGAGATGTAATCCATGCGCAGTAAGTTGGTAAGATGTAATCCATGCGCAGTAAGTTGGTGAGATGTAATCCATGCGCAGTAAGTTGGTGAGATGTAATCCATGCGCAGTAAGTTGGTAAGGCTTTTATTTCTTACCACATACAAGGTCGCTGGGTCTTACCTTAGTTATAATCTCAAGTCTCCAGAAGAGGAGGCCAGCATCCCGAACGCTCGACCACACGCTACTCACTATTTATACATATAATCAGGAATCATGTCTTCGTATCAACGGTTCCTTTCATAGAATGGACTATGGAGAATCATAGTACAAGTGTGGACATTAAGATGCTGAGAATATAAAAATATAGCAAACAACTCACACGAAGAAACAAGGGGATGTTATTCAAATATAACTGTCAAGTGTATCCTGGAGACCATAATAAAACAGCAAAGTATTGGCTATACCTTATAATAAAATATGACACCTAAGTTTGAGTGAGCCGAATAAAATTATAGGTCAACACGGTTACTTCAGAAACGATCTCTGTAAGAGCACTCGCAGTGTTTGACACATAATTCCCCATTCGCAGCCGACCACTGCGGTATACCATAGATCACAAGTAACGAGAGAAATGAGAAGAATAAAGTAAATATAAAATAAAAATAGTGCCGTTGGAGAGACGAATGATAAGTAGGCAGAAAATAAATAACGTATCAGCATCATTATCATACGTAACTCTAACGTAGAGGAAATAGGAACGGTATTGAGAGACTTAATATTGGGGCTAGACATGAAGCAAATATTAGTTCAGCAGCAAAGCAACAGCTGATAAACAATAAATGTATGTCACCTCCGTGCTACCAGTACCAAACATGGATCCTGTCCAAGGAGCGTGAGAGCAGAATTTCGACATGTGAAATGAAGTATTTGAGGAAGGTCATCGCGGTGTTAGCAGGAAAGACAGAATGTGAAACGAAGGCATTCGAAGTATGGTCCGTGCTACGTCTTGTGCAGAGTACATTTCAAGGCACAGGATACGCTGGTTCGGTCATCTTATGAGAATTCACACTCATCAACTTTCACTGATGGCTTTAAAATTTGGCGAAAAGGCAAGAGGGCAGCCACGAGGCAAGTGAATAGATGTCATTAGTGATTGTGCAGCGACAGGGGCTCACAATGACCGACGCAACGCACTTGGCGCCGGACAGATGACTTAAGCTTCTCACGCCGCTCAACGGCATACGTGAAAAGAAAACTAACTAACTAACTGACTAACTAACTAACTAACTAAACTAGCTGATGAAACAAACATAATGGTAATGTGACTAGGCCAGGGTACGACCAATCTCGAGCGCCAGGTCGCCATACATCTTTTTACCTGGTTCCCAGATCCTAAACAAATTTTGTCACCCTAGAACAGCAACTCAAGCTACGCTACAGAAATGGTAACCTGCTTTTATAAGCCAAATATCTGCCACAAAAATATATCTATCATTTCACAAGTTCCGATAGATCGAAAGAAAGACTAATTTAACTCCAAAACTTGCCGTAATTACCAATCTTAAAATATTTGGCTTTAGAGATGATTATGGCAAATATAAGCCACAAAAATAGGTACTCGTTTAATACTGTTCCTCAGAGTGTTTGGTAACGAATACAGACGGACATTTTACTACGATTTCCATATCGGAGATAAGAATGGAAAGAGAACCTATAAGATGTCTCCGCTGTGAATATCTTCACCAATTACAGAGCAGAATCAGCGGTACTACTTCAAACCCTAGCGGTTCTCAACAAAGCGAACATTCCGATCTTTACAGACTGCAGATCATTGCTGCAGCCAGATCAAACACCAGGGATTAAGGCTGCGTCAGATCAAACACCAGGGATTAATGCTGCGTGAGATCAAATCAGAGACATGAAACATGAAACATCAAAAGGAAATCAGCTGTTCCCCTACAATAGCTCCGTTCTGAAAGTGTAATAACATGACGCAAGGGAGCTAACGCCTTATCAAAGTTAGAGGAAAACATGACGTAACTCATTTACACAGCCACACAGAGAAACAAATGACTCATCGACAACTCGTGTAGGTTTACATTGAAAAACCATGTGAAGACAACATGTTTACACTATTCACTAGCTCAAGTTTATAATGCCAACTCTGTTGACTGAATGTCTCATTCAGACAAATGCCAATATTGCATTGCATTTCAAACACTTGAACACATCCTTCATAACGGCCGAGCCACTTAACGTCTAAGATTCAATAACAGGCCAGTGGCCGTAAAACTGGCTAGTGCCAGCATTAGGGCACACAGTGTTCGTCTGCCGCCTAGACTGGGGAAAGACTTTGGGCGTTGTTCTTGAGATCTACATGAATATCTCTTGTGGCTTATGAACCAAAAATTTGAAAAAATAAGAAATAATGAGAGGAAGAAGACGAAGAAGAAGAAACAGAAATGACAAAATGTCAATGGGGAAAAAGATCAGATACAATGGGAAACGGATTTGCGAGAAAGAATATTAAAGAGCACAATCTGACAAAGATTTAGATTAAAAGAAAATCGACGATTTAAGTTTAACATTCAATAAAAGATGGTCAGGCCAGTTAATTCTCTCAGTAATCCATCAGTCAACTGGTGAAAGCTTTCACAAACTCAAACAGAGAATAACATGCCCTCTATTTAATGCAAGTGTAGAGATAATGCTTTCACGGGAAGAAGCGACCTGAAGGACACTTGTCAATTATCTAAACACTCCATTGTAGATCATGTTACCTTGTTTGCTCTTAAGTCTTTCAGGCCGGGCCAGATTTTGTACGTGAAAACTGTAAAGCTCTCACCTCTGTAGAGGCTTCCGACTTCAGTAGCCGTTGAACGGAATACATTCTACCGTGGAGGTGCCGAGTTTGCTCTTCACTTGAGTGTTCAGGCCCAGGTCTGAAATTTCTCGCGCCGATAATGTAATTTGATAGCCAAAAAGAAAGCACAATCAGTGACTTCCCTCAGTACGAAATGACGTACGTCTGCGTTGTTAACCTAATTATCTCCTGTTTAACCCGAGTGGCTAGGGATCTAGCCAGGAATAATCTG
Source organism: Ariolimax columbianus (assembly GCA_036924085.1). Lineage (NCBI taxonomy): Eukaryota > Metazoa > Mollusca > Gastropoda > Stylommatophora > Arionidae > Ariolimax > Ariolimax columbianus. The sequence goes on along the minus strand of JAVGWX010000006.1, from coordinate 111,196,338 downwards.
TTTCCTTAGCATACACAATTTGAAATGTTATGTCCATGTTGCGTCCCTAGTAATCTGAGCTCCAGGATAACTTGTTAGTCACTGTTCTATCAACTATCTTTATTGTGGGAGATCTTCATTACTGCGGTTCGTCATGATGAGGATTTGAACATGTTTCCCGCTAGTCTGAAGGCGGGTTTCCAAACTATTCAGACACCCTATCGTCACTTTTATCTTTCCCGTATCGTATTTGTATTTTCTTCTTCAAATTTCGAGAGTTGTATATATGGTGCCTGATTATCATGATAAATGTTGGTCAGTACGCTCCTGCCTATCAGCTGTAAATGGGTATCTTAGCTTACAGTTAGGGCAGGAATTGCAATTGAGAGAGGGAACTGGAAACCCCGCCTCACATAACCTGTGGGGTAGTATGCTAGAGTCTCAGGCACCTCTTTTCCAATCAGCTGTTAATTCTGCTGCGTGCTTTCCTTTACCATTATAGATATATCCGACGTAAAACATGTTCTGAAGATGACAGTGATGGATGTATGAAAACTGGCTTATGATTGAGAGTCTAACAAGACGGATGTGATGAAAAGTGAAAACGAGGTTCGTCAAGGGACATGCGACATCATGTTATATAGTTACATATACTCCCGTGCTTAGTGTGGAGCACGTTAAAAATCCATTGGCAGTTGGAAACCGAAAAGAATAGGCTAACCAGCCGCTGCCCGGAAACAATAAATTTCCTAGTCAAAGATTTACCCAAATGATTTGTACCTTCCCCAAAGTCTAGCAAGCCGCAGACAGTTTAAAATACCATATCGGCTACCTGGCACCATACATTAACAAAATGCCTGTTTGAATACCAGGATTGCACTTGTATGTTTTCTGTCCTGTGCGGATCTGAATTTCTATTTCTTAGACTAAGTGTGTTGCATTAATTGTTGGTGTCACACATTCTGTTTTCTGGCAAAAGCGGAGATTTGCCATAGCCAGTCATACATTTCTGCCGTGAAAGCATTTTTTTTTTCTTCTTGCAATTATTTGTTGTTTAATTCTTTCTCACCTTTCGTCCCCAAACAAGTATATCGTTTTCCTACATAAAATTGTACCGTCTGTGTCAGAACATCTGTTGTGGTTGCATTGTGCCTCCCTGGATTTGGATATACATGGACACATGAGTTCTTCTCTTGTGTGGAATTAGGCGCACCTCCGCCAGAAGAAACTTGTGAGACAAACACTTCAAGTAAAAAATAAAAACATTCTTTTATGCAGGAGTAAAGAGCAATCACGGTCATGTGAGACATACTGATCTAGAGTCCAACCCGTGTCCTCGTTAGGGCCCATGAAAACAGGCTGTTAGAGAAGTGTACCCACATTTGTGAGAATCGACACGGTCATCTCCATAATGGTGAGCCTACTAAATAGACTCTCGCTGCACCCCAGCCAGGAGGATCCTGGCCCGCCTTCTCAAGCACGCCTGGGGATACAAGAAGAGGTACTGTAACCTGCTACAATATGACTCAGATTGAGTAACTTTGAAAATAGCTTTACATTTGTTAAATTAGAAACACAACAGATTGCATTACATAAGCCAATTAGTACTACGGGGATCGAGGCACATATCCAGTTATTTGTTTCTAGTGCCCACTAGGGAATTTCTCTTCTGGTTAAGAATCGCAGTTTTAGCAGAACGATTCCACTAACTGATGGCGTAGAGCTAGACTTGGGAAGCTTCAGAAGGTGAGTGCTACTCATACTTTGCGAGTCTTTTACACCGAGTTTAGAAGTTACCTACCACTCCTCTGCTAATCGGCGTTCTGCCTGAACAGAACGTTGTGAGTATGTGTCCTAGCCTGTAGTTACTGTTGCCAATCGTACTTGAGTTAGCTAGTATACACGAATATCTTGACTGGGGGGTTACAGGGGCTCTTCTCACTTTCTTAAACGTACTTGAGAAGGTGGACAGGGTTCCTCCTGGCTGTAGTGCGGTGCAAGGCTCACCACTTTGGAGATCACTGGTCAGTATGTTTCACCTGACCCTGACTAACATAGTCTGATCGGTATATTTCGCTTGACCCTGACTAACACAGCCTTCAGCATGTTCTGTCTGAACGGATGGTAGTCTCATCTTTTCTCCTTTTCGTAGCTTAGAGCACGTCAACTTTTGGGTCTTGTTTGCCTTCTATTTGTGATTCCAATTCTCTTAGCCAAACTACACGAGTGCAGTATGTTTCCAGGGCTGCCACTTGGAAGCGAACTATGGTCTTGGTCAGATAATTGTTCGGTGATCCTGACGTAATCATTCAGATGCGAGCTACTGGCTGCTGTCAGTTCATCGACTGCTGCGTCTTCGTTCTCAGCTACTATTCCCCACCCGACACAACAATCACAGCAGTGTAAACCTTTATGTAACTGACAGCTGCTTTACCTATCTGAAACGCGATTAACAGTCTTGTTTTTCAGCACAGTTGTCACGGCTCTTCATGTTGCACACTTGACATTCCGGTTCACCGAGTCTCTTAGTAAGGGTGTAGCCTAGCTGACAGTAAGCTGGATTTCTGAGACTCGAATCACAGCGTGCCAGGGTTTGAAATCATCAGCGAACTGGAAAAATATCCGGGCGTGGTTCCGTTCCTCCTACGACCGCTTCCCCAGGCGATCCACCTGTGATTGGGTTTCTGACATATCAGTTGGTGAAGGTATAAACAGCAAGGAAGGGAACTGTCCACCCCACCTGACTTAATAGATGAAGCGTTACATCATCCCCGACCACAATTGTTGCCATGGGACTGACCTTCACCTTACTAAGACAACAGTTAGTGCCTTTTTTTTTGTTGAACCAGAAATAGATTGATTTGGTAGTTTGCTTCCACCTGTGCCGCGTATTGGAATGTAGGTAGCCGCAATTCCTGAACTTGTATGCCATGTTTTGCCTAGACCGGCGGTTGCGAAACAATCTTTGAGATTTCCATGTTTACAACATTTACTTCTCTGACTGCTCTTCTCCTGGGGCCAAGTCTTCTGCTGATGATAGCATGACATTGTGGATGATAAAGCTGTAGAGATAAGGTCACCTCTCTCTCTCTCCTCTCTCTCTCTCTCTCTCTCTCTCTCTCTCTCGCTCTCTTTCTCTTTTTTTCATATCTATCTTGGAGCAAATAGGAATCATGGCCAGGTGAAGCATATAGACCAAGACTCCAGCTCATATCCCCGTTAGTGCTCCAGCTGAAGCATATAGACCAAGACTCCAGCTCATATCCCCGTTAGTGCTCCAGATGAAGCATATAGACCAAGACTCCAGTTCATATCCTCGTTCGTGCCTCTCGAAGTTTCCCCTTTATTTCGTCTCTAAACAAATACAAAATGTGCAGGCCACAAGTCTTAATCACGAATGTTACATTAGCGAAACGTATTATGAATTTGACATTAGTAGTACTTACATATAATTATAAATATGACATTAGCGGTAAACGGATCTAATTATAAATATGACATTAGCTATATACGCATCTAATTATAAACATGCCATTTGCGGTACACACATCTTATCCACTAGCGTAATGTAGATCATAATACTACAACAACATCACTAAGTACACAATTAAAACAAGTGTATTTTTAGAGCGGAAATTTCACGATAGATTTGATCAAAAGTATGTGCCTTAACTATGTGAGGGGTAGTAGAGCTACATTGTTACCGCTAATAACGCTAACACTGTTGTGTATTCCACAGACACACATTCTAAGGAAATACCTATGTCAGATATTCTTCTCCAATTTCATTTGATCCCTGAAAAAAACCAGTTATGCGCGTTTCTCTATTCCTTCTAGAATATTTAAGATATTGAATGTTGAGATTTCTTTCAACCCCACTCCTCGACCTGCACCCCAAACCTAACGAAACATTACACACGCAACAGGCTTTTGGTTTGTGTAAATGGCGAGGTATGCCGGCGAGGTATGCTGGCGAGGTATGCTGGAGAGGTACGCTGGCGAGGTATGCATCGTATTGAGTTGGAGTCTTCTACCGAAAGCTTATTCCAGGTATTATATTTTAAAAAACCACACCATTACGGATAATGGTACCGTCGTCAGATTGCGGTTGTTATACAAATGAGAACGATAGATACAGAACATCAAACATGGCTGTGATGTGAGAGAAGAGTTACGTTACATTGTAACACAAATAATAAAGTCCCACAACTAGCACTGCCGTCGGGGTTGAAGTGTCAGAGATTTCATTGCAATGGGCTATAGTTTGTAAGATTTGGGTGTTGACAGTTCCCTCTTCTCTGCCTTTCCTTCCACAAACGTTTGTAAGATGCCACTTTGCGAATAAACCTCTTTACAGCTGAGGTGAATGGACAGTGCCTGTATGGAAGGCTGAATCTTGTACCCTTGTGTCGAAAAATGAGTGCTCTATAGCAGGGCTTCTCAAACGTTTTAATCGACGACCCCTTTTGACCCATTTTTGTACAACCCTTCACTCAATGCCATAAATGAAAATGGTAATAACACTGAAAATTGTATATATTATTAACCCTAACTATATTAATACTAAACTAAACTAAACTAAACTGAAAATATACCATATATACCAAAGCCGCTTTTATTGAAGGCTGAAAAAAAGATAAGAATACGTTTACCTTTAATGAGATGGATGTGATTGCTTATACTAACACAATATCTCGAATCGTGGCTTCGTCACTGCTGGTCTAACCAATCTTGGTGATTTTAAGGCTTGAGCGTTTTTTTGTTTTTTTAAAGTGCTGTCAATGTTGAAAATGTTTATTTGTCCAAATATGAGGTAACAGATAGCAGTCGAGCTGCCATTGCTAATTCTGACAATATTGGAATTTATGATCCGATACGAAGCCAGAAAGTGTTCAATTTTTTTTCTTGAAAATTCAAGTTTGAAAATTGAATCGCATAAAAGTTCTGCAAGTAAGTTCACGATGCAAAAATGTTTGACTATGTGTTTTTTTTGGTACATACGAATGAATAATATCGTCAGTTGTATCTATTTGCACATTCTTCTTAGTTCTGGATGATCCGGGTATTATAGGATCCATAGCTTCAGTATTATCTGCTGTCTTAGTCTTTGACATATGTAACCACCAATCCATTGGTCAGATATTTTCGATTTTGACGCAGTTTGACTCTGAAATGATGGCACCCATAAATGAGGACAGTTAATTTATTAGTTTGTCCAGAACAACTTCATACGCCGGAGATACTGTAAGAACACTGAACAGCTAAACAACTGGACACTGTACAACTAACACTGGACAGCTAAACCACTGGACACTGTACAACTAACACTTAACAGCTAAACTACTGGACACTGTACAACTAACACTGAACAGCTAAACAACTGTACACTCTACAACTAACACTAAACAGCTAAACCACTGGACACTGTACCACTAACACTGAACAGCTAAACCACTAGACACTGTACAACTAACACTGAACAGCTAAACAACTGGACACTGTACAACTAACACTGAACAGCTAAACCACTGGACACTGTACAACTAACACTGAACAGCTAAACAGCTGGACACTGTACAACTAACACTGAACAGCTAAACAACTGGACACTGTACAACTAACACTGAACTGCTACTTGCAAAGCCCTTTTCAGAGCTTGGTAGCGGGAGATTGAGAAGGAACAAAGAAGAAGAAGAAAAAGTAACTCAAGTTAGCCAAGTATTGTGAAACTCAGCAGGCTAGTAGCTAGTTGCCTCGATGTTCTGTCCATACGGAAGTGGGCCTCCGCCGGCCGGAAATGGCGTATCTTTCACACTGATTGGAGTTACACTAACGTCTTACTTCATTGCTCCGTTCCAACTTAGACGGAGTGCACCACACTATAAGACTTAACCGTCGCTGTCACGCCCTAAATCGCGTTAACTCGTGCTATCGCACGAGTGCAATGGTTTGAACTTGACGAGAGCGGCTCATACTCCAACAGTTCTTGAAACGTTCCCCTCCCAATACTATTTACGCGACATCCAGTTTGAGAAACCCTGCTCTATACTACTACATTAGTCAGACGCACACACTGTGATAAAGTACACAATTAAATGGAGAAAATGTAGAAGTCGGCACAAGAAACCTATACCAGAAAGTTTCATAATAATATGACACATAAAGAGGTCGGAACATTACTGATAGAAAAGATCTGAGTGTTGTAGAGAGATATGATTGTCTGTGCAGGTTGGCACTCTGCTGACAGGGCGACTATTCACTCTGCCTATAATGTACAAGTATTTTTGTGTATGTGCAATGCGTCGACTGGTTGAGAAATTGCAGCTCACAGAAACAACAAAATCATTTCTATTTTGAGAATAAAAGTCAGTCTCTCTATACAAACTGTTAAACTGCAAATTATAAATAAAGATATGTCAAAGACCTTATGAAGTCATTGAGAGAGAGAGAGAGAGAGAGAGAGAGAGAGAGAGAGAGAGAGAGAAAGAGAGAGAGTGAGAGAGAGTGCGAGAAAGAGAGAGAGAGAAAAAGAGAGAGAGTGAGAGAGAGTGTGAGAGAGAGAAAGAGTGAGAGTGAGAGAGAGAGAGAGAGAGAGAAAGATAGAGATTGAGAGAGAGAGAGAGAAGGAGAGAGAGAGAGTGAGAGTGTCAAAAGAACAAAACAGGAAGAGGAAAAAAAAAAGATATAACAAGTCTACAAGTAGATGCTTTCCTGTGTAGGATTCTGGAAATAACATGATCTTCAGCGATCTTTCGTGTTTCTACGGGAGGGAGGTACAGCGTTAATGGACTAGCTATGACCCTTATAATCGCGCCTTTTAGTTTATATATATATATATATAAACAAAATGACATACGAAAAACACAAAATGAAAGAGAAAATTGCTCTGATTTAAATGGAGATAGCCAAACAGGATTGGTTTGGAAGAAAGCCAAGACAGACAAACAAACATTTAGCTGATGTGAGAATATCTTTCATATGATCTATTGAGATTATTCTTTTGAGCTATATGTCTCTCAATTTATCTGTTAGTATCAGTTTGTCCGTTTGTGCCAGTCAGTCAGTACATTTGGCATTGTCAATCTATCTGTCAAGGAATCTTCTGTCTGCCCCTAGGGGGTCAGTTTGTTTTTCGTAGTTTGTAGGCCTGTTTGTGTAGATCTGTCTGTGTCAGTTTGTTTTTAGTGTCAGTCAGTAGCTTTGTGTCAGTAGGTATAGATTATTCAGTATGTCAGAGTCTGTCTATCTGCAGATACCAGAATCATAGTCACTCAGACTGTAAATGTCACTCCATCTGACTGTGTTGATCTACTTGCGTCAGTATGTTCTACCGGTCAGTTAGTCAGCGTATGTCAGTGCCATTTAGTCTCTGAGCCTGATTGCCTTTCTGTCAGTCAATCTGCTGTCAGATCGTCTGTTTACCCTTAAGCATTTCGACCCAGCTGTAAATTGTAGTACCTGACTTGCGGCAATAGCACCTCACAAGTGAGCTTCGACTTAGTACACCAACGTCACTAAAACATCATTTCCGACCAGCAGTTACTACTGTGGGATTACCACGACCTTTTCTACTGTCAATAATGCTATTTACCTATTAGTCAATCAGTGTCTGGAGAAAAGTGTGGCCTACGGACTGTTATCGCCGCATATAATCACAGAGAACCAGGACGAAATCATGTCGTGCTAAGACCAAGCAAGTCATAGGTTTTTCATGGTGTCTCCGCTTCTTCCAGTCGACCCATATGTAAATTGGGACCCGACTAAATAAGGGGAACATTTCTAGCCACCGCGGGAGTTGCGGAGTTGTCGTCGACACATTCAGTAACGAAAGGGCCTGAGAACATTTAGGAGTACCCGAGTGCAATAAAGTAGGTTCTATGATCCATTTACCATCAAATGTCTCACTCCGTCTGACTGTAACATGCACGTTAAGAAATCTCACACGAAAAGAGATCCGTGTTTACACACTACCACTACACAGTACAGTGAAAAAGGAAACAGCATGCTAATGCTGATATAATTATATATTGTCTGTGGTCTTACTAGAGACTCGGTGAATCTGAATGTCATGAGTGTAACATCAAGAGCTATAGCAACTGTGCTGGAATACAAGCCTGATTGGTAATCACTTGTCAAATACGTAAGGTAGCTGTCATCTTCACGAGGGCGCCAATTGCTGTCGTAGTTTGTGCGTACCACTTTCAATTTGGAAAAAAACAAAACAAAAACTGCCTTTCCTTAAACGATTTAGCTGCACAACTGTTGGGTACGATCGGTTGATGCTTCTAGTTGAGGCTGAACTGATCTACACGTGTATGAGAAAATGCAATAAATTGCGTCTTATCTGTCCAGAGATGACGGGAATGTACCCAGGGGCACGTCACGTTTCTATGGTGATACCCGCGTCATGGCCATGGCGTTCGGGTATCGGTATGCGGATTGTCTGTCAATCTCAGTTGTGAGGTTGCATGAAATGCGCGTCTGCCTGATAGCAAGTACAAGAAAGAGCAGCTTTAGGAGTATTATATAAAACTCATGATAATTAGATTGAATGTCGTAGCGGGAGATTGAAAGCGAAAAAGAATGTTGTATAACAGGATATAAACGCGTTGTTTTCTGAAGTGCGAGTTGTCAATTACGGTAATTCAGTTCTCAAAAATGGTGTCTCCTAGAGTCATAGATGTGTTTACAATGGATATGTGATGTCTCTCCAAGGACATGGAATAAAACAATAGAACACGTCACCAAGATAATGATGTAACTCCAAGGATAGGAAAAACATCTCCAAAGACAGGAGAAACGTCTCCAGGGACAGGAGAAACGTCTCCAGGACAAGAAAAACGTCCCCAAAAACAGGAGAAACGTCTCCATGGACAGGAAAAACGTCTCCAGGGACAGGAGAAACGTCTCCAGCAACAGCAGAAACGTCTCCAGGGACAGGAGAAATGTCTCCAATGACAGGAGAAACGTCTGAAAGGACAGGAGAAACGTCTACATGGACAGGAGAAACGTCTCCAAAGACACGAGAAACGTCTCCAAGGACAGGAAAAACGTCTCCAGCGACAGCAGAAACGTCTCCAGGGACAGGAGAAACGTCTCCAGGGATAGGAGAAACGTCTCCAGGGACAGGGAAAATGGCTCCAATGACATGCGATACCTTGCCAATAATCATGAGATGTGTTTCCAAGAACAGGAGAATTTACTTCAAGAATATAATTTCTGTCTCCAACAATATCTGACGTCTCCATTATCATGAGATGTGCATCTATTGTCATGCAATATGTCTCCAGTATCATGGGATGGGTCTCCACTATCATGCGATGTGTCTCCACTATCATGCGATGTGTCTACACTATCATGCGATGTGTCTCCATTATCATGAGATGTGCATCCATTATCATGCAATATGTCTCCAATATCATGGGATTTGTCTCCACTATCATGCGATTTGTCTCCACTATCATGCGATGTGTCTCCATTATCATGCAATATGTCTCCAGTATCATGGGATGGGTCTCCACTATCATGCGATGTGTCTCCAGTATCATGGGCTGTGTCTCCAGTATCATGCAATATGTCTCCAGTATCATGGGATGTGTCTCCACTATCATACAATGTGTCTAGATACCATGAGATGTGCTTTCATGAATATGTAAATGTGTCATCTGTTTATGCTTTTCTTGGAGCAGCATGTCGAATGTAATGTAACATAGAGTGATCATATAAAACAACGACATTACTTAGGTGAATGTAGTGTAATATTTAGTGATGATATGAAAACTACAATAATTAGGGGAATGTAGTCCAACTCCGGATGTCCCTGCTCCTCCACAAGACGCAGTAGGTTACAGTTGTTTCCAGGTTCTGGTGAACTCACCCCCCCACACCTCCCTTCCTTTTCCCCCATATGACACACCAAAAAGGCGAGACCATTGGCGCTCAACCTTCAATTTTCCTACTCAACCAGCTAGCACAACAACTGGTATATTTTGTGTTCTTGACAGCTACTCATTCTCCTGCTGTTCGCTCGCATTCCGACCAGGCCCAGGTAATTGGCAGTGATTTAATGCCATTGACTAATAGCGTTAGTTTGGCATTTTGTGCATAACATGACGCCAAGACTGATTCGCACGTGTTATTGTTGTCGTGGCGATTCAGCGATTGATCATTTATCGTTTGTACAAGATTATCAAGCACTTTACAATACCCTAGCGGGAAGTTCAAGAACTGTTCCCCGATTGATCCATGTAATATACTAGTTATCTACATACCTTCTCCGTCTCGCTTTGTCGTTTCTGCCTCGTTCTTTTCCCCGTTCTATGTCTTCCTCTTGTTCTTTGTTTTTAAGATCAGTCCTATGGATGTCTAACAACTGCCATCGGGGATGAAGATAATTCTTCATGTGCTAAGCCGCAGCTTATGTGAGGTAAGGGGCCAGTTCTTTTCCTTGCTACTTATACCTTCCTCAACTCATACGTCAGGAACCTATTTACAGCTGGGTCGAGTGCAGGAGAGTCGTAACAGGAACTAACCAAGTCTGGAACTTGTTTTCCTTCCGTCCGTGATTTCGAACGCTGGCACGCTGTAATCTCAGTCTTAGCAAGCCAGCTCACTGTCGTATATACTACTCGCCCCACTTTGTGTTTTACTTCCAAAAAATCAATCTACCAAAACGTTGTCAGCTCCCCGTGGTGAATAGCTTTGCAACAAACGCAAGCCAATTAATCCAGAATTGACCTATCCATATGAGGTCAGAGACTCCAACTGCATAGTAGTTGGAGATTTCAACAGCCACTCGGAGAGATAGGGATACTCTGACACAGACAGCAGAGGTGACGAAGTGGAAGATTGGGAGATAGATGCAAATCTCTCCCTAATCAATAGGCCGGAGGATAGCCCTAGCTTCTATTCAAGAACATGGCATACCACCTCGACTCCAGATTTGGCCTTCTCCACACAGGACATACACCATAAAATAGACCGCCAGGTGCTAAACCAACTGGCAGGTAGCGACCACAGGCCGATCAGGCTAACCATTGACATGGAAGTAGGCCCACAGGAAACAAAACCGCTCCCACGTTGGAATTACAAACGAGCCGACTGGGACAGATTTGCAATCCTGACAGATGGGCTGTGTGAAACCATCAACACACGAAACACCAAAATGAAGCCCATGGTAGAGAGCCTAAGCAAGGCAATAATGCAAGCCGCCACTGAAACCATCCCAAGAGGAGCAAGGAAAAACTATAAGCCCTACTGGAATGATGAGTTGCAGAAAGTGGAAGATGCAGTAACAAATGCTAGGAACATGGCAGAGCGAGAAAAATCCATGGAGGCAAACATCGCCCTCAAAGCCGCCGCGGCGAAGTACAAACACACTCTCAAGCAAACAGCAAGAGAAAGCTGGAAAAATAAAACGGAAAGTCTAAACCTGGACAAAGACGGGAACAAGCTATGGAAGCTAGTCAGAGCCATGAACGACGAAACCCCGACAAATAAACACATTACTATCAAGCAGGGCGAGAACTTGATCACAGGTAAGAAAGCCGCAAACGCCTTTGTCGATCACTATGCCAGAGCAAACCGCATCGAGGTCCCTGCAGGTAAGCATACAGACATTAGCGAAGAGCTAAAGGGACACGAAAACATGAATACGGTACCTGAAGAGCACATGGTGGTCAAACTAACAATGCGCGAAATGGAAGAGGCTATGAGAACACTAAAGAAAAGGAAATCTCCCGGAAAAGACGGGATAACAAACGAAATGCTGATGGGGCTGGGCCAAACAGCGAAGAAGAAACTGCCATCGGTCCTGAACCAAAGCTGGAAAAGGGGAATTGTACCACAGGCATGGAAAGACGCAATACTGGTACCAGTACCAAAAACAGGAAAGGACAAAACAGATCCAAATGGATACAGGCCCATAAGCCTACTGAGCTGTGTCGGCAAGCTGATGGAACGGATGATAAACACCAGACTGATGTGGCATCTGGAAGAAAAACGAATACTAATTCCACAGCAAGCCGGCTTTAGACAGCACAGATCCACTGAGGACCAGGTCATCCTCATAGCCCAGGAGATAGAAGATGCCTACCAGGCACAGAAACACACAGTAGCTGTTTGGGTGGATCTGGAAAAGGCATTTGACAAAGTCTGGAAAGATGGACTTAGAGTCAAGCTAAGAAGAAGTGATGTTTGTGGGAAGATGTACAAGTGGATCAACCACTACCTCAAACAAAGAACGGCCAGAGTCCAAGTACAAGGGCAGATGAGCAAACAGGTGACACTCGAGCAGGGAGTACCCGAAGGGGGAGTACTGTCACCCACACTCTTCCTGGTATATATAAACGATATTACAGAGAATATACCAAGAAGAGTCCATAGCTCAATGTTTGCAGACGATCTGGCTATGTGGACCTCTGAAAAAAATCTCACCATAGCAAGAAATCGGATGCAGACGGCCCTAACATCGCTGGAAGATTGGGCGAACTCATGGCTGGTCAAAATAAACGAGGAGAAAACCACATGCACAATATTCTCGCTTTCATTAAAACCCCAATGTACCAAATTAAGTCTAAATGGCAAATTCCTGCAGCCAAACGACAACCCAACCTATCTGGGAGTCACATTTGATCGGCGCATGACATGGAAAAGTCAGATTGAGAGAAACCGAATGAAAGCCAGAGAAAGAATGGCAATCATGAGGAAACTTGCTGGCACAAGCTGGGGAGCAGACGAAGGCATACTAAAGAAACTGTACACTGGAAGAGTGAGACCAGTTTTCGAGTATGGCATTGCGGCATGGACAACAGCAGCGAAGGCGAACTTCGATAAAGTTAACAAACTTCAAAACCAAGCCATGAGAATTATAACAGGTGGCATGAAGTCAACGCCAATTGTAGAACTTGAAAAGATTACAAAACTGCAATCCATGACCGATAGAAGAGACTGCAGAGCCCAGCTGCAGTCAGAGAAACTCCGAAGACTGACCGACCATCCAATGCACCAGAGACTAAACAATTTGGGAAATGGGAAACTAAAGCGGAGAAACTTTGCAGAAATAGCCAAAGCAAAGATGCACGAAGATCCCATAAACGCACTAACAACACCAAAACCCATCACTACTGTACGAAAACCTACTTGGAGGCAGGATATATTTCCAGAGGTGGTAGAAAATATACCAGGTATTGCAAACAAAAAACTGCCAGACTGAAAAAGACAGGAGAGATACTACCCTAAGCTTCATAACGAAAAGCTACCCAAGCATGGACTGGACCCATGCATACACCGACGGTTCTGTAACAAACTCAACACTGAACGGAGGGGCAGGAGCATTCCTGAACCTACCAAATGGCAGAAAAATAACACTGTCATTCGCTACTGGTAAGTACACAAGCAATTTCAGAGCGGAGGCAGAGGCACTGAGGGCGGCAGTGGAAGAAATGGTGACACACAGTGAAAATGAGAGCCATATTAGTCCTGCTGACAGATGCTCTCGCCGTAGTCACAGCGCTAAAAAGCCAGAAAAACACTGAGCTTAATGACTTAAGAGCAGCACTCTGCAAACTGTGCCAGCAGTCCGCACCAAAAAGGGTAGTGGTACAGTGGGTCCCATCACACTGCAACACCCAAGGCAACGAGGAGGCAGACAGACTGGCAAAAGAAGGAGCAAGACTACCACAAACAGATACCAGTATGACGTACGAAGAGTCAAAACGGCTTATCAAAGCCAGATACATGACCAAATTGGAAACCGAACATACTGGTTACACCAAAAACGTTTCCTATTACCAGTTGAACCGAAGAGAGCAGGTCGTTGTCTTCAGACTTCGCACTGGCCACAATAGACTGAGGTACCACCTATTCAACAAATTGAAGATAGGGTGTACCGACGAATGCCCGGGCGGTACTGGTAAAATGACCGCTGAACATCTGCTGCAGAACTGCCCGACATACGAGGATTAGAGAGAGTAGATGTGGCCATTACCAGTGGAACTGCAAGACAAGCTCTATGGCAGTGGCGACAGCCTCAGGATGACCGCCGCTTTTTTCGAAAAAATAATGGTTACTGTCTGACTGCGTACGCAGAAGAAGACCTATCCATATATGTTGATGTTTTTGTGGCTTAAAGTTTCTGCAGTATTGGGTATCCAGCTCTATACCCAACCCTACTTAGCCGTCTATTACGACGTGCCTTGCAGGTTTCAATGTTACTCTTCTTTGCTTCCCTTTCAGACCGGTAACACTCGTGTTTGTACCTGTCCCTCTGTTAACATGTCTCGTAGGGAGCAATACTCCACAGATGTGAAAATTATTTACAAGTTAAAAGCATTGTTAGTTTTTATTCATATGTTCTTTGTGCAAATTTGATCTGGTTTTTTTGGTTCTAGCCCAAACTTGATTGTGCCTACCAGTTGCATGTTGTTTGTCATATGTGATTAAGTCCTGTTTTATCCTCAGTTTTCACATTTTGTCACTTTCATCTATCATCTCATCTGTTTAAATGTCATGTTACAGTCTATCTGTGCAATGGGACAATGATGCTTCTTCAAGTTTTGGAGTATTGAACAATTTGTGAACGTGCATCAAATGTTCACATTGTGCTCTACTTATTACCCATGTTTCTTTGCAACTTTTTGCAATAGAGATAAAAAACACATTGCACACATATAGTGCATATATAGCTTTGGAAAAAGAGCAAAGGAGAAACCATATGTTACGAGTAAAAAGCCTTCATCAGAGACAACAAACATTTCACATAAAAACAACTAGTTTATCGTGAGAGTAATAATGAACGCACATAAAATATATTTAGGTAATTATTACTTGTGATAAACGTCAGGTCAAGTTATGCCTCAAGAAGATCTTTCGTTGTATTTTAGGGTTCGTTGCTCTTCTTTAGCGGTATTTCCATCATTTTTGTACATGTTTTTATACTCTTAAATTGAGTTGTCAGAACTGCCCCAGCTTTGCCTTACTATTGTGTGTACTATAACAATTAAATTAATTGCTTCAGCATTTACAATTGTTATTGTTATCCCGTGAAATGTCATCCAAATTATCATCAATTCGTGTTATTTTACTTATTCTGTAAATGTTGTGTTTATTTTTACATACTTCACTCGAAACTAGGCGATAGACGTAGACAGACGGAGCTGTTTGATTGGGCTTTCTCTTTGCTCGCATTTATATGTTCCCAATAGTTCTGAAATATGGCTCGATACTGTTCATAGATTATACATGATTCTAGAAGTATTTAGACGTTAAGCTGGTCGTTTCATCTTTAGAGAAACAAAGCCTAAACTCAGAAAAAACAACACTGGTACAAGTAGCGTGATGAACAGAAGCCCACTGCCTTGACCTGATCCAAAGAAATGTGAAGGATAGCTGGTATGATGTTCGACATTTATTTTGTCTAATGTACATAAAAACAAGATGCTCTTTGTTGTGCCTACTTGCATCTATTTTATACTCAATCTATTTTTAAAAACAACTATAGCGATTTTTGTAACTATTATAATCTTTGTTTTAATCATTTGCGCCATAACAATTGTAATAATTGCTTTAATCATTGACACATTTCTTATCATCATAACAATGGTAATACTTTCTGCAATAATTGTAATGTTATTATGGTTTTTGCCATAGCAATTTTAATACTTGGTTTTCATCCATTATAATTCTTTATAGTTATTTAAATCTTTGTTTGAATCATTGAACTTTTGTAAATGAAATTGCATCCTCCCAAATCACAACATTATAAATCGTTTAATAAGTAAACCGCTTCCAATGAGAAGTTTACCGGTTATAATTTTCATATTTTTTTCTAGAACAACCAATCGGTTCATGCAAAAGTTGACTCGGAGAACTTAATTTGAAACTTGACGTAACTTCTATTTAACATTTTACTTAGGACAAGTTTCCGAAACCCGACTTGCTATCCATTCAGTAGTTTGTATGAGATACCACGTCAAGTGCCCAGTTAGCCTGCTCCGCCTGCATGCTAGCTGTATAAAGTCACGACCCTGATGCCCCTCATTACCCGGTGTAAGAACCCAGTCTACTCTATTTTCTAGTTTTCTCCAGCCCCACCCAAACCCCTGGATGTCGCCAGCACGTTTTGGAAACTGCTTGCCTGGTTTCATTTCTTGTAATAGTGAGAAGGGCCTCGGAGATGGCCCATTTCATTTATTGTTTGGATTGTAATTATTCATCATCACCTTCTTCTTGTTCTTATATTTCTTCTTGTTCTTTTTCTTCATCTCTTTCTTCTTCGATAAAATATGCTATGCTTCTAGCCTGTAGATGTTCACGAAGGAAACTGCGTTTCAGGTCATCGCTAGCGCCCCAGAGCTTTACGAGCATGGGCGTTCACCAGGGCCAGATTGCCTCTTCTATGCCTGCAAGATATGTTCTGATGTTTCCTTGGGACCTTCACATTCGCATGTGGTGGTGTCTTTAAGACTCATTCTGTGGAGATGGGCGTGAGTCTGCAATGTCCCATTCTGAATATGAAGATCTTTCTCTGCCCATCTCTGTAAAGTTTGTCTATGCTGTAATTTTCTGTCTCGGATTATGACTCGGGTTGGGATATTTGTGAGAAAGGCTACCATAGACACATTGCAGAGGATTTTAGAAAATAAATTAACGTCGTGCGTCCACTTTCAAACAAATAGGAATTCGCACGAGTCAGGCTTGGGTTCTTTCAATGCATCTAAGGAAGTTGTACACCACGTACTCAAAATCAGTTGAAATTAATCGAAGTGGGACTGACTGATTAAGAAATCGAACATATGACTAATGTTGCCCTAGCAGAATGAACATGCTGCACCTGCCGAGGATCCAGAAGTATTCAAGATACATGAGAAATAAGGACGAATAAACAAGAACAAATGAGCACACATAATATCCTACTTGCAAGATTGAAATGTGGCAATGCAACTTTGAAGGTAAACATTATCTACCAATTTTTAAAAAACCTCATGTTTCTTCTGACCCAACTACCAAACGTGTGCAGTCAAGCTGACATGTTTGGGCTCAGTCCCCTATATTCGTGCTTGTTTAAATTTCGTGTCGCCAGGGATAACCTTTCGGCCGGAACTAACGTGGCCCTGGCTTAATTTCATTCCGATGTCACCAGTGATGATTTGAGACATTTCATCTGTCCCCACTTCGGCGTGGAATGTGGTGTTTGAGGACCAACTCTGTGGTTAGCTTCACGATGGCGACCTGGTGGTTACCATTCACCTGGAAGTCAGGGATCTGCCGAGGGAGAATATGAATAATCATTTTTTTCCTTTTTGTCTATGTATAGCCCTATTGTTTTTCTGTATTTTTTTCTGCTTATTTAAATATAATTCCTTGAACAATTCGTTCTTTCATGCTCTAAATGTTTCTTTTTGTCTTTCTGTCTGTCTATTTGCTATTATTAACCGTCTTCTGTTCTGTATGTGTGTATGTTTATCTGCCTGTCTTCATATCTTCCATTATTTATTTATTCCTATTTTTATTTCATTGTATCTTCTTTCAATCTTCATCTCATACCTCAATTTTCTCCAGCCTTTTCAGATATGAATGCTCACTATATAACACTAGTCTGCGCTTGGAAGTTATCGATTCCATTTTGTCCCTCTAAAGTACTGCTTTCAGGACCAGCTTTTTAATGTGTATGCTATCTTACTTTGATTGTTTAACACAACCCAAGTCTGGTACTGCATCTTGTGTTGATTGTTTAACACAACCCAATTCTGGTACTGCATCTTGTGTTGATTGTTTAACACAACCCAATTCTGGTATTGCATCTTGTGTTGATTGTTTAACACAACCCAATTCTGGCACTGCATCTTGGGTTGATTGTTTAACACAACCCAATTCTGGCACTGCATCTTGTGTTGATTGTTTAACACAACCCAATTCTGGTACTGCATCTAGTGTTGATTGTTTAACACAACCCAATTCTGGTACTGCATCTTGTGTTGATTGTTTAACACAACCCAATTCTGGTACTGCATCTTGCGTTGATTGTTTAACACAACCCAATTCTGGTACTGCATCTTGTGTTGATTGTTTAACACAACCCAATTCTGGTACTGCATCTTGTGTTGATTGTTTAACACAACCCAAGCCTGGTACTGCATCTTGTGTTGATTGTTTAACACAACCCAATTCTGGTACTGCATCTTGTGTTGATTGTTTAACACAACCCAATTCTGGTACTGCATCTTGGGTTTACTGTTTAACACAACCCAATTCTGGTACTGCATCTTGGGCTTACTGTTTAACACAACCCGTCTGTACAGCAACTTGTGTTTTAGTTATTTCATTTCTCTTTCGGTTGTTTTCATCCGTCCTAATTCTATCTGTTTTTTTCATTCGTCCTTATTCTATTCAATTTTTCATCCGTCTTAATTCTAACCGCTCATTCATCCATACGTTTATCATTACATGCCACTTCTACTAATAGAAAATCGGCAGTACCGAGATGGTGAAATAAATGATTTGTTGTGCTTAATGAAGCTCACAATACATTATGCGATACTCCTGATTCTTGACTAGGGTTCACTGGTAACACATACATTACTGTTTTCTTGCACTAGGTTTATTTGTTTGTTGGTCTTCCACCATTTACATGTGTCACTTATTTTCTTACGTGTCCTTCGCTCTCACATTTATTTCATGTTTCACATTAGCTCTTCACTTTGATCTGTTTTTTTAGAACAGTAAAACTATTCTCCTACCGTTTAATGTGCCACTAAAACATATCACTAGTATTTCATATTGTGATTACCCTGTTGGTGTCGGGGTTACATGCAATATGACTATTGCAACCTTTAAAAAAATGTCAAAAATACGTCTGTTGCGCTGGAAACTTTTGTTTTGAAACTACCGCTGCAAATGTACAGGAACAGACTTCCTGTAATGGGTCGGCTGTAGATATGGCCATGTAATTTCCTAGAAACGATTAAATGAATCATTAATCATATTGTGATATTGATAACTTTGCGGGCTATATTCAGGCTAGTTGGCGGAATGTGCTCCGTTTATTGCATTTCTGAAACCCGATTTCTCGACCCCATCAAGAAATTCCAGTGTAGTTTATGAAGGCTAAGTTCGTTCGTCGAACTGCACAGTCACTTCCAGTGTAGTTTATGAAGGCTAAGTTCGTTCGTCGAACTGCACCGTCACGCCCAGTGTAGTTTATAAAGGCTGAGTTCGTTCGTCGAACTGCACCGTCACTTTGCCCAACGGAAATACACGAAGAGACGGGGGAGAGCTCTGAGGTACATGCAAATAATAATTAGCCAAACCAAAGAGAACGTTGTCTCTATTCAATGTTTGGAATGGGGTCAATGGCTACTGCGCTGCTATAGTTCGTGGATGAGTTTGGTTGAAAGAAGAAGGCGATATGCTGACTGTCATAGAAAGAAGATTGTGTTTGCTCAAACAGTGCCATCCACTATTTCGTACTATTTATATCATATGTTTCGCTGTGTGTATCTGTTGTTTATTACTGCATTAATATCATAAGCGAGCAGCCGTAAGCGTCAAGTCTTTAATTATATTTGCTACGTTATGAATTATTGAATTCCCAGTTCACTCCCGGCAAACGTCGACCAGTAAAGCGCGTCCTTTACAAGATGATTGTATTCGCAATAACAGTTTCAGTAACAATAGTTTTACATGATGAGTTTGATAGTCTCATGCACAATCCTAATTTATCACCACTTACAACATGCTTAGAGGTTTTACAGATATGGGTGGAAATATAGGGAAAAGATGGCCAGAAGTACAGAGAAAGATGAGTGGAAGGGACGACAGAGATGGGCGGAAGTAAAGGGAATAGATGGCCAGAAGTACTGACAGAGATGGACGAAAGTATCGGCAGATAAGTGGAAGCTCAAGGAAGTGTTCTTCCTCCCATGCTATACAAAATCTATACCAATGACCAACCTATGGATACAGACACCAGGAAATTTATATACGCCGATGACATAGCAGTCGATGCTCAGGCTAATGGCTTCGAAGAGGTAGAATGTAAACTAACACGCTCTCTGAATGACCTCGCAGAGTATTATCGGGAAAACTACCTAAAATCCAACCCTAGAAAAACTCAGGTATGCGCCTATCACATCTAGAACAGAGAAGCAAACAGAGAACTACGGATCAGATGGCAAGGACAGGATCTTGAACACTGCCCGGCTCCCAAATACCCGGGTGTAAGGTTGGATCACACATTTTCCTATATGACACATTGTCAGGAGACACAGAGTAAGGTACATGCGAGAAACAACATTATCCAAAAATTGACTGGCACAACATGGGGTGCTCAGCATCAGTCTTACGCACATCAGCGATTGCCTTGTGCCTTTCCGCAGCGGAATATGCAGCCCCAGTCTGGAAAATCTCCGCCCATGCAAAACATGTTGATACAGCAGTGAACGAGATGGACAGGATAGTGTCGGGGTGCCTTAAACCCACCCCCACAAACAAAATATATCCCTTAATTGGCATTGCACCACCTGATATAAGAAGACGTGTAGCTGTGGACATCGAACGAAGGAAACAGGAAAACGATCATAGACACCCGATGTTTGGCCATCAGGAACAAGCCACAAGACTTATATCAAGACACCGTTTCTTAAAATCGACAGAGACCATCCAGACAAGCCCGAAAGGTCGACGCATCGAGAGGTGGTGCGAAACAATGCAGGATCCATGGATAGAGCTCAAGGAAGAGGCTGCGCCTGGACACCACCTGCCCTACGCTGTGTGGAAGGCAATAAACAGACTTCGAACTGGTGTCTCAAGATGCAGAGTGAACTTGAAGAAATGGGGATACTCAGATGTCGACACATGTGAATGCGGCGCAGTTCAGGACCAAGATCGTCTGATGACCTGCCCCAACCTCCCTGAAACCTGTGACATGAACGACATGATGGAGGCGAACGACTAGGCAGTTCAAGTTGCTGAATACTGGACAGATGCTGTGTGACATGGTGTTTGGACATGGAAAGTAAGTAAGTAGCGGAAGTATACGGAAAAGATGACCAGAAGTACAGAGAAAGGTGGGCAAAAGTGCCGACAGAGAAGGGCTCCAGTGACGACAGAGATGACCAGAAGTACCGACAGAGATGACCAGAAGTACCGACAGAGATGAGCAGAAGTGACGACAGAGATGACCGGAAGTACCGACAGAGATGGGCAGAAGTGTCGACAGATATGACGAGAAGAGTCGACAGACATGACCAGAAGTACCTACAGAGATGGTCAAAAGTACTGACAGAGACGGGAGGAAGAACTTACAAAGACACATCATTCATGACAGTAAAAAATCCCAGGAAAAAACGTGGCTGATTGTGGGAAATAAAGAAGAAAGCAGTGATGAATGTGCCATCTTCATAGGATAGATTTTCACAATATAAACATTTCTGAGATAAATGGATACGTCAAATGATCGACATAGGGAAGTTGAGAGCTGCATTTTTGAGTGATTGATTGATGTATTGATTTGGTAATATTTTTCGTTAGGTATATCAAGCTGTGTTCCTTATTTTAAAGTGGCTATATATATATATACATATATATTTTTTTTTACACACTTTAATTAATCACTGGTAACTTCTTGGTAGGTGTGGGCACAGATGCCTGCTTTCCTGGTTTCAAACCTTTCAGATCCCCGTGGAGCACATACCTGGTCAAATACACACCAATTGACCCTGTTCTGAGTTCCCTGTTCTTCTTCTTCTTCGTACGCAGTCAGACAGTAACCATTATTTTTTCGAAAAAAGCGGCGGTCATCCTGAGGCTCTCGCCACTGCCATAGAGCTTGTCTTGCAGTTCCACTGGTAATGGCCACATCTGCTCTCTCTGGTCCTCGTATGTCGGGCAGTTCTGCAGCAGATGTTCAGCGGTCATTTTACCAGTACCGCACGGGCATTCGTCGGTACACCCTATCTTCAATTTGTTGAATAGGTGGTACCTCAGTCTGTTGTGGCCAGTGCGAAGTCTGAAGACAACGACCTGCTCTCTTCGGTTCAACTGGTAATAGGCATCGTTTTTGGTGTAACCAGTATGTTCAGTTTCCCATTTGGTCATGTATCTGGCTTTGATAAGCCGTTTTGACTCTTCGTACGTCATACTGGTATCTGTTTGTGGTAGTCTTGCTCCTTCTTTTGCCAGTCTGTCTGCCTCCTCGTTGCCTTGGATGTTGCAGTGTGACGGAACCCACTGTACCACTACCCTTTTTGGTGCGGACTGCTGGCACAGTTTGCAGAGTGCTGCTCTTAAGTCATTGAGCTCAGTGTTTGTCTGGCTTTTTAGCGCTGTGACTACGGTGAGAGCATCTGTCAGCAGGACTATATGGCTCTCATTTTTACTGTGTGTCACCATTTCTTCCACTGCCGCCCTCAGTGCCTCTGCCTCCGCTCTGAAATTGCTTGTGTACTTACCAGTAGCGAATGACAGTGTTATTTTTCTGCCATTTTGTAGGTTCAGGAATGCTCCTGCCCCTCCGTTCTGTGTAGTGTTTGTTACAGAACCGTCGGTGTATGCATGGGTCCAGTCCATGCTTGGGTAGCTTTTCGTTATGAAGCTTAGGGTAGTATCTCTCCTTTCTTTTTCAGTCTGGCAGTTTTTTGTTTGCAATACCTGGTATATTTTCTACCACCTCTGGAAATATATCCTGCCTCCAGGTAGGTTTTCGTACAGTAGTGATGGGTTTTGGTGTTGTTAGTGCGTTTATGGGATCTTCGTGCATCTTTGCTTTGGAGTTCCCTGTTCAAGTTCTGATCATGTCTTCTCTTTCCTTTATGTATGACTCGAGTTCTTGTACATGTGTGTTTTGGTCTTCCTCTACCTATCATGTCTTAGTAATTCTATAACAATTACTGTCTGTTAATGGTGTCAATTACTTTCCTTAATATGTGTCCTACCAATTTCAACGTTTTGTTCTCACCTCATGTTACGCTGGTTTCTGTCCAGTTCTTTCCAACAATTCTACATGAGTGATCTTATCTTGTCGTTTCTATCTCTCTGTTCTGTCTGGTCCTGTCCAACAGTTCCACATGAGTGATCTTATCATACCGTTTCTATCTCTCTGTTCTGTCTGGTCCTGTCCAACAGTTCCACATGAGTGATCTTATCATACCGTTTCTATCTCTCTGTTCTGTCTGGTCCTGTCCAACAGTTCCACATGAGTGATCTTATCATACCGTTTCTATCTCTCTATTCTGTCTGGTCCTGTCCAACAGTTCCACATGAGTGATCTTATCATACCGTTTCTATCTCTCTATTCTGTCTGGTCCTGTCCAACAGTTCGACATGAGTTATCTTATCATACCGTTTCTATCCCTGCTTTGCGCATGCACTCGTTTATGAAAGTCTGCACGATTGTGATTTTTGTAATTGTTGTTTTCCATGTGTCATGGAAATAGAATCGCACGGACATTACAACAAAGTTAAAGATCCTTATTTATGTGTTGGCCTTAATTTCTCTTTATTTCTATAAGTTCCCAAATAAAATGAAAATACCTCTCCCTTTCTGTATTCTTATTTTTCGCACTTTCACATGTACCTTCTACTATGTCTATGTTGCTACCAATACATATGAATGATTGCATATGCTATACGATTGTGTCTCTCAACACAATCCGATTGTCATTAGTTGCTATTTACTCTACTAGTCTTAGTTTTTTTCTTTGGATATTTTCATCTCCAAATTTTTAGACATATCATCAGATGTACTTATTGTATTTTATATGTGATCACTGTTATGAGGCAGACAGGCTAAGCCATTAGCAAAGTCTAGATCATCAAGCTGTTTTGTCAGAGTACACAGAATTCTGTTTTGGTTTGATGATCTTGTTGCCTTCATAATCCAGTCAATAGTCAGCAGACAAATAACTATTTATTATCAATATAGCTATCTAGTTTGCTCAGAATTATTTATGTTGTCGAAAGTCTGGCTGTTCCATTCTGAGCTGTCTGACCTCTTAAATCTCTAGCATGGTCGTATTTAATATTTTTCCCAGGAATTGATTATAACATAAATGCATTATAATGTGCACCCTTTTGCAAATTCTTGCCTTTTTTGGCGTCTTGACCACACATTTCCTTTATTTAATTTTACATTGATTTTCTTTCCCAAACTTCAGGAAATAATATGTCACCGTTTTCATTGTTTATATTCATTGCTAATATATTACCCGGGTCATGAGCTTCACCATCACTTAGAAACACTATGGATTTCTTGATTTCTTCTTTGATTAGCTTCTCTAAAACAAAATGCAGGTTTATTTCTGCTAATTGAATGTTGAGTTGCCGTTGAAACTGGTCTTTTTGAAAGTTTGTCAACATGTTCTGGAAATCTTTTCATTTGCTCATTTGTGTTAATAAAATATACTTCCTTATCTTAATAGAAGTGTTTAATAATGTTAGCCTAGGCATCTAGGGCTCGTTGCGTTGATCGACAACTACCATGTCCAACCGCTGAGGCTGGTAGCCAAACCTCGTTCAATGCCGAAGGAGAGACTGCATCTGCTGAAGCCATGTAAAACTGTGGCAGCCCTTATCAACCTCCAGCCTGTCGGTGGAACACCATTGTTACTAATGGCTGAATTGTTCATGATCTGGTGAGCTGGAACTTTCTGGTCCAGTCGAACAACGTGACCAAACACAGACAGGCGGCGGCGGACCAGAGTGTCCGAGATCGAAGGAAGACTCATCTTTGCAGACACCTCGACAGGATCGAACCATCAGATACCGAGAATGCATCTCTGGTTGCGCATGTGAAAGGCATCGAGTCTTGATATGTCATGCTTAAGTAGGGTCCAAGTCTCTGAACCACACAGGAGTACAAGAATCAGACATGTCTGATAAATACGAATTTTGGATCCCAGAGAGAATCTGCCATTATTCCCCACGCGGCGAGGATCATTCATAGCGGAGTGAGCACAGTTTGCTTGCCTATATTTTCTGTTATTTTATTTGTGCTGTTGTACATTTCTTCCATATTTTCTGTTATTTGATTTGTGCTGTTGTACATGTCTTCTATATTTTATTTTCTTGTAGCTCCCTCTGCTTCTCTTGGTAGCTCATCAATAAAGTTACAGAAGTCCCCTTCTTTTTTACATATTTCCCGATAATTGTATTTCTGATTTTGCTTCCGTCCATATGTGAATTCTTTATTTGTTTGTCTTTTATTTTTGAAATAATTGTTGTTATTCACGAATTGGGCTGTCGTTCTCAACAATATTTACTATAAATCTCCACAAGTCTCATTCCACATATTTTGCATCTGTTACCTGTGCGCTTTCTCTATTTCATCTAGTTGTTTTAGCACCTGGTACCTATTTAAATATGTCTGGTATGTAGTTGCTTCTGAGAAATAGCACATTAAACTGGTGTCTGTGGTTGTATGTTGTTGTACATCTTTTTATCTTCGTCTTTATTTGGACTACCATAAAATGGTACCGAATGGTCCCGCCTGGGTCTTTGTTTATGACAAGATCAGAAATAGCACCACTGCTCCACAGAGAGCATGTCGCAAGAGGCGACTAACTGTGTGGCATGGCATAGCACCAGTCATGGTTAGGTGGTTTGTTAAGAGCAGCATAAATGGCGCCTAACAGATTGTGAGTTTACTTTGCTCTTGTGTTTTAGTCTATTAAGATGGACTCACACATCGGCTAACCATCCTCTGTGGCACGTGTACCAATGCAGCGGAGTAATAAACTGCTCGAGCCTAGCCCGCTAAGCAGGATATCCTCTCTCTCGGCTAGATCCAGCTCATGCCAGAGCTTGGACCTCCGCCCCTGTAGAAGTACATGTCGATTAAAGTTAAGACCGGACGATGCTGGTCTGATGTAACTGCAGCTCTCCTGCATATTTTCACATCGTATAGTGATGATCTTGGCTTGGCTTCGTTCGTTTTCAATCTCCCACCACCAAACCCTGACACGGGCCTAAGTAGCAGAATGTAGTCAAGAGAACGGAATGTGTTGTGTCGTAGTTTACAGCTTGACTGCGATATTTGCACCTTTCGGTCCAACACATCCGACTTCAGCAAGCATTTTTTGAGTACCGGGTTAGCATTCTGTCTTCGATGCCTTCTCCTTAGCCTGTCTGCTCTGTTGCAGCCTGTTATCCAGGATCACCACGTGGAGGTGTAGAAGGGTCTAGGCAGCTCTGGTTCGCTGGCCCTTACGCTGACAGTCAGCTATGGGTCGCTGACCGCTACAGCTCATGCGCTGCTCATCGTCTTGATCCCTAGTGATGATCTAAACGTTTTATATATACATTGTCAATCTAGTTTCCTGTCCTGGGATCAAGTGACATCCATGCGTATTTGTGTATGGAAACAAGCCGCCACCAATCACAAACTGATGTCAAGCACAGAAGTCCCTAAGAAACTATCTTCTTGTTGATCCCGATTCTATTTTGTCCATTAATATGTTCTTAGCTAAATGGCAAACTTTTTCCTTCTCCTTTTATTCATGTTACTTTGAAGTCAGCTGGTGTAATGTTCTGTTTGGCTAATTGTTCTTTGGTTGGTGCATATAATTGGATAACGTTTATCTTTATTTTCACGTTGGTAGTTTTAAATTCTTAAAATGAAAAGTCAGTAGCACGGCCTTTGCAGAACGTCGCTTCTTACAACCGTCAACCTGTTATAAGTTTCTAGACAAGTGCGCAGTACGGTAGGTTGCCATTACTTCTTCGTGCGTGAAGGAGCGAAAAAAAAATCATGTCTGCCAAACTGAACACGAACGTGATTCGAACCGGGTGCACTGGGATTGTGAAACGGATGCTTCACCCCTAGGCCACCAGTTTTAAATTAGTTAGCATAATTTTTTTTGCTACTGTCTCTCAATCTATAAGTGCATGTTGCGACTCTTTTGAAAGTATATAGCCACTTCTTCGTTGTGTGTGTATATTCTTCGGTGTGCCCTGGCGACAGCAGCATTTGCCATTTGCTCAATTTTATTTCACTCTCGAGATCAAGATGCTGAGCAAAACATGGTATGTAGCGGTCAGCGATTCATAACTGACTGAGCTGGTCAATGTCAGCGAACCAGAGCTGCCAAGACCCTTCTTCGCCTCCATGTACTGATCCTGGATAACAGGCTGCAGCAGAGCAGACCGGCTAAGGAGAAGGGATCGTTCCGTCACTAACAAATACCTACTGATATCGGATGTGTTCTACCAAAATGCGCAAACATCACAGTCAAGCTGTAAACTACGATACAACGCATTCCGTTTTGCAGAGAACATCCTGTTACTAGTAAGCTCTTTTCAGGGCTTGTTAGCAGGAGTTTGAAAACGAACGAAGAAGAAGAAGATATGCTCAGTTGTATACTCTCCCCATCTACACACCTAGTTTACGCCACTTCCTCACATCCTCTTCCACGTGCGCAGCCTGCTCGAATACTAAACCAACGCCCCAGCTACAAAAACCTGGACGTTTTCCTACAAACAAATAGGCTAGTCATTGCCAGTGTCTTGCATTATTCTAAGCATTGAGTCACTTGCCATCTTAACAGATAACCTGTTGCTATTGTGGATAACCTGTTGCTATTGTGGATGTTTCTTCTTTGCTGACTTGTCCATAGTTGTTGCAGTTCTTATGTTTTTCCCCCCTAAAATGAGGGCGCCAACTACATGCCCAACCTTTGCTAATCGTCTTTAACAACATGCTTGGCAGGTTACAGTTTTACTGTCGCTTGCCCCCCCCCCCCCCCCCCCCCCGCTCCCTTTGTTTGTTGAGTTTTCCTAGTTTGATCGCTTGATGTTATTAATTTAGCATGGCTACATTGCTTATACGGATAAAGACCAGCATTTATTTACGTTAACGTTTGTTAATATTTAAATTTGAAACAATTCTGGCTTGAAAGTCACATTTCTATTTTTGTTAAATATTGGGTCTTTAGTTTTATTTTCTCTCTTAATCATTGCTTGGACACGAAACTGCCCTCACGTGACATAATTCTCCGTTGTTTGTACATATGATAGTGTCATCTTATTGTATTACTGACATCATGTATCGATGACATCATTTTTCGCTTATATCATTTATCAGTGCTAACATGTATTGCTGAAAGAAGCTACAAACTCGAGCATTTTAGGGTAAATATAATAGATTTCACAAAGGATATTTACATGACACCGGTTATATGCAATATCATTTCAATCTCGATAATTACGTGTAAATACTGTAAAGTTTCTCATGTCAGGAAATCGAGACAGGGTGCCATAAAGCATCTGCGGTGACTTATCAGCTGACCCCATTGCTTAGACACCCGAGAATTAGTTTGACAACAAAGCAACAGCTGATAAACAGTATATTTATGCCGATTTTGTGCTACCAGTGCCAAACATGGCCTCTGTCAAGGGCGTGCAAGAGCAGAATTTCGACCTGTGAAATGAAGTGTTTGAGGAAAGTCATCGGTGTTACCAGAAGAGATAGAAGGCGGAATGACGACTTTCGAAGTATGATCGGCATTACGTCTTGTGACGAATACATTTCCAGGCAGAAAATAAGTTGATTTTGTCATCTCATGAGAATGCACCCTCATCATCTTCCACTGATGGCTTACAATGCTGGTAGATCTGGCTACAGGGCAAGGGGGCGGCCGCGAGGTAGGTGGATAGATGACATTAGAGTTATTGTGCAACGACAAGGGCTCACATTAACCGACGCAACGCACTTGGCGCAGGATAGATGACTCAAGGTCCCCCCGACGCTAAACGACGCAAGTGGAAAGAAAACTAACTAACTAAAAATACACACAAAAACAAAAACAATGCCTGATATATTCCTACTGTCTGCAGCAGGACATCACGCTTGTGGATTAAATTGTCAAAAGATATGGGCTCCTAACTTTATCATGGCCGAGAAATACATTGTCACCTGCATTATTTATCGCAAATCTTTATGCGGAGATTATTGGCTTGTTTAAGCTTCAATTGCATAAAGTCGATACTTCAACAGACGAGAGATCACAGTAAGAGCACACGCCTTTAAATCCGTGTTCAATGCAGCCATGATTTACGTCTGTGAAGTGTTCCATACCTTTAACTCCGTGTTCAATACAGCCATGATTTACGGCTGTGAAGTGTTACATACCTTTAACTCCGTGTTCAATACAGCCATGATTTACGGCTGTGAAGTGTTACATACCTTTAATTCCGTGTTCAATACAGCCATGATTTACGGCTGTGAAGTGTTACACATCTTTAACTCCGTGTTCAATACAGGCATGATATACGGCTGTGAAGTGTTACACACCTTTAACTCCATGTTCAATACAGCCGTGATTTACGGCTGTGAAGTGTTACATACCTTTAACTCCGTGTTCAATACAGCCATGATTTACGGCTGTGAAGTGTGCCAATTGCTGAAAGCAGATGATGGAATACTCCGAGTTATTCAAAGAGCTATGGAACGACGTATACTAAATAAATCGATAAGGGATCAAATCTGAAAAGAGGAAATTCGACATGAAACTCTATTTTGGAATATCATAGAAACAACATTATCGCTGAATTAGTCATGTGGTACAAATCCCTGACAACAGAATGAACACGGCGAACAACGTTTTGGTAGTCATTTGGTTAATCAGGTTCACTGTGAGACTTACATAAGCGGTGGCTAGATGGTTAAGAAGTGATCTAGGCCAGATCTGGCGCATCACAAATAAGATTCCGAATGCGTACAAAATGGTATTGGTTTCCTTACAGTTTGCATACCTGCCGGGATGACACCGGGAATAATGTGATAATATGCAATGTGATGTGATTAATAAACTAGACATAAGCAATGTAGTTGGTATTCGAGAAACCTTGTTTAAGAAAACCATATCTAAATAACAAATTCTCGGCTTGAAACCTGATGGCACGTTGCAGAATATTTGGTTTATGGCTTGGTAAAAACGTGTGTGCTCTGTAGAAAACCACAGTCGTTAAAACGAAAATCTTGGATCGGTTTACAAGAATAATTGCTGAAAAACTCGGTTTAACGCTAACCTTGAAATTTAACTTGGTCTGTATTTCTGACCCATGATTCCTGAAACAAAACTCATTAGCGAAATAGCAGCAGAAGTAGAACGTGATGTTTTTTCTTCTTTATTATTCTCTCCCAGCTTTTATTTCTTTTATTGCCTTGCAATGAGAATGCAGAGTACAACAGGAAAACAGAACTCGCGGTTAACCAGTTGATAAACGATAACATTCAAGGTAATGATCGGTGCTGCGCAATGAGATATCTGGATGGGACTTCTCTGCTAAAGTGAGATGTCAGAATGTTGCTGAGTAGAGCGGGATATACAGAACAGTAACCTCCATTATAAAAATGGAAATCGAAGCAGTGACTGCAGCTTTGATAAGTTGGCTGTCTGAGAACTACATAGGCAGTTATCGTGTCAGACTTCCAATGCTTGATTCGGAAGGCATTTGACAAAGTCTGGAAAGATGGACTTAGAGTCAAGCTAAGAAGAAGTGATGTCTGTGGGAAGATGTACAAGTGGATCAACCACTACCTCAAACAAAGAACGGCCAGAGTCCAAGTACAAGGGCAGATGAGCAAAAAGGTGACACTCGAGCAGGGAGTACCCCAAGGGGGAGTATTGTCACCCACACTCTTCCTGGTATATATAAACGATATTACAGAGAATATACCAAGAAGAGTCCATAGCTCAATGTTTGCAGACGATCTGGCTATGTGGACCTCTGAAAAGAATCTCACCATAGCAAGAAATCGGATGCAGACGGCCCTAACATCGCTGGAAGAGTGGGCGAACTCATGGCTGGTCAAAATAAACGAGGAGAAAACAACATGCACAATATTCTCGCTCTCATTAAAACCCCAAAGTACCAAATTAAGTCTGAATGGCAAAATCCTGCAGCCAAACGACAACCCAACCTATCTGGGAGTCACATTTGATCGGCGCATGACATGGAAAAGTCAGATTGAGAGAAACCGAATGAAAGCCAGAGAAAGAATGGCAATCATGAGGAAACTTGCTGGCACAAGCTGGGGAGCAGACGAAGGCATACTAAAGAAACTGTACACTGGAAGAGTGAGACCAGTTCTCGAGTATGGCATTGTGGCATGGACAACAGCAGCGAAGGCGAACTTCGATAAAGTTAACAAACTTCAAAACCAAGCCATGAGAATTATAACAGGTGGCATGAAGTCAACGCCAATTGTAGAACTTGAAAAGATTACAAAACTGCAATCCATGACCGATAGAAGAGACTGCAGAGCCCAGCTGCAGTCAGAGAAACTCCGAAGACTGACGGACCATCCAATGTACCAGAGACTAAACAATTTGGGAAATGGGACACTAAAGCGGAGAAACGTTTGCAGAAATAGCCAAAGCAAAGATGCACGAAGATCCCATAAACACACTAACAACACCAAAAACCATCACTACTGTACGAAAACCTACCTGGAGGCAGGATATATTTCCAGAGGTGGTAGAAAATATACCAGGTATTGCAAACAAAAACTGCCAGACTGAAAAAGAAAGGAGAGACACTACCCTAAGCTTCATAACGAAAAGCTACCCAAGCATGGACTGGACCCATGCATACACCGACGGTTCTGTAACAAACACTACACAGAACGGAGGGGCAGGAGCATTCCTGAACCTACAAAATGGCAGAAAAATAACACTGTCATTCGCTACTGGTAAGTACACAAGCAATTTCAGAGCGGAGGCAGAGGCACTGAGGGCGGCAGTGGAAGAAATGGTGACACACAGTGAAAATGAGAGCCATATAGTCCTGCTGACAGATGCTCTCGCCGTAGTCACAGCGCTAAAAAGCCAGACAAACACTGAGCTTAATGACTTAAGAGCAGCACTCTGCAAACTGTGCCAGCAGTCCGCACCAAAAAGGGTAGTGGTACAGTGGGTTCCGTCACACTGCAACATCCAAGGCAACGAGGAGGCAGACAGACTGGCAAAAGAAGGTGCAAGACTACCACAAACAGATACCAGTATGACGTACGAAGAGTCAAAACGGCTTATCAAAGCCAGATAAATGACCAAATGGGAAACCGAACAAACTGGTTACACCAAAAACGATGCCTATTACCAGTTGAACCGAAGAGAGCAGGTCGTTGTCTTCAGACTTCGCACTGGCCACAACAGACTGAGGTACCACCTATTCAACAAATTGAAGATAGGGTGTACCGACGAATGCCTGTGCGGTACTGGTAAAATGACCACTGAACATCTGCTGCAGAACTGCCCGACATACGAGGATCAGAGAGAGCAGATGTGACTATTACCAGTGGAACTGCAAGACAAGCTCTATGGCAGTGGCGAGAGCCTCAGGATGACCGCCTCTTTTTTCGAAAAAATAATGGTTACTGTCTGACTGTGTACGCAGAAGAAGAAGAAGAAGATTCGGAAGGTTCATAAGAGGTGGTTCAGGCAAAAGTTGATGACAGCTGAAGCGGTCTCGATACTGCAGGAGCTGGTGCAGTTCTACTGTCCTGGTCATGCTGGGATCAGGGCAACAAAAGCGCGAGCATCCTGGCTTCACAAGCACCAATGTTAATCAAACTCGGTATGGATACGTGTAACATTTTGAAGTCTGTTAATGACCACCTCTTGGAACATGATGTAGCAATAGATGAATCAGCAGTTCACGAAGCTTTAAAATTAAATGAGGTTCGAGAGGAGTGAAGCGAAA
Organism: Ariolimax columbianus; assembly: GCA_036924085.1. NCBI lineage: Eukaryota > Metazoa > Mollusca > Gastropoda > Stylommatophora > Arionidae > Ariolimax > Ariolimax columbianus. The sequence goes on along the minus strand of JAVGWX010000006.1, from coordinate 111,163,662 downwards.
GAGAAAACGAAGCAGAAAAGCGCATAACCAAGCTATCCAAACCATCAGTATCCCCACAGTTCGCCATTTAAAGAGAGAGACTTAGCGGATATTGGTATGACCGGGATGCAATGAAGTCGGTCCTTAGGAACAGAACATATTTAGGGATTAAGATGCTGAGCAGCGCATGAGCTGCAGTGGTCAGCAACTCATAGCTGACTGCTAGTGTCAGGGCCAGCGAAACAGAACTACCAAGATCCTTCTACACCTCCAAGCGGTGATCCTGGATAACAGGCTGCAGCAAGGAAGACTGGCTAAGGAGAAGGGATCGAAGAGGGAATGCTAACCCGGTACTAAAAAAATGCTTGCTGAAGTCGGATGTGTTGGACCGAAAGGTGCAAATATCGCAGTCAAACTGTAAATTACGACACAACGCAATCCGTTCTCTGGACTACATTCTGCTACTTAAGCCCTTTCAGTGTTTGGTAGCGGGAGATTGAGAATGAACGAAGCCAAGCCAGAGCATATTTGCGTCTGTGTACTAAACAGAGATCTACATTTGTCTGTCGCTAACCAACTACTTATTTATCTATTGATGATATATATTCAAGCATGTCTAATCCATCATTATATCATCTATTCACCCAACAATTCGTACATCGTTTGTCTATCAGCTCATCAAACAGTCTTTTCAATAGCTGTGCACGAACCAGTCTGGATTTCTCTTCATCAGCATCTCAGTCAGTCTAGCCGGCTCGCCATTTCTGTTCACCCTTCATTATGTGTCCATGTCTGTTCGCCAGTCTGCCTACACGCCTGGCCCTGTTCACCTCACCCCTCATTCAGTGTCTATCTCTGACTGTCAGTCAGCCTACACACCTGGCCCTGTTCACCTCACCCCTCATTCAGTGTCTATCTCTGACTGTCAGTCAGCCTACACGCCTGGCCCTGTTCACCTCACCCCTCATTCCGTGTCTATGTCTGACTGTCAGTCTATCTATCTCCTCTACATACTCGGCTCGCCATTTCTGTTCACCCTTCATTCTGTATCCATGTCTGTCTGCCAGTCTGTCTAACCGCGTCTGCATACCCGGCTCGCCATTTATTTGTCTGGCTGTTCCGATCAACGAAGAATGCGTTCTAATTAACGTAGCCAAACAAACTATGCTAGGATGACTGTAAGTGTGTGTATATAAGTATGTATGTGTATGTGTGAGTACAATATACGTATATATGAATGTGTGTGTATGTGTAATGCATACTTGTATGTATGCATGTGCGTGCGAGTGCGTGTGTTTGTGTGTGTGATGTGTGTCTGTGTGTTTGTATGTATATGTATGTATGTATTATTGTATGTATGTGTGTATGCATGTATGTGTGGTGTATGTATGTACGCATTAATATTTTGACAGTGACAATTGTTTAAATAAACATAATTCTCGCCACGTGTACACGTGTATGTCCGCCACACTGTCAGCATTTACTCACAACAGTACCCACAACTGTCTCGGTTGTATAACACACGATAGCTCAGAAAGTAAAGCGCAGGACTGTAGTGGAACATTTCGAAATCATGAAGCATCTAATTTGAATTAGACTGGCTGGAATGTATTTTCTTTCGAAATAGAAGGACAAATACTGTCACATGAAAAAAACCCTTATTAAAGACAGACATAACGTTTATATATATAAAGTAAAACAATAAGTAGTATGTCCTTTGCGGAACGTCGCGTGGTTGTAAAAACCCCAACCTATTTGGCTGTTACTGATTAGCTACTGAATACTGTGGCAGAATTAAATTTAGGTCCCATTTTCCCATTTGCAATGTACAAATGTAGCTGCAGTTTTCCTAATTATTAACATATTTTTATGAATGATATACCATTGTGTAGGTAAATGAATGTTCTCTAAGATAGATCTAAAACAATTGTGTGTTATTTTTTAGTAGGAAATTTGTAAATGGTAAATTATTATATACAACAGAAAAACATTACAAAATTATTTTTAAAATGCCAACTCACTTTCAATTTTTGAATGTCCAAAACATTTAATGTCTTTTACTTGGTGGTTATCATAAAGTATATCCAACAATAAGAAAAACAAATCCAAGAACACAGAAATTGGATAATATGTACACTTCTAATAGCTAATGTAACCACATGTAGATCAGATCAGAAAAAATAAATTTGTTTTGGAAAAATAAGCATTTGAAAAAAAATATATCTTTGGAAAAATTAACATTAAAAAAATAAATATATATATCTCCAATTTATTTACAGTACATCAATGTCTTTAGCGAGCACCATCTGCAGGATCATGTGTATGGTACACTCTAAAACAGTTCTTCGGATGGAGATGTGGCTTTTCTGGGCAACCAGTGCAATACAAATTTGTGTGGGCTCTCTTTGCAGGAGTTGAGCATACAATGCAGTTCTTGTCTTTGTCTGAGCGATTCACTAAGATGCATAGCACCCTCATATCTTTTAATTTTTGTTTCCATCTTTGAATTTTCTCCCAACTTTATTGCTGTTTGTGGTTACTACCTCTTGCGGGATGATGGATGCAGCCTTCTCAGTCAGCTGATGGATCAAATTTTCTTTGAAGACTTTCAAGGGCATAGGCTTCTCATCAGCATGACATAGCGTGTATAATATATGAGCATTTACCTGTGAAACCTCAATGATCCAATAAAATATTTTTTCCCACCATTTTCTTGTTTTTCTTTGGAAGATGCCATAGTATGATACCATCTGGTCGCTATGGTCACATCCATTCATACACATGTTGTATCGCTGCACTACTTTGGGTTTTTCAACTGTGTTGCCTCTTCTAGTTGTAACCTGCTCCATCTGAACTGTAGTCTTGGTGGAGACAACAATACATGGCTTTTTGGCTTTCTTATCTCGCCAAGCAACACATATCTGGGATACATCATTATTTCTGTACCACCTAACTTCTCGGAGCTGTAGAGAAATGGTCTTCAACTAAAGCGGAACATTTTTCCTGTTGATGTTGAGTGTGCCAGTATAATCAATATCCCTACTCAAGAGGTATGCTATCACGGTGTCTACAGTGTAGTACCTATCTGCAAATACATGGTGGCCTTTTCCAATTCCTTGCAGCAGGTAATCAAACACCTTCACGGCCTGACTTGTACGATCATTGCCAAGGAGATGTGATGTGTTTTTTTCCGAAGTATGTCAATACAGAGTAGACATACCCTGTAGTAGAATCACACAAGCCAAAAGTCTTGATGTGATACTTGCTTGGCTTGGAAGCATTGTACTGCTTGTGCTCCCAGCGTCCGTTATAGCCTATTACCATTTCATCAATGGCCAGATCCTGAAATGGATAAAATGCATCCTGGAACTTTGCTATTAGTGAATTCAAGAATGGCTCTATTTTGTCCTTGCCTACAGATTCAGCATCTCCAACATGCATCATGATGTGGTAAATGATTTCAAATCTCAATCTGGGAAACATCTGACTGTACAATGGGTTGTAGTTGTGCGGTTTGTGTGCCCAATAATCCTTCACAGATGCTTTTTTACCTAAACCTATTGCAATAATCACGGCCACAAATTTTAACAGCTCATATTCAGTGATAGGCTTCCAACTTGCAAGTGTAGACTTTTGTAAAGAAACTTGTTTGGATTTCTTCAATTCTGCATATTCATTGATCATTGAAACCAATGAATCTAACGCATCTGGTGTTATCAAGGCAAACCAACAATCTAGTTCAGAGGAAGAAGCATCTAGTTTTGCATGCATACCTGGTTCACGAGTTGGAACAAAGGGAATACTGCCTGTTGTTTCACCTTCAGTTACTTGGTGCCACTGTTCTCTTTCTTGAGCTCCATTTTTTACTGAACTATTTGTAAATCTAGCAGCCGTCTTAGCGTTTTTAGGGACTTTTGATTGTCCGGGACGTGCATCATCTTCGATATCACTACTTGCGCTGTCAGTACTATTTTTTTCGCATTCATCAAAACAATTGAATCATTATTGTCGAAATCAGTTTCACTTACCTCATCTTCGCTAGATGTATTATTTATCTATTGAAACAAGTTTCTAGCCTGTTCAATAGTTAGACGAGCCGCACAAGTGCTTTTGGTGACCTTATCGCTTGTTGTCATGGTAAACAATTTTTTGCAGTTCGGTAACTAGCTTGAAAATATGATAATTATGACAAGAATACCATTTTTAACATCCGATTTGCTCCACAAGAAACAACTTCCTTTCGGTAAATTAAAATCTCGTACCGAAACGGAGAGGAAAACAATAAATTTATAACTTGTTTTACTATGAAACAAACATTGGCGCTCACAGCGGCTTATGGCCGCGGGTGAATAAGTGTTCTGGCGCTGGGAGCGGCTTATAGTACGCAACAAGTTTCTTGGCGAGAGTGCAGTACGGAAAGTTGTCATTAGTTTACGTACGCGGAAGAGAGAAAAAAATAACAATGTCTGCCAAACTGGACACGAACGTTATTGGAACCGGGTGCAATATATCGTCAAAGGCGTATCAGTCGCTATAGACCATGCACGACCATGCTGGAAAGGCCGATCCGCGAGTGACAACCCCTGCCACAGATCGTACAATCATACTGAGGAGGCTGGCTTGCCTGGTTGTTCCTTGATCTCTTCAGTCTTTCTCTTTTATCTGCAGCCAGATGACGTCTGCGAGCGTCAGCGGCCACTATGCCCCCTCCAACCGACTGTCTCCAGGCAGCTCGATCCTGAGGAATTTCTTCCCAGCCCTCGGATGGGATGTCGCATGACTTCATGTTCCTTTTGTCCTTCATGTCCTTGAATCGCAGTGTGGGACGGCCGATTCTTCTAACTCCAATGGATAGCTGTCCATAAAAGATATCCTTTGGCAGTCTCTCGTTTCCCATGCGATAAGCGTGCTCCTACCACAGTAGACGTCGATGGCTCAACATCGAGTACATGCTGTGAGTGTTTGCTCAATGTAAGACCGTATTATGTGACACTCTCTTGCCACCCAATTCCAAATATATGCCGTAGACATCTCATAGCTTACGTGAAAGGTGTTCAGCCGCCGTTCCTGTTTAGTGTAAGTGCTCCAAGTCTCACTTCTATATATGAATGTGCCAAGAACGCAGTTCTGATAGACCCGGATCTTGGTGAAGTGAGACAACGCAGTATTTTCCTAGACTCTCTTCGTCAGGCGAGCCATGACGGTTCTTGCTCTGTCAAGCCTACTGTCTATCTCCTTCTCCAGCGAGATAGTGTTGCTGATGGCTGACCCCAGATAAACATATATATATATATATATATATGATCTCTTAGAGACTTCAGTAATTCAGCCACAGCTTGTGTGAGATGAGGTGGCTAGTTCCGTTCCTTGCTGCCTTTTGTTTCCATAACTATAAGTCGGGTGCAATATACAGTTGGGTTACTGGAGCCTGAATAATGCGACATGTGAACCCCTAATCGTTATCGTGTTAAGCGAGGGCCCTACCACTACACTAATCAATCGCTCAATAAATATGTATGTGTTCAAGTTCAAGTTATAACAAGTTCAACATTGTGGGATGTAATTATTGGAGACCATTTATAGCTCTGTTAACAGTACTTTCACTGGTTGAGGTGAATGTCCTACTCCCTCTGGTGGAACTATGTCTCTCACTTCTTCCGATGGTGGTGTATGTTCCAGTATCACTGATGGATGTATATACTACACTCTCACTGATGGATGCATCTACTACACTCTCACTGATGGATGTATCTACCACGCTCTCACTGATGGATGCATCTACTACACTCTCACTGATGGATGCATCTACTACACTCTCACTGATGGATGCATCTACTACACTCTCACTGATGGATGCATCTACTACACTCTCACTGATGGATGCATCTACTACACTCTCACTGATGGATGCATCTACTACACTCTCACTGATGGCTACATCTACCACACTCTCACTGATTAAGATATCTGCACTCCTGCCTTAGATGCAGATATCTGCCACACTCTCTCTATTGAGAGTGTCTGCCAATATTTTAACACAAAGCGAAGTATCATACTATATTGTTTATTGCCCAACCATCTCTTAAAATAAACTTTATATTTGGAAGCTTGTGTGGCGGGTTAGTTCTTGCATTTCCTGTTAGGCAGAGACAGTTGCCACTTCGGACAACACCGACGTCAACAACGTGTGCTTGTGCTTGGACACTCCTCTCGCCTACTGCCAGATCTCACCGATGAACCACGCCATTGCTCTGCCAGATTTCAGTTATTGCAAAATGGGAACTATTAAAAAGACACAAAATCAAGATAGCATTTTTCTAGTCAAAAATATTTGCCCAGTCAAATTAAGTCTTTCATGTATAAAAATTAAAAAAACAAACTTGGATGAGCAAATATATTATGAACATGTCGGTTTGAAATGTATCCTAAATCTTTCGGTTTTGCATTTGATTTATCAGCCTTCTAATTATTTGTTTAATTGTACAGTCTCGTACATTTTATGACATTATTTTTGATTATTAGTTGACGGATTTATATGTTGCTTGACATATTTGTAAAGTGACAACTTCTTACTTAGATGCTCTGTTTATGTCATCTGTACAGGTTTGCCGGGCGTGCCAGGTCGTAAAGGTGATATTGGCCCTATGGTAAGTTTTTGTGTGCAAGCGTTGGCTCTCTGGTGTGCTTGGCTCTCTGGTGTGCTTGGCTCTCTGGTGTGCTTGGCTCTCTGGTGTGCTTAGCTCTCTGGTGTGCTTGGCTCTCTGGTGTGCTTAGCTCTCTTGTGGGCTTGGCTCTCTGGTGTGCTTGACTCTCTGGTGTGCTTGGCTCTCTGATATTCTTGGCTCTCTGATATTCTTGGCTCTCAGGTGGGCTTGGCTCTCTGGTGTGCTTGACTCTCTGGTGTGCTTGGCTCTATTGTGTGCTTGGCTCTCTGGTGTGCTTGACTCTCTGGTGTGCTTGGCTCTCTGGTGTGCTTGACTCTATTGTGTGCTTGGCTCTCTGGTGTGCTTGGCTCTCTGGTGTGCTTTGCTCTCTGGTGTGCTTGGCTCTCTGGTGTGATTGTCTGTCTGGTGTGCTTGACTATCTGGTGTGCTTGGTTTTCTGATGCTTGGCCATCTGGTTGGCTCTTTGATGCTTGGCTTTCTGATGTGCTTGGCTCTCTTATGTGCTTGCTCTCTGGTATGTTGTATATATGTGTGTGTATGTGTCTGTGCATGTGTGTGTTTGAATGTGTTTGTCTCTAGTGTTAATGACATCTTGGTATTAATTGACTTCATTTGTAAACATACAAAAAGGAACGATCCCGCTTGCACACCATGTGGCATACTCTGGTATCCACATTTTGAGGTTGCGTTGACCCGGGAGTCGTTTGCGATCAGAAAAATATGTAGTAATCACAATAATAATAAAGTAAGTGTGACACACTTCTGTGTGCATTTCGGCCAGAAAGAGTTAACATTTGAGAGCATAAATAATTTTGTAGGAAACATAAGTATTTTATTGTATTCTTTGTGTTGTAAGATTCTTTGAAGATTCTAAATATTCAAGCTATTATCAGTGTCACAAAATCAAATAAGAAGCATTTAATTATATTAAGGTGATATTAAAGATAAAATTCGTTATTGAGACAATGCTTTGGAGAGGGCTCAATTTAACCTGAAAAGGGATTTGCAAACAGGTAAAACCAGTTAGCTTGCTATTTTCCTGACTAGACTTTATATGTATATATATGATTCTAATTGCCATCTTGTTTTATTTGTTGCAGGGTCCAAAGGGAGAGAATGGCTTTCCGGTAACTATTTGCATTTCGCTTATTTAAATGTTTTTGTCCCATAATTTATAGCTTAGTGGTGATTCATTAGCAGATAGTCTTTACCTGTCTTTGAATACGTTCACAGTAGATAGATAGGTGGTTTTTGTGTCATCGGCTGCTGCATGGCTTAGTGGCCTTATGTCATCGTTGGTTATATGGCTTGGTGGTTTTGTGTGATAGGCGGTTACATGACTTGGTGGCTTTGTGTGATAGGCGGTTATATGGCTTGGTGGTTTTGTGTGATAGGCGGTTACATGACTTGGTGGCTTTGTGTGATAGGCGGTTACATGACTTGGTGGCTTTGTGTGATAGGCGGTTACATGACTTGGTGGCTTTGTGTGATAGGCGGTTACATGACTTGGTGGCTTTGTGTGATAGGCGGTTAACTTAACTTAACTTAACTTAACTTCTTTATACTGGTTTAGAAGACCCTGCAGAGTCTGTATACAACCAGTTACATTTACATCACCTTGCTCTAAAAGCTATGCGCATCCAGTTTATTCTTAAATGCATTAACTGTCCCTGCCTCCACTACCTCCCCTGGCAATGCATTCCAAGCAGACACCACTCTCTGGCTAAAAAAATATTTCCTAATATCTAACCTGGACCTCTCTTTAGTCAGCTTGTAGCTATGCCCTCGTGTTATTGTAGGTGGCTGTATTTTAAAAAAACTTGTTATAGTCTAGTTTATCGATTCCTCTGATCATCTTATAAACCTGTATTAAGTCACCACGAATTCTTCTCTCTTCGAGACACTGTAAGCCGGTTTTTCTGAGTCGTTCCTCATAACTGTAATTCTGGAATCCCACTATCATCTTTGTCGCTCTTTTCTGTATTCTTTCTAGCATGTTTATGTCCCCTCTATGATAAGGACTCCACACCTGTACACAGTACTCCAATCTAGGTCTAACTAAAGCTTTATACAGTTTGACGATCACTTCCTTGCTCCTATGTTTAATATTTCTTTTTATCATACCTAACATTGCATTTGCCTTTTTCACTGCTACCTTAACTTGCTCACTCACCTTTCCTGTATGATCTATAATAACCCCTAGGTCCCTTTCCTTATCTATCTTTCTAATATTGTTTTCTCCCATTCTGTAATTATGTTCCATATTGGATCTACCCATGTGGATGACTGTACATTTATCTACATTAAACTCCATTTGCCAGCTTACAGACCATTCTCGAATTTTATCTAAATCCGACATCAATATATCCACTTCCGCTTTAGATGAGACACTACTGCATAGTTTTGTGTCATCAGCAAATTTTGCAATCATGGATCTCATATCAATGTCCAAATCATTTATATATATATCAAGAACAAAATTGGTCCCAAAACCGAGCCCTGTGGCACACCACTTTTCACTTCACTCCACTCAGAGTACTCCTTATTTATGCCCACCCTCTGCCTTCTTCCCGTTAACCAATTTTCAATCCATTTGGCAACTTCCCCACCTATTCCATGTGATTTTAACTTTCGAAATAATCTTTGATGAGGTACTCTATCAAAGGCCTTTGCAAAGTCTAGATAAATAACATCCACTGGTTCCCCTTTATCTACGATTTTAGTAACCTCCTCCATGAATTCTAATAGATTTGTTAAGCATGATCTCCCTCTAGTAAACCCATGCTGACTATTTCTAATTAGATTAAATTTGTCTAAATGCATTACAATGTTTTCTTTATTATTGACTATAACAATTTACAGACTATGCTCGTTAAACTCACCGGTCTATAATTTGCCGGATCTGATTTTTTGCCTTTTTTGAATAAGGGGATCACTCCTGCATCTTTCCAATTCCGTGGAACAATCCCTTTTGTAAGTGATTGAGAACATAATATAGCCAATGGTTTTGCTAGTTGGTCTCTAATTTCATACAGCAATTTTGGGTGAATACCATCTTGACCTGGACATTTATTCACTTTCAACCCCTCCAATTTTTTAAAAACCATCTTGACCTGGACATTTATTCACTTTCAACCCCTCCAATTTTTTTAAAACCATTTCCTCTGTAACACAGATTGATCTTAATCCCGCAGTATCCATGTCTCTTTGAAAAATATCTATAGGCTCTGGGATCTCGGAGCAGTCCTCCTTTGTGAAGACTGTGCCAAAGTACTGATTGAGCAGATTAGCAGCCTCCCTATTCTCACTTATTATTTTCCCTGTACTGTCTACGAGAGGGCCTACTTTGTCTTTCGTTCTTTGTTTATTCCTAACATAAGAGAAGAAGCTTTTACTGTCAGTCTTGATCCTCTGAGCAAGTTTTTTTTCAAAGTCTATTTTTGCTGTATTATTCGCTTTCCGAGATATGTTCTGCTTGTCCAAATATTTGACATATGTTTCTTTTGATTTACCTGCCTCTATATATTTTTTCCATGCTTTATTTTTTGCTCTTCTACATTTCACTACAAATCTAGTTATCCACTTTTTACGCTTGGGGTTTACCTCCCTACATGGAACACATTCCTCTTTTAGCGTTTCTAGAACTGTTTTAAAACTTTCCCACTCCTGTTCATCTGTTCCTACAAGAATATCTTTCCAGATTATGTGGTTCGCTGCCTCTTTCATCCTCTTAACATCTGCCTTAGAGTAGTCATATGTTCGTGTGTTTATGTTTACTTCTTTCCCTGCAATAAGATCCCAACGGATGATTTGATGGTCACTTGAGCCAAACAGTTCCCCTACGTTAACGTTTTCAATCATATTTTTCTCTGTGGTAAAAACTAGGTCGAGTATGTTTTTGCCTTTGGTGGCTGCTTCTACATGTTGAATTAAAAAATTGTCAGTTATGCACTTAACAAAAGGTTTTGACTCTACAAGTGCTTCTGCCATATCCCATTTTATTTCTGGATAGTTGAAATCTCCCATTAATAATAATTTCCCTTTACTTGCCTTTGCTATGCTACTAATCAGCTCCTCATCTTCCTCTTTTTGACTTGATGGACATCTATAGCACACTCCAATCACTGTTTTTTCACCCCCACTTTCTATTTCTCCCCATACACTTTCATTTTTGTTACCACATGATAAATAATCTTTGATCGTTATATTAACAGAATTTATACAGTATAATAAAACGCCACCTCCCTTAGTTTTGTCTCCAATTATCCTATCTTTCCTTAACATTGTATATCCCTCAATTTCAAGTTCACTATCTGCAATCTCCTCATATGTCCATGATTCTGTTAACCCTATTATATCTGGTTTTTCTTCTTCTACATACAGTTCCAATTCTTCTCTTTTATTTACTATGCTTCTCACATTTGCATAAAAACATTATAGTTTGTAATGTTGTTGGTTTTCCTCTTTTTGCTTCTGCTTTATCATTTTAGTGTTTGCTTTTCTACTATGTATTTCACACTTCCCTGACACGAACTCTCCCCTTTGACTACATCCTCTATAGCACCCTATTGTAGGCCTATCTTTAGTCTCATACTTCATAGGCCTTACTAGTTTAAATTTCTAACACAATGATAGAACATATACTTTGCTACAACATGCTGTCCTATCTCATTTAGATGTAAACCTCCACTATCTAACATTTTACTTTTGTCTACTTTAACATCAATAAATTTCATTCCCATGTCCGCACACATCACCTGTAACCTAAGGTTGATACCTATTATTTTGCTATCTAGATAGTCTGACCCATCTGCTCTGTCTAAAATGCCCATCATTGTGACCTTTCTAAACTTTTTTCCCTTAAGTGTTCTCATAAGACTTTTATATTTATCCATAATTATTTCTGTACCATCTCTCTTTACATTATTTGTACCTGCCAATACTACTACATGACTGTTTCCTTTGTCATCTATCCTCTTTATTCTCTCCTCTATGTCCTCTATTTTTGCTCCCCCAATATCCATTCTTTCAAACATGTTGTGTTGCTTAGACAAATGTCTGCCAACTTCTCTCACCATTGAATCTCCTACTACCAATACTGACCCCTCACCTATATGTGCATACTTCTCTCCAAAGCTCTCTGCCCTGTGAGCTGTTTCCTCACTCAAATCTCCCTTACTTCCTTGACTACTCCTTGACTGCAGCTTCTTTAAAATTTCCTCCATTTTCACTTGTTTCCCTTCTATTTCCATCTGCCTCTTTTCTATCTCCTCTAATCTCTTCTCATTTTCCCTTATATTGCACTCCATTTGTGCCTGCCTCTCTTCAACTCTACATATCCTACATAAAACGGTTCCTTCATCTTCCAACGTTGTAGTAATACTAACATTTTCGCCACACATATCACATAATCTGACTTGGCCTTTCCTCGCAGCAGTTCGTCTCGTCTTAGTGGCCATACTAATTTTGCTATTTATTTCCGTTAGCCAATAAGTTATATTAATACCTAATAAAATGTATACTTCTTAAAGCAACGCCAAAAAAGGAACAAACAAATGTCGCTGGAATTTACCTTTCTACAAAGTATCAAAACGACTAGGCCTAGTGTTACTTGAGTGTTTTTACCGCTCACTGTTCCACGCTATTTAATTCTGTCAAGTCACTAACTATCTGTTATAACAAGGCCACTATATTTGAAATTACGTATGCTACAATAAACTACAATCACAACTATGTTATTATTACACAAATTAATTTTCAGCACTAATACTTATCTGAAACGTTATAAATCTCTGTTCTGTCAATTCAAACCAACCACCATCTTGAACAACCGGAAACACGAGGTTACATGACTTCATGTCTTTGTGTGATAGGCGGTTACATGACTTGGTGGCTTTGTGTGATAGCTGGTTACATGACTTGGTGGCTTTGTGTGATAGGCGGTTACATGACTTGGTGGCTTTGTGTGATAGGCGGTTACATGACTTGGTGGCTTTGTGTGATAGGCAGTTACATGACTTGGTGGGTTTGTGTGATAGGCGGTTACATGACTTGGTGGCTTTGTGTGAAAGGCAGTTACATGACTTGGTGGCTTTGTGTGATAGGCGCTTACATGACTTGGTGGTTTTGTGTTATAGGCGGTTACATGACTTGGTGGCTTTGTGTGATAGGCGGTTACATGACTTGGTGGTTTTGTGTGATAGGCGGTTACATGACTTGGTGGCTTTATGGGATAGGCGGTTACATGGCTTGGTGTCTTTGTGTGATAGGGGGTAACATGGCTTAGTGGCTTTGTGTCAGCTGTTACTGCATGGCTAGCTGGCTTTGTGTCATCAGCGTTAACATGACTTAGTGGTTTTGTGTCATCTGTTGCTGCATGGCTAGCTGGCTTTGTGTCATCGGTGATTACAATGCTTGGTGGTTTTGTGTCATTTGTGGCTACATGAGTTGGTGGCTTTGTATCATCGGTGGTTACATTGCTTGGTGGCTCTTTGCATAGTTAGTTACATAGCTAGCTGGCTTTATGTCATTCGTGATTACCACCTTGCATTGTAACTGTTTAGCTCTGTCTTATTTGCAGCATTCATAGTATAGGGTGTTTGAAATGTAAATTCTTAGTGACTTCGTTTTTGTCAGATGGGACAGTAGAAGACACATAATACGCATGTCTAGTGGCTTTGTTGCTTGTAGATTACAATATAAATTAGACTTCCATTGCAATTAATGATCCCCCTTTACTGCTGCTGTGTCAGTTAATGTATTCGCTTGATATATAACATCTTGGTAATTGTATTGCATATAAAATATAATATTAACTTCTTCTTCTTTTTCTTTTTCTTCTTTTTCTTCTTCTTTATGTTCTTCTTCTTCTTCTTCTTTTTCTTGTTGTTGTTGTTGTTGTTGTTGTTCTTCTTCTTCTTCTTCTTCTTCTTCTTCTTCTTCTTCCTCTTCTTCTTCTTCTTCTTCTTCTTCATCTTCTTCTTCTTCTTTCTTCTTCTTTCTTCTTTTTCTTCTTCTTCTTCTTCTTCTTCTTGGGCGATTTTGAGAAGGACGCTGTGTCGTAGTTAACAGCAATTAATGCTGCGATATCTGCGTGTGTCGGCACATTACGTCGGATTTCTGCTGGTTTGTATTAGTTTGACTTTGCCTTTCCACTACATCCCTATTCCTAGTGACTAGTGCAGCCTGTCTCCAGGGCCGCCATGTGATGACGGAATATTGTTTTGGTCAGCTAAGTCACTGAGCTTGTTGTCAGCTCAGGCAGTGCTTCATCTCATCTTCACTCCTGCGATTAACAAAAGTAAAACTGACAATCAGTTTCGTATGAAACAGTGAAAAGGCAGCTTCGCATAGGTACAAGTGGTTATTACAGTAATATCGTCGTCTGAGGCTAGACGGTAAAAACGTCCATAGAAGAACGTTTTTCATACGCTGTGCCCTGGTACACTAGTGTACCACCAGACCTTTTACTGTTTGTCGCATAACGTTTGTAAATGTACATAACTAAGTATGGCGTTCGGGGCCGAAGATGCAGCGCAAGGAGTTGGCTGACAGCAGCAAGCGACTCATAGTTGGATGTGTGCACCAGGGTCAGCGAAACACATGTGACCATAACCTCATTCTGTTTTCCAACGGCAGCCCTAAAAGCAGACTGCACTAGTGTAGTGTGGCTAAAAGAATAGGGATCGCAGTTAGAAGGCTAAGCCCGATACCCAAAAATGACAAATTAAATCGAATGTGTCAGGCCGAGAGGCACATAAATCACAGCCTCACTGTAAACATACACAGTATCACTAGGCCATATTCGGGACCAACGCCGAAGAAAAAGAAGAAAACATTGAAGAATAAGAGGAAAAAGAATTATAATAAGAAGAAGAAAAAGAAGACGAAGAGAAAAAAGAATAATAATAACAATAATAAGAAGAAATAATGAAGAACAATGTCTAAAAACGTGTGCTTGAGATTATTTACAGATATGCAAGTATCCAGTGGACACAAAACGTTACAGAAATACTACTATAGATGCTACATTTATGTTTATAAGCGAAGTTGTGTGTCTGCAAGGAAAAACTGTATTGCTCTCTCTCTCTCTCTCTCACTCTCTCTCTCTCTCTCTGACACACACACACATACACACATACCACACACACCACACACACACACCACACACACCACATACACACCACACACACACACACCACACACACACACACACCACATACACACACACACACACACATACATACACACAAACGCAACTGCAGTTTCAGATTCACTACATTTCACTTAAGGATCTATTTTTGCTCCATGCCAAGCTGTAGTCCACGTTAAAACAAAATAGAACAAATGGAAATTGTTTTTACAATTTATCGAAATGTTTATAAATGCAGCATAAAGAAACTGTGACACCCAATGCCCAATACGAGGTGCTGTACGCATGCGCATAATGCTTACTCACGACGTATGCGCAAATGATACGTTACACATGTTCAGTAAATTGTGGGCGTAATTTGATATTAGAAAATTATCAAAAACTTAAACAAGAATTGCATAATAATTAATTATAGTTTATTAGAAATATAAAGTGATGAACTCTGTGAACGCAAACTACAGTAGAAAGAACTTCGTCAATTCCAAACGAAAAGAACGGCTGGATGAAATCAACAAGTACAGGAAGCAATACAAGCAAAGAAAGAACATTAAACAAGAAGTGGTTGAATGAAGATTACTCTGTCTACAGACTCGGAAGAACGCATTCAATAACTGTAATCAAGAACTCCAAATCACACAGATGGAATAAATACGGCGAACAATTAGCGCTACTTCCTGCTACTTGCAAAGCCGTGTTCAGGGCTTGGTAGCAGGGGATTGAGAACGAACACAGAAGAAGAAGAAGAAGAAGAAGCGCTCAGAAACCGAGATATTTCTTTAAAAGTGTCAGGGCAATGAGAGTTAGAGACGACAGCTTTAACCTTACCACAATTATAAACGATAAACACGGGACGTCGATTTTTGATCTAGAAAAAAATAAAGCACAACGAAGATAGTATTTTCTTGCACTCCTAAACCCAAATGATACCCGGAGGCATGCTACTCATACGAGTTCAAACACAGGAAAAAACAGAGCCCGAAATATTAATTGAGGAACTCCTTTAAAAAATCCCAATTCGTAAAGCTGCAGACCCAGATGGAGTAACATGAGAGACAATTAAAGCTTGTGGATACCTAGGAGTAAAATGGTTACATAGAATGTGTTCATCAGCTTGGGAGCAAAGTAGAGACAACAAAGACTGGCAGAAGACTATCATTGTGCCAATCTGGAAAGAAAGATAAGAAATAAGAGTGCGATACCTACTAGGGGATGTCGTTACTAAGCCTCACAGGAAAAATGTGCACGCAAATCCTGAAGCAGAAAATTGGGTCATCTATCTTCGAACAACAGCTGAGTGGGACTCAATTTGGTATCCAACGGGGTAGGTGCTGGGTAAGACGCTCTATTCACCCTGAGACAACTAAGCGAAACAAACATCGAATACGATCGGAAACGAAACGTTGCTATCATAGAGCAAGAAAAGGCTTTCGAAAGAGTAGACATAAATGTTAAGCTATGGACCATCCTAGACGACTACGGAGTAGAGGGCCAGCAATTAGACAGTATTAGAGCACTATACCAGGAGTAGCAACGTATTGTAAGGACAACAGAGAGTGGTGTCTGCTTGGAGTGCATTGCCAGGGGAGGTAGTGGAGGCAGGGACAGTTAATGCATTTAAGAATAAACTGGATGCGTATAGCTTTTAGAGTAAGGTAATGTAAATGTAACTGGTTGTATACAGACTCTGCAGGGTCTTCTAAACCAGTATAAAGACGTTAAGTTAAGTTATATGGCTTGGCAGAAACAATGGAGATAACAACCAAGGTGAGACAAAGGTGTGTATTGTCGACACTACTCTTCTACACATATATGGACAGAATAACGCTTGAGTCCAAATTGGAGCATCTGCAAGAAATGCAGAG
Organism: Ariolimax columbianus; assembly: GCA_036924085.1. NCBI lineage: Eukaryota > Metazoa > Mollusca > Gastropoda > Stylommatophora > Arionidae > Ariolimax > Ariolimax columbianus. Next base: position 111,147,004 of record JAVGWX010000006.1, on the reverse strand, counting down.
GAAGAAATGGCAGAGTCTGATTAGTTAAATAAACTCATTTTTGCAGATGATCAATGTCTACATTACGAGAGTGAAGACGATCTGCAGTATCAACAGTATATTCATGCCAACTCTTTTTTACCAGTGACAAGCGGGGATTTTAACAAATCCTGTAGAGAGAAAGATTTAGACATGTGAGATGAGACGTAACTAGGAGACACAAAATGCGCCATGAAGATGTGAGAATAAATAGTTGAAGCAAGACCGTGTACTGAATATATTGACGATGAGATATTTAAGTGGTTCGGCTACCTAATGAGAATGCAACGTGACCAACTACTACTGTGCGCCTAAAACACACGAAATCTGGGTTTTTTAGATGGATAGGAAATGTACAGAGACCATGTTTGGCACTGGAAGCACAGAGTCAGCATAAATGTCCTGTTTATCAGCTGTTGCTTTGTTTAAAAAGACATGATTAGCCTGGATTAAGCCCAGCACTATGGCTATTTATGTGTACATTTATAAGACACTACAGATCAGTAATTATAGTCAATGTAAGGAACAGGATAACTGACGATATATGCGACTGCATCTACGTTTAATAGTTGTTTATGTTAATCTGAATTTACATACTCTGGAACAACAAAGGCATGGCTAAAGAGCAATGTCAACAATATAAATTTAGTGTGAATACATCATTTACAAAAGGGCACAGGAGGAAGGTGTGACCTAGTGGTTAAGTGGTACGGCTCACAATCTGAAGGTGCTGGGTTCGATCCCCATCACAGCACCGGCCGTTACCCCGGGGAAGCAAACCCTTAGAAAATACAGGAGGAAGCAGACCCTTACATAAAATGAATGTTGAAGTCGGATGCACTGGACCGATAGGCGCAAAATAAAAAACGCACACCGCCTTTGGGATTAGAGAAATAAGAGGAACTTAAACAAACAAACAACAAACAAACAAAATGGCACCGAAACGTTTAGTAACAAATTAATTGATTACGTAAACAACTTCCTACTCCACCTTCAACAAGAAAGTAATATTCCATTGATGTTGACATAAATACTGCACATGATAGTGCAAAATAACCAGTAGCAAGACCTTGCAGATTGACAGCTTAATGGTAACCATTGCAGACATGGGCAGGGCGCAGACCCTATACTGCTGGATAAGCTCGATATCTACAGGGAATGAGTCTAGAAACAAGATATAGACCAAGAATATTTCACGTGGGAAACTACCTGGACAGTTACTGCTATTATACAAACTAGACAAGACACGAGACATCACATTATAACGCCGACATGATGAATTTGCAGATATAAATACTATCTGGCATCATATATTGATCTGTCTGATCAAATGCGAGGATTATATTGACACATTTTAAGGAACAAAACAGGACCTCAATGTTAAGTCAACAACTCGATATTTTCTGTAAACTCTCTTTAAAATATGTAAAACAAAACTTGACAACAGTTTCCCAGAAAATTAAATTACGTAGTTTATAATTATTGTATGTTCCACATTTTGTATGCATTGAAAGTAAAATTTGCAACAAATAGCAGTAGTTAAGAGCTGTGAACTTTCATCAAACAATGTCATTGCCGCATTCTTGGTTTCTGTTGGCCGGATGTACCGTCAGTTACAGATTTGTGGACGAAAACAAAACTACAGCATGTAAATTATGGAGAGGGAATTTCAGATTAATAGAATACATTTTCAGAGGTAGCATGTGATTATAGGCAGACATGCCCTAGATGGAAGCGCAGAGAAGACTGCACAGACAGACGAACGTCTATGTAAAAGAGCTGAATGTAGCCGGTACATATGGGAGGAATGCAGAAAGTACGGCAGAAAGTACGACAGAAAGTACGACCCAAAATACGAATCGGTTTCCAAGCAGAAAGTCTTGTTTCTAAACAGAATTTTTACTTTCTAAGCAGGTTTCTCTGCAAAATGTCTGCAAAAAAAACAAAACAACAATTGCACATGAATTTGGGATTAGATAAAACATTTTAAAACAAAACAAAGAGTAATGGGCGGTATCAGTTAAAAAATAAGATCTGAAAATAGAATAAATAGCCCCCCAAAAAGTGTAACGAGAGGTAGATTACTTCAGAAGTGGATGCATCAACTGATAATTGCTGAAGTTTTTAAGGACACTAGTGCGGATTTGCACATTAGTAACGCGTTTAATGGCCATTTGTCTCAAATATGTTTCTGACATTGGGTCTAGATTATTTCACTCGTAAAATGACTGTCAGATATTTTTCTCAAGAAGCTGGCTAGTTTAGTAACACATCACACGATATGTTGAGCGCAGGCATACTTAAGAGAAGCTGGCTAGTTTAGTAACACATCACGTGACCTGTTTAGTCCAGGTATGTTTCTGAGAAGCTGGCTAGTTTAGAAACACATCACATCACATTTAGAATAGCCATGTGTTTAGTTTAATTAAACAAATAATGACTTGTTTTGCCAAAGAATGTTTCTGAGATACTGATTAATTTAGGTTTTGGTAAGCATTTTCATTCTATAAAACAACTAATAATTCAAATTGACTTCTCATCATTTCTCCAGGGAGATAGAGGTTCAATGGGATACCCCGGATTTCCGGTCTGTGTTTTGAAAAGCACACCCTTTTTCTTTTTCTTTTTTCCTATTGTTTTTATGACATGATTTTTTAACATTTTGCAACCATTTCAATACATTTTGCTTTGCACATTTTGGCAGCAGCCTCAACAATACCATGACAAACAAAAATGCATAATAATTTTAGGTTTAAGAACATGTTGGTATAGTAATTTACTGGGATCGAAAGGGAAATCTATGAATTGTAACACTGTAAATGTTCAATGATGACGTAATATGCGACAATGAGTTTTGTGTACGAAGCTCGCAATTCTATCCTGATTCTTTGTAAACTGTAAACCCCACACACCGGGACAAATATGAATTAATCAGAAAAAAGACTAAAAGGTGACCCAATCATCCGGACAGGTACAGCTTTATATCCACGGAAATATTAACTGCTGTGAAAGCCGAAGGGTTAAAATATTGTAGACTCACACATATTTTCAGAAGTAGTAGGTGGTATAATTGAAAAAATAAAGGCATATCAAAATGTACATGAAAAGACAGCTGAAGATAGATGTAATAGACTAAGAAAGACATCAAAAGAGCTGTAACGGCTGATACAAACTAAATCTTTTACATAAGCTTCACATGAGGTCAGATGTTTAGATTGATTGACCTAGTATTTGAAAAAGAATCGATCAATCAATATCTTATAATTTTCATTGATTATATCAGAATTTTGATAGAATTGGCAATTACTGATACTTCTTTCCTTATGCATGTGTTGCACGTTTCATTATTTATATATTTGAATGATTTGATAATTTGAATTCTGGTATTTAAACAATCATGTTAATGTCGGTTGCCAGATAACCGAAGCCTTCGCCTATACATACTAGATGTTTTTAAAATAATTTCTACATCTTACTAGACCTGGGTAAAGGTGCAAATAATGTGGGTAGATTTATATTTACACTACACACAATGTCTTAAAGAATACTTTGAGATTTGACACAGCAGATAAAATCAAATGGGCAGGAGCTTCAATAAATTACACTACGTTGCATTAGACACCCAAGTTTTTTTTCGGGTCAAACAGAATAACCGCTTTTTCCTTGCAAACATATCGTAAAAGGAAACTAAATAGGCTTGTACTTGGGGCTGACAATATCACCGTGTAAAAATCATTAATACGAACACATTACTTTAATGATTTTTTTTCATGAATGCTTGCCAGGGAAAGACAAATGCAATGTTGGCCTCATACTTAAATACTTGATGGGAACAGATATGAAGGAACTATAATCAAGCTTTTTATATTACCTTTGTTACCTTTATCGCTCCTTCTGAGCATTTTTTATATTACCTGTGTTATCTTTATCGCTCCTTCTGAGCATATGCTATTGAGCAAAACTCGCCAACATCATCGTACTGTGCTACTTTGTGTCCCTCTCTCTAGGAGTAACCAATTACTCGTAGTTATATCTCACATACTCCTCTCTATGCATTTTTAGGTTAACCTATTTTTTTCGCCTTCTGTGTATTCTTGGGCAAGTCTGTCTATATATGTTGAACGGTGCCTTCTTCATCACAAGTCTTACATACATTTAGTTGACAAACTTAAATTTCAATAAATAAATTATCCACGGCGTCATTTGGAATATTACAATGTTGCACTTCCATTTAGCACTTAATGCATTATAGGCAAATGCAGAAATTACTCATAACCATCTATTATTTGAAAATAATTTCAAGAAAAGGAAGAGACTAGTGCAACAGACACTAACATGATAATTGACCCATTAAGATACCTATTTTGAAAATATTCTAATTAGACATGTAATAACAAATAAATAACCCAAAATTAACAGAATATGCCAGACATCTCATCAAAAAGTGTTCAGTTCCTAATTGGAGCTGTTGTTTATAGTATCGATAAAAGAAAACTTGACATCTTATCAATCTGTTTTATGAACACAATTTCCAATAAAACTATTCCGTCATGTACAATATATGTAATCACCAAATAGGCTGGGGTACACTAACAATCTGACATCAAAACATACATTCTCATCGAGGTGAATTGTTCGAAAAATATTTTCCTTTGGAACTTTAATCGACGCAGCATCATGTCCGCTGTAGACATATCCGTAAAGATATCTAACACTTTTTACATATGCACAAAGTTGAATATTAAAATATATGTAGCTTTTCTTCAATATGGATTGTGCGAAACGACACATGGATTTCCATTTTTAACGTGCATTATAATTATACTTCCATGTCAATCGAGTAACTGTAACATTTTCTTCAGTTGAATCTAAAAACTCACCGTAAAAAAGCTTTTGTAACATTCACTTTTCAGCATACAGAGTGATCGATTATTAAGCGTTTATTAAGCCCGATAAATCATACATTTTGTCACGATCTCAGTAAAAGGATTAGCATATTGATCTAGTGTTTCAGCACTAATATAATTATCAGTATTATCCTTCGTGCATATCTTTGCAAGTGAAAGTGAATCTGAAGTCAGTGAATGAGGTAAGCCGTGTTTCTGAAATTCAGTCACGTACATATATACAATTACAGTGCCAAACATATTCTGTTTTTAAACAATTCAGTAGCTCAGACAACGATATTGTAAAGACCCGGGCAGATGTGTCAGGTATTTTTGCGGCTCGCTGAGTACCTCCTAGTAACATTTTTTAAAATCGCAAGCCAATGTGGGTTGCAAGTGAAAGGAATAATCAAGTAAGATGATACAACTTTCTGATCATTGCCACTGCGTTTTGATAGTTCTGTTTTATGTATTTGGGGATTTCCAGAAAACTTTGAAAGTAATTTGAAAAGTTTACCTGCACACATATTTTCATAAATGCAGTGGAGACTGTTCCATCCAGTAGTAGTCGATATAGTTAAACTCATAGATCGTTTTGGTTCGCTCTCTTCTTGTTAAGTCAAGCGCCTTCTGTTTTTAGATAAGCATCACTAATGTGCAGCTGCACCAACGGGTGTAGAAGACTGAAACCAATAACAAAACAGTTGATAACATAATGCTGAGAGTGCGTAACCGTTGTTCGCCGACCTCCTCACTGCACTTGTTGCATTTCATCCTGCTTGCAACCAATAATTGCCTTCTGGAGACAAATAGAAGGTAGACGAGTGGGACACGATTCATGGGGGAAGTATGTTTCCATCTGTTTCCAATCGGGTAACTGCAGATGTTTTATTGTTACTTCTGTCCTCGTAGTAGGTTCATTATATCTTCTCATGTTTATGTCTAAAATCTTCCATTAAAACGATTTTAATATCCACTGTTTGTTTAGTTTGTGCAGTACGGTTCACTTGATTGTAAGAATCTTCAAACGGATTAATTCTCATCATCATCAAATTTAAATAGTCCCATAACAACTTGTATTCAACCTGGTTAGCGTCATCAATTTACAACTCTCTGTATCCCCGTTTGCTATCTTGGTTTGAAAATTTGGTAAATCATTCAATCAATTTTAAAAAAATTGCCCAATCCCAGAAGGTGAGGCGATTTGTGCACCTGTGTTAGCTAAAATTAATGCTGCATTGTATTGAAAACTATGGATTCGATACATTTTAGCTTCAACTGTTTATTAATTTAATCACTCTTTGAGTAAGTCAAGGGTGTCTAATAGATAATCAAGAAAAAGGTTGCCGTCGTGACGACAGGTTGTAAACATGCTGGCCAGATTGATTTCAGCTTGCCAATAAAATGCACCACAATAATTGTAGGTCTTCATTATGTATCTACACTTTTTTTGTTGCTTTACACAATGTTATCACGACCTAAAATGCCACAAGGATAACATATACATCTAAGTTACAAATGTAAATATCTTTAAAATATACAGATAGGGGCGTTGTGCTGCACCTTGTAAAGTTGAAAGGAGAAGTCTTTCTTAAACCTTTCACTGCAAACGTATCTGAACACTAGAATATCTATATGGCAGACACGCTAGTGTACCAGATGGTTTTTACTGATTTAATCAGTTTACCATATCAGTGCCAAAATCGCAAACTATAGAGGCCAGTAAGATATGTTATTGTTAATTTAGATATAATATATATATGTATATATATTTTAAAAGAATATATAAAACACATTAATTTTTCGATATTTAATACGCCTCTCACTTGTAGAAAGGTTGCAAGATTGTTGACGTGTAACATTGTCAGGGATACCTAATATTTATCATAAAAATGTCGAACCTAATAAAATCCAATTTATTCATTTTGTTTTAAAACGGTAACATTTATAGGCACAAGACCCTTTACTTTACAAATGATGCACATTTAGTTCTTTGTAACGGCAGGTTTTCAATTGTACCCACCTTTCCATGCCCGTGCATGACCCCCCACAAATGATCAACATACATATTGCACAATCGTAGACTATACTTGACATAAATTTAAGTTCTACTGCCAGCACTTTTTCATCATTTTGTCTAATTCTCCCGATTTACTTTATATTGATCCGTCTGGCCTGATGATGGAGTGTTCAACATGTGTATCTTCTTCTTCTTCTTCTTCTTCTTCTTCTTCTTCTTCTTCTTCTTCTTCTTCTTCTTCTTCGAACGCTGTCAGACGTCAACCTTTATTTTTTCGAAAAAAGCAGCGGTCATCCTGAGGCTGTCGACACTGCCATAGAGCTTGTCTAGTGTTGCCACTGGTGATGTCCACATCTGCTTTCTCTGGTCCTCGTATGTCGGGTAGTTTTGCAGCAGATGTTCAGCGGTCATTTTCCCAGTACCACACGGGCATTCGTCAGTGCCACCTATATTCAATTTATTGAATAGGTGGTACCTCAGTCTATTGTGGAAAGTGCGAAGTCTGAAGACCACGACCTGCTCTCTTTTGTTCAACTGGTAATAGGCATCGTTTTTTGTGTAGCCAGTATGTTCTGTTTCCCATTTAGTAACAACATGTGTATCTGAATGATCATGATCTGAGAGGATTTCAAGCCTTTGTGCAATAAAAGCTGCAACATTTATAAGAAAGATCATCGGATCGATCATCAGTCTTTCGTATCGATCATCAGTCTTTTGGATCGATCATCAGTCTTTTCTTTCGATCATCAGTCTTTCGGATCCCTACATGTTTCTTTCCATTCACTGTTTTATGACTTTTATCATTTGAAGTTTTCCATCTTCTTGACGACATGGCAATGGGTGAACATAATCATTGATGTTGAAAAACAATCCTAATACAAAATATAATAATGACAGCTGGTAGTGAGTTTACAGAGAAAGAAATCACGATATGTTTTTGGAAACAGTCTAGTAAATTCCGCAGGTATAAAAATGAATATAAGATAATATCAAATTACTTATATTGAGGACAATTCAAACAATAATATTCTAATTTTATATGCATGGCACAACACTTGGGATAGGAAATCAGAACGTCAGTTCTAAGAAAACTGCTAGAGTTAAAAAAATGTCAACAGGTTTGGAAAATGGCAAATTATAAAATTAATACTCTATACTGTTATACGATATTTTTCCCATTGCTGGAGTAGTCGAAGAGTTTTGACCGCTTCGCCACTGCGTCGCCACGTCGTGTGCTGGCTTTGTTTGTTTATTTCATCCTCAACAAAATATAGAATGAAAGACGACCATGATGACATTATAAATAACTTGAGATTTTCAAAACATGGAATGCACACTACGGAAGAAATGATGACAAGGACGATAGATTGGCACAGAATATTGCACCATACACTAGCATGAAAAACCAACATCCTGAAGTTTTCAGGTTTATTGTAACAATTAACGATGAATCACTATGGTTGCAAGACTGCCCCTTAACCAGAATTGTACTCATCAGCAGATCTGTATACAGGAACATTCCACTATCCCTGTTGAAAATGTTGGCCTTTGGAAACTATAGAATCGTTTTCACAAAACATAATCTGCTTCCATGGCTAACGTTGGATATAAGACAGCGATTAAATACCATATTCTGTATCGAGAAGACCACTGTTGCATATACGGCCCTCGCCAATAGACCGGTTCCAGATAGGATACAGAAATAATAGCAACGCAAAACAGCTTTGTGCTAAATAATTTCATATTTTGAAAGCGACATCGTGCCACCCGAGGAAACCGTTTAATTGTCAATCTTAAAATTGGCACGTCAAGCCTTGGAAGACAACGTATCCTGCTGTACAAAAAATCTTTTAATAATATTTGCGGGATCAGAGGTTTGAAGATGACAACGAGAAAATGAAAGCGGTACAAAATTGGTTAAAGTTGTATCACACCCCCCTCCACTCCCTCCCCCCAAAAAGGCTTTTTTCAAAGGACATCCACAAGCTAAGTGAACAGGTGGACAAAGTGTATTGCTATGCACTGGGGCTATGTCAAAAAATAAGACACACACATTTTATGATTCGCGCTTTTGTTATAAATGTTTTTATTAAAATTGCTATTACGTAATGATTGCACCTTGTGTGTGTTTATATATATATAAAATATGTCTTGTATCATAGTGAGTATATTGCAAATATGTTACATAAAGTATGTGCAAATGGCATTGTGTTACAAAAGGAATTACCTAACGTCAGTGTTACATAAAGTATTCGTCATGGTACATAAAGTGTTCAATGACGTAACTATGCACATAAAGTGTTCAATTAAATCATCATGTTACATAAAGTATTGAATGACATCACCATGTTTAATAAAGTATTCTCTGACATCACCATGTTACATAAAGTATTCTCTGACATCACCATATTACATAAAGTATTCTCTGACATCACCATGTTACATAAAGTGTTCTCTGACATCACCATGTTACATAAAGTATTCAATGACGTCACTATGCACATAAAGTATGCACTAACGCCATCATGTTGCCACAGATGCATTTTAGTGCACCAATAAGCACTAGGTAACGTGATTTATTTAGACAATTCAAATCTTAACCCCGCCCTACATTAAGTGTATGCCATCTAAAACGCCAACGACCACTATAAAGTCACGCATAGAGGACATACATCATATACTGCATCTGCGAACGTTAAGTTAATAGTTTTATGGTAAGACACTCAAAACACGCTTATTATTTTGTGCCCCATGTGGATCATGTGGCGACTGCTACAACTGCCCTTCTTACAGAAAGCCTGCACTAAATCACTATGATCGCTTTTGAAGCAATAGTTTCTGCAGTACTACGTTCTAGATTATGAGATTGGGTCTCCCTACCCCACCCATGTAACTTCTAAGATGAGACGCCCCGAATGTACATCCTTATACATTAAACTTGCTTTCTAGCTCTTTCCTTGTAGGTCAATGTTCAAATGTTCCCATGAACGTTTGCATGTTTTCATGTTTACATTTTGTAGTTTCCTACTGCTTGTACATGTTTTGCTATTTTGTCAAGCATGAGAATCTTGATTTATATGAGAAATACTTTGTGAAGATCACTTGAACAACTGTTCTTGATTTCATAACTTAGCATGAATAAGATGTTAAGATGACTGCAAGCTCTTGCTTGGGTAAGCTATGTTTGGTTTGTACACGTTCTACCTGCAAGATTATTGAAATGTTTTCTCTGAGATGCAAGATTAGAGCAGATACATTCCTCCCTCATGTTGTTTTTTCCCCAGGTGAACATTTTCTCTCTCTCTCACTCTCTCTGTCTCTCTTTCTTTTTCTCAATATGTGTTAGGGAACAGTAGGGAGTAATAAAATAACTGAGCCAGAGATTAATTTAAAGTGTTCTCTTGGAATTTGATATTTTTCATTTATGTTCCAGGCCTCGCCCGTTTGGGAAATGGAAATACCTCATAAAACCGCTCATTACATATGCGCGTCCCCAAATGTGTTCAGTTCATTTCATTGCTGAAAGTGACTATAGAACACAGACTCTCGCCGCGGCTCCGAAATTGTCAGTTTTTGCAATTTCGAATTTATAACCGAACAGTTGTGCCTGTTATTCAGATATAATAAATCGGGGCTGTAGCGATACTAAATGTCAAAGATCGATAAGGAAACTGAGGAGTGAACAATGTCTGTTATTCATTGATTTGTTACACGAACGGTGAAGTACGCAAATCATGACTTTAGAATGACACGTTTGCTGTCTGGAATACTGCTCCGTCAAAGGATCTTTGACACATGTAAAGGATAATCAAAAGAGACACTTTCGATAGTTGAATATGGCTTGTAATGTCATTATTTTCATCATTATTGGCGTCTCAATCTATATAGACCATGCGCGTGGCGTGCTGTGAGTACACACACACACACACACACCGCACACACACACACATACACATACACATACACATATTAACGATGTACACATTAATTGGCAGGACCAGATCACAAATACTGACGTTCTGTCCATATCCAACGTGCCTAGAATTCATGCATTTTTATATACAGGACACTGAGATGGCCTGGCCATCGTGCATGAATGTCAAACGGAATGCTCTCAAAGAGGTTCCATTATGGTGAGCTGATTGAGTGATGAAGAAAAAAGCGATGCTATGACAGTCTGAAGGAGTCTGCTGTAAAATAGACACGACTACCCAAGAAACCCTGGTTCAAAATCGTTCAGCCTATAAAGGGTACTCGTGGGCACTCGTGTCTTGGCAGGTCAGAAAAGAAGTGCGATCAGTAAGTCTAGAGAAGAGCGAATCCCAGTACCTGCTGAGACCATGGTTGCCAGTGCTGCCATAGAACTTTCCACTTTGGCTTGACAGGATCAGTCCAAAGGTCACCTAGTCTTAAGGATGGAGTATGACCCATGTTGATGTTAGCTCTATAGAACTTTCCACTTTGGCTTGACAGGATCAGTCCAAAGATCACCTAGTCTCAAGGATGGAGTATGACCCATGTTGATGTTAGCTCTATAGAACTTTCCACTTTGGCTTGACAGGATCAGTCCAAAGATCACCTAGTCTCAAGGATGGAGTATGACCCATGTTGATGTTAGCTCTATAGAACTTTCCACTTTGGCTTGACAGGATCAGTCCAAAGATCACCTAGTCTCAAGGATGGAGTATGACCCATGTTGATGTTAGCTCTATAGAACTTTCCACTTTGGCTTGACAGGATCAGTCCAAAGATCACCTAGTCTCAAGGATGGAGTATGACCCATGTTGATGTTAGCTCTATAGAACTTTCCACTTTGGCTTGACAGGATCAGTCCAAAGATCACCTAGTCTCAAGGATGGAGTATGACCCATGTTGATGTTAGCTCTATAGAACTTTCCACTTTGGCTTGACAGGATCAGTCCAAAGATCACCTAGTCTCAAGGATGGAGTATGACCCATGTTGATGTTAGCTCTATAGAACTTTCCACTTTGGCTTGACATGACCAGTCCAAAGATCACCTAGTCTCAAGGATGGAGTATGACCCATGTTGATGTTAGCTCTATAGAACTTTCCACTTTGGCTTGACATGACCAGTCCAAAGATCACCTAGTCTCAAGGATGGAGTATGACCCATGTTGATGTTAGCTCTATAGAACTTTCCACTTTGGCTTGACATGACCAGTCCAAAGATCACCTAGTCTCAAGGATGGAGTATGACCCATGTTGATGTTAGCTCTATAGAACTTTCCACTTTGGCTTGACAGGATCAGTCCAAAGATCACCTAGTCTCAAGGATGGAGTATGACCCATGTTGATGTTAGCTCTATAGAACTTTCCACTTTGGCTTGACAGGATCAGTCCAAAGATCACCTAGTCTCAAGGATGGAGTATGACCCATGTTGATGTTAGCTCTATAGAACTTTCCACTTTGGCTTGACAGGATCAGTCCAAAGGTCACCTAGTCTTAAGGATGGAGTATGACCCATGTTGATGTTAGCTCTATAGAACTTTCCACTTTGGCTTGACATGACCAGTCATAAGGTTACCTAGTCTTAAGGATGGAGTATGACCCATGTTGATGTTAGCTCTATAGAACTTTCCACTTTGGCTTGACATGACCAGTCATAAGGTTACCTAGTCTTAAGGATGGAGTATGACCCATGTTGATGTTAGCTCTATAGAACTTTCCACTTTGGCTTGACATGACCAGTCATAAGGTTACCTAGTCTTAAGGATGGAGTATGACCCATGTTGATGTTAGCTCTATAGAACTTTCCACTTTGGCTTGACAGGATCAGTCCAAAGATCACCTAGTCTCAAGGATGGAGTATGACCCATGTTGATGTTAGCTCTATAGAACTTTCCACTTTGGCTTGACAGGATCAGTCCAAAGATCACCTAGTCTCAAGGATGGAGTATGACCCATGTTGATGTTAGCTCTATAGAACTTTCCACTTTGGCTTGACAGGATCAGTCCAAAGATCACCTAGTCTCAAGGATGGAGTATGACCCATGTTGATGTTAGCTCTATAGAACTTTCCACTTTGGCTTGACAGGATCAGTCCAAAGGTCACCTAGTCTTACGGATGGAGTATGACCCATGTTGATGTTAGCTCTATAGAACTTTCCACTTTGGCTTGACAGGATCAGTCCAAAGATCACCTAGTCTCAAGGATGGAGTATGACCCATGTTGATGTTAGCTCTATAGAACTTTCCACTTTGGCTTGACAGGATCAGTCCAAAGATCACCTAGTCTCAAGGATGGAGTATGACCCATGTTGATGTTAGCTCTATAGAACTTTCCACTTTGGCTTGACAGGATCAGTCCAAAGATCACCTAGTCTCAAGGATGGAGTATGACCCATGTTGATGTTAGCTCTATAGAACTTTCCACTTTGGCTTGACAGGATCAGTCCAAAGGTCACCTAGTCTTAAGGATGGAGTATGACCCATGTTGATGTTAGCTCTATAGAATTTTCCACTTTGGCTTGACAGGATCAGTCCAAAGATCACCTAGTCTCAAGGATGGAGTATGACCCATGTTGATGTTAGCTCTATAGAACTTTCCACTTTGGCTTGACAGGATCAGTCCAAAGATCACCTAGTCTCAAGGATGGAGTATGACCCATGTTGATGTTAGCTCTATAGAACTTTCCACTTTGGCTTGACAGGATCAGTCCAAAGGTCACCTAGTCTTAAGGATGGAGTATGACCCATGTTGATGTTAGCTCTATAGAACTTTCCACTTTGGCTTGACATGACCAGTCATAAGGTTACCTAGTCTTAAGGATGGAGTATGACCCATGTTGATGTTAGCTCTATAGAACTTTCCACTTTGGCTTGACATGACCAGTCATAAGGTTACCTAGTCTTAAGGATGGAGTATGACCCATGTTGATGTTAGCTCTATAGAACTTTCCACTTTGGCTTGACATGACCAGTCATAAGGTTACCTAGTCTTAAGGATGGAGTATGACCCATGTTGATGTTAGCTCTATAGAACTTTCCACTTTGGCTTGACAGGATCAGTCCAAAGATCACCTAGTCTCAAGGATGGAGTATGACCCATGTTGATGTTAGCTCTATAGAACTTTCCACTTTGGCTTGACAGGATCAGTCCAAAGATCACCTAGTCTCAAGGATGGAGTATGACCCATGTTGATGTTAGCTCTATAGAACTTTCCACTTTGGCTTGACAGGATCAGTCCAAAGATCACCTAGTCTCAAGGATGGAGTATGACCCATGTTGATGTTAGCTCTATAGAACTTTCCACTTTGGCTTGACAGGATCAGTCCAAAGGTCACCTAGTCTTAAGGATGGAGTATGACCCATGTTGATGTTAGCTCTATAGAACTTTCCACTTTGGCTTGACAGGATCAGTCCAAAGATCACCTAGTCTCAAGGATGGAGTATGACCCATGTTGATGTTAGCTCTATAGAACTTTCCACTTTGGCTTGACAGGATCAGTCCAAAGATCACCTAGTCTCAAGGATGGAGTATGACCCATGTTGATGTTAGCTCTATAGAACTTTCCACTTTGGCTTGACAGGATCAGTCCAAAGATCACCTAGTCTCAAGGATGGAGTATGACCCATGTTGATGTTAGCTCTATAGAACTTTCCACTTTGGCTTGACAGGATCAGTCCAAAGGTCACCTAGTCTTAAGGATGGAGTATGACCCATGTTGATGTTAGCTCTATAGAACTTTCCACTTTGGCTTGACAGGATCAGTCCAAAGATCACCTAGTCTCAAGGATGGAGTATGACCCATGTTGATGTTAGCTCTATAGAACTTTCCACTTTGGCTTGACAGGATCAGTCCAAAGATCACCTAGTCTCAAGGATGGAGTATGACCCATGTTGATGTTAGCTCTATAGAACTTTCCACTTTGGCGTGACAGGATCAGTCCAAAGGTCACCTAGTCTCAAGGATGGAGTATGACCCATGTTCATGATAACTGTCCCCAAATCTGGATCTACGTTTTGGGCACAGTCTGTTTAGTGTTGATAATTTGATGATTTACTCAACACGTTTCGTAATATATTTTCATGAATCTACAGTAACTATTTTTTCCTTTCAAACATCTTCAGGGTCCCATCGGACCACCTGGCAAGTTTGGAGAATCGGTAAGTAATTAATTATGTCGTCATCGGAGGTTAAATTGTTTCGTAGTTTTTGTTTTAGTTTATTTTTATGTTATTGCTAAGAATCATGATTTTTAATATTCAAGAGTTTCAAGACACGTAATGGGGGAAATATAAGCAAGGTTCATTTATAGCTTTACAGTACCGAACATGACGTTTCTTTAGACACCTTGTACTGTTCTGATGTACAGTCGCATTTTAGCCTGTTATACATTAATTATTGAAGCTGTTTTACTGTAGTCCCTCCGATATCTAGCTTAAATCAGGATTCGTTAAAACCAATAGGACAGACACAAAAGATTACATGTGACCCCGCTCTTCTTTATTGTTCCGATAATATCTGTGAGGCGATAATAATTGTACAAGTTTATATTTTGTAAGGAAGGGTGACCAATTTGTGGGTTCAGTGAAGGTGTAATCAGGAGGAGAAGATGGCGAGAAAGTGAGATATAGATACAATGTTTCTGCATACAATGCATGGCTACGATACAGTTTACAGTCTCAACTATCAGCAGCGATTTCCCAAACACACCTTGTTTCATGTCGGCACTTGACCTAGCCTGCCTTGACAATGTACCGTTCAGCAGACGATAACAACGCCAGTACATTTCCATTGTCCAGAATTTGAGTTGCACATTTTTTAGACAATGTGTATTTACGGATTGGGAGGGGGGGGGGGGGGGGGGGCTAGATATTTGGAATGCCTGTTTAAAGGAGAGTTTCTTCTTCTTCGTACGCAGTCCGACAGTAACCATTATTTTTTTCGAAAAAAGCGGCGGTCATCCTGAGGCTGTCGCCACTGCCATAGAGCTTGTCCACTGGTGATGGCCACATCTGCTCTCTCTGATCCTCGTATGTCGGGCAGTTCTGCAGCAGATGTTCCGCGGTCATTTTACCGGTACCGCATGGGCATTCGTCGGTACCACCTATCTTCCATTTGTTGAATAGGTGGTACCTCAGTCTATTGTCGCCAGTGCGCAGTCTGAAGACAACGACCTGCTCTCTTCGGTTCAACTGGTAATAGGCATCGTTTTTGGTGTAACCAGTATGTTCGGTTTCCCATTTGGTCATGTATCTGGCTTTAATAAGCCGTTTTGACTCTTCGTACGTCATACTAGTATCTGTTTGTGTATCTTGCACCTTCTTTTGCCAATCTGTCTGCCTCCTCGTTGCCTTGGATGTTGCAGTGTGATGGGACCCACTGTACCACTACCCTTTTTGGTGCGGACTGCTGGCACAGTTTGCAGAGTGCTGCTCTTAATTCATTAAGCTCAGTGTTTTTCTGGCTTTTTAGCGCTGTGACTACGGCGAGAGCATCTGTAAGCAGGACTATATGGCTTTCATTTTCTTTGTGTGTCACCATTTCTTCCACTGCCGCCCTCAGTGCCTCTGTCTCCGCTCTGAAATTGCTTGTGTACTTACCAGTAGCGAATGACAGTGTTATTTGTCTGCCATTTGGTAGGTTCAGGAATGCTCCTGCCTCTCCGTTCTGTGCAGTGTTTGTTACAGAACCGTCGGTGTATGCATGGATCCAGTCCATGCTTGGGTAGCTTTTCGATATAAAGCTTAGGGTAGTATCTCTCCTTTCTTTTTCAGTCTGGCAGTTTTTGTTTCCAATACCTGGTATATTTTCTACCACCTCTGGAAATATTTCCTGCCTCCAGGTAGGTTTTCGTACAGTAGTGATGGGTTTTGGTGTTGTTAGTGCGTTTATGGGATCTTCGTGCTTCTTTGCTTTGGCTATTTCTGCAAAGTTTCTCCGCTTTAGTTTCCCATTTCCCAAAGTGTTTAGTCTCTGGTGCATTGGATGGTCGGTCAGTCTTCGGAGTTTCTCTGACTGCAGCTAGGCTCTGCAGTCTCTTCTATCGGTCATGGATTGCAGTTTTGTAATCTTTTTAAGTTCTACAATTGGCGTTGACTTCATGCTTCCTGTTATAACTCTCATGGCTTGGTTTTGAAGTTTGCTAACTTTATCGAAGTTCGCCTTTGCTGCTGTTGTCCATGCCGCCATGCCATACTCGAGAACTGGTCTCACTCTTCCAGTGTACAGTTTCTTTAGTATGTTTAAAGGAGAGTTTAAAAAACTGTCCAACTAAAACAATTTGCTAGATATTCACCAAATGACAGTTAGTTTATTTATATATATATATATATATATATATATATATATATATATATATATATATATATGTATATATATATATGTATATATATATACATATATACACACATATATATATATATATATATATATATATATATATATATATATATATATATTAGTTGGGCCAAAGGGCAGGAGCCCATAGGCCGCTGGATCAATAACCATATGTCTCTTAGCGAGTTTAGTGTGTCGATGATAGTTTATGTTTCTTGATTTCACGACCTTCTCGCATCCGAGATTTCCACAAAATCTAACTTTTTTTTTATCTCTCTCTCTCTCACTCTCTCTGTCTCTCTCTTTATATATATATATATATATATATTTATATATATATGTACACACACATACACCCACATATATACACACCCACATATATACACACGCACATACACACGCACATACACACGCATATACACATGGACGCACACATGCATACAGACACACATATCATGCGCACACAATTATATTATGTAAACAAAGAATTTATTACTTTGGTATACAATTATTTTCAAAATTTCTTATAGTTTTAATTTGAAAACACGAACGTCCAAAATATATAGAAAATAAAATTATTGTAAAATGAAAACAGCCATGAAAGCATTCAGCGACAGATTATCGTTTAAGATGGTCTTTTGTCACTTGGGTGTTTTCCCCTAACATTAATATTACTGTTGACATTATACGCTAAGAATGTATCATCTTTGTATTTAATGTTGATACATGTGTTGAACAATGAAAGGAATTTCATAACATACATTTCTGTTGGAGATCGGACGTTGGGGATCATGTGTTACCAATCTCGTTGTAGTATATATGAGCTGTCTTTCATATGTAGGATGATCAGTTCTCTTCGTGGCCACATTGATGCTCCTAACTGTAAGCCCGGTATCTATTTGCACCTGAGCAGGCTGCAGAGTTGCAGTTAATGGGGTAGTATTTGCTGTAATCATAAACACACACACAAACGTGTTCCTCGCGCTTCTCTGTGAAGATTTAATAATCAGATCACTTTGGAAATATTTCAGGGCACACCAGGGGGCAAAGGAGAGAGAGGCGAAAAGGTGGGCCATTTTTATATTTTTGCGACATTCACATCAATGATATTATCAGCACCAATATTATCATTATCAGCACCAATATTATCATTATCAGCACCAATATTATCATTATCAGCACCAATATTATCATTATCAGCACCAAGATTATCATTATCAGCACCATTATCATCCACTGCAATATCTTGAAGAACACGGCGATGCTCTTGAAGCGAATTAACGGTAATTTATCTCAACAGTTTGATTGTTTTCATGCAGTAATGATTAGACATTCTTCGTTGTAAAAGGTGCAGGAATCCCAGATGAAGCTGACCACAAGTCACCCATTATGCATGGGAAAATGGAGGAAGTTGGGAAAGGGGGTGAGGAAATGTCGAGGAGTAGGGTTTGAAAGATTTAGTGCGTCTCTCTACAGGTATATGCAAAATCATTTTCGTAAATCGTTTAATATCGTTAAACACTAAGCACCTGTAAAAAAGCCCCTTTGTCCAGCACTAGAATTGTCCTTCAATTAGCGTTGTTCGTGTTGGGAAAGTTGGTCTACAAGTTGTTATAGTTGTACATAGGTCAGGGAAGTTGATATACACGTTGTTATAGTTGTACATAGGTCAGGGAAGTTGGTCTACAAGTTGTTATAGTTGTACATAGGTCGGGGAAGTTGTTATAGTTGTACATGGGTCAGGGAAGTTGGTCTACAAGTTATTATAGTTGTACATAGGTCAGGGAAGTTGGTCTATAAATGATTATAGTTGTACATAGGTCAGGGAAGTTGGTCTACAAGTTATAGTTCTACATGGGTCAGGGAAGTTGGTCTACAAGTTGTTATAGTTGTACATGGGTCAGGGAAGTTGGTCTACAAGTTGTTATAGTTGTACATGGGTCAGGGAAGTTGGTCTACTAGTTGTTCTAGTTGTACATGGGTCAGGGAAGTTTGTCTACAAGTTGTTATAGTTGTACATGGGTCAGGTAAGTTGGTCTACGAGTTGGTGTACTCGGTGTGTGAGGTAAGGAAGTGGATCAACCATTTGAGGTAATTGGTCCGTACGTCAGTGAAGTGGACCCATGAGTTAATTTATAAATTGGGATCAAAATGCTGAGCAGTGATCTGCCACATAAAGCTGACTGCTAGTGTCAGGGCCAGCGAACCAGAGCTGCCAAGACCCTCTACACTTCCACTAGCCAAGGAAAAGAAATGTCTGCTCAAGTCGGATGTGTCGGACCGAAAGGTGCAAGTATCGCAGTCAAGCTGTAAACTACGGCACAATGTATTCCGTTCTCTAGACAACCTCCTGTTACTTGCAAAGTCCTTGGTAGTGGGAGATTTGGAACGAAGAAAAAGAAGAAACAAAATTATTAATCGTCCCATTATTGAAAGAAGTGTGTCCATGAGTTTATATATTAACTGACCCATTATTGAAAGAAGTAGGTGGGTGAGTTTATTTTGCAATTGGTTCATGAGTCACGGAAGTGGGTTGATAAGTTGATCTTAAGGTCCAAAAGTCATGGAAGTGGGTTGATAAGTTGATCTTAAGGTCCAAAAGTCATGGAAGTGGATTCATTATTTGTTGTCGTAGGTTCGTGGGTCACGGTTGAGGGTTGTACAAATACCAAGCGAAAATGTTAGGATTGTTCTACTGTCGCTGCATGGGTCTCTGAGGATTGTTCTACTGTCCCTGCATGGGTTCCTGAGGATTTTTCTACTGTCGCTGCATGAGTCCCTGAGGATGGTTCTACTGTCACCGCATGAGTCCCTGAGGATTGTTCTACTGTCACTGCATGAGTCCCTGAGGATTGTTCTACTGTCGCTGCATGGGTTCCTGAAGATTGTTCTACTGTCGCTGCATAGGTCCCTGGGGATTGTTCTACTGTCACTGCATGGGTTCCTGAGGATTGTTCTATTGTCGCTGCATGGGTCCCTGAGGATTGTTCTACTGTCGCTGCATGAGTCCCTGAGGATTGTTCTACTGTCGCTGCATGGGCTCCTATTAGACAGGCACGTTAATTCACATCAGAATTCATGAATACACATTGTTAATCTCGTCATGGCTGATCGTATGTGCCAGTTTCGTGTCAAAACGAATAACACATTTCCAGATGATGCTAATGAAATGTGAATGGAATATAAAATGAATTTAACAAGTGAATAATTGTCAGCAAACATAGACGAACCGTTGTGGCTTCAATTTGCCATATTCATCAACCCCGTGCACATTTTCATACACTCAGTGCTAAATTGTTTTGACAGCAGTCCTGGATGTGTTTTGCATGTATATTGTACACTAGCATGAGAGCAAACAGCTCAACAGAGTGGACATGGCGTACATTTTTAAAGTATAGAATGAACTGAATAAAACATACGTTACTGAGTGGCAGTCAGAATGTGACAGTTACATTAATTACCGAGTAATACATAGAATACATGGTTGCTGGAGTGAACGATTGTAAGAGTGAAAGAATGCTAGATTGCAGGATTGCAGGATTGCAGGATTGCAAAGTGCAAGGTTGAAAGTGTCCAGAAGTGCTGGTATGCATGAATGTAGGAGTGGAGTATTGTAAAAGTACTGCGACCTGAGATACATTGGTGCAACAAGGTGTATGGCGATTAAGAGGACAACAAAAAAGCTAATATATCTCTCGAGCTACAAGAACTGCCAGTTACAACTAGTGAACTTAAGGAACTATCAGTTACAACAAGTGAGCTACAAAAACTATCATTTGCAACTAACAAACTACAGGTCCTAATAGTAATAACCAGCAAGCTAAATGAACTACCAGTATCAACCTGCAAGCTACATGAATTACACGTTACAGCTAGCAAGTTACATGAACTACAAGTTACAACAAACAAACTACATGATCTACAAGTAATAGCTAGCAAGCTACATGAACTACCAGTTATAATTTGCAAACTACAGGTTCTGCATGTTACAACTAGCAAACTGCAGGAACTACAAGGTACACCTAGCAAGCTACAGGAACTATCCGTTATAACTAGCAAGCTACAGGAACTGTAAATTACAATTAGCAAGCTACAGTACCTACCAGTTAGAACTAGCAAACTATAGCTCCTACCGGTTACAACTAGCAAGCTACAGAAACTACCAGTGACAACAAGGAAACGACGTGAACTACCAGTTACAACTGGCAAGCTACATGAACTATCAGTTACAACTAGCAATTTACATAAACTGCCAGTTGCAACTATCGGCTACAGTTCATACGTTACAACTAGCAAACTACATGTTCTAGAAGTTTTAACCAGCTTACTACACGAACTACCATTACAATTACCAAGCTACATGAACTACAAGTTACAATTAAAAAGCTACAGTTCATACCAGTTACAACTAGCAAATTACATGAACTACACGTTTTAACTAGCTTACTACAGGAACTACCATTTCCAAACAGCAAGCTACATTTACTATCAGTTACAACTAGCAAGCTACAGAAACTACCAGTTACAGCTAGCAAACTACAGGAACTACCAGTTACAACTAGCAAGCTACAGGAATTATCAGTTACAACTAGCAAGCTACATGAACTACACGTTACAGCTAGTAAGTTACATGAACTACAAGTTACAACTAGCAAGCTACAGTTCATAACAGTTACAACTAGCAAGCTACATGCACTACCAGTTACAACTACCAAGCTACATAAACTACCAGTTAAAACTAGCAAGCTACATGAACTACCAGTTACAACTACCAAGCTACATAAACTGCCAGTTACAATTAGCAAGCTACAGGATCTACCAGTTACAACTAACAAGCTACAGGATCTACCAGTTACAACTAGCAAGGTACATGAACTACACGTTACAGCTAGCAAGTTACATGAACTACAAGTTACAACTAGCAAGCTACAGTTCATACCAATTACAACTAGCAAGCTACAGGTCACACCAGTTACAACTACCAAGCTACAAGAACTAACAGTTACAACTACCAAGCTACATGAACTACCAGTAATAACTACCAAGCTACATGAACTACCAGTTACAACTAGCAAGCTAAAGGAACTACCAGTTACAACTACCAAGCTACATGAACTACCAGTTATAACTACCAAGCTACATGAACTACCAGTTACAACTAGCAAGCTACATGAACTACCAGTTACAACTAGCAAACTAAAGGAACTAACAGTTACAACTACCAAGCTACAGGAACTACCAGTTACAACTAACAAGCTACAGGAACTACCAGTTACAACTAGCAAGCTACAGGAACTACCAGTTACAACTAGCAAGCTACAGGAACTACCAGTTACAACTAACAAGGTACAGGAACTACCAGTTACAACTAGCAAGCGACATAAACTATATGGATCCATATCTTTCATTAACTGCTGAAGACGTTCTATGACCTATATGTCTGCTCGTTTTGCAATGATGTCGGCTTTGATTAACATAACATAACATTGAAGTCTAGGGGAGTGTTTTGCAGAAAATAACATCAACAATCTTGTAGTAATGACACACCTGCGAACTTAACGTTTGCCATCATCAACCTATCACACCTGTCCAGGTACGTCGTTAGTCGACGTTGTAATGTGCAATCTTACGTGTAGCTGTTTTTAATTTCAACTCATGTGTCCATGTAACGTATTTCGAACACCATCAATTCATTTTTCTTCTTGGTCTTCGTCCTTTTCTGTAGCTCTTGTGCTGTAAGTAAGTTAATGCGGCTCGTAGGTCTGTAGACATTCTTATCAAATGACCAATCGCTTAAATTCTTTCTGTCCCTATATTGAGATTGTATATGTCTGATATCCTATTTTCTTACCATGTCTCTTCAATTTTCTCTTGTCACTTTCTGCAATTGTCTCATATCACAATTGTATTTTGTCAATCTCTGCAAACGTTAACAAAATTATGTTTCTTTTACGTTCGCCTTATTAATCTATTCCACAAAAGCGGTGTGCGTTGCACTGTGGTGTTTTTTTTTGCTCCTGTTGGCCCAGTGCATCCGACTTCAGCATGCATTTTTATCTTAGAGTCTGCTTCTCCCGCATTTTCTAAGGGTTTGCTTCCCCGGGGAAACGGCCGGTGCCTGATGGGGGATCGAACCCATTCTGCAAGCGTCTCATATCACAATTGTATCTTGTAAATATCTTGCTAGCGATTGTCTCATCACTTTTTGCAAGCGTCTCAAATTACAATTGTCTCGTGTCATTTTCTGCAAGCGTCTCATATCACTATTGTCTATTGTCATTTTCTATAATCGTCACATTTCACTATTGTCCCTTGTTACTTTCTGCAAGCGTCTCATATCACTATTGTCTATTGTCACTTTCTGCAAGTGTCTAATATCACTATTATATATTGTCACTTTCTGCAAGCGTCTCATATCACTATTGTCCCTTGTTACTTTCTGCAAGTGTCTAATATCACTATTATATATTGTCACTTTCTGCAAGCGTCTCATATTACTATTGTCTATTGTCACTTTCTATAATCGTCTCATATCACTATTGTCTATTAACACTTTCTGCAAGCGTCTTATATCACTATTGTCTATTGTCACTTTCTGCAAGCGTCTCATATCACTATTGTCTATTGTCACTTTCTGCAAGCGTCTCATATCACTATTGTCTATTGTCACTTTCTGCAAGCGTCTCATATCACTATTGTCTATTGTCACTTTCTGCAAGCGTCTCATATCACTATTGTCTATTGTCACTTTCTGCAAGCGTCTCATATCACTATTGTCTATTGTCACTTTCTGCAAGCGTCTCATATCACTATTGTCTATTGTCACTTTCTGCAAGCGTCTCATATCACTATTGTCTATTGTCACTTTCTGCAAGCGTCTAACTTCACATGTTGTGATCGTTCTTTCTTATGATTTGGCCTTGTCCCATTAAATGAGACTGACTTGGTATTTACAGAACACCTAAAACTTACTGCACCTGAAACAATATACCCCATAATCGGCGTGGCACTACATGAGACACGAAGAAGTGTTGCATCAGAAATTGAAAGACAAAAACAGGGAATCGATCCCTGGCACCCTATGATTGGACACCACTGTGAAACACAAGACTGAAATCCAAATGAGGTTACAGTCAACACAATTCATACAATCAAGTCCCGTAAATGACGCACAAAAAATGGAGTGGACGTGCAGGTTTCCTGGATCAAGCTGCAGGAGGAATCTGCGCTTGGGCAATACTTGCCTTACACAACATGAAGGTCACTAACTGACTCCGAACTGGTGTGTCTCGATGCAGGAGGAACTAAAGCATGAGGAGGGATGTGCAACTGCGGAGCAACACAAGACCCTGACCACACGATGACCTGCCCAAACTTTCTATAAACATGAACTATTCGTGACATGGTGAGGAGAATCAACAAGACAGTCAATGAAGCCGAACATTGGAAGCACCATGTCTGACGTGCTACCCAGGACAGGGGAAGTAAGTTAGTATGGTTCATGTATGACACTGATAACAGAGATTTTCTGTTGAACCTGCGCCTTTTCGTCTACAGTTGACTATCTTGGTAGCTTATTAGTTGAAATAGTTGGCATGTCGTCACATTTTGTAACGAGTTCATGATTCTATCTCCATATTTAATTTGCCGCCAGGGTATAATTCAAACCATAATATTTAATGCGGCACACCCTTGTGTAACATAAATTAACCTCTTTTGTTTTGACAATCTTTCAGGGAGGCAAGGGAGATCCAGGTGGGAAAGGAGAGCCAGGCTTGCCAGGTTTTGACGGGAAGAACGGCTCACCTGGAGAAAAGGTGTGTACACGTCTACGCACTTAATTAGCTTCTTAATAGATTACAAGGTTACCCAGTGACGTGTCTAATCACCTTTCGCGTTGAAGTATCCTCACTTCTTTTGTTAAAAGATTCACATTTATATCTGAATATCATCCATGAAGCATGTAAGTGACAAGGTATTTTGAAATATATGTTTAAGAATGATTTGCATTATATGATGTATGCATACCTTGCTGTACATAATGCATCAATATCTTGGAGCCTTGTATTTGGCAGCACCTTGACAGGTATAATATTTCATTCCTCCTTTGTGTTCCGTATGGAACATACCGTGATAATTGTTAAGCAGCCATCGAAGTATTTTTTTACCCTCCTTTTCCATTGTCGTTTAACATATATGTATTATCAGCTGGTTTGAATGTGTTTTGGTTTGAGATACCAGCGATTCGTCAAAGTTAACTGTGCTCGCTTGTTTATTTATTTAAAACTATTGCAGGCATAACTCGTGAAGGTATAGCAAAACCGGGTTCACTATGTACAAACAGGAAAAATAGCAGGAATACTATATTCAAATTAACCAGTGTGAGACATGTAGACACTTGGATTAGGACAAGTAAAACGTGTTCACATTTTCGATCACCAGAGATAATATATTACACTTTGTAGTGCTATTGTTCCTCTTGGCGAGGACTTGACTGACGTGAACGTTATACAATTAACAGATTAAATTAACATGTTCATATATTATGAAATAAGTTCAGTAAATATTGGAAAAATATCAAGTGTTCAATATGAAAATAAGTTAAGGAAAACTTAGATATTGCTCTAGAAATATAATAAAAAATGGCCAGACCAATATAACGACCTGGCGTGGATGCTGATAAAACTACAGAAGAGAATAAAGGCAAAGAGGCAGACTAGGAATGAAAGAGAAAGAAACGAAAACGATAAGAAATGTCTTTGTCACTCCAGTAGGGACATTGGGGTTATCACTAAAAGGTATATTTGCATCAAACTTGCATCATTATCTTCTGATCTGAATTCACATGTGTGAATTGATAACACTAGACTAGAAGAACGATAGAAGAGATCAAAGAATTTGTCAACTGATGTACATGAGAATTGTTCTTCAGATAATGGTAATGCAACATTTAATGAACCTGGCCAAAGCCGTGATTTTGTTTTCCAGTTGGCCGTGAATGATGAAGGGTCAGTAACATTTTGTGTACACTTGTGATATTCATTGATTATTCAAGTAGTTGTACTTTAGTTCCATAACACGATGTATTGGATTTATTGTTAACTGTTAACCAAGTTAAATGACCCTTGACAATTATTGTTATACGACTAACTCCGATTTTACATGATTTGTCTTACCTTAGTGCAGTTTTCGTGCGTGGATATTCAATCTTAGAATTCACATTCAGCAACAGTTTAAAACTAAAACTTTTACTTCATTCTTAACACATAATTAAATGGGTTTGACCTTACATTCTGGCCTCAGAGGCACCTGCAGTGGCAGCACTAGGTAATGTATAGATGTGAAATTTTGAAATGTATTATCGACCACCTTTTGCATCAAAAACATTGCAATTGATGGATCAACCAGTAATGCATAGATTGCATAAATTTGAAATCATATACCGGTTCAGCAGAGAAGGGTGCCTGAGCAGACAGAGCTGAAGTGGGTAGAACCAGTGAGCTACAAGAGCCACCAGTATCTACACCCTTCGCCATTTTTGTACAAGGACCAAAAATAACTCAGATAGAGGTAATGATGGTACAAATACAAGTAGTTATGACACAAATAGAGGTAATGATGGTACAAATACAAGTAGTTATGACACAAATAGAGGTAATGATGGTACAAATACAAGTAGTTATGACACAAATAGAGGTAATGATGGTACAAATACAAGTAGTTATGACACAAATAGAGGTAATGATGGTACAAATACAAGTAGTTATGACACAAATAGAGGTAATGATGGTACAAATACAAGTAGTTATGACACAAATAGAGGTAATGATGGTACAAATACAAGTAGTTATGACACAAATAGAGGTAATGATGGTACAAATACAAGTAGTTATGACACAAATAGAGGTAATGATGGTACAAATACAAGTAGTTATGACACAAATAGAGGTAATGACTGGTCTGGAAGATGAGACCAGTTTATATATCGAAGCTCGTATTTGCCGATGATGTGGCTCTGATGACGAACTAAGAGGCACATCTCCAGACGAACCTTCAGATCTGGAAGTAAGAGCTGGGTATGAGATGGATGACCATTAGCAGTATTAAAAACAGCATAATAGTCTCGAGAGAAGTTATAACAGATTGTGCTGGATGAACGGCCTCTGGGACAGTTCAATTACTTTGGAGCTGTAATAAATCAGAAGGCAGGTATTACAGAACATTTGGCTAAGGGAAAGGTAACAATTGGTAAACTTGTTCATGCCATAAATAATAAAGACGAGAAATACATAAGAAAACTAAGATGGCTGTATACCACTCGACCTATGTACTAGTTTTGACTTATGGATGGAAGTCATGGGTAATGACAATAACCCAGAAATGCCAGCTCCGAGCTTCAGAAATGAGAGATCTAATGAAGAGAATCCAAATACGAAAATGAGGCATATTACACAATACGACAAAATCTCGAAGCCTGCCTTTGCTGACTAGAATGGATCAATCTGAGCTCCCGTGGTTTGTCAGTCTCCTGAATGAAAGATGATTGCTTACTACGGCAGTCATGGAAAGCAAAGAGCCAAGGGTCACGACCCCATGACGATATTGTGCCTGATCTAATTATTTTGCTGGGGGTATAGGTAGGAGTGGGGCTTTCAAATACCATTCGCGGTGGCACAGGCAGAGGAAGTAATGGCATGGGTAGAGATTGCGATGATGCAGGTGGGCGTCGCTGACACAGATAGGGGTCACAATGGTGCAGCTAGAGGTAATCATGATACAGATAGAGATAATGATGGTACAGATAGAGGTAGTGATGGTACAGTTAGAGGTAATGATGGTACAGATAGAGGTAATGATGGTACAGATAGAGGTAATGATGGTACAGATAGAGGTAATGATGGTACAGATAGAGGTAATGATGGTACAGATAGAGGTAATGCTGGTACAGATATAGGTAATGATGGTACAGATATAGGTAATGATGGTACAGATAGAGGTAATGATGGTACAGATAGAGGTAATGATGGTACAGACAGTGGTAAATATGGTACAGATAGAGGTAATGCTGGTACAGATATAGGTAATGATGGTACAGATATAGGTAATGATGGTACAGATAGAGGTAATGATGGTACAGATAGAGGTAATGATGGTATAGATAAAGGTAATGATGGTACAGATATAGGTAATGATGTTACAGATAGAGGTAATGATGGTACATATATAGGTAATGATGGTACATATATAGGTAATGATGTTACATATAGAGGTAATGATGGTAAATATTTAGGTAATGATGGTACAAATATAGGTAAATGATGGTACATATATAGGTAATGATGGTACAGATATGGGTAATGATGGTACAGACAGTGGTAAATATGGTACAAATAAAGGTAATGATGGTACAGATATAGACAATGATGGTACAAATTGAGCTAATGATGGTACAGATAGAGGCAATGATGATACATATATAGATAATGAGGGTACAGATAGAGGTAATAATGGTACAAATAGAGGTAATGATTGTACCGATGGAGGTAAGGATGATGCCGATGGAGGTAATGGAGATAAAGAGCCAGGTAAAGGTGGTATAAAGATAGGATAAAGATAGTAAATATTGAGATATAGGAGGCACATATAGATGCAGGTAAAGATGTTACAGATACAGGTAAAGATTGTTCACATGTTGGTAGCAATGGTACACACACAGGTAATCGTGGTACAGACAGAGATAAAGATGGTACAACTATGAGTATTGAAAGCAACGATATGAGAATGGCTGTACTGATAAGGATAAAATTGATATGTTACTAATAATGATGATACAGATATGGATAGTAATTGTACAGCTTGGGATAATGACCTAACACGAAGCTTCGATTCCTATGTCTTTCCTACTATTTCAGGAACCCGTAAATCGACCACAAGTAGTTGTTCTGAAGGTCTGTCGCCAACTCAGCTCGTTCATACAATCTCGCATCCAACAGCATGCAGTACTAACACTGACATGAAGTTTCTGCTTGCTCGTTCAAATTTAATAAAGCTTGTCAATTTTAAAATAATAAGTGTCAATTTACTAAATAATACAAATACACTTCTTATATAACATAACCAATCAAATAGAAGTTTTCATCTGCAAAATGGTGAACAGATAAGAAAATAAAGTACATGTGTGTGTAAATATATATATATATAGCTTTCATACAGTTAAACATTCAAACCTACATTAAAAGCCCATGTAATTGTCATTTGAATGCAATCTTCGAGCGACGGGCACGAAATAAACAATATATCTTTATTAATATTAAGAAGACATAAAATTATCATTTCCTGGCAACTGTCACCTCAGTAATTGGCCCTTTACATAAGTATATGACAAGCACTATATGTGTTCTTACAACGATCTATGCTATATTTCTAAAAATGTGTATATATATATATATTATATGTCAGAAAGCGTAATAACTCGCGTACGAAAGGAAGTATCGAGCTGAAATTTTCACTGAACTTTCTATGGGCCATCTGTCCAAAATAATTCACGACATTCTTATTATCTATGTGGGTTATGAGCAAATGATTATGTATTTTGTTTACCGATAAATAAAAAAAATCATGATCCA
Source organism: Ariolimax columbianus (assembly GCA_036924085.1). Lineage (NCBI taxonomy): Eukaryota > Metazoa > Mollusca > Gastropoda > Stylommatophora > Arionidae > Ariolimax > Ariolimax columbianus. The sequence continues at coordinate 111,117,147 of JAVGWX010000006.1, read as the reverse complement.
ATTTGCTTGCGTGCGTGAGATGTCATGTCACATGTACATACCAGGGAACGCTATTAGCTGTTTTTTATACTATCAGTTACAAAATTTGACATTACAGGATATTTTGTGGGAATTGATATGTCATGATAATTTGGGACAGTTCGTATTACATAATAATGTGAGGAATCTGGTTTACAAATTACGTTGTGTGATTTGGTAGTTAACATATTGTTGAGAAATGTTATATTACAGATAGGTGGGGCAATTTATATTGAGGGACAGCACAGAGCAGTAGGTGTTGCTGGATAGGTCGAGGTGCCTTGTGTTGCAGGAATAGTCAGGGTGCACCATGTTGCAAGAATAGTCAGGGTGCACCATGTTGCAGGATAAGTCAGGGTGCACCATGTTGCAGGATAAGTCAGGATGCACCATGTTGCAGGATATATCATTGTGTCCCCTATTGCAGAATATGTCAGGGTCCACCATGTTGCAGGATATGTCAGGGTGCACCGTGTTGCAGGATAGATCATTGTGTCCCATGTTGCAGGATATGTCAGGGTGCACCATGTTGCAGGATATGTCAGGGTGCACCATGTTGCAGGATAGATCATTGTGTCCCATGTTGCAGGATATGTCAGGGTGCACCATGTTGCAGTATATGTCAGGGTGCACCATGTTGCAGGATAGATCATTGTGTCCCATGTTGCAGGATATGTCAGGGTGCACCATGTTGCAGTATATGTCAGGGTGCACCATGTTGCAGGATAGATCATTGTGTTCCATGTTGCAGGGCTGGTCGGTACATTTCGAACGACAATAACAATTATTGGGAATAAATGAACGTATATAAGTGACATGTTCGTAAAATTCCAGATTGTAAAAACTAGCATAAAGACATGTTCTCAGAAACATTGGAAGTTGATATAAGTGGTAGTAAGTAACGTGATATGTTGTTAGTGATAGCAATCAACATGAGATGTTGTCTGTGACAGTAAACAACATGCTGTCAGTGACAGTATACAACATGAAATGTTGCTGTTGACAATAAACTACTGCATGAGAAGTTACTGCACGTTACCGAAAGCCTACCCCGACCTGTCCCCCCGATCAGCTCACTTTACAGGCAGTTCTAAAAGGCGGTTAGTTGAGATATTATGCATCTTTTTGTTGCCTTTTGCAACGTTACTGATTAATTTAATTCTTTAATATCAGGTTTACGAAATTAGATTTCTCTCTTTGATGCTATTTTTATGTACATTTTATTCCCCTGATTATTATTGTGATTCTAAATTAACAATTTAGGATGTGTGTTTATTGCATTCATTATTTGCTTGATGGACATTTTTGAACGCAAAACTAATCATCTTATGCGCAACTTGCAAATAATTTCTTCTAATAAGCTTGCCTTTCTTTATCTCGAGGGGTTTAATCACGTGCATGCTTGTGTATTTCTTTGTTTGTTACACAGGGTGACCGCGGTCCCCCAGGCTTGCCCGCAGGACTGGATGCTGGAAAATGGGAAACAAAAATAATACAGCTGAAAGTAATCCATATTTTGTGTATATTCATTATTGATTTATGGCTGTCTGTGTCTTGCTTGCAATGATTGAATGTGTTATTCCACAAAGGGAGAATAGCGTTCTTGTAGGTGCATGCGGGCAGAGAAACGCGGATAGGGGGAAAGAAGCCTCGTAGAATTATTCAGATCAAATTAATCTCTGGTTACTTATCTTGATTTGCATTCAGTCTTCTTTTATTCCCCAGTGCTTAAATATGTTTGAGTGTGTGTATCGATATTTTCTAAAATCCCTGTAAATCGACATTTTTGTTCCTCTATTTCATTAGGCATATGTAATGTGCTCTCTTTCTAGACGGTTATTTTAATTGAAGCAAGGCGTTCTACATTCACCACGAGTATAACACGTTTTAGGGACGGATGCCAAATTTATCAGAAAGAGGCATTAAATAATAGGTAGTTCAGGCTCAAAATATTGAATATTAAAATGATAAATGCATAACGTTTGACGCAGGGAATTGGTGAGATATTTAGGATTTGCTAACAGTTGCGAGACTCATAGCTAAGCACGTTCGTAAACAAATTATGCGGTAGTGGCCTAAAGCATCACCGGACGAAGTGCAGGCAGCTTTCGCATGCAACAACGCTAAACTTAACCGAGTTTTATAATTGGTAAATAGTAGTCATGATTAGCCAGCTCACATCGTTGTATAGACGATGAGGTGCTGCACCTGTGGCAGCTTGGTTACTCATGCTGAAATCGTAACGTGTACACGTGAGAACCGCCTGACCAACCCAGATCTGCGCGCTTAAGTAACGTAGTTTCCGTAATGCCTGAAAAACACGAATCATTTGAAGGCTGTATTGCATAAGAACAAAAGTGGATCGACTGTCCGACAAGTTTCCATCTTTATAGAGGTGTGGATAAAATGGCGGTGCAAATAAGTTCTAAACCATCTTTATAAAGAAGTCCATCCCTCTCACTCGAAATCGCTTTCAAACTGTTTGCTTCTAAAAGTAGGTCATACTGTACTTATTGAAGGCACCAATGACAGTTCGTCTTTTCAGCATCAAATTATCTCGATATCGCTTTACGAAATATGTGTCACCTTGAAAAAACAGGGCCAATTTATGATGTTTGACTGTGCGAGAGATAACACTGACAGTGGATGCATCTTTACACGTTTACCGAAGTGTTTCGTCTGTGTCTTCTCCCTGAGTGTATTTCTGTGACATAATAACTGTTCCAAACATTTTCCGTGTCATCTAATCTGTATGTCACATTCCAGAAAATTATGAGTTATCAACCTCACATTATGATAATCGCAGGTTATCAGGCCTTCTCATCAGTTTACACAGAAAGACTGGAGCAGAGCCCGTTACACCGATCACACTTTAGGATTAGTCTCTTCCTGTGATCTCAAACTAATAGCGGAGACCATGCGCAAGCACTTTGCATGCTGTTTCAGTGTGGTTTCTGTCTAAAAATTGCTTCGTGTAATAATGTTGTAACCTCCGCTATTAATTCACGTGTTCGACTTTAATGGTTTACTTGGTAGGGCGTAGTGGTCCGATACCAACCTCATGTTGCTAGGCTTGCAGTAGTGGATTTGTCCTGTCCCAATCTGAAGTCCTCGAGTCACTGCGCTAATTTGTTCTGATCCGAACCTAAGGTGCCCGAACTACAGCAGTAATTTCTCCTGTCCGAGTCTAAGGTCCTTGGATTCACAGTGCTAATTTGTCCTGTCCGAGCCTAAGGTCCCTGGACTCACATTCCTAATGTGTCTTGTTCGAGCCTAAGGAACCCGAACTACAACGCTAATTTGTCCTGGTCGAGTCTAAGATCCCTGGACTCACAGTGTCTGTTCCAGTTTATGTTCACAACACATATGTATAAACATATGTTCATTTTGAAGCATACAGTCACAACTGCATCTGGTCCCTTAAAGAAATCTTACTCTAAATATGGTGTGCATTATTACAGTACAGAAATATGGGGAGAGGGGGAGTAAGAGAGTGGACTATAGATGAAAGCTAAAGACTCTTGCCTGTCAACAATCGAAAGCGCGAAACAGTGGTGTTTCGTATTCCACAAGTTTCAAACGTTAACATGTCTCAGGGGAGGTGAAACCAGCGTCTAATCAAATTGGAGATTGAAGAAAAACACGGAGATCCCGTGTACACAATTTGCACGTTAAAAGAACCTTCCCAATTTGAAAATTTAAAAGAGTAAGCCGTTAGCCAAGCATACTTAAAAAAGGGAAAATATATTTCTACCCAAAACGCAATCTGGGGCTGATATAAATTGTGAACAAATAAACTAGGACATAATTACTTGGGTGGGGATAGATGAATGAAGAGACAGCACATCATACAGAAACATACTATATGATGTGTGTTCAAAAAAGTATCCGACCTTTAGGCTGGAAAATTCAATTACTCACCTTCAGGTGTGAAACTCTAATCCCCTTCAAAGTACTCTACTTAGGACCCCACACACTTCCTCCAACGGTTCCGCCATTGTTGAAAGAATATTATGAAGGCCTCTTTGGTAATGGAGTGCAGCTAAGTCGTAACATTCATCATTCTGTCTTTACCTGACTCAAATTGGGTCCCTTTCAGCCAATTTTCAGCTCAGGGAGCAGCAAAAAATGGCAGGAAGCAGCAAAAATTGGCAAGGAGTCATGTTGGGAGAATAGAGAGCCTGGCATACCAGAGGAATGTTATTTGGCCAAGAAAGTCTGAATCTGATGCGATGAATGGGCGGGTGCATTGTCATGTTGGAGCTGCCAAGTTTTCGTTGCCTCCAGCTCTGGTCATTTGTGGCTTCACGAAGGAGACGGATGGCATCCATCATTTAGTACTCTTTGATAATGTTTTCACTTTGTGGTGTAGTACTCATGATGCATAACCCCACGAAGTAAAAAATAACGGTCAACATGACTTTGGTATTGCGTCATTTCGTGGGGAATGAAAACCCGACGAGTGTGCTCCGTATACTCAACACTGAAAGGCTAACTGCCAGCGGCTTACGCAATCTGCGGACGGGAAAAAATTCACCCATGCGGATGACAGTCCCCTAAAACCTTCCTATCTAATTACAACATCCGCGCAAAAACAATAAATAATGCCAGATGCTTTTTGAGCACACTTTGCATACTGGTATTGTAACGTGTAGACACACAAGACGGAACAAATCGTTGTGTGGGTTGTACTTTCAGAGAATGCAAAGTTCACAGAAGAAACAGATCACATCACTGAATGACTAGCACTCTACACAATCAATCATCGTTAGTCGCATTTTTCAAATGCTTGGGAGGTTACAGTGGTTCTAGTCTTTCCTTCCGAGAGAAGAGGGAATGGAAGAAAAGGAGTGAGTTCAGGAAATTGAGTTGCAGATTTGTTCAAGAAGTTCTGGATATCCACCGTCAAACTTTTGTTTTACCAGACTCAGAGTGAGTTACATCCCTTATGCTGTTTTTGCACCAGCCTTCGAAAGAGCCTTGCAGGAAATGTGTATTATTCAAAAGCAATCCAACATGAATTCGCATCCGTATTCTCAGCACAGCAAGAGTCACGGGGACCCAAAGGTGGGCACAATTAAGACGCCTCAGGGGCGATGTGCGGAAAAACAGTGCGTCGAACACGGACAAAAAGAACCTAACACAAACATTGGTCCAACACAAACTCCTCGCTGCCCTCATCCCGAGGCAACGGGGTACTCGGCTCTACTTGAGGTGTCTGTAGGGATCTCGGTCCACACTACGCCTGAACAAGCCTCAGCAGTCGGACATGGTAGTGGTCGATCGACGCAACGGGCCTTAGCGAACATTATTATTATTCCGAAATGAAGATATATGGAACAGGAGCCAAAGACAGCCACTGGAACAAAATTTAAGCGAAGAAGATAGTGCTGGATAGGACATACGCTACGGAAGGCATCGTCCAACATAGCCAGACAGGCTACTATGTGTAATCCTCATGGGAAGAGACAGAGAGGTGAGCCCAAAAATACACGGAGAAGGACATGTGGGTAGGAAATAAGATTAAATGATTACACCTGAAGAGAGACAAAAAGAGCAGCACAGGGTCTTGAGGCGTGGCGAGATGCTGTCAATGGCCCATGCGCCGAGAGGAATGCCGAGCTTTGATTGATTGATTGATTAATTTATTCAAAAATTAAGATCTGTTTTTAAGAAAGGATGTTAGACAAACTCTAAAAAAAAAAATATAGATTGGATGCCATGATACGAGGAGAAAACAACATACACAATATTCTCGCTTTCATTAAAACCCCAAAGTACCAAATTAAGTTTAAATGGCAAAATCCTGCAGCCAAACGACAACCCAACCTATCTGGGAGTCACATTTGATCGGCGCATGACATGGAAAAGTCAGATTGAGAGAAACCAAATGAAAGGCAGAGAAAGAATGGCAATCATGAGGAAACTTGCTGGCACAAGCTGGGGAGCAGACGAAGGCATACTAAAGAAACTGTACACTGGGAGAGTGAGACCAGTTCTCGAGTATGGCATTGCGGCATGGACAACAGCAGCGAAGGCGAACTTCGATAAAGTTAACAAACTTCAAAACCAAGCCATGAGAATTATAACAGGTGGCATGAAGTCAACGCCAATTGTAGAACTTGAAAAGATTACAAAACTGCAATCCATGACCGATAGAAGAGACTGCAGAGCCCAGCTGCAGTCAGAGAAACTCCGAAGACTGACGGACAATCTAATGTACCAGAGACTAAACAATTTGGGAAATGGGAAACTAAAGCGGAGAAACTTTGCAGAAATAGCCAAAGCAAAGATGAACGAAGATCCCATAAACACACTAACAACACCAAAACCCATCACTACTGTACGAAAACCTACCTGGAGGCAGGATATATTTCCAGAGGTGGTAGAAAATATACCAGGTATTGCAAATAAAAACTGCCAGACTGAAAAAGAAAGGAGAGACACTACCCTAAGCTTCATAACAAAAAGCTACCCAAGCATGGACTGGACCCATGCATACACCGACGGTTCTGTAACAAACACTACACAGAACGGAGGGGCAGGAGCATTCCTGAACCTACCAAATGGCAGAAAAATAACACTGTCATTTGCTACTGGTAAGTATACAAGCAATTTCAGAGCGGAGGCAGAGGCACTGAGGGCGGCAGTGGAAGAAATGGTGACACACAGTGAAAATGAGAGCCATATAGTCCTGCTGACAGATGCTCTCGCCGTAGTCACAGCGCTAAAAAGCCAGAAAAACACTGAGCTTAATGACTTAAGAGCAGCACTCTGCAAATTGTGCCAGCAGACGGCACCAAAAAGGGTAGTGGTACAGTGGGTTCCGTCACACTGCAACATCCAAGGCAACGAGGAGGCAGACAGACTGGCAAAAGAAGGTGCAAGACTACCACAAACAGATACCAGTATGACGTACGAAGAGTCAAAACGGCTTATCAAAGCCAGATACATGACCAAATGGGAAACCGAACATACTGGTTACACCAAAAACGATGCCTATTACCAGTTGAACCGAAGAGAGCAGGTCGTTGTCTTCAGACTTCGCACTGGCCACAACAGACTGAGGTACCACCTATTCAACAAATTGAAGATAGGGTGTACCGACGAATGCCCGTGCGGTACTGGTAAAATGACCACTGAACATCTGCTGCAAAACTGCCCGACATACGAGGATCAGAGAGAGCAGATGTGGCCATTACCAGTGGAACTGCAAGACAAGCTCTATGGCAGTGGCGAGAGCCTCAGGATGACCGCCGCTTTTTTCGAAAAAATAATGGTTACTGTCTGACTGTGTACGCAGAAGAAGAAGAAGAAGAAGGATGCCATGACGATAGCATTCCATTACCATCGGAAGGAAATGAAGAGAAAGTTACAATGCAACATAGTGATAAGTAAATATAATCAGACAGGGCACTGTTGTGGGATAGAGTATTGAAGACTTCACTGTACTAGACCAAATCGTGTGGATGGCCAATTCCTTTTATCGGTACCTTTCCTTCCATAACTGTAAGCCCCATGTACATGTGCAGCTTGGTTGACTGGTGCGTGCTGATATCTGAGGCGTATGATTATCCTAATGATAGAGCGCTAGCTTTTCACAACAATGGGATCCCTGAGCTAATTGGCAAACAACTGATGATGGTGTTGCATAAAGTAGAACTCAGAATGTGACGTCACTGTTAGAGTTGTTGTCGAGCAACGCGAGCCACACTGGACAACAAACCCCAAACTGAGAATAGAGGTTGCAGTAGTTCCTTCACTTCTAAGGCTAATGTCTCAGACCTTACTATTCTGTGCAGTTATGGTGTTGAACTCATAGCTCATAAACGTAAAGGTCCAGAATGAAAATATATAGAATTGGTATGAATAGACATATAGACCAAAAACGGCAATATACTGTGCTGACTATGCAAGAAGTTCCAGCTAAGAAATACGCATAGGTTGGCTTTAGAAGCAATTAAAGTATGTACACTGGATGTGGATAACTGAGGCATTGATTATTTATAATATAAACATTGGATATGGATTGAAGGAATGTTGTATTTGGATAATATTAACATTAGATTTGGATTACACGAACAATTGATAACGATTGTAGATGTGTTGGATATGGATTGTATGAGCGATGTGATATGGATTGCATGAGCGATGTGATATAGATTGTATGAGCGATGTGATATAGATTGTATGAGCGATGTGATATAGATTGTATGAGCGATGTGATATAGATTGTATGAGCGATGTGATATGGATTGCATGAGCGATGTGATATGGATTGTATGAGCGATGTGATATGGATTGTATGAGCGATGTGATATGGATTGCATGAGCGATGTGATATGGATTGCATGAATAATAGCTATGGATTGCATGAACAGTGCTAATAAATATTAGGGACATACTGACATCATTCAATGGCAAGATAATAACACTACACGTACAACAGATCCTTTGATTAGAGAACCAGAAACCATAAGTTGATCGAGTTAGGATGGGTGTCCGAGTGGAAGTTTCCAGAATGTGCTCAACCAACGAACTATACAGAAATCATCACTATCAATACCTGTCATTCTATGAAAGAAACAGTGCATTTGTGAGTCTGTCTGAAGTTCAGTGATGTCGATTATTCGTTCCATAATATAATATAACAAAATAATAACTCAAAATTATCATTTGATTGGTTGATTATATAGAGTAAACGGATTACCATGATAATAATTTACTTTATTGCATTTAATGGCTCGTGAAAATATATTTTTATAGTATTCGCAGTGCATAAAACATTCTCTTAGCTCTTCACAAAAGAAGGTAATCATTGAAATGGGTTTTGATAAATGTGTGAAATTAAACTCGATAAAACAGAAAAGTTAAAAATGTTTGATGTTTATTGACAGGGATAAATATGTTCTTTCCTTCTCCTTATTTTATTTTTCTGCAAAACGGGATGGCATTTTATTGAAATAAGAATCCTAAATGGCTCAGCTGAGAATAATTATAAAAACACAAGAAGTACAATTCAAGCATGGTTTTTGTGTAAAACGCACACTTTGTCAGCATGGTTTCCCGGCTCTATTTTATTATGTTAATTAATTGCAGATTTTTAATGATGTAGTTCCTTGAATGTGTTCATTGCATGAATATGAACACTTAAAAAATAATGTTGGTTATCATTTAATGACGCCCTTTGTAATAGTAGAAATATGACTCTAAATTACAGTTCAAGTAAATTTTTTTTTTTAATCAGAGGTAACAATGAGAAATATGAAAGTGAATTAAGCGCGGAGGTACAGATGTTTGGGAACGAAATGTGTAGAGAGATACACTCAAACACACAGACACATACAGACAGACAGGTACATAAACAACACATAAATTAATTAAGTGGTGGGCATACATTGAGAGAGAGAGAGAGACAGAGAGACAGAGAGAGATATTAGTGGTACTTGCAAAAAGGATCAAATGTAACTAATTTGAACTGTCATAAACTCCTGACTTCTATTATTGATCGTTCTGTTTTATAAGAAGATGACGTTATGATTTAACAAATAAATAAATGTTTATCTGTTTAGGGTGAACCAGGTGAACCTGGTCCAGTGGGCCCCAAAGGAGACGTTGGACCAGTTGGTCTGCCAGGGTTTGATGGAGTGAATGCGTCCAAAGGTGAAATGGTGAGTGGAGCCTCTCTTGTTAATGGTGTACAAGAAAGATAACTCTTTATTGATTGTACGTCCCTTATTTTAGTCCACTGTTAGATCCACACCCGATATTACTCTAGAGAAGCAGGATGTTGGGAATGTCAAAGCTTTGAATAGATCCGATCAATTACAAACAACAAAGGAGATTGCCCAAAAATATGTAAGAATAAATATAGCCATTGCAATAAAGAGGTTAAATAAATGAGAAACCAATGACAGAACGCTAACACAATGGCAACAATAAAAATCCTGAGAATTTGCATCTTCCCAGTGACAACGTACGGATACAAGACGTGTTCCATATTCTTCAAATCTTGTCTGGAAACTGCTTTAGCAACAACTTCGGGGACCACCTGTCAGATGTCTACTATATCTGGTGTCACAACTGCGTCAATAACTGATTCTCTCTCTCTCTCTCTCTCTCTCTCTCTCTCTCTCTCTCTCTCTCTCTCTCTCTCTCTCTCTCTCTTCTCTTTCTCTTTCTCTTTCTCTTTCTCTCTTCTCTCTCTTTCTCTCTTTCTCTCTTTCTCTCTTTCTCTCTTTCTCTTTCTCTCTTTCTCTCTTTCTCTCTTTCTCTCTTTCTCTCTTTCTCTTTCTCTTTCTCTTTCTCTTTCTCTTTCTCTTTCTCTTCTCTCTCTTTCTCTTTCTCTTTCTGCTGCCGTACGACTCGCTTCTTGCTCTTAATCTGGTCCTGCTCCAATCTTCTATTGTCTTCTCTACTGTTGCCACCCTTCTTCGAGTGTCTCTACAATATCCCATTAATTTTCAATGTTCCTTCCAATTAATGGCTGAGCATGTTCCCTATTACAATAATTGAGTCTCAGAGCCTCTCCATATGTCAGTGCCTCTATCCTTACTGTTTGATTAACGCGTTCTACGTTGATTTGCTAGCTTGTAACATCCACTCGCTTGGTTATGACAGCTTCTCCGTATTGGTCAACCCAACTTTTTCATTCATCTTAGCTTGGTTCCATGTCTGATCCCCGCTTAGCTCTCAATAACCTGCCTTCATCGTGTTTTCGCGTTTCTATCTAAGCGTCCTGTCGTAATATTACCCAGTTGGCGTGGCACCGATATGAGTTTCTTCCCACCTTCGACTGGAAGACCTAGTGTCTGGTTGTTTCTTCACTGTTTACTGATCTCCTATACGTCTCGGTCGAGCCGCATGCATTCCACAGACGGTATTTTTGAAGAGTATAACATTTGAGTCTCCTTACCTGGCTATCAATACTATATTCAGACACTTGATCAGTAGCCATCGATCAAGAAACGATAGGCCGTGTGAACAAAGGGACTAAAATCCCTCCTCCCTATTCGAGATTTCAAACTGCGAAGCGATATTCTCAAGCTGTGATGAAAGGCAGCTCTATTTCTACCATTGCGACCAATGACATTGTCAGACATGGAACCTCAAAAACTAGGCAGATTCAGATCGAGGAGATGGTAGACACGGGATGTTTAAAGGGCTCTTAGGATGACAGTGACAAAGGCGCTAGAGCTGGCCAAAGATCAATACACTTACATATCGGCTGTTATGAGGGCGACGTTCTGCAAAGGACATGCTACATGATGATCAGATGATCGTGTGCTTACATTCTGTCACGTGTGTGCAGCTCGTTTTATTTTTAGACATTTGTACGATAATCTTGTTTTCTCTCTTTGTTAGATACTCCATTTATGACTTGCAAGCCCATAAGTAACCGTCATTTCATCAAGTCTGCTGCCATTTTTCGAACAGTGCCTCAGCTATGGTTCACGATTTCCATTTCAGCTTCTTTAGTTCTTTACTATGTTGTCCTAGATTGGTGGTTCTTTATCATGTTGTCCTAGGTTGGTGGTTTTTTACCATGTTGTCCTAGATTGGTGGTTCTTTACCATGTTGTCCTAGATTGGTGGTTCTTTACCATGTTGTCCTAGATTGGTGGTTCTTTACCATGTTGTCCTAGATTGGTGGTTCTTTACCATGTTGTCCTAGATTGGTGGTTCTTTACCATGTTGTCCTAGATTGGTGATTCTTTACCATGTTGTCCTAGATTGGTGGTTCTTTACCATGTTGTCCTAGATTGGTGATTCTTTACCATGTTGTCCTAGATTGGTGGTTCTTTACCATGTTGTCCTAGATTGGTGGTTCTTTACCATGTTGTCCTAGATTGGTGGTTCTTTACCATGTTGTCCTAGATTGGTGATTCTTTACCATGTTGTCCTAGATTGGTGGTTGGTTGCCATGTTTTCCTACGTGGGTGGATATTTGCCATGTTGTCCTGGGGGGGGTGGGGGGGGTGGGGTGGTTTTTTGCCATTCTGTACTTCTTCTTTTTATTCTTCATCTTCTTCTTCGTCTTTTTTTGTTCCTATTCCTTATATTCCGCATTCAGACGTTAACTTGAATATATATATAAAGAAAGCAGTGGATATTGGTCTCTCCATTGAGCATTTCTAGAAATGGTATCGCTGATGGCCACATGTGATTTCTCTGCTCTTCATATGTTGGACATTATGTAGGAGATGCTCAGCAGCCATCTTATCAGTGCTGCAGACACATATATGTGTGTCCTATTTTAAGATTGTTGAACAGATGGTATCGGGGTCAGTTGTTGTCTGTGCGAAGTCGAAAGTCTAGTATTATTCGTCATTTGGTTGATGACCTGTGTGCTTTGATTCCCACACAAACTTCTTGGTCTCTTCATAAGTTATACCTATATCAGTTTAAGAAAGAGTAAAAGAAAGACATACCTAAAAGATATACCTCAAGATTTGTAGAGTAAACTATTCTGGGGCAAGCAATTTCTAGAGTACACTATTTCTGTAGCAAGCAATTTCTAGACCATACTATTGATAATTCAATTTTCAGGGTCCAGCTGGCCCACCGGGTCCACAAGGACCCCAAGGACCTCCAGGAAGAGACGGAATACAAGGCCCACCGGTGAGTACATCCTTTCAGTGTGCCATGTTTTAAATTTTAGACAATTCGTTTCTAAGTCTTCATTTCCTTTTGACTCGACATGCACTTTGTTTTCCCTAAAGTTGGGCATCTTAGAATCGACCATTATGTCCACATCGGATGTCACTTGATGTAGATTTGTGAAATGAATGACACTAACTACCAATGAAATCACAAGCATATCCATTCCGATTACAGGACGCTACTGGACATCTTAAATTTATGAGAAAGTGTTTGGCGTAGCTAAGGCGCAAGACTAGTCACATTTTGTGTTGTGTTAACAAGTTCAGTGCTTTTAGATTGTATCATGAGACAACAATTTAGATAACATACGCCCGACTTCTATCGAAGCCCGAAAGGGGAGCATAGAATAGTAACACTGTAACCTGTCTGACATGTCGTAAATGGTACATTGTCAGCCTGAAGGGATTTCAGCACAAAAACCTCAACAGTCAACATTTCACGATTGTGCATGTATTTGCTTGAAAACCTATGCTCAACAGGGAGCTTAAAAGTATTTGATTGTTTAATCGAAACCACGAATAATCAAACGATGGTTTGATTTGGCAAACAGAAAAAAAACGTGTGAACAAAAACACAGAAAATAATGTATGAAGATATACTTATTCAAGTAAAAAATGTGTGCTAAAGTTATGTTTCTGTGCTTATAATAGACAATATGTCTGCTCACATTTCCCAAGTCCAAACAGACGAGTCAATATGTCTGTTGATATTTCCCAAGTTCAAACAGACGAGTCAATATTTATGTTAACATTTTCCAAACCCAAACAGGCCTGTTAATATATCTGCGGACAATTCACAAACCTAAACAGGCGTGTCAATATTTGTGTTCACATTTCACCAACCTTGACAGGCGTGTCAATATTTATGTTCACATTTTCCAAGCCTAAACAGGCCTGTCAATATTTATGTTCACATTTCCCAAACCTAAACAGGCGTATCAATATTTATGTTCACATTTCACAAACCTTAACAGGCGTGTCAATATTTATGTTCACATTTCCCAAGCCTAAACAGGCCTGTCAATATTTATGTTCACATTTCCCAAACCTAAACAGGCGTGTCAATATTTATGTTCACATTTCCCAAACCTAAACAGGCGTATCAATATTTATGTTCACATTTCCCAAGCCTAATCAGGCCTGTCAATATTTGTGTTCACATTTCCCAAACTCAAACATGCCTGTCAATATTTCTGCTCACGTTTTCCAAGCCTAAACACATTTCTGCTCTTATTTGATAATCCCAAATTGACAGGTCATTGTATGTTTACTACTTATATTTTCTAGCTTTTGTTTCTAGTCCGTCTGTTCTCTTCGTATTTGTACTTTCTGTTACCTTATCACACTACGCTGTCATTCTGAAACCCGTGGCACAATATTACCTTGACAGGCCAGACGCTGTCAGACCTCTAGTAGTACAGTGGAATGCGGAGGGAGTCATTAACAAAAAACTTTCCCTAACACATCACCTGCTTGAGGGTAAGATTGACGTGGCATGTATCCAGGAAACGCACCTCAACAATAACCATAAATTCTCAATCAGAGGATACCAGACCTTCCGTCTAGATAGAGAAGGCCACAAAGGAGGGGTCCTGATACTGACCAGAAACTGCATACCGAGTAGCGCGGTATCTGTCAATCACACCGGACAAGCAGAAATTGTAGGAGTTGACATAATGGCTCAAGAGACGAAGCTCCGCATTTTCAATCTGTACGGACCACCAAATAGAGACCTATCGCTCTCGAGTATGGAGGTCAGAGACTCCAACTGCATAGTAGTTGGAGATTTCAACAGCCACTCGGAGAGATGGGGATACTCTGACACATAAAGCAGAGGTGACGAAGTGGAAGATTGGGAGATAGATGCAAATCTCTCCCTAATCAATAGGCCGCAGGATAGCCCAAGCTTCTATTCAAGAACATGGCATACCACCTCGACTCCAGATTTGGCCTTCTCCACACAGGACATACACCATAAAATAGACCGCCAGGTGCTAAACCAACTGGCAGGTAGCGACCACAGGCCGATCAGGCTAACCATTGACATGGAAGTAGGCCCACAGGAAACAAAACCGCTCCCACGTTGGAATTACAAACGAGCCGACTGGGACAGATTTGCAATCCTGACAGATGGACTGTGTGAAACCATCAACACACGAAACACCAAAATGAAGCCCATGGTGGAGAGCCTAAGCAAGGCAATAATGCAAGCCGCCACTGAAACCATCCCAAGAGGAGCTAGGAAAAACTATAAGCCCTACAGGAATGATGAGTTGCAGAAAGTGGAAGATGCAGTAACAATTGTTAGGAACATGGCAGAGCGAAAAAAATCAATGGAGGCAAACATCGCCCTCAAAGCCGCCACGGCGAAGTACAAACACACTCTCAAGCAAACAGCAAGAGAAAGCTGGAAAAATAAAACGGAAAGTCTAAACCTGGACAAAGACGGGAACAAGCTATGGAAGCTAGTCAGAGCCATGAACGACGAAACCCCGTCAAATAAACAAATTACTTTCAAGCAGGGCGAGAACTTGATCACAGGTAAGAAAGCCGCAAACGCCTTTGTCGATCACTATGCCAGAGCAAACCACATCGAGGTCCCTGCAGATAAGCATACAGACATTAGCGAAGAGCTAAAGGGACACGAAAACATGAATACGGCTCCTGAAGAGCACATGATGGCCAAACTAACAATGCGCGAAATGGAAGAGGCTATGAGAACACTAAAGAAAAGGAAATCTCCCGGAAAAGACAGGATAACAAACGAAATGCTGATGGGGCTGGGCCAAACAGCGAAGAAGAAACTGCTATCGGTCCTGAACCAAAGCTGGAAAAGAGGAATTGTACCACAGGCATGGAAAGACGCAATACTGGTACCAGTACCAAAAACAGGAAAGGACAAAACAGATCCAAATGGATACAGGCCCATAAGCCTACTGAGCTGTGTCGGCAAGCTGATGGAACGGATGATAAACACCAGACTGATGTGGCATCTGGAAGAAAAACGAATACTAATTCCACAGCAAGCCGGCTTTAGACATCACAGATCCACTGAGGACCAGATCATCCTCATAGCCCAGGAGATAGAAGATGCCTACCAGGCACAGAAACACACAGTAGCTGTTTGGGTGGATCTGGAAAAGGCATTTGACAAAGTCTGGAAAGATGGACTTAGAGTCAAGCTAAGAAGAAGTGATGTCTGTGGGAAGATGTACAAGTGGATCAACCACTACCTCAAACAAAGAACGGCCAGAGTCCAAGTACAAGGGCAGATGAGCAAAAAGGTGACACTCGAGCAGGGAGTACCCCAAGGGGGAGTATTGTCACCCACACTCTTCCTGGTATATATAAACGATATTACAGAGAATATACCAAGAAGAGTCCATAGCTCAATGTTTGCAGACGATCTGGCTATGTGGACCTCTGAAAGGAATCTCAACATAGCAAGAAATCGGATGCAGACGGCCCTAACATCGCTGGAAGAGTGGGCGAACTCATGGCTGGTCAAAATAAACGAGGAGAAAACCACATGCACAATATTCTCGCTTTCATTAAAACCCCAAAGTACCAAATTAAGTCTAAATGGCAAAATCCTGCAGCCAAACGACAACCCAACCTATCTGGGAGTCACATTTGATCGGCGCATGACATGGAAAAGTCAGATTGAGAGAAACCAAATGAAAGCCAGAGAAAGAATGGCAATCATGAGGAAACTTGCTGGCACAAGCTGGGGAGCAGACGAAGGCATACTAAAGAAACTGTACACTGGAAGAGTGAGACCAGTTCTCCAGTATGGCATTGCGGCATGGACAACAGCAGCGAAGGCGAACTTCGATAAAGTTAACAAACTTCAAAACCAAGCCATGAGAATTATAACAGGTGGCATGAAGTCAACGCCAATTGTAGAACTTGAAAAGATTACAAAACTGCAATCCATGACCGATAGAAGAGACTGCAGAGCCCAGCTGCAGTCAGAGAAACTCCGAAGACTGACCGACCATCCAATGCAGCAGAGACTAAACAATTTGGGAAATGGGAAACTAAAGCGGAGAAACTTTGCAGAAATAGCCAAAGCAAAGATGCACGAAGATCCCATAAACGCACTAACAACACCAAAGCCCATCACTACTGTACGAAAACCTACCTGGAGGCAGGATATATTTCCAGAGGTGGTAGAAAATATACCAGGTATTGCAAACAAAAACTGCCAGACTGAAAAAGAAAGGAGAGATACTATCCTAAGCTTCATAACGAAAAGCTACCCAAGCATGGACTGGACCCATGCATACACCGACGGTTCTGTAACAAACACAACACAGAACGGAGGGGCAGGAGCATTCCTGAACCTACCAAATGGCAGAAAAATAACACTGTCATTCGCTACTGGTAGGTACACAAGCAATTTCAGAGCGGAGGCAGAGGCACTGAGGGCGGCAGTGGAAGAAATGGTGACACACAGTGAAAATGAGAGCCATATAGTCCTGCTGACAGATGCTCTCGCCGTAGTCACAGCGCTAAAAAGCCAGAAAAACACTGAGCTTAATGACTTAAGAGCAGCACTCTGCAAACTGTGCCAGCAGTCCGCACCAAAAAGGGTAGTGGTACAGTGGGTCCCATCACACTGCAACATCCAAGGCAACGAGGAGGCAGACAGACTGGCAAAAGAAGGTGCAAGACTACCACAAACAGATACCAGTACGACGTACGAAGAGTCAAAACGGCTTATCAAAGCCAGCTACATGACCAAATGGGAAACCGAACATACTGGTTACACCAAAAACGATGCCTATTACCAGTTGAACCGAAGAGAGCAGGTCGTTGTCTTCAGACTTCGCACTGGCCACAACAGACTGAGGTACCACCTATTCAACAAATTGAAGATAGGGTGTACCGACGAATGCCCGTGCGGTACTGGTAAAATGACCGCTGAACATCTGCTGCAGAACTGCCCGACATACGAGGATCAGAGAGAGCAGATGTGGCCATTACCAGTGGAACTGCAAGACAAGCTCTATGGCAGTGGCGACAGCCTCAGGATGACCGCCGCTTTTTTCGAAAAAATAATGGTTACTGTCTGACTGCGTACGCAGAAGAAGAAGAAGAAGAAGACCTCTAGTAGGATTGAGTGGTAGAGCTTTCATAAACAATGTTTTCCAACGGAAAGGGGAAATCATCATTTGCAGGACATTTCCCCATCATATCCGCTTTCAATTTTTGGCCAGCAACCCCATCTTCGCTGCTATCGTCGTCAGAACATCTTTGATGTCTTGTGTCCATCTTCTCTTTTGTCTGTCTCTGTCTGGCTTCCCAGGTACCTTATCCTTCAGAATATGTTCTTTACTTAACCGTTATGGCGTGTGTTGTGGCCAACGTATTAGTTTCCTAGACGCAATGCTATTTACGAGCTCATTTTGTTTTTTTAACCAGCTCATCTGGCGGCTGTACCTTTATTTTGTGCTATCCACGGCATTCTCAGAACATTCTTGTTTCATTTTAGCTTGTAGGATTCAATTTTCTTTTTCGTACTTTTGTCATGATCCATGTTTTGCAATGTTTACGTTACCACAGGGAAAATATAAATCTTCAGGGTTTTTATTTGAATTTGTTCGTTTATGTTCTGATGGACGTCCCGCATATTATCTAACCGTTGCGTTGCCAGTCATTCTTTCCCTGATTGCATTGTTTAGGGGGGGGGGGGGGGGTGCAGTCTCCATTTTTGCTTATAATTGAGTAGAGATATTACAAACTTGGAACGTTTTCATTTACTTTCTTTCACAGGGTAATCTTGAGTCTGTTTTTAGCATTATTGGTAGTCAATATCTTTGTTTTACTAATGTTCAGGTAGATATTTTGTTCTGCCTTATTTTGTTTAACAGACATAATCATCTGTTCTAGTCAATCAGCGCTCCTTGAGAGGATAACTATGTCAATAACTCGTGTTCTGGGGATCAGAAGAAGTCAAATAACAATTTTTTTTATAAAGAATGGCATCTCGAATTAAGTTACCCAACAATTTTTTATAAAGAATGGCATCTCGAATTAAGTTACCCAACAATTTTTTATAAAGAATGGCATCTCGAATTAAGTTACCCAACAATTTTCAGTTCTTTCCGTCTTCACTACAAAATACAATCTGCTAACCGCATCTTTGTTTTGTTATCTCCCCCTATTTTTTTTTTTTTTTTTTTTTTTTTTTTTTTTTTCTCTCTCGTTTACCTTATTTCTCTAATCCTCAAGGCGGTGTGCGTTGCACTGTGGTTTTTATTTTGCGCCTGTAGGCCCAGTGCATCCGACTTCAGCATGCATTTTATTAAAGGGTCTGCTTCCTCCTGCATTTTCTAAGGGTTTGCTTCCTCGGGGTAACGGCCGGTGCTGTGATGGGGATCGAACCCAGCACCTTCTGGTTGTGAGCCGTGTCACTTAACCACTAGGCCACGCCGTCCCTTATGATATTGTTAGTGAGCACTAATGCGTTATTAAGTTATTATTGCTTTTTACAAATGTAAATGTTTGCTTAGTTGTAATCATCATTTGTTATTTCACAGGTTTAATGTACATATCCTAACTATTATGTTATTATGGTTAATATCTCATATTAAAAATACCATTGTTTTGTTATGTAATGAATTGAATGATTTAATCCTTAACTCCTCCGACATATTTATCAGCCAGTTAAGTCATTTATATCAAAATATTTTATTTTCAAGTCATTGCTGTTTTGATTATTTATTGATATCAGTTGTTCCATTTATAATGTGCTACAAATACACGAGCCGGCAAAACAATTGTAGCAGTTGACAACCAGCCCTCTACTGACTCTGCAGTCGTGCTATACAATTAATACACTCGCATTTATGTTTGAAAATGAGAGACACAATGAGGCTGTATACAGTCTTTTCTACCTACGGTCAGCCTATGAAACATGAAGTTTAACATTCTTCTACCAGTGGTGTAACATACGCTCTCGTATGAGTATAAACTTCAAGTGCGTCATTAATCATTATGCTTGAATTATGATACGGTTATCTATAGTTATATACCTTTCTCGTATAGCGTGTTCTGTTAACAATGAATAAGTTAAAAAACTAATAGTTAAACTCTTTTCACTAGTGTACGCCATGCATGTTGCAAATCAATTTGATAATATGCAAGTGTAATTGATCATGTCAATTATATATACACAAGTGCAATTGAGCATTTACATATTAAACAATATTGTTTTCGTGTGCCTGCTTTATGGCTACTTAGCGCATATACTTAAAACTTAAAGATATTATGTAGTATGATATATACCATTTTGTTTTTGTTTAATCGGTAATAATATTCACCATATAACCATATGCAGAATTGGCTTTTACGCCGTGAAAGATTCGTGGAAATGGAAATGCTCAACCGGGAGTTTTCTGGTATTGTTTAGTACTCACTTGCTGTTGAATTCAGAATACAGTGCATCGTTATCTATGCAAGCCGATACAGCTGATATTCACATGTCCGCTGATTAGCCCCGACATACATCTAGCTAATTTCAACTGCAGAACTGGACATTGAACTTTGTGAAGGAAAGTTCAGACTATCGAGAATGAAGAAAAGGTCAATCGAAGAATTCTTCGTGTCGATTTAATGCTTCAGATTAACATTAATGTCACTATTATCATTTAACAGTCTTTTACCAGAAGCATCTGATTACTATCACATCGACTGCAGTAGAAGAATGAATGTTATTGTTTTCATAATAAGAGACCAGTATCACTTATAATGTGATAACATGCAAAAATAACAACTTAAAGTGACTCGTCAAAATGTTTTGATCACTACTAAATCATACACAAGTTTTATAATTATTTTTATCAGTCAATCTTGTAAAGGCTGGACAATGAAATTGCTCCTTCGATCTTGGAAAATCTGGACAATTATGTTGTGTCTGACAAAAATTGTACAATTATTATACAATGTATAAGACTATTTTGTTCATCCAATTTAACAAAATGTATAAGACTATTTTATTCATCCAATTTAACAAAATGTGTACGATTAATGTGTCCATCCATTTTAATTATTAGGATCACTCAGTCTTTCAAAAGTTTTTATAATTTTATTATACCCAAAATGTGAAGTTCTGCGCTCACACACACACACACACACACACACACACACACACATATACTCACAAATACATACACACACACATGCAGCTGTTGAATGCTAACAATACAAATCTATAAGCACGCAGGAATATAAACATCGTTACTAACACAGCAATGCTACAATTCCAATAACATAAACTGTGGAATCTAACCTTTCATGCAAGAAGAAACGATGAACTAAGACTGAAATTATTATTTAATTCAACACTCACTAGACATCACTGGAAAGTGTGCATACGGCTAGATTCTAACAGCATCGAATGCAAACCCTATCCGATTCTTGCAAATACGTCCTGACCTTGACATTGTCAACTCTCTGCCTACATACTAACAGGGGACTAGAGGAGAAATCGGTCCACCCGGCTTTCCGGGTATACCAGGTCGTTTCGGCAGCCAGGGCCCACAAGGCCTGCCAGGTCCACAGGGTGAGACTGTGTTCAACGGCAAACCAGGTCCAACGGGCCCACAAGGCTTGCCTGGTCCATCTGGCCCTATAGTGAGTTGTTTATTTAATTGCAAGGGAAACAATCGCATTTATTTTATTTTCGCGCCTGTTTCATTTCCTGACCTATTTGTCATTTGACAATCTGTTTACTATTCAATATTTACCCATTCTCATTCAGCACGGAAATATTAACCAACATTAGTTTTTTGTGTGATACTCTAATAAATGTGATTCTAATACATGAAAAGGTGGGGGGAAAGTTAAACTAACGAATTCAGTTCTGCTGTAGCGTACATAATCACACGAACAACACAAGAGAGATAAAGCCACATAACAAGCTCTTATAGTACAGCCTTTCGAAGGTCACAGGTAAGACAGACGACTAGAAATGCTTCACAGAAGAAATGCCTGTCAGTTGCAACTGTTCTGAATTATCACCTTCGCTTTATTGCACCAGATAAAATTTACTCGGAATATTCCACTCTCATTCTGCCTTGCTCGTTGTGTCCTTGGACCATTTTCCAGCATATTACTGGTAACATTCAGATACCAGTTCAAAAGAGCAGCAATCTATCTTTCTTTGCACTGCTGGAAAATACGATTTCGTGCTTGAAATAGTCAGAATCATCAATCAACCAATCAAAACCTTTTCAGCTCTCAGTGGAGCACAGGCGTTCAGTTAATACGCGTCAAATCTTCCTGTTGTTGGGTCCTCCACTTCGTCTTGGATGGTTGAGATGGTCTTTACTTTTTATTGACTTGTCCACATTTGTTGAAGTTTTTGTCGTTTAAGGTTTCTACATGTTTTGGTAGCCAGTATAATTCCCAACACTTCGTAGTTGTCTATTACAACTTGCTTGGCAGGTTAGTGTTAGTTTTGCCTTGCTCTCGCCTCGAGCCCCGGCAACATGCGGGTGTAATAGTCAGAATATTTGCAAAGGAATGCAGCAATCCTATGAATAAAACTTTCTTAGTTATAAAGATAAATATTGTTGATATTTTCTTGTAAGCCACGTAAGTGGTCAGACGTCCACTATTGGAACATCTGTCTGTAAGTCGAACTGTACAATATCAAAGAAACAACATCAAAGACACAACATCAGTTTGACAATTAAATGTTCTCCCTCATGCCGTACCCCTCCCTTGCCTTACATCTACCGCATATCAACCCACGCCATCTCTCCCTCCAACTCAAACCATATCCTGCTCTCAAACCACGCGTCTTTTTCCGCGTCAACATGTCCGTAACTCCGATCATCTCCTTATGCTACAAACTGTCCATCTCTTAATACTTGTTTCAAATTATCATAATAATGCAATTTTGCAGACTGTAGTTTTCAATAATATATTTACTCGTACATTCTTTACTCTTGATGATGTCATCAATCGATCATCCAATCAAATCTTCATCGAAAACGTGGGATAAACAGATATACATTTGAGAACTAAAAGAGTAGATTCTTGACGTTTTAAAACTGTTATCAAATTACATAATTTATCGCCATTGTCTTTCTGAATGCTGATTAGTGCAGGGATAGGGTACTCACTTTTATTGGAAACGGTAGGGGCTTCAACTCCCGCTACCGACAGCTCCAGTCGACCCAGCTGTAAATAAGTACCTGGCTGATGACTAGGGAAAGAAAGATGCAGCGAGGATGAGAACTGTCCACCCTACCTCACAAAGCTGGGGCTTCGTACAATGAAGGTTCCAACACTTCATCCCTGACAGCAGCATATGCTATGGGACTGCCTTTACCTTTACCCTTACCAATCTGACTCAAAGCTGTATTGTGTCTATACTACAGCATCTATTATATGTATGCACCTTCTGCTACCACCCCCACCTTCATCACAAGCATTCACCATCGCTCGCTATCATTTGTCTCAATTATATGCCTCTAGTATCTGTCTCCGTTGCCTCTTCGCTTAGTCCAACCATCATCCGTCATCTGTCTTCCTTAATTGAGGCCACAAATCAAATTGAATAAATCATTTCCCTATAGTTCATATAACGCGCAACTTATAACAACAAAATTCCATACATATGGCACTACTGCAGAACGAATTCCGTATCATAGCTATAAACAATTAGGTTATCTTAGCAAGTGAGCGCATATAATATAAATAATCCAAGCATTGCAAAATCCAAAATATGAGCCAAGGTGGGGAAAACAATGACGGGGTTTGGTCAGTCGCCAATCTCTGCATGTAATTCTCAACCCATTGTTATGACGCATGGTTTATGTTGATTGCAATCAATCAATAATAATAAAATAAGTACATGACATTTGTTATGTCAGAAACATGACTCTTCTTGGTCTTCTTGTCCGTTATGTTTATCATCGCCATAGTTAACTTTTATTATCTCTCAATTTCCTGTTTTCTTTTGCATGCATTCGCCTTTTTGACTAACTGGCATATTTGTATTCTAAAGTTTAACTTGAAGTATCAGGAACGTAGTGAATACATCTGAGATATATTTTGAATACGCTTACACTAAGAGTGAATTATATTCACTGATGTCGATTTTCATGAAACACAACGGAATTAATACAACTAAAATATGTTCATACTAGTATACAAGATACAATGCTAAATCTAATACTAATGTATCAAACAAGAAATAACCCCGATTTCTTTGAGTTGTGTTATATTTTATTTTACTAACAACACATCCATTTATTTAGTAAATGTATATGATGCTATGGATAAGTCGTCGTTTTTATCCCCTTTCTAATAATCTTTCTGCATCTCGTAGTCGCCCCCTAGTCGTCTTGTCCTTGACTTGCCACTGGGGTCGGACGACTCGAGACGGGAGAGTGAGGATAAAAAGTAGCGCAAGCAAAATACATGATGCCGTCATCGTCTACGAAGGACGGCGGCCTTTGCCTTATAATCTTATTTGGGTGGATGTACCCCGGAGTTATACCAGCACATCTCACATGTAATGTGGCTGGGGTGTAGCGGAATGGATAGCGCGATTGATGATGAAGTAACGCGAGAAACTGTTGTACACAGAGAGGTAGTTAGAAATACGGACAAATAGGCAGGCAGACAAACATGCATGCAGACAGGATTGTAGGCAGGCAGACAAACAGACAGGCAGTAAGGCAATCAGGCAGACGGACAGCCATATAGATAGGTAGATAGATAGATAGATAGATAGATAGATAGATAGATAGATAGATAGATAGATAGATAGATAGATAGATAGATAGATAGATAGATAGATAGATAGATAGATAGATAGATAGATAGATAGATAGATAGATAGATAGATAGATAGATAGATAGATAGATAGATAGATAGATAGATAGATAGATAGATAGATAGATAGATAGATAGATAGATAGATAGATAGATAGATAGATAGATAGATAGATAGATAGATAGATAGATAGATAGATAGATAGATAGATAGATAGATAGATAGATAGATAGATAGATAGATAGATAGATAGATAGATAGATAGATAGATAGATAGATAGATAGATAGATAGATAGATAGATAGATAGATAGATAGATAGATAGATAGATAGATAGATAGATAGATAGATAGATAGATAGATAGATAGATAGATAGATAGATAGATAGATAGATAGATAGATAGATAGATAGATAGATAGATAGATAGATAGATAGATAGATAGATAGATAGATAGATAGATAGATAGATAGATAGATAGATAGATAGATAGATAGATAGATAGATAGATAGATAGATAGATAGATAGATAGATAGATAGATAGATAGATAGATAGATAGATAGATAGATAGATAGATAGATAGATAGATAGATAGATAGATAGATAGATAGATAGATAGATAGATAGATAGATAGATAGATAGATAGATAGATAGATAGATAGATAGATAGATAGATAGATAGATAGATAGATAGATAGATAGATAGATAGATAGATAGATAGATAGATAGATAGATAGATAGATAGATAGATAGATAGATAGATAGATAGATAGATAGATAGATAGATAGATAGATAGATAGATAGATAGATAGATAGATAGATAGATAGATAGATAGATATAACGGACAATGATAGCTAGAACGGGCCTATAGACAGATGGACTGGCGGATATACTTGTATGCAAATATATATATAAAGAGAGAGGGAGAGAGAGAACGAGAGTGAGAGAGAGTACTATCGTACTACTGTCCTACCGAACTACCATGAATCGTGGAGCTGAAAATTTCTTGCAGCTCAAATTGTTATAAGTAACTCAATGTTGGCCTCAAGCAGAAAGCAAAGGTCCAGAGCTCCCACAGACGTGTCCCAACGATATTATTAAGCCATGATTGTGTCCACAGGGGCATAGAGGAGACAAAGGAGAACGAGGCCTTGGATACGAAGCGGCCGGAAATTTTCCTACCGGTTTCATTCAGGGCCCTCCGGGACTTCCCGGAGCACCTGGGCGACCTGGGAAGAAGGTGAGAGTCACGGAAGAGTTATAAACCTTCACTCTCAGGCGGGGTGTGGTCAGCTTTCACCATCAGTATTTACGTGCTATATTTTTATTTGTTTATTTTTTTCGTTTGAAATGTTTCTTTTGAAGTGAGATCTTTTTTACTGAGAGTTTAGTAGATACTAAACTGGAAGTCAAAGTTCAATCCATTTTCAGCAGATATACGATGTAAGACAGACTCGAGGTTGAAACATAGTGATGGGGCTTATATCAACAATGTGTTGTGAGATAAAGGTCACTTTAATGTTATTATTTGAAGAAGTCATCTGTGTATTTCCTAAAAAATAAGTAATTGCGATCATTTTTATAAAAAAAATTAATTTTAAGATCCGAATAAATTGCTTATTAATGTCAAATTTGATGGTTAGATTTTAATAATTAATTTAAAAGAGCAATCAATATGTGCAATTAATGTTATGCATACTTGTCAGACATATTATACATTTTAAAGCGTCATCAATTATATGTCGTCGATGTATCTTATATATTTGATACAAAAGGGGTGAAAATAATTTCATTATTTTGCAAACGAACCTTCCTTCTATTCAATCGCGTTATAAAAATATGGAAGTAAATTCTGTGGAAAAATGATTTATTTTATTTTTCTGTTTATAATGAAACTACTGCTCTGTGATAAAAGATCTCATTGTTTGTATTTAACATACTTTGCTGCAGTCACGCAAATCTCAGATCAGAATTTTTATTTTTTTTAAATAAAGGAAATAAATCTGTGACAAATTGTGTCCAATCATTCACTGATAACTTGTTAGCAGACTTAGCTTTCTTGCTGACTGTAGCAAGGTATGTCTACGTGTTGAGAGTCGATCACGTGACTGCAGCAAACATTATATGTACATTCCACCGAATTTATGAAACAAACTGAGTTATTTTTAGATTCGCGGACAGGTGAAATAACTTGTCCCTTTTAAAAGTTACCTGAGATTCCTGTTTAGAAAACACAAATATAAATTTAATATTTATGGTAATACTTTTCTCCCCAAAGCCAAAGCGAACTTGCCGTTTGGAGGTCAAGGACATTAGTGCTATTAAGAAGAAATCTCGTTCAGAAAGAACCTTGGTGGAATGCCACGATTGGGAGGTAGATGCAGCTGGATGTGTTATCGTTTGGCTGTTAAGTATAAAAACCACATAGTATGTACATCGATTTGCTGTAGTCGTTGTGATGGTTACTCCTGAGTGTTGTACTGGGTTTTACGCCCTATTTCTTGTGTTTATGAAGAGTTGGAATTTCTCGTATCGCCACTTTCGATTAGATATGACGTTTTAGTCAATTGTGGTTGACGTCATGCGATTCAGGAGAACCAAAGGTCAAGGCTATATACTATATATCCATGATACGGATTCATTGAATGATGATTTGGTTATAAAAGTCGGTGCATGTTGACAACTGCTATATTTGACAAATTTTTTAAAAATCTTCCAAGAAAACAGAAAACGTTTCGAATTTATCTCTTTAAAAAGATATATCTATTTGAACCTACTTAAATGATTCTTACCATTATCATATACATGAAACCTACTTGTATCAATCTACCCATTGTGATATATATATATATTAATCTTACTTATAATAATCATGCCTCCACGAATCTGACCTACATGCATTTACACATATAGATCTACATATATGAATCTGCACATATGAATCTTACATGTACGAATCCCATCTACATGAAACGTACTAAGGCAGTGTATGGTGACAAAAGTGTGGCGAACGTAAGCTCAGGCTTACCCGAATTGCTGCATCAATTTTGGCGATGGAATCTTCAGACGCAACGATATGCGCCTGAATTGGTCTAGGAAGATCTTTCTTTAACTCGCCTTTTTCTTTAAACATCGTTGTTCAGTGTTTCACTGTTGTCTTCGACACACTTGTGTCATCATACACTGCCTGCATTCTGCGATGAATGTCAACTGGTCGACATCCTTCAGGTGTTAGAAACCGAATCACCACTCGCTGGTCAACACTGGACGGATTCCGTATCACCCCCGCCATGTTGTCAACCATTTGCTGAGACAACTTTAAGTCGTAGGATAATTAAAGTTTGCAAACTTGACTGTTGAGATGTGCTGTTTACACATGAAGTGACGTCATCATGCGCGCCGTACGTATGCTCACTTTGTGTAGTTCGGTCCGGTTTCATTTGAACACTAATTATATATATATATATATATATATATATATATATATATATATATATATATATATATATATATATAATAAAAACACTGGAGCGGTATATTTTCGCTGGCCAACCTCACAACTCACTGCCACTATTGGTTGCAGCCAATTTCAAAGTAAATTTAAGTAGCCTTCAGGTATAATTGAAAGCTGCGTAGAAGGATCTTTGTAAGTGCTTCCTTGCCATTTTCAGACGTCCGGTGTAATACAATTAGAAAGGAATTTTTTAATTTTATTGCTTGATCGTTGTGCGTGAATACCACTGTATGAACAATATCGCATGTTGGATACATGCAAAACCCATTATGAGAATCATGATTCATGAACAAAACGTTACATTATGGTCAAAATTAAATTACGCAAATGTTAAGATGACTATTTAAAAAAATTGGAGATATAAACAAATATATTTTTAAAACACCGATCTTACTTTTCAAGAATCATCTCCTGTTATGTGAAATAAACACCGAGTATGTACAGTGTGCAGTGACCTAAGGGTAAACGGCCTTTATTCCTCCGTCATAATATCCTCTTGTTGGGCCTCAGCAAAAGGACAAAACAAAAACGCCGTAGTAAGACACGAGCTGGGGCTAGTGGTAAAGTGACACGGTTCACAACTTCAAGGTCCTCAATCACAGCACCGACCGTTACCCCGGGGAAGCAATCCCTTTAAAACATACAGGAGGAAGCAGACCCTTACATAGAATATATGCCGAATTTGGATGCACTGTGCCGACAGGCGCAAAATAAAAACATAATACAACGGACACCACCTTGGGGAATTGAGAAATAAGGAGAATGTAAAAAAAAAAAATTGAGCAGGGAAGGAAAAGGAGGGACGAAGGTCGTAGTAATCTGTCATTGGGTTCTTATAGGATCGGTGTTCTCTACTATGCCATTTACTGACAAAAATTAACTAACTAAATTAGAAGAGAGAGAGACAGAGACAGAGAGGGGGGGGGGGAGGGAGAGTATTTGTGTATGAGAGATTCAGCGTATAACGGAAACAATAAATTCCACCACCACTTTCATCCTTGACCTTTTTGCTCCAATGTGAAGCCCAGGCCACAACTGCAGTTAGTCCCCTTTTAAATGTACCAGTTCACAATCATGTCACTCATTCACATCTATGATCCGATAGCAAACATAGGTCTTAACTGCAGCTGGTCCGTTTAGAGGAAGTATGTATCCGGGCTTTTAGAAGTGAATTTTGTTCTGACTTCATGAGGTGTGCCATCCCCGAGTATAACTGTCGTTAGTATCCTTTTAACAAAATGCCTAGAAAGTGACAGTGGTCCTATTTGTTCATCCCGGTTAAGTTCTGTGTTGAAACCCGAAGACAACTCTAGCAGTGATCTCTATTAGTTGCATTACTCGAATAACGAAGCCAACTCAGTCTCGGGAAATTCTCTACTCGCTGCATTACTCGAATAACGAAGACAACTCTTCTTCTTCTTCTTCTGCGTACACAGTCAGACAGTAACCATTATTTTTTCGAGAAAAGCGGCGGTCATCCTGAGGCTCTCGCCACTGCCATAGAGCTTGTCTTGCAGTTCCACTGGTAATGGCCACATCTGCTCTCTCTGATCCTCGTATGTCGGGCAGTTCTGTAGCAGATGTTCAGTGGTCATTTTACCAGTACCGCACGGGCATTCGTCGGTACACCCTATCTTCAATTTGTTGAATAGGTGGTACCTCAGTCTGTTGTGGCCAGTGCGAAGTCTGAAGACAACTACCTGCTCTCTTCGGTTCAACTGGTAATAGACATCGTTTTTGGTGTAACCAGTATGTTCGGTTTCCCATTTGGTCATGTATCTGGCTTTGATAAGCCGTTTTGACTCTTCGTACGTCATACTGGTATCTGTTTGTGATAGTCTTGCACCTTCTTTTGCCAGTCTGTCTGCCTCCTCGTTGCCTTGGATGTTGCAGTGTGCCGGGACCCACTGTACCACTACCCTTTTTGGTGCGGACTGCTGGCACAGTTTGCAGAGTGCTGCTCTTAAGTCATTAAGCTCAGTGTTTTTCTGGCTTTTTAGCGCTGTGACTACGGCGAGAGCATCTGTCAGCAGGACTATATGGCTCTCATTTTCACTGTGTGTCACCATTTCTTCCACTGCCGCCCTCAGTGCCTCTGCCTCCGCTCTGAAATTGCTTGTGTACTTACCAGTAGCGAATGACAGTGTTATTTTTCTGCCATTTGGTAGGTTCAGGAATGCTCCTGCCCCTCCGTTCTGTGTAGTGTTTGTTACAGAACCGTCGGTGTATGCATGGGTCCAGTCCATGCTTGGGTAGCTTTTCGTTATGAAGCTTAGGGTAGTGTCTCTCCTTTCTTTTTCAGTCTGGCAGTTTTTGTTTGCAATACCTGGTATATTTTCTACCACCTCTGGAAATATATCCTGCCTCCAGGTAGGTTTTCGTACAGTAGTGATGGGTTTTTGTGTTGTTAGTGCGTTTATGGGATCTTCGTGCATCTTTGCTTTGGCTATTTCTGCAAAGTTTCTCCGCTTTAGTTTCCCATTTCCCAAATTGTTTAGTCTTTGGTACATTGGGTGGTCCGTCAGTCTTCGGAGTTTCTCTGACTGCAGCTGGGCTCTGCAGTCTCTTCTATCGGTCATGGATTGCAGTTTTGTAATCTTTTCAAGTTCTACAATTGGCGTTGACTTCATGCCACCTGTTATAATTCTCATGGCTTGGTTTTGAAGTTTGTTAACTTTATCGAAGTTCGCCTTCGCTGCTGTTGTCCATGCCGCGATGCCATACTCGAGAACTGGTCTCACTCTTCCAGTGTACAGTTTCTTTAGTATGCCTTCGTCTGCTCCCCAGCTTGTGCCAGCAAGTTTCCTCATGATTGCCATTCTTTCTCTGGCTTTCATTCGGTTTCTCTCAATCTGACTTTTCCATGTCATGCGCCGATCAAATGTGACTCCCAGATAGGTTGGGTTGTCGTTTGGCTGCAGGATTTTGCCATTTAGACTTAATTTGGTACTTTGGGGTTTTAATGAAAGCGAGAATATTGTGCACGTGGTTTTCTCCTCGTTTATTTTGACCAGCCATGAGTTCGCCCACTCTTCCAGCGATGTTAGGGCCGTCTGCATCCGATTTCTTGCTATGGTGAGATTCTTTTCAGAGGTCCACATAGCCAGATCGTCTGCAAACATTGAGCTATGGACTCTTCTTGGTATATTCTCTGTAATATCGTTTATATATACCAGGAAGAGTGTGGGTGACAGTACTCCCCCTTGGGGTACTCCCTGCTCGAGTGTCACCTTTTTGCTCATCTGCCCTTGTACTTGGACTCTGGCCGTTCTTTGTTTGAGGTAGTGGTTGATCCACTTGTACATTTTCCCACAAACATCACTTCTTCTTAGCTTGACTCTAAGTCCATCTTTCCAGACTTTGTCAAATGCCTTTTCCAGATCCACCCAAACAGCTACTGTGTGTTTCTGTGCCTGGTAGGCATCTTCTATCTCTTGGGCTATGAGGATGACCTGGTCCTCAGTGGATCTGTGCTGTCTAAAGCCGGCTTGCTGTGGAATTAGTATTCGTTTTTCTTCCAGATGCCACATCAGTCTGGTGTTTATCATCCGTTCCATCAGCTTGCCGACACAGCTCAGTAGGCTGATGGGCCTGTATCCATTTGGATCTGTTTTATGAAGACAACTCAATCAGTGAGTATTCCTTTCTCATTGCATTACTTGAAATATGAAGACAGGTCGACTAAGTTCTGGTTTTCTATTTGTTCCGTTACTCGAATAACGAAAAAAAAAATCCTGCTCAACCCATGCGTGTCACCCACTAATTTATTTACTTGAATAATGAAGATAACTCGATTAATGTAAATTTCCTACACGTTGCTTTACTCAAACAACAAAGACAACTCGATTAGCGCATTCTCCCGTAGTGATATTACGAGACTTGCACAACGAAACCATTTCGTCTTGTCTAAGTCGTGTGTCTTTAAATGCGTTATATTTAGAATCGGTTTGTTTACGATATTGTGTGTGTTAGTGAGCGCGAACGCATGTTTGTCTGTTGACAGAATGAATTTGAGAATTTGATCATGTTGATAATATGATAAACATACACATAACATACTAAAGTATGTTTGTCTGCGTGTACGTTATAAATATGTGCATGAAGTGGAATGACTAGAAGATTCACTTTGTACATGAAGTGGAATGACTAGAAGATTCACTTTGTACATGAAGTGGAATGACTAGAAGATTCACTTTGTACATGAAGTGGAATGATTAGAAGATTCACTCTGTGCATAAAGTGGAGTGACTGGACGATTCACTTTGGGTATTTGTGGAGTGACTAGAAAATTCACTTTGGGAATGAAGCGGAGTGACTAGTAGTGATTCACTTTGGGAATGAAGTGGAGTGACTAGACGATTCACTTTGAGTATAACATGGAGTGACTAGAAGATTTACTTTGGGTATGAAATGGAGTGACTAGAAGATTCACTTTGGGCATGCAATGGAGTGCCTAGAAGATTCACTTTGGTTATGAAATGGAGTGACTAGACGATTCACTTTGGGTATGAAATGGAGTGACTAGACGATTCACTTTGAGTATGAAATGGAGTGACTAGACGATTCACTTTGGGTATGAAATGGAGTGATAGAAGATTCACTTTGGGCATGCAATGGAGTGACTAGACGATTCACTTTGGGTATGAAATGGAGTGACTAGACGATTTACTTTGGGTATGAAATGGAGTGACTAGAAGATTCACTTTGGGTATGAAATGGAGTGACTAGACGATTCACTTTGGGTATGAAATGGAGTGACTAGACGATTCACTTTGGGTATGAAATGGAGTGACTAGACGATTCACTTTGGGTATGAAGTGTAGTGACTAGACGATTCACTTTGGGCATGAAATGGAGTGACTAGAGATTCACTTTGAGTATGAAATGGAGTAACTAGACGATTCACTTTGGGTATGAAATGGAGTGACTAGAAGATTCACTTTGGTTATGAAATGGAGTGACTAGACGATTCACTTTGGGTATGAAATCGAGTGACTAGAAGATTCACATTGGATATGAAATGGAGTGAATAGACGATTCACTTTGAGTATGAAATGGAGTAACTAGACGATTCACTTTGGGTATGAAATGGAGTGACTAGAAGATTCACTTTGGGCATGAAATGGAGTGACTAGACGATTCACTTTGGGTATGAAATGGAGTGACTAGACGATTCACTTTGGGTATGCAATGGAGTGACTAGACGATTCACTTTGGGTATGAAATGGAGTGACTAGAAGATTCACTTTGGGTATGAAATGGAGTGACTAGACGATTCACTTTGGGTATTAAATGGAGTGACTAGACGATTCACTTTGGGTATGAAATGGTGTGACTAGAAGATTCACTTTGGGTATGAAATGGAGTGACTAGAAGATTCACTTTGGGTATGAAATGGAGTGACTAGACGATTCACTTTGGGTGTGAAATGGAGTGACTAGAAGATTCACTTTGGGAAACTGTGATGTTGTTGATGTCCGGAGTTAGCCACTTTTGACGATGTTTTGTTGGTTGCTGGCAACATTTTACCTAACAAAGCGAACTAAAGGTGGTTTGTTAGGTCTTCGTAACTTTAGTGAAATCATAGTCATATTGAATTTTGAAATTCACAAATCCCTAACAGAAGTTATAATTGCATATTTACGAGTTATATGCGTCCTTTGTGTTTGCCTATGTGTAATAGGCACTATTACGTTCGATCGATTCACGTTTCCTTGGGTTTGTGTCTGCTTCAGTTTTGAACAATTCAGTTTCACAAGACATACAATGGGTTTTTTATGTTATATACCGATTTTGGCTTGTATTAAGTAAACCCATAGACTTGTTGCAAATATGATTTAATGAATAGCGAATGTGAATTGACTTGTAAGTACATTTAGTATCGTATTCTCTTTACAACATTAATTGTAGTGTTTATTTAATATTTAAATTTAAGATTCTGTATCTTTACCCAATTATTTAAATTGGAAATGCATTTTATGTATTGCTCAAGTAATAATTAGAATTGATGGGGAATTTGGGGGGAGGTTGTCGGGCTAAGGTTCCATATAGCGGTAAAGATCAAACACTTTGTTTGTAGCACAAGCGTTACATCAACACTAGACATCAAAGCTATAGCCAAACATGTCTTTTAAGAAATGCATTTCAGGCAAAAGAGAAATAACGCAAACAATATATTTAGAAATTTATGGAGAATTTGCTGACATGTTAATATAAGAACTTTGAAATCTGTTACCTGAAGGTCGTAACGTGTCTCACCTGGCACTTTCCTGTCTTCTTAATACATCTTGAGCAATTACGCATGTCATGTATTGTATTAACCAACATAACGACTTGTTCCTTCCTCCTTTATTCAACATTATCCGAAGCCAAGTGGACCACCCTACATGATCATCATATAAAAACGATCAATATTTTGCCAATCAATTGATATCCTTTGCTAGACGTTCATACGTCGTCTTGCATTTCTACTGTAAAGGAAAACATAGCTTTATTTTAATCTATATCATACGACGATATAGGCAGAATTAATGACTGCTATACTATGTTTTTTACTAGAGTTTATTGGGGAAAGTTTATGAAGAACAAATAAATTACAAACTGTTTGAAAGTAATGAACTTTGGTGAGTTATTTTCTCAGATGTGTTTAAATAGTCATGCCCATTCGAAATAAGGAGATTGCAGTTCTTTTTTTTTTCTCATTTGTGTCTAGAAGTCATGAACATTGGAACAGTTTATTAAGCTTAATATTCACGTTCAAAGACAATAAGCATGCATTTATTTTTCAGATGCTTTATCTACCATATTAGATATTTACGTAACAATCTTCCAGGTACAACAAATTTATCCTATTAACAAAAATGTTAATATCACTGTACATAATCTTCTTGATATCAATTTGGTGCTAAAAATGTCATTTCTTAGGTGCAGATGTAAAACTTGCATGACGTTTATGTCTAATTCCTTCCCTTGGACTAATTGATTGCATGCGCATGCGCATATGTCATTGATTCTTGTATTCGCAGGGGCAACTTGGTCTGCCTGGACGGACCGGCCCCTCAGGGACCCCAGGACCAGTTGGTGAGAAGGGGGACAGGGGCGAAAGGGGACAAAGGGTAAATAGCAAGCTGCATGTTCACCTGAACACGCTTATTTAGAGTAACATGTCATCCCATCATAATGTTTGTTTAGCTAAACTCATCACTGGCTGATTCCAGTTTCTTGTGCATGCTTAGCTTAAGAACCATTTTTAGAAGTCTGGAAGTTAAATTAAAATTGTGCTAAAATGTTAACGAACTCAAAATACATGGCGGTTCGATATTGTTCATTAACCAACATACAATTATTTGTAAGTTTAATTTACGGTACATTAAGTTAAAATATATTAACATTCAGGTGGATTTGACTAAGAATATCTACTCTTCTGTTACTGAGTGTAGAAATGTTTTAAAATATTTTTACTCGTCTATAGTTAATACAGGATGGGGTATGCATCCACATGCTCAGTTCGCTTGAGTTAACTCTTACAATGTGTCTGGCAGATTACAGTGTTATTCTTCCTTGCTCTCCTTTCGGACCTCAGTATGGGTGCATTATTAATATTCTTACCGGCTCCAAAATTACAATAATTGTAATGTTTCTGTAGAAACCTAAACAAAACATTTTACTAGGTGCAGATTTTTAGAAGTACGACAGGTAGATCATAGAACCCGAATACTGCTACCAGTTTCAGGAGTAAATGGTTTGAAATGGTCTAGCAAAGAGATATGCGCATTATTTAGATACGATCGTTACCATGACATTTGAAGCAACATTCAGAAACAAATACCTGGACAAATAGAGCATACACACAGCAGAGTTTAGAGGTGAATTTTGTGCAAGTTTAGGATCAATCAGGCATAAACAGTCAACTTGGACAACCTAAAGTGGTACCATCATGCCTGTTGCAGAGGAGGTGACGTAGCAATCAGTAAACCAACATTGTAGACTGCAGGAGTCTGACAGCAGGGTGGGATGCAGCAGGGAGCAAGGTTTGAGAAGAATGAGAGGAGTAAGAGTGAGTACACACAGCTAGGTACAGAAGTGTGTACAACCTGCTAGGTACATAAGTGTGTACAACCTGCTAGGTACAGGAGCGTGTGTCCAACCCCCTATGTACAGGAGTGTGTGCCCAACCTCCTAGGTACAGTAGCGTGTATACAACCAGCTAGGTACAGGAGTGTGTACAATCTGCTAGGTACAGGAGTGTGTACAACCTGCTATGTACAGGAGTGTGTACAACCTGTTAGGTACAGGGGCGCGTGTCAAACCAGCTAGGTACAGGAGTGTGTGTCCAACCAGCTAGGTACAGAAGCGTGTGTCCAACCAGCTAGGTACATGAGCGTGTGTCCAATCAGCTAGGTACAGGAGTGTGTACAACCTGCTAGGTACAGGAGTGTGTGTCCAACCAGCTAGGTACAGAAGCGTGTGTCCAACCAGCTAGGTACAGAAGCGTGTGTCCAACCAGCTAGGTACAGGAGCGTGTTCAACCTGCTAGGTACAGGAGTGTGTTCAACCTGCTAGTATCATAAGTTGTCACTATCCTTACCTGACGCCATTCGCTGAAGGAAACCTATGAACATTTGCTCTAGACTCGTGTGGTAGGATCGTCGTAACAGCATATAACAGTGCGTACAAGAACATAACTGGCGTTCTGGTCTGTGGGAAGGGGACTAATACAGTTATGTCAATGTCATATTTACACATATGCAGCCACTGACTTGAGATTGTTAAAAGTCACCACATATCGACGGTTTGTGTCGACATTTACATTAAGGGACTGTGTAAGAAAGAGAAAAAATATGCAGCGACAAGGAAACATGAATATATTAACACCAGTTAGACATAACATAGGTCACGGGAAAACCACTAAAAAAAGCAGAGCAAACAATATCCAGCGAGATTGTGAACAGGAGAATGACATATTGGCGATACATTTCTCCATGCAAGAACTAAATACGAAACAACAAAGCGGCTGGCCTAGATGAATTCAGGACAGAGCAAATTAAAATCTTTGGATCAGAAACCATCAAATGGCTGCTGAAACGTTTCACACATGCATCGGTTTATACAAATTTTAAAATCTGGAGAAAATCCCATGTGGCTGCTCTGCTAAAACCAGGAAAAACCCATCAGAACCTAAGAACTTCCGACCGGTTTACCTACTGTGCCATCTGTATGAAGTCTTTGAAAGAATGATCCTGAACCGTATCGCCCACCCACCCTCTTAGACAAGAAATTTATCAAGGAGCAAGCAGGCTCCAGGCCTGGGAGATCATGTTGCGGTCAGATTCTTAACCTGACACAACTCATAAAGCAGGCTCCAGGCCTGGGAGATCCTGTTGCGACCAGATTCTTAACCTGACACAACTCATCAAGGAGCAAGCAGGCTCCAGGCCTAGGAGATCATGTTGCGGTCAGATTCTTAACCTGACACAACTCATCAAGGAGCAAGAAGGCTCCAGGCCTGGAAGATCATGTTGCGGTCAGATTCTTAACCTGACACAACTCATCAAGTAGCAAGCAGGCTCCAGGCCTGGGAGATCATGTTGCGGCCTGATTCTTAACCTGACACAACTCATCAAGCAGGCTCCATGCCTGGGAGATCCTGTTGCGACCAGATTATTAACCTGACACAACTCATCAAGCAGCAAGAAGGCTCCAGGCCTGGGAGATCATGTTGCGGCCAGATTCTTAACCTGACACAACTCATCAAGGAGCAAGCAGGCTCGCCTGGGAGATCATGTTGCGACCAGATTCTTAACCTGGCACAACTCATCAAGGAGCAAGCAGGCTCCAGGCCTGGGAGATCATGTTGCGACCAGATTCTTAACCTGACACAACTCATCAAGGAGCAAGCAGACTCCAGTCCTGGGAGATCATGTTGCGACCAGATTCTTAACCTGGCACAACTGATCAAGGAGCAAGCAGGACCTAGGCCTGGGAGATCATGCTCCGCCCAGATTCTTAACCTGGCACAACTGATCAAGGACGGGTATGAACGTAAACAGATCACAGAAGTAACTTTTATTGACTTAAGCGCAGTATATGATACCATAAACCACCAGAAGTTGTTAGCTAAGCTATACTCCATAACACCATAAACCACCAGAAGTTGTTAGCTAAGCTATACTCCATGACACCATAAACCACCAGAAGTTGTTAGCTAAGCTATACTCCATGACACCATAAACCACCAGAAGTTGTTAGCTAAGCTATACTCCATGAAACCATAAACCACCAGAAGTTGTTAGCTAAGCTATACTCTATGACACCATAAACCACCAGAAGTTGTTAGCTAAGCTATACTCTATGACACCATAAACCACCAGAAGTTGTTAGCTAAGCTATACTCTATGACACAATAAACCACCGGAAGTTGTTGGCTAAGCTATACTCCACGACAAAGGACTGGAGTCTCACAAACATCATCAACTGTATCCTGCAGAATAAGCGATTCCACGTCACTTGGGGGCAGGGGGGGTGGGGGGGGGGAGAGGTGTAAAAAATCCTTGGCGAACCAAAAAAATGGGCTGGCATAAGGAAGTGTCCTGGCAACTATGCTGTATAATATATACCCCAACGATCAACCTATGGATACAGAGGTGACAAAATTCATATATGCTGGTGATACAGCAAAAACAAAACAAAAAAAACAAAAACTGACAAACTCCTTTGATGCCCTTACTCTATATTGTTTTCAAAAATCACCTCAAACCAAACCCTAGCCAAACAAAAAAGTTGTAGATCAAATGTCAAGGATAGGATCTAGAACACAGCACGTCCCCCAAATACTTGGGAGTAAAGTTGGACAGCATACTGTCCTATGCCGCACATTGTCAGGAGAGAAAACAAAAAAT
Organism: Ariolimax columbianus; assembly: GCA_036924085.1. Taxonomy (NCBI): domain Eukaryota; kingdom Metazoa; phylum Mollusca; class Gastropoda; order Stylommatophora; family Arionidae; genus Ariolimax; species Ariolimax columbianus. The sequence goes on along the minus strand of JAVGWX010000006.1, from coordinate 111,078,252 downwards.
ACATGCGAGAAATAGTCTTATACGAGAACTGACTAACACAAGACGAGGAGCAAAGCTATATGTCCTAAGAACATCAGCATTCGCTCTGTTTTTCTCTGTAGCTGAGTATTCTGCACCAGTCTAAAAGAACTCTGCACATGTTAAACATATAGATACCGCAATAAATGAGACAGGCCGTATAGTTACTGGATGCCTAAAAGCTGCACCAACTGAAAAAATACCGCATAATCGGCATATCGCCACCAGAGATATATAGAACTGTCGTGTCAGAGATAGAAAGAGAGAAACAGGTAAATGACACAAAACAGTCTATGTTCAGACATCATGTGCAGCGCGCAAGACTAAAGTCAAGACGAAGTTATTTACAGTCAATCCAGTCAATCGACGCATCGAGGGGGGCGGAGTGGCCTAGTGGTTAAGTGGCACGGCTTACATCCAGAAGGTGCTGGGTTCAATCCCCATCACAGCACCGGCCGTTACCCCGGGGAAGCAAACCCTTAGAAAATGCAGAAGGAAGCAGACCCTAACATAAAATGCATGCTGAAGTCGGATGCACTGGGCCGACAGGCGCAAAATAAAAACCACAGTGTAACGCACACACGCCTTGGGGAATAGATAAATAAGGCGAACGCAAAAAAAAAATCAAAAAAAAAAAAAATCGACGCATCGGAAATTGGAAGCAGCTGACACAGGTCCCCTTGATCGAGTTACGCGCGGAACTTGCTCATGGACATCTCCTGCCTTACGCAGCATGGAAGTCACTAAATGGAATTCGAATTGGTGTATCACGATGCAGGAAAAACCTGAAAAGATGGGGAAACAGGAATGATGAAACATACGAATGTGGAGAAACACAAGACCAGAACCATCTGATGATCTACAAGAACCTTCCGGAGACTTGTAGCATGGATGGCCTGCTGAGTGCCAATGACAGGGCAATTCACGTCGCTGAATACTGGAAAAATGACGTGTGACGTAGTGACAAGAACACGGAAAGTAAGTAAGTAAGAAAGTATAATTATTCAGAATATTGAAAGTAAGTAAGTAAGACAGTAGAATTATTCAGAACATTGGAAGCGTTAAAGGGAAGCTGTTTTTGTATTTATTTGTTTATGGGTAGCGTTAATTAGACACCTAATAATGCACAAATATTCAACGAAACTCTTGTTGGAAAATCGCCAGTGTATAACAACCAAAACCATAGCTTAAAGAACACGCGTAGCAACTACAAATGTAAATATAATGCACTGTTCTGGTTTGTTCTTAAGAGTCGACTTAATCACACTTCAGATATTGCCACGGGCGACAAGAGTATATCAGTATGGGTGTGGCTACTGATGTTTTCTATAGCACCTTTCTCTCATTCTCTCAATTCCGGTACACACTCGTTATGTTTCAAAGTATTGCACTCAGTGTTAAACTGATTCAGGTATCATAGTTTCGCCGTCCAACACGCAGTCATCGGGGGATTTCAAATTATACCTCTAATCCGGGTAACTAAGATGCTAGTCCGGCCAGCCACAACATACCGACAGAGATGTTGCGTCAGGGTTAGGCACAATATACTGACAGAGATGTTGCGTCAGGGTCAGGCACAATATACCGACAGAGATGTTGCGTCAGGGTCAGGCACAATATTCTGATCAATACCACTATCTCTCTTTCATGCAGCTTTACCTTGAATCATGATGTTTCAAGGCAGTCTGACTGATGAAATGGAGGTCGACGTGATCCCCGTAGTAGTGACAGTCACGCAGATGAAGCCAAGCATAGCACAGCCGTCGGGAGGACCACGGTCCATTTTCATCAGCACGCTCGGGATGTGAAGAAAGCTACTACATCCCACCACTTCACGCCCTTTCAGAACTCAGACTATGAGAAAACCTATTTTGGGCATTGAACACCAACAACAATCACTCCAATCCATAACTTAAGTGCCAATAATTGGTTCTCACGTAGTCAGTATATCAACGCTTCCATTGCTCGGAACAAAAGCACGGATCAGATCAGTAGATCCACCTCAGCTCTTGGCTGGTTGAGGTCTCTACTGCTTCTACCTCCTCATGCCTTAGCCAGTCTTTCTATATCTTCTAAAATAAGATTTGAGAATTTGATTTGACGACTGCCATTGTTAAAGATATCTCAGATAATCATCTCGATGTCTCCATCTCCATTCACACACTGGATATTGTTATACAGTATGCTCCATTCTAATCAGCAACACTATGACCTCTCATTATAGCAGTTACACCACAACCTGACCGTTCACCTCAATCTAGCAGAGAAGCCCCAACATCACCTCTAACCTCACGCACTCTAGCAGAGAGGCACCAACATCACCTCTCACCTCACTCACTCTAACAGAGAAGCCCCAACATATCCTCTCACCTCACGCTAGTAGAGGAGCCCCCAACAACACCTGTCACCTCACTCTAGCGGAGAAGCCCCAACATTACCTCTCACCTCACTCACTCTAACAGAGAAGCCTCAACCTGCCTCTCACCTCACTCTAGCAGAGAAGTGCCAAACATCACCTCTCACCTCACTCACTCTAGCAGAAAAGCCCCAAACATCACCTCACTCACTCTAACAGAGAAGCCCCAACATCACCTCCCACCTCACTCTAGCAGAGAAGCCCAAATCTGAGCTCTCATCTCACACTAGCAGAGAAGCCCCAATCTGAGCTCTCACCTCACGCATACAGAGAAGCCTCAACCTGACGTCTCACCTCACTCTAGCAGAGAAGCCCCAACCTGAGCTTTCACCTAACTCTAGCAGAAAAGCCCCAATTTGACCTCTCGCATCACTCTAGCAGAGAAGCCCCAACCTGAGTTTCACCTCACTCTAGCAGAGAAGCCCCAACCTTAGCATTCACCTCACTCTATCAGAGAAGCCCCAACCTGACCTCTCACCTCACTCTAGCACAGAAGCCCCAACCTGACCTCTCACCTCACTCTAGCAGAGAAACCTCAACCTGACCTCTCACCTCACTTACTACTCTAGCAGAGAAACCTCAACCTCACCTCTCACCTCACTCTAGCAGAAAAACCTCAACCTGACCTCTCACCTCACTCTAGCAGAGAAGCCCCAACTTGACGTCTCACCTCTAGCAGAGAAACCTCAACCTGACCTCTCACCTCACTCTAGCAGAGAAGCCCCAACTTGACGTCTCACCTCTAGCAGAGAAACCTCAATCTGACCTCTCACCTCACTCTAGCACAGAAGCCCCAACCTGACCTCTCACCTAACTCTAGCAGAGAAGCCCCAACTTGACGTCTCACCTCTACCAGAGAAACCTCAACCTGACCTCTCACCTCACTCTAGCAGAGAAGCCCCAACTTGACGTCTCACCTCTAGCAGAGAAACCTCAACCTGACCTCTCTCCTCACTCTAGCAGAGAAACCTCAACCTGACCTCTCCCCTCACTCTAGCAGAGAAACCCCAACCTGTCCTCTCACCTCACTTACTACTCTAGCAGAGAAACCTCAACCTCACCTCACTTACTACTCTAGCAGAGAAACCTCAACCTCACCTCTCACCTCACTCTAGCAGAGAAGCCTCAACCTGACCTCTCATCTCAATCTAGCAGAGAAACCTCAACCTGACCTCTCACCTAACTCTAGCAGAGAAGCCCCAACTTGACGTCTCACCTCTAGCAGAGAAACCTCAACCTGACCTCTCTCCTCACTCTAGCAGAGAAACCTCAACCTGACCTTTCACCTCACTTACTACTCTAGCAGAGAAGCCCAAACTTGACCTCTCACTTCACTCTAGCAGAGAAGGCCAAACCTGACGTCTCACCTCAGTCTAGCAGAGAAACCTCAACCTGACCTCTCACCTCACTCTAGCAGAGAAGCCCCAATCTGAGCTCTCAACTCACTCATGCAGAGCAGCCCCAACCTGACGTCTCAACTCACTCTAGCATAGAAGCCCCAACCTGAGCTTTTACCTCACTCTAGCAGAGAAGCCCCAATCTGAGCTCTCACCTCACTCTAGCAGAGAAGCCCCAACCTGAACTTTCACCTCACTCTAGCAGAGAAGCTTAAACCTGAGCTTTCACCTCACTCTAGAAGAGAAGCCCCAACCTGAGCATTCACCTCACTCTAGCAGAGAAGCCCCAACTTGACCTATCACCTCACTCTAGCAGAGAAGCCCCAACCTAACCTCTCACCTCACTCTAGCAGAGACACCTCAACCTGACCTCTCACCCCACTTACTACTCTAGCAGAGAAACCTCAACCTTACCTCTCACCTCACTCTAGCAGAGACGCCCCAACCTGACCTCTCACCTCCCTCTAGCAGAAAAACCTCAACCTGACCTTTCACCTCACTCTAGCAGAGAAACCTCAACCTGACGTCTCACCTCACTCCAGCAGAGAAACCTCAACCTGACCTCACACTTAACTTACTATTCTAGCAGAGAAACCTCAACCTGACCTCTCACCTCACTCTAGCAGAGAAGCCCCAATCTGAGTTCTCAACTCACTCATGCAGAGCAGCCCCAACCTGACGTCTCAACTCACTCTAGCATAGAAGCCCCAACCTGAGCTTTTACCTCACTCTAGCAGAGAAGCCCCAATCTGAGCTCTCACCTCACTCTAGCAGAGAAGCCCAAACCTGAACTTTCACCTCACTCTAGCAGAGAAGCCCAAACCTGAGCTTTCACCTCACTCTAGCAGAGAAGCCCCAACCTGAGCATTCACTCACTCTAGCAGAGAAGCCCCAACCTGACCTATCACCTCACTTTAGTAGAGAAGCCCCAACCTAACCTCTCACCTCACTCTAGTAGAGAAGCCCCAACCTAACCTCTCACCTCACTCTAGTAGAGAAGCCCCAACCTAACCTCTCACCTCACTCTAGTAGAGAAGCCCCAACCTAACCTTTCACCTCACTTACTACTCTAGCAGAGAAACCTCAACCTCACCTCTCACCTCACTTACTACTCTAGCAGAGAAACCTCAACCTCACCTCTCACCTTACTTACTACTCAAGCAGAGAAACCTCAACCTCACCGCTCACCTCACTCTAGCAGAGAAACCTCAACCTGACCTCTCACTCTAGCAGAGAAACCTCAACCTGACCTCTCACCTCACTCTAACAGAGAAACCTCAACCTGACCTCTCACCTCATTCTAGCAGAGAAACCTCAACCTGACCTCTCACCTCATTCTAGCAGAGAAACCTCAATCTGACCTCTCACCTCGCTGTAGCAGAAATGCCATTGATATTTGCATTACCTGCCAAGGGTTACAATGACTGAGACAATCTGCTATTTTCTCGCCATTGTAGATTCATTCTCCTGTCTTAACTATCGTCTCGACTGTAGTAATCTGGCCAATCGTTCTCTCTGCTTGTGCCATACACGACTTTGCCATCTCTTTCTTGATTCTTGTCTCCTTAATGTCTGAAGCGTTATTATACATCATATGTGTGTCTCTTGTCGGCAGTAATTTGTATACAGGCTTTGATCTACGTCAGTTTATGTCTAGATGTCACAGACAGAAGTTCTAACACGTACTTCATCTTTATAATCGGGGTATCTCGAGTACATCCCGGAACCAGTCGCATTCCTTCATTCTGGATGCGTTTCAACCTTTCACACTCTGATCTTGATAGTGTGGACACACCCACTAAGTAATCAGCAAACGATCCAACTAACTGACGATGGAGGAAGAAAAACAGTCGATGATCCACATTTGCTGCTTCCGTTATCTTCCAGAATGCTCACACGATGATACGAATTTAAAGAAAAATATACGATTTTCTGAAATGCATGGACAGTAACTATTACATATAGATAACAATAGAAAATCTAGGACACACCAAAATACGAAAACAATGATCGCACTATGAAAATGATATATTTAACATAAAAAATACAATTATTTATTTAGAATAATTATTATTCAATGTCTATAAATCAGATCAAAGTCAGTCCAATGTCTCTTTTATATAAAGATAACCCCATAACGTTTTAACTACTCATTATGTGGTACTGTAGTGCTGTTACTTTGGTTAGTAGAATTTTGTGCATAAACGTATACCAGGCACGAGGTCTACTTTGTAATGACCATTCCTTTATTGTTTCGGCATTTAATGTATTCTGCATGAAGAATTTTAACTCATTCGTGACTAAATTATGTTGTTCAAACGATGCACACACAGTACATTTCAAAATTGTGATTGGACAAATCTCAATGTAGAAAATTACATTTATTTAAGCATTTGAACCAATGGAAAAAGATTGTCTAATAGTGGATGAAGTAGTGAAATTATAATATTAAGGTTGCTCAGACATGTGTCCAGATGTTGAACTCTCGCTCACAACTCACTCCCGCTCTATATAACAGGGCAGGCGAGGAGCCAGAGGCAAAACTGGATTTACTGGGTTTCCAGGTCCACAAGGACCTTTAGGGGAACCGGGAGAGCCCGGACCTAGAGGCCTGAAAGGAGCTTTGGGACTTCCGGGTCAGCAGGTAGGAGGGGTCATACACATGCATGACGGGAAGACAAAAAATTATGTTTCCGTATAAAAAAGTCCCTACTGCATGTTTGCATAACAATTTTGTTTCTCTTCATTTAAAAAATTCTATTTAACTGTAATCTTCTATCATTATTTAACTAAAATACTTTCTAAGGTCCATATATAATATCATTTTAAAAGTAATGCATTCTATAGAACGTTACATAAAGTTCTTCGTTCATTATTTTTGTTTTACTTTCGCTGTATTATTTTAATTTATTATTTGTTTAATTGTATTTTGACTTATTTATCTCTTAATGTAAACATTTCAATTAGTCAGATAATAGAAATATACATCTTCTATCTAGAAACATAAATAGTATAATTTTCACAAAAGTTAAAAAAAATTGTTTCTGTTGGATGTTCGTTATTTTGTTTCTGGCTTGTTAAAGTTCATGGTTATTGTTGGTGAGTGATCTTTTGAATATTTTCTGTTACTTAAAGAAACCACATCAAATGTTGAGAAATTGAGTTGTGTGTTAGTAAAGAAGGGGCATGAAATGACACCAATACAATTCCGAATCCTCAGGGTCCAAAAGGAGGTTCAGGTATAGCCGGTAGACATGGTTTGGATGGAATTCCAGGAAAAATTGGACCTCCAGTAAGTGTGTTTGCCAACTTTGTCATTCTTTAGGTTTTAGTCATTTATCAAGCTGTAATAAAATTTATATATTGAAGGGAATGCTTTAACGTGATTGATTGGAACAATTATTTAATCTTACAAATGTGGTCTTCAACTAAATGAGATAATGTTTTGGCTCTATTTATTAAAGTGTCAATTAAAGTTATCATTAAATAATTATTGTTCCAAATGAATAAATCTAGGACATTATTTGAAGAAACATGCCTTACAAAATGAATGGCATCTAGAAACAACCAATTTTATTATTGGATTTATGATCAAGGTTTATATTTTAGTGTCGTTCAAGCAGATCTCAAACTCCCGAGTTGAAATTAAACTCCAGATAACTTTTTCTTTCCTTTTGTTACTGATAGAAGATTTGCCTCATTAAATAGATCAATGACAAGACTCTAGAGTACCTTTTCTTTCCCTTTTCTACGAATAGAAGATCCGCTTAATTAAATAGGTCAATGACAAAGCCTAACAATAATTAACTGGCTAAACTGAACATTAAACATCAACTGGGAAGCATTGTATCCATAAACGATGTTGTGGCTAATACATTTCTTAATCCTACGACCCACCAGGGCGAGCCAGGTCGGAAAGGAGAAGCCGGGGAGGGAGGAATACCAGGCATACCAGGAATGATAGGCCCACCAGGGCTTCCTGGACCACCAGTGAGTTCTTACCCTTGAATGGCAGGGGGATAGTTAGTACACCAAGCACTTGACCTTTGCACCTGTTTCATATATATATATATTTAATGTTACTAGAAAACATGCTCCCTGCTAGCACCACTTCTTCCATCATAACTATAACATCTATAGAGTTATACATCAGTAGAGTTATACATCAGTAGAGTTATACATCAGTAGAGGTATACATCAGTAGAGTTATTCATCAGTAGAGTTCAGTAGAGTTATTCATCAGTAGAGTTCAGTAGAGTTATACATCAGTAGAGTTATTCATCAGTAGAGTTATACATCAGTAGAGTTATACGTCAGTAGAGTTATACATCAGTAGAGTTATTCATCAGTAGAGTTATACATCAGTAGAGTTATACATCAGTAGAGTTATACATCAGTAGAGTTATACATCAGTAGAGTTATACATCAGTAGAGTTATTCATCAGTAGAGTTCAGTAGAGTTATTCATCAGTAGAGTTCAGTAGAGTTATACATCAGTAGAGTTATTCATCAGTAGAGTTATACATCAGTAGAGTTATGTCGGCAGAAGTAATACATATTTGTAGAATGTACTATTATTGTATATAGCTTAGCAGATATTGTGATGACATGAATATTTCTACAAATATATGTTCTCGTAAACAGCGTATCTGCATAGCCCTTCATTTAGAGCCCTTATCCTCTTGCAGCAGGGATGCGATGTGGATCATCATAGAGTTCTAGCATCTTATGTTTCTCTTCTCCTCTATCTATATTTCACATATAGAGATGCAATATCCCGCTACTGTAGAAGGCTCTTTATGGATGCCTTTGCCAAAACACTTTGCATACGTTAGCTGTGGCGGTTTCTGTAGCAATGTCTTTAATGGAGCAAGGTTTTTAACCACAAGCGCAACCCTCTATAGTAGAGTTTTACAAAATGTAAGGGCAGTGGTCCTATTCTTCCCCAGTAATTGGTGCACGAGGGCACGCATAGGGGATTTCCAGCTTACTCGGCTGTTAGTGGGATGTTGTTGTTATTGTTGTTGCTGTTGAGTGCCCACGATGAGTATGTTTACTCTTTTGTGCGCCCTGGAAAGGGGATTAGGTGGCGGGTTGCAGTAAATTTCCTCACATCACGTGCTGGTAAACGTGGGCCAGGGATTCTCCAGGCGGTTGTGCTATTGCTAACTCTACTCTCGGTTATGGAAGGTAGGGTTATATTAATAATAATAGTTGCCTATCGCAAGCGAAGATGGCGACAGCATCCCACTATTGCTTCGAAGTGTGATCTATCAGGTTGCAAAGACCAACCATGGAACAGCATACCCTGCCACATTCAGATGTTCTCTGATGGTTGCAGCGGCCAACCACGGAACAGCATACTCTGCCACATTCAGATGTTCTCTGATGGTTGCAACGACCAACCATGGAACAGCATACTCTGCCACATTCAGATGTTCTCTGATGGTTGCAACGACCAACCATGGAACAGCATACCCTGCCACATTCAGGGCACACATGTGGGAAACCGGCTGTGGAGTCGTTGTATCAGAGCATTTTGTTGTTTAGCAGTCAGTATTATCTTGCTGAGCCTCTGAGATTGCGATACTTTCTGCGATCTGAACATCTTCGGCGACACTTGCGTGCCAGGTTGTACGGTCTTGTGCAAGCATCTCGCAGGAGGTCATATTGTCTATGTAGTGTTTCTTCTGCCCTCCTGGAGAGTGTCTGCCCTTTGTGAGCTCACCGCACGAATTCTTGGAGATCGTTCTCTGTCATGCGAGGAGCATGCCCTGTCCATCGATTACGTAATCAGTAAATGTACCATTTGACTATTAATTGTATTTTCACTTTAAATGTCTTGCTATTAAATAATAAAAAAGCATACAAATATATACTTTCAAGTTTTGTGAGACCTTCTTGTGTCATTTAACAAGGAGTCTCCAAGCTTTGTATAGCTTAAGGCTTCATCGAGTTTACATCCATCACTGCACACACCGGGATCTGCAATGTTTGTATTTGGCTTGGCTCAATCTCCCGCTATCAAACCCTAAAGGGGCTTAAGTAGCAGAATGTAGTCCAGAGAACGGAATGCGTTGTGTCGTAGTATACAGCTTGACTCTAATATTTGCACCTTTCGGTCTAACACATCCGACTTCAGCAAGCATTTTTTGAGTAGCGGGTTAGCATTTCCTCTTCGATCTCTGTATTTGTGTTGCTTATTGTCTTTTTTACACGGTTTTACATGATGAGGCTGCTATCCTTACGCACATCCATCTTTCGTCACCTTTCACAACATGCAGGAAAGGTTACAGTGGGTGTTCTTTTGTCGCCCATGGAAACCACTTCAAGTTGTAATTGGATCTATTATTTTAATTTAGAACAATGTGTTTGCATGCATTCGCTTCAATTATTTGCAAAAGTAAATTAAGCCAATTAGAATGTACTTATCTAATTGTAATTATGCCATTATAATTGTGCATACAGTTCTAAATACATTTCTGTTATCCACGAACAGGGTGAACCAGGAATAGTGGAAGGAGGAGGTAGTGGAGAAGGGGTAAGAATGAAGCCTGTTATGTTTCCATTAAAACACGTTCGTTAAAATAACAAGACATAGTTTTGAATCAGAAGACAAAACATAGAAAACATATGCGCCCGGGTCTTAGAACAGAGTTGATCATCCTCAGTAGATCATATGATATTTGCGCTATGACAGCTCAGGGAAAAATCAATAAAGTGTAATGAAGAACTAAAGAAAACCTTCGTTGTTCAAGATGCATCCATTGATTGGGGCAACTTAAGTAAATTATGGGATGTATTGGAGGAATACAGGGTTAGGGGGCAACTACTGGACAATATACGAACCATGCATGCCAACAGCGAGGGGGCAGCTCGAACAAGTGTCCGGCAGACAAATTTGTTCACTGTGGGAAGTGGGGTACAACAAGGATGTGTGCTATTCCGTATTTTATTCTTCATCAATATGGATAAAATCAATCGAATAGTCAATTACCTTGAGGAATCGCTCAATGTCTTTTTTTGTTGATAACCACACGAGCCTCTACTACAATAGTAAGGATAATTGACACAAAACCGCACATGTCTCAACTCAGCCTGCCCAGAGGATGGCATGAAGATCGACTGTGACTAGACATCAAATATGATCATTAACCGTCATTTAAAACACAGAGCAGATCCCACACCGACGCAAAACGCTGAAGCAGGTAATGAAGTTCATGTGCTTGGGATGTTCCTTCACCGTTGACGGCAGACTAGACAGAACGATAGAAAACAGAATTCAAATTAAAAATGAAGGAGCAGAACCGGCTGGCACTGAAGCATCCAAATGTCACTATGCCTACTAAATAGACGCTGATAAACATGCTGATTATCAATACGCTTTGTATCAGGGTCAAAATAGGACTCTATTAGAAAGTCATAAATGTAAGCAACCTGTCAGATGAGCTATGTAAAAACATGGAAGACGGTTCGTGACACAATTCTCCGCAGCACATTAAAGAAAATGGTGGGTCCTACAACGATTAATTACTATACTGAAGCATACAAGACAAATGGATTTGAATGTCCGACAAGGACATGGTATGGTCAACCTGCAACCTGGTCATATTATATATAGGATTGGAGTCAACGAGCACAGGGTCGAACCTGGCGACGATGGAAAGAACGGATCAAAGAAACGTTTCAAGAGTTTAACATGTCAGCAGCACACGCTTTCTACCTAGCGCAAACTAGATGTCTACGCATACCTCCTCTGTGCGTCACTGCAAGTTAAGAGTTGCAGGAAAGAAAGAAGACAAAGATGTAGAGGAAAATGAGGAAGAAGAAGAAGAACAACAACAAGTAGTAATAGCAGCAGTTGTAGTAGTTTTAAAATAGAAGGAATATTGTGAAAATTAACAGAAAATAAATTAAATTAGAACGAGTCAGTTCAGTATTGAAACAGTGACACCAAACAAAGATAGAATAATTTTCAAGTAAAACATGTTGTTTTTCAGGAAATTCACACATATGGATTTCTAAGGTTAAAACGATAGAAAAACTACAATTATAAAGAAATAGCTCTTTTGAAATTCTCGAAGTAGCTTGTATCTTCCCAAATTTGAGATTTATGATTGCAGTAATAAGTAACAGGTGATAGTTGGTACTAGTGAAATTGCCGAAATGATTGAGAAATAGCCAGCAGCTCGGCACATCTAGCTTATCAGCAGCATAATTATGTTGAGGCATAGCATGCTGAAAGTATTGCTGTATTGTTCGCCAACGAATGATTGTTAGCGACACTGACCAAAAAGTCCATCAACTCTTCTCTTCCACATGTCATAATATCCCAACTGAAATCTGAATGTTTCGGAACAAAATATGAATTATGTTTGTTTACATGAAATACGCCCTTCTATCATGTATAATATTTGAGCAAAGCTTAATCACGGTCAGGTAAAACATACTGCTCAAACCCCCACCCTCACGCCATCACTCGTGGTACTGGAGACATGCTGTATTAGAGCACCCTGTTAATGAGGTGACGATGAACATGTATCCGAGCCTACTGAGAAACTTTGTATTGCACTACAGCCAGGATGAACCTGCTCTACCTTCTCAAGTACGTTTAGGGATGTAAAAGTAGTCACTGTTACCTCTAGCACAAGAAAAGTCAAGAATTAACGAAATTCAGTATGAGTAACTTCAAACAACAAATACAAAATGTCTACGATACGTTTAACACTAACAAAACACTCACCACCATCTCCACGATACCCTTCAGCACCAAGGTAACACTCTCCACCCTCTCTGTAATACCTTTAGCACCAAGGAAATACTTACCACCATCTCTGTAATACCTAGCACCAAGGAAACACTCACCACCATCTCTGTAATGCCTTTTGCACAAGGAAACACTCACCACCATCTCTGTAATGCCTTCAGTACCAAGGAAACACTCACCACCATCTCTGTAATGCCTTTTACACAAAGGAAACACTCACCACCATCTCTGTAATGCCTTCAGTACCAAGGAAACACTCACCACCATCTCTGTAATGCCTTTTACACAAAGGAAACACTCACCACCATCTCTGTAATGCCTTCAGTACCAAGGAAACACTCACCACCATCTCTGTAATGCCTTTTGCACAAAGGAAACACTCACCACCATCTCTACGATACTTTAGCCCCCTCCCCTCCCCCCGCTTCCCCCCCCCACCCCCAAAAAGGCGACAAATGATATAATCTCATTCATATGTTTTAGTAACATCTTCATTCCTTTACGAACAGCTATTCACTTTCAGAATGTATAATCTTTGATACTTACAATAAATAATTATTCATAATTTCAAAATTACAACAATTGTTTCCATGGGACTGGCCTTTACCTTGACAACAATTCTTGGAAAAATCTAGTTTATTTAGCAGTTGTTTGTAAGTTTGCTATGATGGTGAATTATGATACATTATGAAGGCCTGTCTGTAATAACATCTTTGATTAATAATCCAGCCGTACTACGCGGATTTTAGCTATTTATTTACTCCAAACATGACAACAGAAAAGGTATATTTGTATCATTTGTTTATTTTGTTAATGTTTTACAGTACCCAGGACCGCCGGGGCCAGCTGGTACAATGGTAAGTGTTGAAAAGACAAGGTTTTATCATCTTATATAGTAGTTTGCTTACATATATTTTGTCCTGTAACTATAGTATAGTGTTCATGCAGTTGTTCACGTAAACAAGTCAAAACATGATTGGGCAGGCTACATGCCCAGACAAAAATGATGAATGTTGGACCGAGGCAACAGCAATCTGGTACCACTGAGGCGGAAAATGACTGACAGGTAGATCGCCATCGCGATAGGCAGATTCCTTGAATTAAACTCCAACATTCACTAGACTTTAGACGGAAAGGTTGTTACCCACTAGACCTTGCTAGCACAGGTGCAGACAACCAAAGCTGAGAAAAGGGTCATCAAGTAATTAAATTATCAAATAATATAGTGTGTACAGTAATTATAACGTAAAACTGTTGAACTATGTTATATAAATTTAGATATCTGTTTTGAATTATTCTTTGAATATGTTCATTTAATCTTCTGATACAAACCTTTCAAATCTTGTTGTAAATCTGCCGTACTTAATTCACATTTTTTGTTATTCCATTGATTGAGCTTGTAGCATCGGCTTGTAAAACAAACTACTGCAACATAAATCACTTTCAAAGGATTAATGTTGTACCGTTCAGACTTCCTGCAAGGATGTTAGCTACTGCTTAGAATCACTCTTCTTAAAAATAACTAAAATGAAAATAATATTTTTTATAAAACGGATTAGGATTTTTTTTTTAAATGGCAAGTGGTTCATAGAACCAACTTCATTGCAACTGGGCGCCCACATAACCTGATCGGTCCCTTTCACATGAACGCCCCCATACATCCTCAGCCCCTTTCACCTGGGTGCCCGCATATGTGCTCATCACATTTAACCTTGACGCCCCCATATTCGATCAGCCCCTTTCACCAGTACGCCCTCATTTGTGCTCAGTTCTTTTCACATGAACGCCCCCATACATCCACAGCCTATTTCACCTGGGTGCCCACATACATGCTCAATCCTTTTCACCTGGGCGCCTCCATATGTGCTCATCACCTTTAACCTTGACGCCCCCATATTTGATCAGCTCCTTTCACCTTGACGCCCCCATATTTGATCAGCTCCTTTAACCTTGACGCCCCCATATTTGATCAGCTCCTTTCACCTTGACGCCCCCATATTTGATCAGCTCCTTTAACCTTGACGCCCCCATATTTGATCAGCTCCTTTCACCTTGACGCCCCCATATTTGATCAGCTCCTTTAACCTTGACGCCCCCATATTTGATCAGCTCCTTTCACCAGCACGCTTCCACACCTATAATTTATATATTCCAACTATATTGCGTTTCAAAACTCATGCCACAGATTTCATCTAATATTGCCAGAACCCTTGCATGTTTCACCATGAATGTGTGCACATGGTCTTACATTTCCCATAACTTCCAGATTTTATCATTCATTAAAGTGCAGATTGTTGTATTGGTCAAGCAAGTTTCTCATGCGTTTTCTGTTGACTAATGCCAATCTTATGTAAACCAGCACATTTCTGCTAGAGTTTACCTAAGGGCCAACAACAGGTGCAAAAGTCAGCGACCAGTGTTACGTCATAGTTGTGAAATATTTATCGGGGCAGCTGCAGTTTGGTTATCAGAACAATCTTATCAGATCAGTCGATACGGACAGAGCATTCAAGCCCCTGGAATCAAGCTCGTATTTTTTGGAAAGACACAGTCAATAATTAAACACTTAAAAATAATAATCCCTGTTTAAATGTATACACATAGGCAAACGGTGTAAATAATAAATACAATTTGTTAAACTATTCTAGCCCGTTCATTGCCGGGGCCAGAGGGAAGAAAAAATATTAGTATTGTAAACTGCCATCGATGTCGTAAAATGGAAAATGGCTCAAAGAACGAGTTCATTGCATCTGGACGTAGCTATATGTGCTCAGTTCGTTTCATTGCTGTAAATGCCGAAGATAGACCACGAACTCAGTAGCTCCTGTGACGGCTCTGAATTTACCCCTTAATTTATCAGGTACTCATTTACAACTGGGTCGACCGGGAGAAACTGTACTATAATTAATAAATCAACGACATACATTGTCTGTCCAACTGAGCGCACGTGATCTGAACCTTTTACATTTGGTTTGTAAAGCAAGCTGACTATCCCTTGGTCATAAGCTGCATCCAGACAAGAGTTGGGATCGGCTACCCTTACAAAAGATAGCACCATGAAGACGACTTAGCCTCAATAACATCTGGTCCATGCTTTAACAGATGAGAAACAGCAAAGCTAAACCTGACAGCTTCAACAGTATGGCCATTTCTATTATAGTATATGGCTGTGAGGTATGAAAACTAAGAAACATGGTAATGGATACCAAGTATATATGTTTTTTGGAAAAGGTATTGACACTTAATATGTTACATTTTTGGGAAAAGGTAATGACACTTAATATGTTACATTTTTGCTGTACAACATTTCTTTATAATAGTTTTCTTATTCTCTTACACTGACACGTGGACACGCGAGAGGTACGTTCTGTCAAACGTCAATTTTGTGTTGTCACCAGTCTCTGTCACTCTCACACTCAGCTTGTTAGATGTTAGTCAAATATACCACTAACGCTATCCCACATTCAATTTGCATACACATATTTAAATACATATATAACTATTAGGCAGTGGTACTGCTTTCAACTCCATTTAACTTCACGCTGCAGTCGGCTCAGCTGCAAATGGGCAACTGGCTTACTGTTATGGAACGAAATTCAGTGAGGTTGGCCAACTTACCTCATAAACAAGCAGATGCTTAGTACAGGGAAGCCTTTAACACACTATCTCCCACAGCAGTGTCTGATTTAGGACAACATTGTCCTTATAATCATTAGACCACTCTTGAGACACTCTCGTACTTTCGTAAAATGAGCAGCTTTAACAGCTATTCATATAACGACGTTAATTACGGAAACTAGCTAGCGATTATATATATAAGCTAAATGTATAATGCAGGTCTGAATGGCCTAGGGCTGAAATGTTCGTTTCACAATCCCAACGCACCCGGTTCGAATCCCACCGTGTCCAGTTTAGCAGACACTAGATTTTATCGGCGAGATCGCTTCTCCACGATGGGAAAGTAATGTCACCCAATCGTAGCTACTTCAATCCGCCACTATTGTCCATTTCAAGAGGCACACAAGAGTAAACTTACTCATTGTGGGCATTAAACAACAAAAATACAGACAGCCAAATAGGTTGGCGATTGTAAGAAGTGACGTTCTGCAAAGGACTTACTTTTTTAATATGTAAAATGATTTGTTATTTATTATTTAATTTATGTTTTTGTACTTCTCCATTCCTCTCCACGTAACGAATGAGTCAACTACTGCAGATCGCTCTATACAATAATCTTGCAGCAAAGCACTTTGGGGACTTGGAGTTGTGGTTGCTGCAGCATTATATTTCACATGGCGAGGTTGCTAGTACCATATATACTAGTTTTGGTCACCTTTAACGACATGCACAGAGGTGCAGTGGTTGAATTCTTTCCTCTACAATAAGTG
Organism: Ariolimax columbianus; assembly: GCA_036924085.1. Classification (NCBI taxonomy): domain Eukaryota; kingdom Metazoa; phylum Mollusca; class Gastropoda; order Stylommatophora; family Arionidae; genus Ariolimax; species Ariolimax columbianus. Next base: position 111,061,266 of record JAVGWX010000006.1, on the reverse strand, counting down.
GTCCCGGGATCAGGACGGAGACATTTCTCTAATATATCAGCTGCTTTAACAAATATTATTTTACTATATTATTTTATTGCACGGGAAACGGTTGCATTATCTAACCAAAGACACTGTTAAAGGTTTGATCCATTTCAACGGTAATAGTTATATGAACGAGCAAGATAAGCGTTAGTTTTTTAATGATCTGCATTATTTTGTTGTCAATATTGCAATTTTAAAACATTTACATGTAAATAATTCAGTTTATTTTTTATTTCAATGCGGCATTTTCTGACAATATTCTTCGCTTTTTGTTTTCCATCAAACATTAGGGACCTATGGGATTACAAGGACCTCCAGGTATCAAGGTAATGAACAGCTTGCGTAGGATATGTTCTGTTACAAGTGTGTATGGCTTGCCTCATTCTGGTGATTAAATAATTGTTTGTTTGATTGGGCCACGTCAAAAATAGAGAGTGCTGACCAGTCATCTGCCACTTAGAGTGCTCATCAGTCATTTGTCATTAAGAGTGCTCATCAGTCATTTGTCATTAAGAGTGCTCACCAGTCATGTGTCACTTAGCGTGTTGATCAGTCATGTGTCACTTAGAGTGCTCACCAGTCATTTGTCACTTAGAGTTCTGACCAATCGTTTGTCACTTAAATAGTTGGTGAATTACATAATTTATCACTGGAAAATGGCGACATAATTGCACGTGGGCCCCACCACATGTGCTTAGCTACTTCCATTGCTGAAAGGGCCAGCGACAGAACATGAACTCTTTAGCTCTAGAGGTGGCTCCACATTTCTTCCCTCATTTTGTTAGGTACCCATTTACAACTAGGCCGGCTGGAAGATGCAGTCATGTCATGAGAAAAACTCCCGACATGGCGGTCTACCAAACTGAGTACAACTAGATTTGAACCTGGCATGTTGGGACTGCAAACCGAGCTCACAGTCCCTAAGTCACCGAATCTATGAAGCAATTTATCAAACTGTGTATTCTGTCAAATGACATCACTTATTGATGTCATTTATCTATGACGATTTATGTCAATGATGTCACTTATTGATGAAGATTCATCTATGATGTACTGTGTCAATGACGTAATATTGCAATGACGTAATAGACCAATGGCTTAATTTGGAAATGAAGTAATTTATAAGCAATGTACTTTGCTGAAGAAGTCATTTTTTTCTGTAACGTAATTTATCAACGACGTAATTTGACAATGAAGTAATTTGATAATGAAGTAACTTAATGAAATAAATTTACATTAATTAAATTTTATTGATAATGACATAATTAGCACTTATGTAGTTGAGTTGAGATAACATTGTTAGTAACAGAACGAAAAGTATAGGTCGAAACAGAAAAAAGAATTGAACAAAGTTATAAACATCTTTTTTTTTCATTTAATGGCAAATGCAGACGGACTCAGATTTCAAGTCATCAATAGTCTTATGGTTTAAGAAATGCAAATGTATTTAAGGTTTCTAACATGTTTCTTATTTGACTGTTAGAATATAACATTACCTTGATCTAAAGAAATGAATACTTACATAATTGAACGATAAACGTTGACATAATTAGCTCAATTTACCGTAGTAGATACGTTTACCTTCATCATCGTCATCATCAAGTGCCGTCTCCTTAGCGAAGGTTGATGGTAATGGATCTCCATCTGTCTCTGTCTCGTGCCAGGCTGGTAAACGCAGTCAAACTGTGTCCCGACCACATCCTAATGTCTGTCCATCTGTACCTTTGCCGCCCTTTGGCTCTCTAGCAGACTGTCATGGTGCTTAACATGATGAAAATATTTTATTTTCCTCCTTTTTGTTTCCTCTAGAAGTGGACCTTCTACTTGGAGTTGTTCCAGAACCTCACTGTTGGTTTTCCTATCTTTCCAAGAAACTCGCCCAAGTCTTCTGAGTACCCCACATTCCAGACCTCACTGTTGGTTTTCCTATCTTTCCAAGAAACTCGCCCAAGTCTTCTGGGTACCCCACATTCCAGACCTCACTGTTGGTTTTCCTATCTTTCCAAGAAACTCGTCCAAGTCTTCTGAGTACCCCACATTCCAGACCACACTGTTGGTTTTCCTATCTTTCCAAGAAACTCGCCCAAGTCTTCTGAGTACCCCACATTCCAGACCTCAATACGCTTTTTCCATTTTGTTTGTCAGGGTCAAGGTTTCGACTCCATACAAATAAAAATAAATGCACATCACAATTAATTATTCTCATTTTTAGGGTATGAGATATCTGCTTTAACAGAAGTGTATCTCTCATGCTGTTAAATGAATTTAGGATATTGCAATTATTTTAATGATCTTCCTTTCGCATTTGCCATCAGTTGAGATGAGTTGGCCTAAGGTATACATAGCTTGACTTGTTCCAGAATTTCTCCATTTCTCCATTTATGTTGGACTATCCTTCTTTTGATGAACACCATAACTTTAGTTTTATTTATGTTGATTTCCAACCCATATTGCTGACTCTTGCTTGTTATCTTATGCATTAAGTTCTGCAGATGTACTGGATCGTCTGCCTTTAACACTGTATCATCAGCATATCTGACACTATTGATACTACGTCCTCCTATATTCAATCTAGGCATGGCATCTATGTCTTTGAAAATCTGTTCTGTGTAAACGTTAAACAAGCAAGGGGAGAGCACACACACCCATGTCTAACCCGTTTTGAATAGTTATACTAGGTGGCGCTTCCACTCAAGTTCTTGCACATACTGAGTGATCGCAATACAAATTTGTGATAGGTTTGATATCCTTACCGTCCAGATAGAAATCCTCCGGATATATTATTAACTGTTCATGCTTTAGTGTAATCAATGAAGCAAGCATGTGGACGGAGGCCACTCTTCCCCTTCTCTCTCTTCTCTCACCTCACTCTGTTTCATTTGACTCTATCCCAGTCACACCCTTGCACAACTTTCACACGCGCCCTCGTGGTAAAGCCCTTCCATTGCACTTTGGTTGGGCTAGCTTCTGAGGGCGCACAAACCAAGCATTGGTACATACAGATGCGCACATGCATCCAAGCACTGGTTTATGCGTTCTGATATCGCCCAATGGACTACGGTCTGGGGTGGAAAATGGCGCGCCTCCGCCAGTAGAAACTAGTGAGGCAAACATTTAAGCAAAAAAAAAAAAATCATATAGAAAACCCTTTCTCTTGTTTCCTGTTCTGCTTGAAACTGAACTGCTCCGTAGTTCACCTCTTTGTCAATCTTTCCTTTAATTCTTTCCTGTATGTTTTCAATAAGTATTTTGGTGACATGGCTCATCAAACTTATCCGAAACGAAAATCCGCGCAATCTACGGCGATTGTCTTGTTAGGCAACATTATGAACTCAGAAATTGTTAGGTACTGTGACATGCGTACTGCTGTGTATATGTCGTTGCATAGATCTGTTACTCGATCAACACCAAACTCGCATAGTGCCTCTATCCTTACTTTGGTTATGCCATATCGTCCAGCCGCCATCCTTTTGTTCAGCTCTTTCAACGTCTTCATAGAAGATACTTTATAATATAACAACAATATTTATATATAATTAGCTCGATCTGAAGTTATAAATATGTGTATTATGTAGTAATAGATGTTGATATTATTAGCTAATTAGAATGTTATAAATAGGCTTATAGTGTAAAAAAATGCTATTTGACTTTTTAAGCAGATTTGTGAGGTAAAGATACAGTGAATAGAAACATACATGTGAGATGCATGGATCTATGATTTGGATACTTGTTTCGTTCCAGGGAGATAGAGGCCCTTTAGGACCAAAAGGTGACCATGTGAGTGACCCATTTGTTTCTAGAATCATAGAACATGTGAAATAGATAAATATAAGAATAGATACATTTGTATTTAAGTTCAAGTATTTCATAAATTGATGAAAGTATGTTTGGTCAATACAAGTGGTTGCATCTCTAGAGATATTGCAGTTGAGGACTGTATATACTTTCATGCTAATTGTTAACAGTGTTAGACACTTTGTACTCTTTAACAAATTGTAAATCACATTCTCTATTGTTGAACACATTTAAAGAAAGAAATATCTACAACAAACAAGGAGCTGAGGTAGCCCACAGTGGTTCGTGCACTGACTTGCCTAGCCGACAGTGGTTAGTGCACTGACTTGCCTAGCCCACAGTGGTTAGTGCACTGACTTGCCAGCCGGAGGATCAGGGTTCATCGGAGTTCGGTCCCCAGTTGGTACGGGATTTTACGATGGCCAAAAGGCTTCTTGGGTCGACCGTGTCTCACAAATTTGGACAGATCAATTTGGGAAATTAAAGGCGACCGCCCTGATGTTGACATCGTCACCCACGGTGTGCCTTTGGTCAAGAAAATTAGGGGCCTAACAAATGAGCCCAGTATACCACAACTGCGTGTTAACGGGGTCTTTACTCACAATAAACAAAATAAAGTAATTAGTTTTCTTGATAAACAATATTGCAAAATAGTGAATATCTCCACTGTTAGACGTGGCATATTTTAAATTCAATAAACGTGCAATTCTGTATCAATGTATGATCGGAGATGAGTTGATAGTCGTCTTACTTCTAACTGCTCTCTTACTACTTCAGGGAGAAAAGGGTGACCATGGCGACTCCGGACCTATAGGATTGCCTGTAAGTGATATCCTGCATGCGGTTTCATCTTACAAACAACTAATCTGTAGGAGAAACTAATGATGCTAATACAATTATATTCGTATTCGTCATGTGATAACTTATATCCATATCAAAATTCCTCATGTAATAACTTACATCCATATCCATATTGGGAATGTGATAACTTTCATCCATATCCATATTGGTCTTTGGATAACTTACAGCTATATTTTTATTCGTCATGTGATAACTTACATCCATATCCATATTCATCATGTGATAACTTACATCTATATCTGTGTTCGTCATGTCTTAACTGAAAAATGCCAACTAATGATGCCAATACAATTATATCTTTATTCGTCATATTATCACTTACAGTTAAATTCAGATTCATTAAATGATCACTGACGTTTCTGTAATGTCATATCTAATTCACAACTATCCAGGCTTTTGAGGTCGGGGTTAAATCTTACAACGGATTTGGTTTTAAAGAAGAATTTAAAAATACACAATCTTGATTAGTAACCCGTATTTAAAAGTGGAGCATAAAAGTCTACCGTACATGTTATCAGAATGAGGAATCGAATAATGGGCTGGCCTATATCGATGAAGATTTGCATTTATTGATAAATATATAGGAAAATACTGATATGTATCGTTTAGCTCTAGCAGTAGATACGCGTTTATTGACTTCATATATCCAATGGCTGATCGAAGGTTCTGAGAGCAATATATTAAAGACGGAGTCGGAGGGTATTAGAGTGAAGTAGATATAGCTAGTAATGGGATTAATTAAATAATCTTTCTACGTGATCCTTGGTTTTCTGTCTCGAAACGCCATTGCTAAGCATTTAGACCCCCATTGTTACTTTGGGCTCCGATATATAAAAACGTCACAATTTCAAATATCAATTGACAGACATAATTGATGCTCAAATCAGAATGTTAATGTCCCAAACATTATGTGTTTCCTGCTTTCTAATTTATAGTCTGCTTTAGGTCTTACTTCGTTTAAGTGATTTAATTGTTGTTTTCTACTGATTCTAAATAACAGATGAAAATAACAGTTGCTACTGTATTGTTGATGGCTTGTGTTGGTATCTTCTTCTTCTTCTTCTTCTTCTTCGTGTTGGTATGGTAGTGTAGACATAGGTTCTCAGAACACAGATTAATCATTTATTTGTGGTGACCATTACCTAACATATAATTGTGGCTGATAACTTCTCCTCTAACGATTCTCAGCTTCTGCTTATTAAAAGTGGATTATAATATCTTGTATTTCTATACTGCATCTTCAGCTGTAGTTTAATTCACTATTTTGTCTGTTCTGAAACGTATATGGTTGATTTGATATAGAGAAACTATAGCAAATCCTCCACAACGTTCCTTTAATATACAAGACATCAAATATTCTACATGTCGCACGATCCCACCTGATACCAGAATTATAATATGGCTTCCATTATTACACCTGACACCCGATGTCTAATGTGACATCCATTATTACACCTGACACCAGATGTCTAATGTGACATCCATTATTACACCTGACACCCGATGTTTAATATGGCATCCATTATTACACCTGACACCAGAAGCTTAATGTGGTACACGATCACACCTGACATTAACATGTAACATGGACAACAAGCACATCTGACATCAACATATAACCTGGACAACAAGCACACCTGACATTAACATGTAACATGGCCAACACCCACACCTGACATCCACATATAAACTGGCCAACAAGCACACCTGACATCAACATATAACTTGGCCAACAAGCACACCTAACATCAACATGTAACCTGGCCAACAAGCACACCTGACATCAACATGTAACCTGGCCAAGAAGCACACCTGACATCAACATGTGACCTGGCCAACAAGCACACCTGGCCAACAAGCACGCCTGACATCAACATTTAACCTGGCCAACAAGCACACCTGATATCAACGTGTAACATGGCCAAAAAGCACACCAGACATCAACATCTAACCTGGCTAACAAGCACACCTGACATCAACATGTAACCTGGCCAACAAGCACACATGACATCAACATGTAACCTGGCCAACAAGCACAAATGACATCTAACCTGGCCAACAAGCACACCTGATATCAACGTGTAACATGGCCAAAAAGCACACCAGACATCAACATCTAACCTGGCCAACAAGCATACCTGACATCAACATCTAACATGGCCAACACGCACATCTAACATCAACATGTAACATGGCCAACAAGCACACCTCACATTAACATCTAACCTGGCCAACAAGCATACCTGACATCAACATCTAACATGGCCAACACGCACATCTAACATCAACATGTAACATGGCCAACAAGCACACCTCACATTAACATCTAACCTGGCCAACAAGCACATCTGACATCAACTGTCCAATACGGCACACACAACAAAGACAAATCTTATCACTGAGGAAAACAGTTTCACATTATTAATGTCCTATAATCATGTAACTGTGCCCAGCGCCCTGGTCCTTCCACCATCATCAAGTGGTATGTCTGTTCTAGAGGCGGACAGTCATACACTTTCATTTGTCTGTTACATTCCTTATCTAGCCCATTGCTTTTTTAAAGTTGTTTCTATTTAGCGCTAGTAGAACTTTATGTTTAACGAAACCTTTCTCTATTTTAGTGGAATATTAATCATTTAGTACTTTCCACCTTTCATCGTCTGTTGAGTTTGCTAGCTACTTCTTTAAATGTTTACCCCTTCCATTACCTCCATTTTGAGCTGTTCCAGTGTAATTTTTTATATATTTACATCCATTATTTATCCTGTGAAATTTGTCAGTTATTTATCTTTTAACTATCCATATAAATTCTGCCAATTATTTATCTTTGGTCCGTCTAGTACACTATCAGTCATATTATCTATTTTGATCGGTTAATACATTACTTCTGTTTAATGTCTCAATCGATGTTATTTGATCGTTTCATACCTGACTCCTGTCCTGGACTGTGCTTACTCTGGTTATATCATCTGTCAGGACAGGACTTCAGTGCCAACATTATCTCCTTATAAAATATTCTCTTGATTTGGTATTTTCACATCTAACTTAAACCAAATGTTTTTTCAGCTGTAGTTTTGCTATATTTAAAATGTCAACATATATATTTACATTCAGTTTTTACATATATTTCTGTATGAAGACTGACCGAACATCAGGTACACTTAACATGCATGTAAACAACATCAAACTTAAACGGATACAAGAGTTCAAATATCTGAAGATTTCTTCTTTTTTTTTGGTTTTACATAGAATAGTGATTGATCACTTTATTAATAAATGGATTTTTTTAAATTTTGAAAGTCTATGATGTGAATCTGCTCTTACCACTGCTTAAACAAACGAACATCAGCTTGACAACACAGCAGCAGCAGATAAACAGTATATGTGTACACCAACGCTGTGCTACCAATGTCAACAGTAGTCATTATCAAAGGCACCTGCGATTAAAATGACATTGTGAAAGTCGTTGGTGTCACCAGAAAAAATACGAGAAATGGCAACGTTAAAATATTGTGAGAATTATCCCATGTCCTAAATACGTTTCCAGTTAGAAAATACAATTGTTCAATAATCACATGAAAATGTCGCTTATCAACTACCACTGTGCGCTTACAACACAAGAGGTTATGGCTACAGAGAATATGAAAGGCTGCAATGCATTTGGATAGATTGCATAAGAGATATTCTACAACAACACAGGCGTGCAGCAACAGAGGAAACACTTGGCCCAACCCAAGAATGGCAACGTAAGCATCCCGTTACTCTAAACGGGACAATTGGATGGACATGTCAGGAAGTAGGCATGCATGAACACTGTCAGCTGAGTGGAGCTATGGAAGTTATTGCCTTTGTAATGTTTGTTTTTATTTTGATTGCTATGTCAGGAGCACAGAAGTCAGCATTAAGAAATAGTTCCACATTTGTGTTAGCCTATGACGTCAACATAAAGTTGCTGTCCTAGTACCTGAACGGTGTTATCGCACGTGTTCACAATTTAGCGAGACATAACGAGTAATAGCAAGGATGTGCGCATAAACACGTCAACGGATAATAGCAAGGATGTAGACATAAACACGTCAACAGATAATAGCAAGAGATGTGCGCATAAACACGTCAACGAATAATAGCAAGGATGTACACATAAACATGTCGACGGATAATAGCAAGAGATGTGCACATAAACATGTCTGAACAAGCAATAGCAAGAGATACAACATATAAACAAGTCAGAACGAGTAATAGACAAGAGATGTACACATAAACATGTCTGAACGTACAATAGCAATGGATGTACGCACATACAAGTCAACAACTAACATATTATCAGGCCCGAGTGATGAACAAGTACAAACGATGCAACCAACGCATCAAACAGGCACACGTGCATACACACACAATGTAAACTAACACATTATCAAACACCAGTCCCGGTCAAACACGAGATATATCTGCATACACTCATGTATCCTCCGTTTACACACACACACATCGAAAAAACAGTCGACACTTAACTAATTTGTCAAACCAGTCTCAAAGAGCGAGTCATATTAAACTATTATATAATTATCCTTCTGACACCTCCAGGGCCCTATCGGATCACCTGGGGTACCGGTGAGTTCGATGATTGACACATATCAGGCTGTACTCAATGATATCCATCAACATGTTTGACTTATCCGCATGCCTTCTTCTAGTTTGCATCAACTTGTTTAACTGAATCTTATTTTCCTGCATTAATTTCTTTTAAATTCGTTCGCCATTTAAAACAAGAAATGTCTTTGCTGCTTATGTTTATTTTCTGAAGTTACTGACCCTCAAGTACACAAAACTGAATCCCTGACATTAAAACTTGAATTATGTTAAATGTTGGGAACACTGTTAGCATGAATGTAGCACACATATACCATTCATCTTAATAACAGTATTTCATTATATAGATTGATTATCTGCTATCCGATGTCGGTATTTATGGAGCATGGGTACAACTATAACTGACCTTAATGAAGACTGCGCAAATTAGTGTATTTGTACATTTGCGGTTTCTGTAATAATAAGATTTACAACGTGAAGATGCTTGTCACCTGAACAAAATTATTTGCCACTTCTTAACCTTTCACATCATAAAACTGTTTCCTTCTTGCACGTTTGTCTTGAACATTGTCCTAGCTGCCTTGTGTAAGTTTCCATGGTTCTGCCAAGCTCCTGGTATCCTCACGGGCAATGCAATTATGGGGCGAATAAAACTGCTTACAAAGCCTGCTGTGATCACATTAAAGAGCATTAGTGACTGGCATCTGGCAAAACAAGAACAAGTATTTGACTCACGACCACAAGCATTCATTTCTGCTTGAGCTAGGAACAAGAAAATACATACACAATGTATCATTCCATTTACTGCACTTGAACCTTTCATCGAGACACCAACATTTCACATTCACCGTGTTCAAGGTTCATTCTAGGACCATCAACTCTGCATAACTAACTGAAATTGTAATCTATGTGATATTTCACATGACGCCATCTTCAGCCGTCAATTTCTTGACGTTAATTGTACAACGGAGACAGACAGAGAGGGATGGCGTGGGATTTTGGGAGTGTCTTCATGTGTGCCCCAACGACCTGATGGGTTACGGGATGAACTGAACTGAACTGAATTGTACAAACGCAGAGCAAGAAATTACAATTGACTTTTTAAGGACTTGCCTCTATTGCGACGCTTCAATAGAGATATGTTTTCTGTTTTGAGTGAATCGTGGGGGGTTGGTTGTTGTAAACCATTAGGATCCAACGACTGCATTATGATTAATTTTAAATCATGTAGATAAGGGCTGTGTTCCAGGAAGACAGCTTTTATAGGTAAGACAATTTTGATAACACAGTGTGATGCATTGCAGGCAGACTGGGGACAACCATTGCTAAGGTAACAGGTTCCCCGCACCATAATCATGATGAAAACGGACGCAATATGCGCTGGACTGTCCGGAGCAGAACTTTATACGTTGCAATCCGTCTTATACAGACAGCCACATACACGATTTGATTGGATCAATTGATGTGCATGTATGATAGCGTACAAAGACAAATGATAATCTCCATCAAAGTATATGCGAGAAGTTCTATTCTCATGAGTGGGGTCAGTTAAGCAGAGGAAAGAGTCTAACGTGCAAATATTTGTGTTACGTATTCGGAGACGTTACTTTTGTTTGCAAATAAATATATACCACAAAAGATGTGGTTTTACAGAGAAATGTTATGAGCCTTGTGCACATTTTAAACGACTAATGCGTATGTCCAAAAAGACTGATGCGCAATTGATGTATTGCGCTAATTAAACATAAAATGACATGCAATGAGAAAATGAAATCTTGAACACAATGTGAGAACAGATGAGAATTGTAGAAAAAGAAACAAAAGACTGATTGTGTAAATAAGAATGCCATACAAAAGCAATCCTTCCAATTTTTGTCAGCGCATAACGAACAATGTGGAATATGATGGTTCTGTGCGTAGCTGGGGGTATAAACTTCCATCCCGTAGTCACAGTCTACCCTCTCTACTCGACGCTCTCAACAAAATGTTTTGACAAATAAACAGACATGCTACTTTATTCAAAACTGTGGTATAATAAAATGTTGAAGACAAACGGACAAGAAGAAAACAGTTTTATTATGGCAAAGGAAAAGAAGTAGCACATTCATTTTGTTTAAGTAATAAAAAAAATATTTAGTCGGGAGAGGGCTACTTTATCGCTGGTGAGCAATTGTGTGTAGTGTATCTGATGTCTGCACGTTTACATTAGTATGAGTAAAAATATACACTTGAGTAGGCTGGTGTGTATGCATGTACATGTGTACGAGCATCTGAGTGACAGAGCGAACTAGCGTTTGTCTCTCGCGGTAAAGTGTCCTGCTTACACGCCGATCTTGGCACGATCCATTTTACTTATATGTAAATAGGTACATTACTTACATTTAGGTAAGTCAATTAAGCGAAGAATGAAATTGTTTACCTATTTCTGGAATATATGAAATCTCATATAATACAGACACTACATGACATCTTACCTGTGTGGTTGTGCTTACCTGTGAGGTTGTACCTACCTGTGTGGATGTACCCACCTGTGTGAATGTACCCACCTGTGTGGATGTACCTACCTGTGTGGATGTACCTACGAGTGTGGATCTAATTATATGTGTGATGTACCTACCTGTGTGGATGTAATTATCTGTGTGGATGAATCTTCCTGTGTCGGTGTACCTACCTGTGTGGAATTAATTACCTGTGTGGATGTACCTACCTACATGGATGTAATTATATGTGTGGATGTACCTACCTGTGTGGATGTAATTATCTATGTGGATGCACCTACCTGTGTGGATGTACATACCTGTGTGGATGTACCTACCTGTGTGGATGTTCTTACCTGTGTGGATGTACCTACCTGTGTGGATGTACTTACCTGTGTGAGTGTACCTACCTGTGTGGATGTACTTACCTGTGTGAATGTACTAACGTCTGTGGATGTTTGTGAGCTTCGGACCCTCTCGCTTGCTTGTAGTAGTTGCAGTTTCTAAATGGGGTTGACTATTATTGTTATCTGTGTTTGTGTGGTAAATCTCGCTGTGTACATGTACTATCTACGTTTCAGTTGTTATTATTATATGTCAGATATTTTGTACATGTATGTATGTATGTTACTATTTAGTTATATGTGTTGTTGTTTTTGTTGTTGTTCGAATCTACTCGGGCTAAGTTGATTTAACTCTTGACGAAATTTCTTGAGAAGCGGGTTACAGTTTCTTTCCATACATCTCGAGGCGTACTTGAGAATGAGAACGTGAGATCGAATTCTGATCATTTTGTTTCACCTGACCATGATTACTTTTCGCTCCAACCTTGATCAGTATGTTTCACCTGCCCATGATTACTTTTCGCTCCCACCTTGATCAGTATGTTTCACCTGACCATGATTACTTTTCGCTCCCACCTTGATCAGTATGTTTCACCTGACCATGATTACTCTTCGCTCCCACCTTGATCAGTATGTTTCACCTGACCATGATTACTCTTCGCTCCCACCTTGATCAGTATGTTTCACCTGACCATGATTACTCTTCGCTCCCACCTTGATCAGTATGTTTCACCTGACCATGATTACTCTTCGCTCCCACCTTGATCAGTATGTTTCACCTGACCATGATTACTCTTCGCTCCCACCTTGATCAGTATGTTTCACCTGACCATGATTACTTTTCGCTCCCACCTTGATCAGTATGTTTCACCTGACCATGATTACTCTTCGCTCCCACCTTGATCAGTATGATTCACCTGACCATGATTACTCTTCGCTACCACCTTGATCAGTATGTTTCACCTGACCATGACTACTCTTCGTTCCCACCTTGATCAGCATGTTTCACCTGACCCGGATTACCCTTCGCTCCTAGTTATGTGTGTACTAATGTGTTTTATTATTGTGAAGACGTTCATATGTGTGTCGTATTTTTATTGTGGTCGTGTTCTGTGTTGTTTCTTGTGTGCGGTTTATGTAAGATCCCTCCAGTTTAGAAACCTACAATTTCAAGGACATTAGTGAACAGTTTTGGGAGATAGTATCTCCTTGTCGTACTCCTCGGTGTAGAGGCATGGGAAGTGGCTAGTGAAAAAAGCGTGATTGCAGTTGAGCAGCCCTTGTTTATTATCTCTATAAGTTGGGCGTACTTTCCGTTGATACCTTGGTTCCTTAAGGCATTTACCACCACAATTATTTATACGCTATCAAATGCCGTATTGGAGTCTACCAAAACAATACATAAGGGCATACGGACTTCCCGTGTTCTCTCCATCAGCTGATTCGTTGTGTGGATGTGGTAATTGGTTGAGTAGTCCATCCTGACACCTGCCTGTTCGCGCTGTTGGTTCCCGGCAAGCTGCATTTCTAATCGCCAGGTAATTACTTTTGTGAACAGTTTATAAATAATTGATAGCAAGCAGATTGGGTGGTAGTTCACTAGTTTCTCTGTCACCTTTCTTGGGGATCAAGTTTGTATTGAAGCATTTTCTAATGTCTTGAGTTTGTCTTGTATGAAGATAGATGTTGAAAAGTATGACCAGATGGCAGGCAAATGTATTTCCGCCGGACTCGATCATTCCTGAAGTGATTCCATCCAGACCAAGCGATTTGCCTGACTTTAGGTCCTAGGTTGCATGAAGGACCTCCTCGCTTCCTATATCGGGTAGTGACTCGGGATCTATGTTTAGTGGTTTGTTGGTCACTACTGTTTTTGATACGAAGAGACCCGTATAAAACTTTGAGCATTCTTCCTCGATTTACTCTCCATCTGTCAATGTTGTACCTTATTCCTTCTTCAAAGCTGTCATGAGGCCCTTCGTTTGTTGTAGTGATTTTCTGCATTTTGTGATACTGCTTCTAGTGTCAGTGGCCTTTATCAGAAGTGTAAGTTATACTGTTCATAATATTCTTTGAGCCAGTGTCTGATCTCCTTGTTTAGTTCGCAGAATGCGATCCCGTCTAGCCCACATTGGATCGTATGTGTCTAGTTGCTAGAAGTTGCTGTGGGCGCACACTGATGCGGTTTCCTGCTGCTGATTTACGATATTTTGGCAGCGGTAGTGGAGGTGCAGCTATTCAGAACGGGTGTCAGTAGTTCCAGATGGCAAGTAAGAGATCCCGCGCATTGCCAATTCTGGTTTTGAATAAAGTGAGGAAACGTTGCAGCATCTAGTGCCGTGCCACCTGAGGGTGTCACTTAAGGAAAGGGGTGTTCAGGTTATATGTTTTTATGTTCCGCCTGTGATCGCTCCTTATATCAAGTCGGCGCAGTGCCTTCACGCTAGAAACAAACGTCACGTCGCTACTGATGCAAATGTATGTTTGTGTGTGTATGTGTGTGTGTGAGTTTATGTGTATGTGAGTTTGCGTATGTGTGTGTGTGTGATTGTGTGAGTTTGTGTGTATGTGAGTTTGCGTGTATGTATGTATGTATGTGAGTGTGTGTGTGTGAGTGTGCGTGTATGTGAGTATGTATGTTAGTGTGTGTATGTTTGTGTGTATATGAGTGTGCGTGTATACGTGTATGTGAGTATGTATGTTAGTGTGTGTGTGTGTGAGAGAGACATATGTATGTAGATTCTGTCTCGACGAAGAATTGTACAAACAAATAGTGTGGTTGTGTATGTACTTAGACCGTAAATGGTACACTGTTGTATGTACTTAGACCGTCCATGGTACACTGTTGTATGTACTTAGACCGTCCATGGTACTCTGTTGTATGTACTTAGACCGTCCATGGTACCCTGTTGTACGTACTTAGACCGTCCATGGTACCCTGTTGTATATGTACTTAGACCGTCCATGGTACCCTGTTATATGTACTTAGACCGTCCATGGTACCCTGTTGCATGTACTTAGACCGTCCATGGTACCCTGTTGTATGTACTTAGACCGTCCATGGTACCCTGTTATATGTACTTCGACCGTCCATGGTACACTGTTGTATGTACTTAGACCGTCCATGGTACCCTGTTATATGTACTTAGACCGTCTATGGTACACTTTTGTATGTATGTTGTATGTACTTAGACCGTGCCTGGTACCCTGTTGTATGTACTTAGATCGTCCATGGTACCCTGTTGTATGTACTTAGACCGTGCCTGGTATTTTGCTGTGTGTTGGTCAAAGTGGGACTAGTTATAGAGGGCAAGTCTGGAACTGATAGTTGAAGAAGAGTGGGAACATTGAAGAGAATCGGATTTAAGATTCACTAATTCTTGCAAACTGCAACATACCGTGTAAAAGTGTATGTAAGTGAATATATACATTGAAAGCGTCTGATGAGTCGTTTTCATTCACTCGCTTCTCCTGTCAAATGTATCGAGTTTGATTCTCGTTGGACATGTGCCAGTCGACCTAGATGGGTACCTGACTACCGTTAGGCGAGAAAAGTCAGGAGAAGGGCAATAGCCACCCCATCTCATAAAAAAGATGAGGCCTAGTACAGAAACGTTTTCACACATTATTCCAGATATATTTTTGTTAAGACTATTTTTCCGTTTTAAACATTCTCACGTTATAAGTTCTATTTTACAATAACCTCTTAAGTTAATGGAATGTTGGAAACAGTGAATGAACTGACATCTCAATGACTGCATGTACTTTCAGCTGCCGCCCTTAGATAACAACCACGCTTGCAATCTCACGAATGATTGAACCACTGTTTCCTGTATTAAATGAACCTACTAACGCATCTTGAATGTCTTTTTTCTTTCAATGAATTCAACTGATTTCTGACAGCTGTAATGTTATGTTTCTTTGATATAGAGGTTTCCGCTTCAGAAATTTCTGATGCAAATAAAAACTGACATATCTTAATATTGGACGCACAATAAAGGTAGTTATTTTACAAACACTACCATTGCAGATAATGTTTTACAGACCTCATTATGAAAGGTATATTCTCTAGCTAAGTGGATTTGCTATCCTTATCTTGTCGCTTGCTTTCCTTGTAAGATAAGTATCCATTTACAAGTAGATAAAATGGAGCGTATCAATACGGGGGAGCGTGGTCAGACAGTAGAATGAACATTATCAAATTCAAACTATAAGAAGATGTTTGAATCACAAGGAATTATATTTCGTAGACAGGAAAGGATTGTAAACAAGCGCATCTGAAGCAGAGACTATTCTAAACAAATCCAATTATCTTTATTATTAAACTGTTCTTTGCGCATGTACATTTCATGTCTCTTTTACTTTATCAACGTACATTTGTCTTTGTTAACGGCTCATTCTAAATCTACACGCACGATCTTTGCGATTATATTCAATGATATTGACCAGTGGCAAAACGAGAAATTCCACCGTTTATGGCTGTTTATTGTTATCTTACAGCTATGTTTCCTGCTGGGCTATTTTTGTAGGACCAGCTGTTGTTTGTTAATATTTTCAGATGTTTTTATCAGTGTTGCTTGTTGATGTTGTTTAGGTGTATCTGCTGTTACTTGCTGATATTGTTTTGTTGCATCTGTTGTTACTTGCTGATATTGTTTAGGTGTATCTACTATTACTTGCTGATATTGTTTTGTTGTATCTGCTGTTACTTGCTGATATTGTTTTGTTGTATCTGATTTTCTTTGATGTAATAGCTGATATTGTTTAGCAGTGTTGCTTGTTTGTTACGTTTTAGTAGAGCGTGCTGTAATTTGTCAATGCCGCTGATGTTGTTTGTATGTGTTGTTTGATTATGCTGTTTGTGTAAAAACTGTATTTTTATATACTTGTTGTTCAGCTTAATGTTGTTATTCTCATTATGTCTGCTCATGTTTGTTTGTACAACTGATAATTGAATTGATGTTGATGGCTGATGCTGTTGCTAATGAATTTGCTGAGACTTGTTTGGTTGTTAATACATGTAATGTTCATTAATTTCATGGATGCTCTTGTTCTTGTCTTTTTACCATCGCCAAACTTGCCGAATCACTTGCTGTTCGGTTCAATAGCTCACTACAGTCGTTCCTGTCGCTATCTCGACAATTGTTGCCGCTGTTGTTTGCTTCATTGTAAAGGATGCCACTACAACTGTTCTATTTGACTGCTACCTCTGTCACTGCTATTGTCCGTGATGTTGTTTATGTAATCATTACGCCTGCTGCTGTTTATGTTATTATTGCTGTCATGACCCCTGTTTTTATACTCCTACTGCTGTTTCTGTTACTGCTATTGATGCCACTACCCACGTCTCTACAGCTATCTCTCCTCTTTCTGTAACTGCTATTGCTGTGACAACTCCTGTCACTTCTGCTATCTCTGTTGTTTTCTCTCGATCACCTACTGTGAATGTTGATCCTGTGATACGCATTTCCTTAGAGACACTAATATTATTCTTGTATCTGTTATTTCTTATCTTGTTACTCCCGCTGCTATTATTGCAGTACTATTTTGTTACAGCTTCTAATTAAATCGCTGTCTTTATAACTATTTCCATTACTTCAGCTTCTGCGTTTGTTTTTGTTGTAATTTTCACAGACAATAACTATGTGTTCTTTTAACTGAATTTACTGCTGCTGCTGATTTTATTACAGCTGCTGATTTAGTTACTTTCCAACTGCTGTTAATACTAATATGCCTGTTTATGCTGTAGCTAATGTTAGTTATTTTTGTTCATGCTGCAGCTTTTACTGTTCTTATAATGTCAGCGATCGCAGGTATTGTTTTAAAGTTGTGACAAGTGAATGCTCATAATACTTCACAAATATTAAGACTAACTGTACAGCTTCATTCATTTTAAGTAGATACTTGTGGCTTTAAAAAATCGTGATGTGTGTGTATGTATACATACACATATACATACACATATACATACACATAACTGCCAATTTATCATGTAGAATACATTTATCATGCAGTTTATTTAATATTTACGTTCACATTTTTACTAACTGATTAATCCCTGTTACATATCATTGATTCTGTAGCAATAAATCAAGATGTGATTATCCATCACTTTTCTATTTCTTGTCCATGACATGCATTTCGTATGTCAGGGTCCGCCAGGTCCACCAGGGATAGCCACAACGGAAGACGGAACTTGCCAGTGTAGCAAGGGAGAGAAAGGCGATAGAGGATTACCTGTAAGTACTTTTATACTTCCACTTACAAAGTGACCTTCCTGTTTATCCCTGTTTTGAATTAAATGTCAAGATACATAGAAGGAGAAGATTGAAACACGCAAAGTAATTCCACATAAGTCACTAGGTCTCTGGTCATCTGACTTTTAAACGCAAAGTAATTCCACATAAGTCACTAGGTCTCTGGTCATCTGACTTTTTGATAATGTAAACAATTCGACTGCACAAAAACACAAACTAATGTATGTAGGGTTATGTTAACGGGACTAAACAGTATATTATTTGTGACTGCATCAGTATTGTAGAGTTTACCCCATTGATCTTAGTCGCTTCTTTTCCATCATTGCGCAAAGAGGTCTTTAAATAAAATAGTTTCTTGTAGGTCCAGTGGCATAGTGCATATCCAAGGTGGTCAGTCTATGTCAGTAAACAGCGAAGGGGTGAGAACACTGAAAACTTCTTGTCAATCACTGGTTCTACACACTCATGCGCCGCCCTGTCACGTGCCCCACTCCTGTCACGTGACCCACTCCTTTCACGTGACCCACTCCTGACACGTAAATAACTCTTGTCGCGTGACACACTCCTGTCATGTGACCTACTCCGCTTAACTCTGGTATTATTTCAAAATCATGCGATCATTAAGCTGATGACTCATCTACTGTGACGTCATCATCCAACAAGCGATTATTCAGCTGATGATTCATATATTGTAGTGGCATCATCCAACATGCGATCATTGATACACTCCACAATCCCAGCCCTATCTATATCTAATGTGATCATAAAAGCTGATTCTCCCGATAACTCGTCTTACTTATACGTCCTGAATCCCATTATTACTGGGACAGTACATCTCCACCAACTGGAGATTTAAAGTGTCTAAATCTACTCACACGTTAGCCAGTCCGTCCGTAACTTCCTCCAGTCTTATTGACATATGTCTTGCCACTGGCCCAAGGTAGCTCGGGACCAGAGAGTGAGGTTGATGACTAGCGCAGTTTCTTCCTCACTATAATCAAAATGCAGCGCAAGTTACATCATCAAGACAAAACCGTCTGAAGGTGTCCTCATCATTGCTTGCAATGGACAACTCACTTGTTATAAAGCTGGTATTGAGAGTCTGGATTAACTGCCCTCGTTAAATAAGTCTTAAACAGCCATCTCAGAGCTAAGGCCACTGCCTTCATCTCCATTATCGTATTGGACCTTGTATATGCCCAGTTTAGAACATCCTGGCTTCTCGCTCTAGCAGAGACCCCTCTCACTCTATCAGGAGAACCCTCTCACTCTAGCATATAACCCTCTCACTCTAGCAGAGCACTCTCTCTCTAGCAGAGAACCCTCTCTCTAGAAGAGAACCCTTTCTCTAGAAGAGAACCCTCTCGCTAGCAGAGAACCCTCTCACTCTAGAAGGGAACCCTCTCACTCTAGTAAACCCTCTCACTCTAGCAGAGAACCCTCTCACTCTAGTAAACCCTCTCACTCTAGTAAACCCTCTCACTCTAGCAGAGAACCCTCTCACTCTAGTAAACCCTCTCACTCTAGCAGAGAACCCTCTCACTCTAGAAGGAAACCCTCTCACTCTAGCAGAGAACCCTCTCACTCTAGCAGAGAACCCTCTCACTTTAGTAAACCCTCTCACTCTAGCAGAGAACCCTCTCACTCTAGTAAACCCTCTCACTCTAGTAAACCCTCTCACTCTAGCAGAGAACCCTCTCACTCTAGTAAACCCTCTCACTCTAGCAGAGACCCCTCTCACTCTAGAAGGGAACCCTCTCACTCTAGCAGAGAACCCTCTCACTCTAGTAAACCCTCTCACTCTAGCAGAGAACCCTCTCACTCTAGCAGAGAACCCTCTCACTCTAGCAGAGAACCCTCTCACTCTAGTAAACCCTCTCACTCTAGAAGAGAACCCTCTCACTCTAGTAAACCCTCTCACTCTAGAAGAGAACCATCTCACTCTAGCAGAGAACCCTATCACTCTAGCAGAGAACCCTCTCACTCTAGTAAACCCTCTCACTCTAGAAGAGAACCATCTCACTCTAGCAGAGAACCCTATCACTCTAGCAGAGAACCCTCTCACTCTAGTAAACCCTCTCACTCTAGCAGAGAACCCTCTCACTCTAGTAAACCCTCTCACTCTAGCAGAGAACTCTCTCACTCTAGTAAACCCTCTCACTCTAGCAGAGAACCCTCTCACTCTAGTAAACCCTCTCACTCTAGCCGAGAACCCTCTCACTCTAGTAAACCCTCTCACTCTAGCAGAGAACCCTCTCACTCTAGCAGAGAACCCTCTCACTCTAGTAAACCCTCTCACTCTAGCAGAGAACCCTCTCACTCTAGCAGAGAACCCTCTCACTCTAGAAGAGAACCCTCTCACTCTAGCAGAGAACCCTCTCAGTCTAGCAGAGAACCCTCTCACTCTAGAAGAGAACCATCTCACTCTAGCAGAGAACCCTATCACTCTAGCAGAGAACCCTCTCACTCTAGTAAACCCTCTCACTCTAGCAGAGAACCCTCTCACTCTAGTAAACCCTCTCACTCTAGCAGAGAACCCTCTCACTCTAGTAAACCCTCTCACTCTAGCAGAGAACTCTCTCACTCTAGTAAACCCTCTCACTCTAGCAGAGAACCCTCTCACTCTAGTAAACCCTCTCACTCTAGCCGAGAACCCTCTCACTCTAGTAAACCCTCTCACTCTAGCAGAGAACCCTCTCACTCTAGCAGAGAACCCTCTCACTCTAGTAAACCCTCTCACTCTAGCAGAGAACCCTCTCACTCTAGCAGAGAACCCTCTCACTCTAGAAGAGAACCCTCTCACTCTAGCAGAGAACCCTCTCAGTCTAGCAGAGAACCCTCTCACTCTAGAAGAGAACCATCTCACTCTAGCAGAGAACCCTATCACTCTAGCAGAGAACCCTCTCACTCTAGTAAACCCTCTCACTCTAGCAGAGAACCCTCTCACTCTAGTAAACCCTCTCACTCTAGCAGAGAACCCTCTCACTCTAGTAAACCCTCTCACTCTAGCAGAGAACCCTCTCACTCTAGCAGAGAACCCTCTCACTCTAGTAAACCCTCTCACTCTAGCAGAGAACCCTCTCACTCTAGCAGAGAACCCTCTCACTCTAGCAGAGAACCCTCTCACTCTAGTAAACCCTCTCACTCTAGAAGAGAACCATCTCACTCTAGCAGAGAACCCTATCACTCTAGTAAACCCTCTCACTCTAGTAAACCCTCTCACTCTAGAAGAGAACTATCTCACTCTAGCAGAGAACCCTATCACTCTAGTAAACCCTCTCACTCTAGTAAACCCTCTCACTCTAGCAGAGAACCCTCTCACTCTAGCAGAGAACCCTCTCAGTCTAGAAGAGAACCCGCAGCCTGATTTCCCAATGCGTAAAACTGAGCCATCGATATGTATGACGGCATCACTATCGTGAGCGTTTATCAACTGGCTAACCTAAATCTCTGCGCTTATTTGCAGCACTCTCTGCATTCCTTGGTTTATGTTGACTCTGTCGAAGTCTATAATTATATCACCAGGGTGGACCCAATTTTCTCCTTTAACTGCCCCCCCCCCCCAACTGTTGTTACCTGTCCAGTGCTCTCTCTGTATGTCCTATTTATGACATCTATCGCTTGGTTTCTGTTCCATTGATGTCTGAGGTAGACTTGTACAGAAGATGCCTCCTGTTTACAGTAACTCACGTATAACCTCTCGTCTGTGCCTTTCTATATTTGTATGTTACAGACAGAAGTCCCAGCATGCACTTTATCATAAATATCGGTGTAACGCAGCTACTGTCACATTCCTTGATTCTCAATTCGGTTCAACCAATTACAATATGGTCTTGTTAGTATGACATAATTAATAACTGACATGACGATCTAATTGAGTTTCTTTTTCTGCACCATGGGGATTGGACGTCTTCTTTTCTTGTTCTTATAAGTTCTAAATGATAGAGCGGCCAATCCAAACCCCAACTCTTCTTAGGCGCCTCTAACGGCATGCCTAACAGGTTACAGTTGTACTACTTGTTGGTTCCCGTTTGAGTCTCAGTAACACACAAGCAGGAGTGTATCATTAAGGCAGCAAACGTTTCACAGAAACCAGGTCTAATCATTCCACAATTTCCATTACAATTTTGGGTAAAGCTCTTCAGAAATCATCTCGTTCACTACCATAATTCGTCCATTTTGTTCTGGTAATAGCACGACGCCTGCACTGTCCTTGGTCTCATTGCAGGAAGCCTGCACCAAAGCGCCATACGTTCTCCAACACATGTTTGTTGGGGCACATAATAAAGTAATCATCGAGCACCTTGACACAAATCTGTTTTGAGGCGTATACAGAAACGTCACTGTGTCATTGTGTTCTGGTCTTTGTCAAAGACATTGCTGCTTAAGCCTGCGTTAATACAAGTTTCGGTCGTGGTTGTGTTGTTCTTGTTGTAAATACTTTGTTTGTATTTCCTTTGAGCTTTTCGCATAAAAGAAATTATAAAAAAATGAAACTGTTCAATATCCTATGTAAAACACAGCAACATCAGTGTTCCAAATATGTATCATACAGGCTAGCGCCATTGGAGAAGGTGTAACTGTGTTTTCCTCTTCTGAGTATGTGTTTGCTTGACGTGTTACATTCTTGTATGCATGTTTTTTATTTCTTTTTTCGCTGTTTCCGCTTACAAATTGACAGAGAAATGGAAGCAAGAACATAAACACAAATGAGAATACATTTCAGCTATTCCCCATTACTAGTATGTCAATGGAGACACAAATCAAATATTGATTGACGTAGTTGAAGGTGCACTATAGACTGACGAATTACAAATGATAATGTCCACACAGATTTCCCACAAATAAAGTATTGAAAGCAGACAGCCAAGACACGATAAGTTTCCACTAAGAAAGTACTAAAAGTGGACAGACAATATACACGAGTTTCCACTAAGAAAGTACTACAAGTGGACAGACAATATACACGAGTTTCCACTTAGAAAGTACTACAAGTGGACAGACAATATACACGAGTTTCCACTTAGAAAGTACTACAAGTGGACAGACAAGATACACGAGTTTCCACTTAGAAAGTACTACAAGTGGACAGACAAGATGTACGAGTTTCCACTTAGAAAGTACTACCAGTGGACAAACAAAATACACGAGTTTCCACTACGGAGGTACTACAAGTGGGCAGACAGGATACAATAAGTTTCCATTACGGAGGTACTACAAGTGGGCAGACAGGATACAATAAGTTTCCACTACGGAGGTACTACAAGTGGGCAGACAGGATTCAATAAGTTTCCACTACGGAGGTACTACAAGTGGGCAGACAGGATACAATAAGTTTCCATTTGAGTATATTAAATCTACTTTATTTCGTTTTTTTACGCTCAAACTTTACAGTGTCTCAGAATTTACTTGTTTTCTGTTTACAACATGTTTTAGGCCGTGCCCGGACTTCCTGGCAGCTCTGGCCTAACCGGGCTGCCAGGCCCTGAGGTGAGGAGCTCAGCATGAGAATTTCTATTCCCTGTTCTCGTGCATTTTTCTCGTCTTTTTCTGCGAGTCAACCTTCTCTGACATGCATGGCTATCCTCACTCATACTGGTATTGATAATGCCTGTCACATAATGACGTGTGACACAACTCTGATCTGTCGTTATTTCGCATGTATATTTAACAACAGGTGTGTATGTGTAACAACTTGAAATGTCTGTCAACATCTAGAACTTACTTGAGATCATTTCTTTAGCCATTGTGAACCAAAACAAAACAACTGCTTCTTAACCTTGACCTAATCATAGATTTATCGTAAATAATTTGCACGAGCTGAGGGTACACCATTTCCTTTATCATAACCCGCTTTAGTATACACACATGACTTCGTTTTCTGCCTGATCTCCTCAGCCATAACCATCTGTTCAACGCTCAGTTGTTCTAGTTGTCGTAAAACGGTAACAGCAGCAGACTGGAGAACAGCAACTTTGATATTTGAGAAGTGAATTTTATCGATCAGACGCGTCTGTACAATGTTGCTGTTTATGTATGATCCCATTTACTTGACACGTTAATTAAAATACAGTATACCATTATGTACAAAATGTTAACAAATAATAAAAACGTATATATATATATATATATGTCTCTCTCTCTCTCTCTCTCTCTCTCTCTCTCTCTCTCTGTGTGTGTGTCTGTGTGTGTGTGTGTATGTATTATGTCGGCGAACCCTTAATAAATCAAAAGAGATCCAAAAAGATGTCGGGATCTGCAATCTGAGGGTTAAGAATCATTAATATACATGTACGAGAATAAAGTTAATGTTGGCGGACAGGCACAGACAAGAAATAATTTCCAAATGAGCAAATACATCTTATCTACTCTAGAAGATCGGATGACTTTCCCGTGCAGGGAGTACCAGTCTTCATTCCATGATATACAGAAAAATCACTTAACAGTTTGGAACCAATAAACGAAAAGCTGCTAACCACTCGGTACCAACCCAGATACTTCAAGCTCACTGTTATACCGTGTTACGCACCCATAGATGTGGATTAAGACACGAACAAAGAAAACTGTTAAGTCTTGTTTCTGTGTCATCAATACGACCCCAAGCATGATATTGTTGTGCTAATTGGTGATTTCAATGTATTTTACATTTTTAATACATTTTCCTCGATTCAACCAAGTCTGGAAGTCATAACAGTACTATATACTCATTCACAGTACTGCGTACGGCCTACTGTCATGAATGCCGAATAATTAATATACAGGAGTGAAACAAGCTAGCTTTATGTCATCTCAGCTATTCGGACTGACGATAGACTGGATTATAAGAACACATACGTAGCATACAGTAGACAGAAGATAAACACATAGAGGACCTGGATTTCGTATATGAACTGGCACTCCTGAATTCTGATGTAGAAGAAGCACAGGAGACGATAAATCAGCAGTTGCATATAGTGGCATATAGACAAACAGAGTTTGAGTAAAATCCCTACACAACTAAATATCCATACTGAAAGAGACCAATGTACAGGTTAACGGTCAAGTCATACAAAAAGTTGAGAATCTCACCTACTTTGGCAGTAAAATGACGCAAAATAGTGATGCTACAAAGGAAATTGTCACTAAAATAACATTTGCCTCAATGCCTTCTACCAATAAAATGAATATTTGAAGATCTACATCACTGAGTAAACATTTCAATCTCAAGATATTTAACTCTAATGCCATCTCAGTGCTCACTTTTGGCTGTGAACGTTGGAAAATGACAAAGGTGAATGCATTTACAAATACATGCCGTACACTTCCATTGGGCATTGGCTGGAAACAATTGTTGAATGAGATAATACGATTACAGTCCAACCAAAATTATGTTTGTAACGTCACCAGGAAGGAATATTGGGCGTACACCGGGTACGTGCTCCGGGTGAACAATAATAGACTACCGCTACAGGCGATTATGTGGAAACCTAGCGGCAAAAGGAAGGGAGGTAGACTTAGAGAGTCTCTGTGCAGAACTATCACAAGGGAGGGTGCATCTATGGGACTAGGGAACATCAAGAACTACAGAGAGGGTGCATCTATGGGACTAGGGAACATCAAGAACTACAGAGAGGGGGCATCTATGGGACTAGGGAACATCAAGAACTACAGAGAGGGTGCATCTATGGGACTAGGGAACATCAATAACTACAGAGAGGGTGCATCTATGGGGCTAGGGAACATCAAGAACTACAGAGAGGGTGCATCTATGGGACTAGGGAACATCAAGAACTACAGAGTTGCACCAATCGAACGAGAATTTTGAGCTCTGGCTTATGTGCCATCTTTGGCGCTGAAAGACCATATAGACAATACGTGTTTATATCGTACTGTTCTGGGGCAACATTATTTATATATAACTTAATTTAACGTCTTTATGTACTGGTTTAGAAGACTCTACAGAGGGTGGTTTAATAAACTAAACACTAAAGCTAAGTAGACCCGCAGCCAGGTAGGCGCCATCTATAGCTGCTCCTAACAAACCACCTGGGGGGAAGGTACAAATAACATTTGGGTAGATTTTTAACTAGAATTTAGAATGTTGTCCGGCAAACGTTTTCCGGTAGATCCACATAAAAAAATCTCGGTCTCCACCTTGATTCGAACCCGCGACCTCCAACATCCGAGACGGACACCTTACCTCGAGATCACTGAGTTCACCTAATGTTAGGTGAGCGTGGCGCAGGGGTAAAACGTCCCTTTCCCAATCCCAACGCACCTGGTTCGAATGCCGCCGTGTTCAGTTTTGCAAACTCCAAAAAGGTTGGCTGTTGTAAAAAGCCACGTGCTGCAAAGGACATGATATTTACATTTTTTTTACATATACATATATAAATAAAAATGTTATGTTTGTTCAAAATCGACATAAAACATGAATGTGCAGTTACTTTGCACGGTAACATAATAACAAGACTAGCCCCACTAACAAAGAGTGAAATTAATTAATACTGCTGGCAACGTTCATCACTAACTAATTATCTTTGTTACTCGTCTTTCTCTCTCGTTGTCTTTCTCTGTCTGTCTCTTTCTCTCTCGCTATTTCTGTCTCTCTCTCTCGCTGTCTTTTATTTTCAATGCCTGCTCACTCAGCAAGCATTCTGCCTGTCTTTCCCCAATTTAACACTACCTGACTTTCTTTGTATCTCCGCAGCGTTTCTCTGATATCACTCTCCCCGTCTCTGTATCTACACCACGTATCTCTAAGTCTTTATCTCTGTTTTTATCTTCTCTAGTGTGTCGTCTCTGGTTTGTCGCTCTCTTCCAGTCTTAACAGTTTGTCAGTGTTTTCCCCACTCTGCTTCTGTCACGAATTTTAGCTTTTTAATACCTATTTTCTCGATTGATGTTTTCTCGTAACACTTTGTTACGATCCCATTTGTATGGCTGTGTAGCAGTTTTTGTCCCTCTATCGTTTCATTGTGTATGTATGTCTTGAAAGATTGTATCCTTGTGCTCTGACGGCATTTGTATTTCCCGTGCCAGGCTCAATAATACATCCTGGAAGAAACTCAAGAAGGTTGTTCATAATGGGAATAAACATCAGATTGCTTACAATACGAATGAACTCAAGAATTTCGCCCACAGTATGAATTATTTCAAGAATTGTGTGTACAATAGGAATTGTCTCAAGAATTATATCCACAAAGGAATTATCTCAAGAATTATATCCACAATAGGAATTATCTCAAGAATTATATCCACAATAGGAATTAGCTCAAGCATTTTGTCCACAATAGCAATTATTTACAAAATGTTGTCCACATTAGGAATTATCTCAACAAGACTACAACAGTCAAGAAGATTGCTCACAATAGGCAGGAACTCTACAGGACTGTCACAATATGTATGCAGAAAATAAGATTGCCATAATAGGAATGAACCAAATATTATTGTCACACAAGCAATGAAGTGAAATGGATTCTCACAATAGCAATGAAGTCAGGAAGACTGAATCATAATAGAAATGCACAGCTGAAGACGGCTGTGGAAATTTGATTTCATAGTCCGAGCACGCCCTCTCTGGGTGGATTATTGTGTCCGATATTCGTTGACATCGAATAGCGCTTTGTGCCACTTGATGAGCCAAACATGTTTTAGTAGGCGACTGAAAATGACAGGGCGTACAAAATATAAGGTATAGTAATTCACTGCCGTCGGAAATGAAGTGGCTTCAGTGCACTAAGTTACTATATATTTGCGAAATGGGGTCTGTTGGCTATTTTGATTTCTCTAACAGTTGGTCAGGTATCCATTTACACATGATAGATTGTATCGTCAACGGAATGAAAAGAATAGTACCATTAGAATCATGTGTAAAAGGGATCGTAAGATAGGTACTAATGGGGCAAGCAACATAATCTCTTAAAGCCATTGCTATTGAAATCTCCAATGCATATGCTCGGTAACAGGCTTCATGTAAATGGTTCGTCTGAAGTGGTTTCCCTATGCTTCACATGTAGCTAAATAGCGAATGGTCATCATCATCATCATGAGCCCGTAGCTTGTTGACACGAAAACACTTTTGTCCATATATGAGACAACATTTTAACAGACATTGTCAGATAATGTTCAAGAGCTCACCAAGATATTTGACGGGAACTCGTTCAATGTGGCAGAATGTAGTAAAAGCCCCATGCTCCATATGTAGCGCGTAATGGATAACAAATAATTAACCCTGTTATGGAAGATAAAGCAGACAAGAAAAGAACGTTATCGCCCACAAGTAACAGGTGAGGCAGATGCTCCACATATAATACGCAAAGTCTGAAACAAATAACAAAAACAGAAAAGAAAGTGAAGTAATTAGCAGCCCGGTATTCGAACACCGGACCTCCAGATGACGGAGGCATCTTGCCACAAGAGAAAGATGAGTTAATGTACTACACCAGCGGGACTAGTGTTTGAGAAAGGTCATCGGTGTTAATAGAAGAGACATATTGCGGAACGTCGACATTCGAAATATGGTCGGCACTACGTCTAATGTCGAATACATTTCCAGGTAGAAAATAAGTTGCTTTGGTCATCTCATGAGAATGCCCCCTCATCACCTTCCACTGATGGCTTACAGCGCTGGTAGGTCTGGCTAAAGGTCTAGGGGGCGACCGCGAGGCAGGTGGATAGATCACATTAGAGTGATTGTGCTGCGACACGGGCTGACATTGACCGACGCAACGCACTTGGCGCAGGATAGACGACTTAAGTTCCGCACGGCGCACAACGGCACAAAAGGAAAGAAAACTAACTAACTAACCAGCTGTACACCTTGAAAAGAGTGTCAAACTAGCCTATCCTTTTACGAATATGGAATATAGTCTCATGATCGCTTTTACGAAACCTTTCGTTGTTTGCATAAGGCTGCCTCAAAGTTGCCACATATTCTCTTCCAATCTTTCTCAAAGTAGCCATTGAAGAAGGGCTGCACCATGACCACATGAACTCTCCGAGACCCGTTAGAACTGCCCGGAAAACGTATGTGCAAGTCATGGAATAAATAACCATTTAAAATAGTCATCAAGGTTTGAAAATAGGTTTAGTTCCCATTTGAACAAGGGCTGTCAAGAATATTATACGGATATTCATATCTTTGTCTACCTTCAGCCGAACCCACAATACAACTTCCACTATCATAGTCTGGTTTTATAATGTTTTCCGCCAAACGTTCTTTGACAAGTCCATTCCTGTCTTCCTCTACTGGCTCGAATTCAGCACATATTTTCTTTTAATATTAAAATAGGTATAAGAGAGCATCCGGAAAATTGCTAACACACCACGCATGTGAGTCAGAAATGCAAATATCGTTCCGTGAACTGACGAAGATGGCCCAGAAAACACTGAAAGAATCGTATTGACGCCCTATCAAATATTGATTGTAATACGGGCTGCCAATTCTGACCACGATGTCTGATCAGATGTCTCCAGCCTGCTTTACTTTGTCAAGGACACAGCTCTTCTGCTTTAAAAATATGACATAAATTAATTGATTGCAAGTACTGCGTTCAAATACAAGTAGTTTAGACATGGCTCCCGGGTCGACCCAGCCTTAAATGGGTACCGGTTCAGTACGGGAAGTAAAAGCAGCGAGGGAGAGGAGATGGCTACCGCTCTCATATAGCCGAGCCTTAAAAATGTGAGATCGCTAACCCCTCACACCCCTAAGACATTAATGCTATGGGTTACTTTACTTTACTTTTTAGACAGGAAAAAGCCGAATATTGAAACAACATATTTAGTTAGAGCTTGTAAAAACAAAATGTCTCTTCTTACTTCACGATTTTTGTAATGTTAACGTGCCACGTACAAATAATGTGTGCCACGTAAATAGATGTTCTTGTTAAAATGAACATAAATGCGTATTCCCGTCAAATCCCTGTATTAGTTTAATAGAATTTTCTCAGTTAACCAGTTAAAATAAATACATAATCTTAATGACTAGAATAGAAAATTGCAATTTGAACTTTAGTGACCACAACCAACAATTGATGTAGTGATATCCCTTTAGTGACCACAACCAACAATTGATGTAGTTATATCACTTTAGTGACCACAACCAACAATTGATGTAGTGATATCACTTTGGTGACCACAACCAACAATTGATGTAGTGATATCACTTTAGTGACCACAACCAACAATTGATGTAGTGATATCACTTTAGTGACCACAACCAACAATTGATGTAGTGATATCACTTTGGTGACCACAACCAACAATTGATGTAGTGATATCACTTTAGTGACCACAACCAACAATTGATGTAGTGATATCACTTTAGTGACCACAACCAACAATTGATGTAGTGATATCACTTTAGTGACCACAACCAACAATTGATGTAGTGATATCACTTTGGTGACCACAACCAACAATTGATGTAGTGATATCACTTTAGTGACCACAACCAACAATTGATGTAGTGATATCACTTTAGTGACCACAACCAACAATTGATGTAGTGATATCACTTTAGTGACCACAACCAACAATTGATGTAGTGATACCACTTTAGTGACCACAACCAACAATTGATGTAGTGAAATCACTTTAGTGACCACAACCAACAATTGATGTAGTAATATCACTTTAGTGACCACAACCAACAATTGATGTAGTGATACCACTTTAGTGACCACAACCAACAATTGATATAGTGATATCACTTTAGTGACCACAACCAACAATTGATGTAGTGATATCACTTTAGTGACCACAACCAACAATTGATGTAGTGATATCACTTTAGTGACCACAACCAACAATTGATGTAGTGATATCACTTTAGTGACCACATCCAACAATTGATGTAGTGATATCACTTCAGTGACCACAACCAACAATTGATGTAGTGATATCACTTTAGTGACCACAACCAACAATTGATGTAGTGATATCACTTTAGGGACCACAACCAACAATTGATGTAGTGATATCACTTTAGTGACCATAACCAACAATTGATGTAGTGATATCACTTTAGGGACCACAACCAACAATTGATGTAGTGATATCACTTTAGTGACCACAACCAACAATTGATGTATTGTTATCACTTTAGTGACCACAACCAACAATTGATGTAGTGATATCACTTTAGTGACCACAACCAACAATTGATGTAGTGATATCACTTTAGTGACCACAACCAACAATTTATGTAGTGATATCACTTTAGTGACCACAACCAACAATTGATGCAGTGATATCACTTTAGTGACCACAACCAACAATTGATGTAGTGATATCACTTTAGTGACCACAACCAACAATTGATGTAGTGATATCACTTTAGTGACCACAACCAACAATTGATGTAGTGATATCACTTTAGTGACCACAACCAACAATTGATGTAGTGATATCACTTTGGTGACCACAACCAACAATTGATGTAGTGATATCACTTTAGTGACTACAACCAAAAATTGATGTAGTGATATCACTTTAGGGACCACAACCAACAATTGATGTAGTGATATCACTTTAGTGACCACAACCAACAATTGATGTAGTGATATCACTTTAGAGATCACAACCAACAATTGATGTAGTGATATCACTTTAGTGACCACAACCAACAATTGATGTAGTGATATCACTTTAGTGACCACAACCAATAATTGATGTAGTGATATCACTTTAGTGACCACAACCAACAAATTGATGTAGTGAAATCACTTTAGGGACCACAACCAACAATTGATGTAGTGATATCACTTTAGTGACCACAACCAACAATTGATGTAGTGATATAACTTTAGGGACTACAACCAACAATTGATGTAGTGATATCACTTTAGTGACCACAACCAACAATTGATGTAGTGATATCACTTTAGTGACCACAACCAACAATTGATGTAGTGATATCACTTTAGTGACCACAACCAACAATTGATGTAGTGATTTCACTTTAGTGACCACAACCAACAATTGATGTAGTGATATCACTTTAGTTACCACAACCAACAATTGATGTAGTGATATCACTTTAGGGACCACAACCAACAATTGATGTAGTGATATCACTTTAGTGACCACAACCAACAACTGATGTAGTGATATCACTTTAGGGACCACAACCAACAATTGATGTAGTGATATCACTTTAGTGACCACAACCAACAATTGATGTAGTGATATCACTTTAGTGACCACAACCAACAATTGATGTAGTGATATCACTTTAGTGACCACAACCAACAATTGATGTATTGATATCACTTTAGTGACCACAACCAACAATTGATGTAGTGATACCACTTTAGTGACCACAACCAACAATTGATGTAGTGATATCACTTTAGTGACCACAACCAAAAATTGATGTAGTGATATCACTTTAGTGACCACAACCAACAATTGATGTAGTGATATCACTTTAGTGACCACAACCAACCATTGATGTAGTGATATCACTTTAGTGACCACAACCAACAATTGATGTAGTGATATCACTTTAGTGACCACAACCAACAATTGATGTAGTGATATCACTTTAGTGACCACAACCAACAATTGATGTAGTGATATCACTTTAGTGACTACAACCAAAAATTGATGTAGTGATATCACTTTAGGGACCACAACCAACAATTGATGTAGTGATATCACTTTAGTGACCAAAACCAACAATTGATGTAGTGATATCACTTTAGAGACCACAACCAACAATTGATGTAGTGATATCACTTTAGTGACCACAACCAACAATTGATGTAGTGATATCACTTTAGTGACCACAACCAATAATTGATGTAGTGATATCACTTTAGTGACCACAACCAACAAATTGATGTAGTGAAATCACTTTAGGGACCACATCCAACAATTGATGTAGTGATATCACTTTAGTGACCACAACCAACAATTGATGTAGTGATATCACTTTAGGGACCACAACCAACAATTGATGTAGTGATATCACTTTAGTGACCACAACCAACAATTGATGTAGTGATATCACTTTAGTGACCACAACCAACAATTGATGTAGTGATATCACTTTAGTGACCACAACCAACAATTGATGTAGTGATTTCACTTTAGTGACCACAACCAACAATTGATGTAGTGATATCACTTTAGTGACCACAACCAACAATTGATGTAGTGATATCACTTTAGTGACCACAACCAACAATTGATGTAGTGATATCACTTTAGGGACCACAACCAACAATTGATGTAGTGATATCACTTTAGTGACCACAACCAACAACTGATGTAGTGATATCACTTTAGGGACCACAACCAACAATTGATGTAGTGATATCACTTTAGTGACCACAACCAACAATTGATGTAGTGATATCACTTTAGTGACCACAACCAACAATTCATGCAGTGATATCACTTTAGTGACCACAACCAACAATTGATGTAGTGATATCACTTTAGTGACCACAACCAACAATTTATGTAGTGATATCACTTTAGTGACCACAACCAACAATTGATGTAGTGATATCACTTTAGTGACCACAACCAACCATTGATGTAGTGATATCACTTTAGTGACCACAACCAACAATTGATGAAGTGATATCACTTTAGTGACCACAACCAACAATTGATGTAGTGATATCACTTTAGTGACCACAACCAACAATTGATGTAGTGATATCACTTTAGTGACCACAACCAACAAATTGATGTAGTGAAATCACTTTATGGACCACAACCAACAATTGATGTAGTGATATCACTTTAGTGACCACAACCAACAATTGATGTAGTGATATCACTTTAGTGACCACAGCCAACAATTGATGCAGTGATATCACTTTAGTGACCACAACCAACAATTGATGTAGTGATATCACTTTATTGACCACAACCAACAATTGATGTAGTGATATCAATTTAGTGACCACAACCAACAATTGATGTAGTGATATCACTTTAGTGACCACAACCAACAATTTATGTAGTGATATCAATTTAGTGACCACAACCAACAATTGATGTAGTGATATCACTTTAGTGACCACAACCAACCATTGATGTAGTGATATCACTTTAGTGACCACAACCAACAATTGATGTAGTGATATCACTTTAGTGACCACAACCAACAATTGATGTAGTGATATCACTTTAGTGACCACAACCAACAATTGATGTAGTGATATCACTTTAGTGACCACAACCAACAATTGATGTAGTGATATCACTTTAGTGACCACAACCAACAATTGATGTAGTGATATCACTTTAGTGACTACAACCAACAATTGATGTAGTGATATCACTTTAGTGACCACAACCAACAATTGATGTAGTGATATCACTTTAGTGACCACAACCAACAATTGATGTAGTGATATCACTTTAGGGACCACAACCAACAATTGATGTAGTGATATCACTTTAGTGACCACAACCAACAATTAATGTAGTGATATCACTTTAGTGACCACAACCAACAATTGCTGTAGTGATATCACTTTAGTTACCACAACCTACAATTGATGTAGTGATTTCACTTTAGTGACCACAACCAACAATTGATGTAGTGATATCACTTTAGTGACCACAACCAACAATTGATGTAGTGATATCACTTTAGGGACCACAACCAACAATTGATGTAGTGATATCACTTTAGTGACCACAACCAACAATTGATGTATTGATATCACTTTAGTGACCCCAACTAACAATTGATGTAGTGATATCACTTTAGTGACCACAACCAACAATTGATGTAGTGATATCACTTTAGTGACCCCAACCAACAATTTATGTAGTGATATCACTTTAGTGACCACAACCAACAATTGATGTAGTGATATCACTTTAGTGACCACAACCAACCATTGATGTAGTGATATCACTTTAGTGACCACAACCAACAATTGATGTAGTGATATGACTTTAGTGACCACAACCAAAAATTGATGTAGTGATATCACTTTGGTGACCACAACCAACAATTGATGTAGTGATATCACTTTGGTGACCACAACCAAAAATTGATGTAGTGATATCACTTTAGGGACCACAATCAACAATTGATGTAGTGATATCACTTTAGGGACCACAATCAACAATTGATGTAGTGATATCACTTTAGTGACCACAACCAACAATTGATGTAGTGATATCACTTTAGAGACCAGAAGCAACAATTGATGTAGTGATATCACTTTAGTGACCACAACCAACAATTGATGTAGTGATATCACTTTAGTGACCACAACCAACAATTGATGTAGTGATATCACTTTAGTGACCACAACCAACAAATTGATGTAGTGAAATCACTTTAGGGACCACAACCAACAATTGATGTAGTGATATCACTTTAGTGACCACAACCAACAATTGATGTAGTGATATCACTTTAAGGACCACAACCAACAATTTATGTAGTGATATCACGTTAGTGACCACAACCAGCAATTGATGTAGTGATATCACTTTAGTGACGACAACCAAAAATTGATGTAGTGATATCACTTTAGTGACCACAACCAGCAACTGATGTAGTGATATCACTTTAGTGACCACAACCAAAAATTGATGTAGTGATATCACTTTAGTGACCACAACCAACAATTTATGTAGTGATATCACTTTAGTGACCACAACCAGCAATTGATGTAGTGATATCACTTTAGTGTCCACAACCAAAAATTGATGTAGTGATATCACTTTAGTGACCACAACCAACAATTGATGTAGTGATATCACTTTAGTGGCCACAACCAACAATTGATGTAGTGATATCACTTTAGGGACCACAACCAACAATTGATGTAGTGATATCACTTTATGGACCACAACCAACAATTGATGTAGTGATATCACTTTATGGACCACAACCAACTATTGATGTAGTGATACCACTTTAGTGACCACAACCAACAATTGATGTAGTGATATCACTTTAGTGACCACAACCAACAATTGATGTAGTGATATCACTTTAGGGACCACAACCAGCATTTGAAATAGTGACATCAAAATGTTTTGCTCTATGATCCACTGGGAACACAAAATATATGCTGCTGCAATGACTGCCAGGCCGCAGTAACATCAGCTGGTGGTATATATCTTTATTTTTGTCTTCAGGGTGTGTCTCAGTCTGTTATGGCCAGTTCGAAGACGTGGTATGATAAGTTGGTCTTTTGCTTCTTTACAGTTGATCGGGTATTCTTCCTGTATCAGTTTCGCTTCCTCTTTGGCTAGACTGTCGACCTCCTCGTTTCCTTTGGTGTAACAGAGTGAAGCCGGCTTCAAAGCATTTGTGTGTAGTTGTAGGTCTGTGGTAGTTTGTTTAATATAATCAGGCTGCGAGTCCAATGCACAACCCTATTTAAATGCTGCTAACGATATTCATATTTGGGTCGGATGACATGTTCTTTCGTCCCACTCTCCACCCTTCTCCCACTTGACTCCAGCCGGAGAGAGACACAACGGGTGAAGTTGCTGAAAAACAAGTGCTGCAAATTCCTGTAATCTGTGTTGTTAACACCTTGACAAGGGAACTAGAGTCAACATGAGACAAGATAACCCGCACATCGCTAATCAGCGCCACACTTGAAGAAATTGGTATAGTGTCGCCGTTTGTGACAGATGTTCCAGTTTCTTGGGGCCAGAACGCCCTTAAGTCAGGACGGAGTGCCTTTGTTTGACACGATATGTTATCATCACCTCGCGAGAACTGTTAGCCACGCACTTTTGTTTTAAGTGTGACCTGGACACAGATGTTGTATGGCTGCACGTGAGGTATCTGAACACGAGATATCACGCGAGAGTTATTTTTAAAAGAATAACAATTTACTCAAACGTTTGAGACAATAGTATTTCATATTTTTTAAAGAAATTGGTGTAATTAATAAATGTATTCCATACTCGACCAGAAGATATGCACGTCACTGAAACTGTACAATATGAAAAAAGAACTTCAGTTTAACAATCAGAGATGTCCACATTCCGCAACCCTAGCCTGCCTCGCATTCCCAGGCTCATCTCTTACCAACCCTCCCCCCCCCCCCTTTCACTTCTCCCCATCTCACCCCCCCCCCCCCCCCCCAACCCATACCTCCAGAATAATGTATAATTTAGTCTGAAGATCCAATTAAACATTTGCATTTAAGATGCAATAAAAAACTTGCATTTATTATTTTCAATGTCGCTCTGACAACTGTCCAAAGAAGGAAGCTCTGTTCACATGCTCAGGTATCCAGAACACCAGGTTTGTTAGTTATTGAAGGTCGAGTGGAAGTAGCTGAGCTTATTGCAAGTGGCCGATAAAATATAACATCGAGTCTACACGCCACTAAATAGCGTCATTATTTCGGATAGCAGTAAACATTTGTTGTGAGAAGTTAGTTGTGAAATTACTACACAATAATAGAAAACGTGGGTGACACTTGCTAGCCAATAAAGATAGTTAGGGAACTAAAATTTGAGATTTATGTAATCTTTTCATGGTGCATGCTTTCTGTATGCAAGCTACCTAATTTCTTCGTTTCATTTTCGCTTATTAAAGCTATTGTTTTGTTTTTGTTTATAATCTGCAACAAGAGGAACGACATTTACAATGAGAAGAATGCTAGAGGTATGGTTGTAGCGTGGCGGGGATATCCTATCTTTGATTCCACTGAAATGTAGGGTGACCACACCAGTTGTGTGTTCTTTATGGAAGACCAAGTCAATAACTGTATGTGTTCCTGCAGGGTTTGTTTATGTGGCCCATTACATTACATGATAATTATTGCTATATCCATGCAGAAGCCTCCTTACTCGTCTTTTATCATGTGCATGGAAAGGTGCGGTGAACATATTATGTAATGCACAGAACGGCGCCCCGGGTGCGCTGTACAGAAACACAGAAAGTACATACTATGCATACCTCTAATAGAACAAAACAACTTGTGCTGCCCTATCGAGGTTTTGAACGCGTGTCTCGTGATCATAGGACCGACAACCAAACCACTCGACTAGACTCTTATATTTTACAGCACCAACAGATAATCAACATTTATAAATAAAATGGAAATAAGCTAATAGCAATAAAAGCAGACAATTTCTCTGCAGGATGCGATTAATTTCTTTCACGTAGTGCATTTCTGTACTTATCAGTATGATATCTCTGGTTTTTCATTAAGTTTATTTATGTATCCGATTATCGTGCATTTCATTGATACAACTTTTTCTGGACTTTCAGAGATAAACTTTTAAATAAAGTAGAGCGTTCGAAACCTATATCATTTTTCTAAAGGGCTTTATCGGCCATATTAAGTATTATCATGTTCTTTACCGACTGTTCACAGTATCATGTGGTCGAATTTGTAGTCTATGATAGAAAGATCTCAAGGTATTGGTACCAACAGGGGGAGACATACGTTGGTTTTTCAGCTCTGCCTACTTACTTACTTCTCCTGCCCTCGGCATCACGTCAGACATCATGTTTTAAGTGTTCGGCTTCGTGGGTCGCCTTGTCATTCATATTGCATAATTTCCAGAAGGTTCGAGCAGATCATCAGCTGGACTGGGTCTTGTGCTGCTCAATAGTCGCATGTCTCATCACTCCTGTATCCCAATCTCTTTAATGTATCCCTGCATCGTGATAAACCGAGTCAATTTAGTGGCTGCTATGCCGCGTAAGGCAAGCAGTGTCCTGGCGCCTTTTCCTTCCGCAGTTCGTTCTAGGGAACTTGCATCATTTCATTCCATTATTCGATTAGACGATATCCAGGACTAGTCTGTAGGGACGTTGTTGGCTGAAAATGTTCGTCTAGATTTCATTCTTGTCCAGACAAATATGTGCTTTGTGTCGTTTGTCTGTTTCTATATTTCATTTTCTGCTGCGATGCGTCTTCGTGTCTGATATGGTTCTACGCCGATTATGAGGTATGTTTCTTAAGTTGGAGTAGGTTTTAGACACCCTGTACCTGTCCTGTCAGTCTCAATTATTGATGAATCAATGAGTTTGGCATGTGCATAGTTTGTACACACTGTCGCTGCGCTCTCTTGACATGTGCATAGATTGTACACACTGTCGCTACGCTCTCTTGGCATGTGCATGGTTTGTACACATTGTCGCTGCGCTCTCTTGGCATGTGCATAGTTTGTACACACTGTCACTGTGCTCTTAAACCTTCATATTGATCTTCACAACATTTATACGAGAACGTTTACAATATCTTACATCATCGCACGCTGAATTATGGTAACCATTTCGAAACTAAGTCTTCCTAGCTTATTTTGAGTACA
This sequence comes from Ariolimax columbianus, assembly GCA_036924085.1. NCBI lineage: Eukaryota > Metazoa > Mollusca > Gastropoda > Stylommatophora > Arionidae > Ariolimax > Ariolimax columbianus. The sequence goes on along the minus strand of JAVGWX010000006.1, from coordinate 111,021,657 downwards.
TATATCTATTTACTATTGTCCGTACGGCTTGGATGAATGATTTATTTCTACTGTCCTTTATCCCAGAGGAAAACCTGTTTGTTCGTAATGTGTCTACATGGAACTGTGTAATCATAGGTCTACAGAGATCTGAATATGAAATGTCAAAATAACATAAACACGTTTGAGTCAGTTCCGCGAAATGATGGGACATTAATGAAAGCAAGAAACATGAGAATTAACATATCTTTGTTTATTCTCGAATGCTGCATGCCTTTTTGAGTTTCTATATTTACTCTCAACAAAGAAAGGTTTCTTCTGCTTCTTCTTCTTATTCTGCGCTCGTTCTCAATTTCCCGCTACCAAGTCCTGAACAGGGCTTTGAAAGTAGCAGGATGTAGTTTGGAGAATGTGATGCGTTGTGTCGTTAGTTTACAGTTTGACTGCGATATTTGCACCTTTTGGTCCGACACATCCTTCCTTCTTCGACAGGGACAGGTATCTATGTTATTCTTTATTTCCTGCCTTGCCTATGTTTGTTCATATTAACGCCTTGCGTGAATACTCTCTCTCTCTCTCTCTCTCTCTCTCTCTCTATCTCTATCTATCTCATCCCCCCCCCCTTCCCCCACCCAAGCCCCTCCTTTTCACAACTTTCACTCGGTTATCACTGCGTCTACAAAATATGACTTTCTGTTTCTTCGCTTTTTCACATGTTTGCATCTCATGAACGTGTGTAGCTTTTTTTTGTTCAAAAACTAAATTGTAAAAGAACTTTTAGTCCTTGTTTGTTGTCTCTATTTGTCAGTTTGTTCGTTCATTAATCCATTAGTTTATCCACATCTTTCCATCCGCACATCTTTTCATCCATCCGTTCTTACATTTAACTATGTATTCCCACATACACATCTCCATCATCCATTTATATTGTGATTCATCAATCCATTAATTCACTCATCCATCCATCCATCCATCAATCCATCCATCAATTCATCCATCCATCCATCAATGCATCCATCCATCAATTCATCCATCCATCATTTCATCCATTCATCCATCTATATCTCGTTCTATCTGTTTGTCTCCTTGGTTTACAATTATTTGATCGTATAATTTTGTTATATCATCAAATTAAACATTCACAAATGTTTTGTGGTTTTTCTGGTGCAGGGAAAGAGGGGCAAGAGAGGCAGGAAAGGTCCACGTGGAGATAAAGGAGAGCCGGTACGTGACGTGTTAGTTGCGTCCATCATTTCGTTTCGTGCCTGTTCATCTTTGAATGTCACTAGTTTGTTAAAGACTTGTATTACTCCAAATGACTTACTTCGACCATTTTATTAAGTCGCACTTGAAAATAGAGGTTTGCTTTTTAATTAGGTTTTTACATTCCTGTAAGAGTGAACGAAAGGAAGAGGGAGAGAGAAAGAAAGAGAGATGTGGCAAATTGTGAGTATAGTAGTAACAGTGGATGTGTGAAACGTAAAAAAATGGTTTATCAGAATGTATTATGATTTTGTTGTATTATTAATTTGTTGTTTTATATACGCGTGGTGTTAGTTAGGTATTGTATTCTTCATTTGTTGTATATTTCATTTGCGGTATGAATTCTCTAATTTGATAAATTATTGATGCTCTAATGTATACTGTATCTGTCGTCTTATGTATTAGTTGTATTCTGCATTTTACGTATTATGTATTTGTTGTATTCTGTATTTGCTGTATTCTTCATCTTTTTCTGGGAAAGAAAGCTGATCATCGAAAGATTTTCTTCTTGTCATCCTCATAGATAAAGTAATAAATGTTAATTACCTACGAGAGACAAAAAGTTACACGAATACAAGTATGTGTTCCATAACAATATTAAATAAATTGGATCAATTTCAAAATAATACAACTACTATTTAAAGATAGCTTTTGTTTAGGGAAAAAAAATTGTCAAATATACATGCGATTGAAAGTTTAAAGAAACCAAAAAATATAGACAAAAATAAGTGGAATAGATGAAAAACATAGACTCAATTACAATTTTAACTTCTACCGTTTTACAGTCTCTGGTCTGGATCCAGCTTGTGATATTGATTCGTACATAAAACCAATATAGTTTATAAAACTTTTACCTAACAGATAGACTAGGGAGATTAATCACTTTGCTAAATAGCACTTTTAGAACACATTAAAAAAGTGTAACATAGGCGTCCAACATGGAGGGAGTGATTATATCTGTTCTCTTAAAGGAAAATGCAGAGAGTATTTAATATGGCCAAAAAGAAATAGAAAACAGAGAAACATTGTCCATCGTCTGACGAATCAGAGATAAGGAACAAAGAGAAATACCTGACCTCCGATAAGAGGATTTCGATTATTTATATTAACGAAATGAATGAGAATAAATACATACAAATATGACTCGTTCTTCACAATACAGTCAAAGAAAATCATTATCAATAGTCTCATACGTCAAGATAAGATCGGTGATAAGGTTAGGCGTAAATTGAGAAAGTCTGACTGAATACATGTAACAGCATGATACATACACTTATGTCCAAGCAGATATCTCAGAAACTATAAATGAGAATCATTAAATGATATGTGCATTCAGTATTATTGTATGGAGCAAAAATCTAGAATCTGGCAAAGAAAATGGAGAAAAGGATTGAGTCTTTGAAATGTGAGTCTTCACACGACTTGAACGAGTTTCTTGGAAACATACAAAAACAAATAGTGAGTTCCTGGAACAACTCAAGGTGGAGAGGACGCTTTTCAGGGAAATGAAAAGCAGAAAAACCAAATATTTTGGACATGACAAGCGATATGGCAGTCTTCTGAATGTTATATTGGATATAAATGGGGAGAGCAAGAGAGCCAGAGAGTGGGAAAGGTACAGATGGAGAGACAACATCAAGATGTGGTTGGGACACATTCTGACTTAGTGCACCGACCTAGCACGAGACAGAGACAGCTGGAGATCCCTGACCGCCAACTTTCGATGCAGAGACAGCACTTGATTATGATGATAGACAACTGCAACCTTAAATTACGCTCATGCGACGTTTATGCCCTAAATTGTTATATTGCAATTGATTGCAACGATAGAAATACCCCAGTGCCCACCGAGTAGACCAGATACTCGCCTTAGACAAACATCTCGCGATGTTTAAGCTGATTTTGTTGTAGTTACTGTTATTTTCCTTCGATCTTTCATGTTGTCACACGCTTCACACATCCCCGTTCTAAGTCTCTGACCCTTAAAAATGTTTTACCACTGAGCTAAATTTTTTGATTCTATGATTTTATTCTAAGTGTAATAGACCTCCTTAAATATATTTGTGGTCCTTATATACCACATTCACCAATCAGTGTTCTTTCCTGTATTTCACAAGACACCGTGTTCACCTTTTCAACCTTGAATTCCCCTCTAAAACCAAACATAAGATTGACAAAACATGTTCATATATTTGAAACACATCAAATGAAAGCTACATAACATCAATTAATCACAATTAATATGACGAACGAATAGTGACATTTTGTCAATTTATCTATAGTGCATGTCGTACATAAAATACAGATGCTTCCCACTGAAACTATTCTTACCAAGGCTGGTTCTCCTTCGGTCTTGTTTTTAGTGCCTAACTGGTATCGAACTGTCTGTAGTCAGCTCTGAACATCTGTTCTCCGAGTCAGTTCTTTTAATTCAGTTCTAGAACTCTGGTTTTCAATATCTGTTCTGGATTTCTGGTGTCTGCTCTCAATATCTGTTCTGATTTCTGATGTTTGTTCTCAATATCTGTACATGATTTCTTGTCTCTATTCTTCAAAATATATTTTTAGATTCTGCTCTCAATATCAGTTATTGAACTTTGGTTTTCAATATATGTTCTTGATTTGCTGAAATAGTCTTGTTCTCAGCTACACTGAAATTTCTCTTGATAGCTGGTGTCTCCTTTAGAACTGTGGTTCTCAGACACATCGATCTCTCATTCTATCCACTGAGTCAGCTACTGTGCCCTTCTCCTGTGCCGCTCTGCCTCTACCAGACATATGTGCTGCTCTGCCTCTACCAGACATCTGTGCTGCTCTGCCTCTACCAGACATCTGTGCTGCTCTGCCTCTACCAGACATCTGTGCTGCTCTGCCTCTACCAGACATCTGTGCTGCTCTGCCTCTACCAGACATCTGTGCTGCTCTGCCTCTACCAGACATCTGTGCTGCTCTGCCTCTACCAGACATCTGTGCTGCTCTGCCTCTACCAGACATCTGTGCTGCTCTGCCTCTACCAGACATCTGTGCTGCTCTGCCTCTACCAGACATCTGTGTTGAGAATCAAGCAAAAGTACGCCATTTTCAACAAGTCTTTCTGCTTATTCGAAGCAATTCTTTTCGGTCCATTTTGTCGCTTTCCTTTGCTCTCTCGGGCTGCTTCTGTCTTCTCATGTAATACATGTCATATGTCTAATTTCATTTGGTCGAATGGAATTTCTCTGACCCTACATTTGTGTGACCGCCAATCAATCAATTCTTCGATACTCTTCTCTTTCCATAACTCTATATTTCCATGTAACTAAACTGATCAATCTATTTATTCATTAATCTTACCCATTTGTTCCCACAACTTTTTCTTGTGCATCTGCAAGGCAGACGCCCTAATATTAGTAAAATTGTTATATCTCCTTGTTTACCTTTTGGTCCACCAGTTATCACAAGCGCCCCGATTCTATATTTCCGTGAATGATGTACCCTCGAGTATATCTCTAACCGAAGCATTAATCCTTCAAAATCCAAACCGTTGTCATAAAGTTGGATTTCCATTTTTATTAGTTTAAAAAGTAACCTGTTCATTTCCATCCGCCTGTCTTATATGTTAGCCTTGTTCCCAGCTACACTGACCCAAAACAGTGTTTCTCACGACATGTATAACAATCAATTCTCTTTCTCTTCACATACCCATCAAACTTCGTTCGTTCCTTGTTTACATACCGTCTGACATCTCCTTTCCAAAAAAACCGAGGAACGCATTAGTCTATTCTTCTTTATAACCCTTCCTCCTGTCCAGCTGTTGGTTAACCTTTTATACAACAACAATTCTTCAGAGAAAGGATATATATATATTCTTGTGCATATGTTATTAACTTTAACTTATTAATGCTTCCGAAAATAATGATTGTGCTTTGATATTCAATATTACAATGTATTTTTTTAATGTATCATATTTATCCCAACAAAGCAGCATCTACTGTTGCACAGTATTATTTGTGATGTGATGTGATTCTTTCTTCTAAATTGCCTTCTTATATTGTATGTTTCACCGTTGCCTTGTGTGATCAGTCTGACTTATTTTTAAAAATAAAACAGAATACAATGCAGAGATATGTGTATATGCGGAAATGTGTACTAAAGAGCTTTATTTATTCAGCATTACTAATTAAATATATCAGAAGGCTGAAGACTAACAGTGCTAATTAAAACAGAATTAGAGGCGCCTGACACGTGATCGAGCAGAAAGAAGCTTTATATTTTAGAAATACAAATTAGCAGGAACAAGTTACACAAAGAATGAGTCCAAGGAGATAAATCACATAGTTTTAAGAAGAACAAAATATTACGGGAGGTCTGAAATGTCTAGTTAAATGTACAGTTAATATTGAAGTTGGGTAAATGAACGGATAGTTGTTGCTAAAACTCAAAATACATGAATTGTTTATAGAAAAGCATTACTAATACTATAATAATAAATAGTATAGAGAAACAAAGAATAGAAATCAAGACTCAACAACCTTCTTCCAGGAAGAGAAACAATCTAGTTACAGAAAATACACACAGCTATTATCCACCACGCTCTCCTCAGATAATCAAGCCAACACTCGTTAGGTCTCTCGTGATAAATGATTTTTAAGGTGCAAATTGTAAAGACGGGTCACTGGAAATGGTGATTTACAATGTCAGCATCTGACCTTGTTAGTGGTAATTATGGAATGAGGATCAATTTATTTGATGATAACATGAGACGGGTTTATGGGCAGTTGAAATGAATGATTAATGTCTAAAATTGCAGTAATTTATACGAAGCAAACGATGAAGAGTCAGACCAAAAGGTCTCTGAGAGACAAGACAGAAACACACATCAGTCAACTGAGCAATAGGATTAGTTTGGGGGAGGGGTGGGGTGGGCAAGGATATGACACTGAGTTTGACTTTAACTGGCAGAGAAATATCTTAGCTGTCAAAGACGCCGAGCAGTGACATAGAACCTGCCATGAAAGTCTAAGAGCCTGAGAAAACAAAAATACACCGACACAGTCGCGCGAGATCTATAACAAAAGAAAGAAAGATAAATCTGAATGATGGAAAAAGCACAGAGAGAGCGAGAGAGAGGGAGAGAGAGAGATGTGAATTAAAAGTTCGCATCACAAATCTATACGCCAGATGAATGATTTGCTCTGACACTTGAACAGAGTGCGAACAAAAAGGAAGTCCATTCTCTCTCACAATTCTCTCTCCGCATTCACTCTCAGCATTAACTCTCTTCATTGTTATAATCCCGCGTTGTTGTTGTATTTCTTTTTATTATGGCATCTATCCATCTAACATGTTGACTTCCTCATGCTCTTTAGCCAGTTTTCGTTCTGGTAATACTGATGCTTCGAATGAATATGACAATTCGCCTTGTGAATATCCTTTAAAAGAGCAAGCACTATACTTTGTTACATTGATCTAACACTCCAATCATGACCCAAATTATAGTCAGCCGTACAAAATGAAGTCATGTTGCAATATAAATGTTACGGCACAAAGATGTGTCCGAGTCGATTGGTAGTACATCGATTAATCACATATAAACAATGTTATATCAGAATAGAAATGGCTAATACTAGATTCGTTGAGAGGTAAAACTGTTAATAAATGTCAGGAAATGTAGTTCCAAACTATAAAATTAATCACACTCACTTGATTAAGAAACTACAAAGTTGTCGATTTACAGTTCTGTCAACCTGTCTACTTATCTAGTTACCAGGATGGCAGGCTATCTTTGTGCGATTCAAGCAACTGACTTACTTACCTGCTTTGTGCTGTTAACTATTCAAACCAACCATCGCTTTGCTATGATTAAAATTAATCTATATGACGTCACTAACATGATACTCCAGGGAGTTCCCGGATTAGACGCACCTTGCCCATTGGATGATGAGGGCCTCCCGATTCCTGGATGTGGGTGGTATCCCAACGAAACTGACCCACAGGTACTCGGGCATGCGCAGAAATTCGCTTGCATTTTTTTTTTCAACTTATCCTAAGCTTACATAATCATATATTCTTTTTTAACAATCCATATTATCAACATTTTTTAAATCAAATAACTGTCTTTTTATTAATTAATTAGATTATTTTAGGGCTTATAGTTTTCGAGATCAACTAATCGCTTATTAGAAGAAAAATACTAACAAAATTATGTATGCTTTAAGCTTCAAATTGCATTACTATGTAAAATTATCCTCTTATTATTTGATAAGATGTCTTTCATATACATTTTACAATTGATAAAATTAGATAATTTTTTTCCAGATATACATAACCAGACCAAAGGAGGTTAGTTTATCTTTAGTCAAAATATAGAAATACTTTTTTTTCTGATTTGCATTTTTCTTGGCATGGTTTGCATATTGGGCCATCAGCATCCGAAACGACTCCACTAACAGCACGCTTATTTGTAGATAAACTCATACCAACACGCTAGGGATGTCACACAAGAGCTATACCTCTCATGAGAACTGCGCCATCTCTGAGCAACCAGCATCACGTCAAAGCTCAACTTCGCCTGAGAGTTCGAAGTCTCCCGAGAACTCGATAGTGGTTGCGCCTCATTAAGAAGACATTAGAAGCAGAATTGTGTCATCAAAAGGAGAGTAGCAGGTGTAGATGTAATACGGGCACTTACAAAACCTGCTTTGACAAGTAAAACAACCTCACCTGTAACAAACATTTACTGAGAATGCTACCTACCCATCTTCGCTTAGATTTATTTAATCTTTTTTCTTCTGTCCAGAAAAGGACAGCGTTGACTTCAGCATCTTTACATCTGCATCGTTTAGAAAAAAGAAAACAAAAACATTAATGCTTGAAAACTCTTTTTTGTGTATTTAAATAAAAAATGATTACACTCTTCCCTTTCCGAGTCTGATTTTTGCTGCATATCCGAAATTAATGCTTGCATTATATATATATATATATATATATATATATATATATATATATATATATATATATATATATATATATATATATTTATATATATGTATATATATATATATATATATATATGTATATATATATATATATATATATATATATATATATATATATATATATATGTATATGTATATAAGTGTGTTTATCAAAACATTTCTTTTTACCGATCATATCGATAAGTATGTGTATTGAGTACTATTTCAATAATGTATATATAGTATTGATATGTAACTTCATTGAGTACTTGAATACATGCATTACTCGAGTATGCGAATAGTTTTCCGATGTTATACTAAGTATACTGTGTTACTTTCCTAAGCATTTTATGCCTGGCACTCTCTTAAACTCGCATGCCATGTTTTTGTTTTTGTTTTTCTGGGTTTTCTAGGGCGCTCCTGGACTGGACATGCCATGCCCTGTAGACTCAGAAGGATTGCCTATACCCGGATGTGGTTCTCGACCCAATCCAGATCCTCTGGCTAGAGGCAAAAATCGACCTTGAACTGTCAACCGGAGGTCATTAGGTCACATTTTGAACTGCAGGTAAACATCGGCACATTCTAAGCTTTGACGTGAGAACAAGATCTAACCGGTTTGTTTCAAAGACATTTCCTAATTTTGCATTCAAACTAAAGACATGAAATTCTTTATTCTCTTTTCATCCGAGATTTTGATGCAGCATGTACCTCTATGCATGTTTCGTTCATGGGACATTTAACTTTTATTAAAGCAGGAACATTTGACTGAACAACATTAACTGACCTCGAATTTGCCTCCACCCGCACCCCCTTAGTTCGGGTCCACGATTGGAGTTATCCTGTCGAGATCCCTGCGGAATCCCTGACCTTGGTACCCATCCTCTGAATCTCTGACTCTGGCACTGTCACGCCTTTTTCACTTCACTGTGTTGTAGGAACACTTGAATCTAACTATAGCTTAGTCTTCCAAGTATGTCACAATTATGTCCAGCGTCCTACACGCGTCTAACATGCGTCTTGAATTTCAGCTGTGTTCGGCCGAATGCCACAAGTATGTCCAGTGTCCTACACGCGTCTAACCTACGTCTTGGAATTTCAGCTGTGGTCGGCCGAATGTCACAATTGTGTCCAGCGTCTTACACGCGTCTAACGTACGTCTTGGAATTTCAGCTGTGGTTCGGCCGAATGGCACAATTATGTCCAGCGTCTAACGTACGTCTTGGAATGTCAGCTGTGGTTGGTCGAGTGTCACAATTATGTCCTGCGTCTTACGCGCGTCTAACGTACGTCTTGGAATTTCAGCTGTGGTCGGCCGAATGTCACAATTATTTCCAGCGTCTTACGGGCGTCTAACGTACGTCTTGGAATGTCAGCTGTGGTCGGCCGAATATTCTTTTGCCATCATCCAGCATTCGATAGAGCATATCTCTGGGGATGCAGCCATCTTCCATGCGATGAACATGACTAAGTATTGGTAGTCTTGCTGACTAAGGAACGTGTACATTCTGTGCCAAAATGAACCTCCACGTTTGTCTCCTTTTTCTTCCACGAAACGTCCAGGATGTATCACGTAGTCCGTTGTCGGACGGTGTTAAGCGTGTGTTATTGTTTAGCAAAGGTTTTCTAAGCGATGCTACCGTGTAAAAAACAAAATCAAGTTAGTTTCCTATCCGATGATGGCGACATAATCAGACGGATTTGATCAGAAGAACATATGTGACAACAGCTTTGCTAATACGATTGTCAATTGCAGGGCCAGCAGTAAGGAGAACTTGTCTCTGATGATAGACACTAGGTAGGCGAACTGGTGACGAGCTGTAAATTCATTATTATATATGGTGACTGTGGGTGTAACATCTACTACCTGTTCCTAACGTTTGTTCTGTTTAGGCCTATTGTGTGGCCATAATCTGTATACGCCTCAGAGATACAATCTATACAGTTCTTGCTGACCGGGAGGTGACGATAGCTGCCTCTTCAACGAATAGCAAGTTTCTGAGAATGACTTTCCTAATCGCCATGTCTCCCTTGAACCTCTGAGCAGTGTTATCAAATGCATGCTACATTAGTAGAACAAATACGATTCTGAATAGTATTTAACCTCACTGCGAATACCGAATGGGCGTAATGTATTGGACTGTTCCTTTTTCATGGCCTCATGGAACGATATTATTAAATGCTTAATTTTGTAAAGGTAGTATATTATTTCAGAGGTAACCAAATAAAATGGCTTTGTCAAATCAATGCAGGCCATGTCAAAGGTTTTTTTTTCTGTTTACGTGATACTTCCTGGTGTTACCGAAGAGACAAGATCATATCAATTGGTGATCTTTCCGATCAGAATCCACGCCGTGACTCCGCTACTCATGTACTGGAAATGTTGGCAACGGAAAACGAGACTCAGTATATTATACATGATTTTATATATTTATCATAATCAGTTCAGAGTACCGTGAAATCTCGCGTATAATTCATTCATGGCGTCTCAGTCTTTGCAGACCATGTGAGTGGCACCATGTGAGTAGTCTCTCGGCGCGCGAGCCTGTGCGCTTAATGTGGAGACCCTGGACTGTCCAATCTGCAGGATCCCCCTCTCGACCTCGCTGGTGTAATCCAAAGGAATCCAAAGCATGACAATTTGACACCAGCTCAGCTGCAGAAGCTGCCGGAATGAGTTCGCAATTTTGAAACCATCCGCCTTAGGTGCTAATACTCCGGATTTTCTGTCTGGGTTTAATCCCGTACCTCTACCCTTTCCCGAGGTTTCCACAAGGCAGTGCAGTCGTTTTCCGCAGATGCTAGTTACTCGAGACATCCGATGATACTCTCATCGTCCAAAGACTAGCCAGCACTCTCTGGGACTTTTGGATCGGAGTTCCTCCTCTCCTAGACGAACTGTTTGAACAGGCTAACGAGCTTCGTCTACCCGGGTTTAGAGTCAGAGTTGACCTTTTTTTAGATTGACTGTCAACCAAGTCTAATGAGCCAAATCTGCCCGCCCTTTTATACCGCCAGATACTCGATGGCGTTCCACAACAAACTCTGTAAGAAACAGGGGACCCATCACGAAGCTCCTGCTGAGGACACAATAGTGTAGTGGCATGGAAACTCCTGAACGGCAAGCCGAACAGTGAATCCAGCGGCGATCTCTACACCTGGAAATGAGAGGCTATATCAGACGCATGACCTTCCTTTAGCGAGCGGGACGTCCAGCCCAGATCTCCCTACCTATGATACGCATGCTTGATTTTGCATAAAATGTTCTGGTAGCATGAACATTCCTGTATAATCCGCACCATGATTTTTCCAGATTTTATTTATGAAACATTTGTTGAAACGCACAAAGCATGGGCAATTACTTACAGCAATAGATACACAACATCTACATTTTAAACTCCCTCGTCATCACTCTCGCTATGTAATAGCTCATCTAGCGTTCGCAAGTCAATTCTTTTATTGGTGCCATCATTATAAATATCGCCATCATCTTTTTCGTGATGGTCTGAAAGATGTCGTGCGAAAGTAATCCTTTGATGAACTCAACGACCATGTCGCCATATAGAACAAAATACTCACCCTCTTAACACGCCTTAAATGCTGTTGTGCTTGCACGAGATTTTCGTCTTCCATAGAATCAAGTCAGATTGCGATGCACGAAACACCGATTTCATCTATTCAGTAAACACTTTAAGAGTTACAAGATCTGCAGGATTTGGTGGTGACCCACGTTTCGCCTTTTCTTACTAGACAATATTTGTACCGCTTGTTTATATTTTCGCCGAAATGTAATGTTGTACATGCCAGTTGGTGACCGATTGCCGTTAGATTCTGCATGGCTTATCACTGAGAGCTTCTATGCTGCAGTATAACAGTTTCTTGAATTCATTTTTTCGGGGCTTAAAATAATAAAATGACAAATTTCGTAACTAAGCATAATATAACACCAGATTGAAGACTTAAAATATGAAAAGCGTTTTGCAACAAGGTCCGGCACATAAAACAACACATTACGTATTCAATTTCGCGCCATTTTGACTGCCAAATTGTGACTAACTTTCCAGTGCAAGTTACATTCGATATCGAAATGACATATTTTTTAGTACTCGCGTATAAAATGCACACATGTTCTAAGTGTGCGTATTATACGCAAGATTTTAAGATAACTTTCTTTGTGATAAGTAATGAGGCATCAAATTGATTTACTTTATGCACGATTGTTTGCACCTTAACTTGTCTGCTGTGAATGACACTCAATCCATGTACGATTGTTTTAATGATATAGTTGTATACAGACTCTGCAGAGTATTCTAAACTGGTTTGAAGACGTAAGGTTAAGTTGCTGTAATTAAAATGTATGTGTACAATGAGCTAACCACGGATGCTATCAAGTGTTGCTGTCAGATGCCTTAATTAAGTCCTCTTCTTCTATCGTATCGATAGCTCATTGACTGCACCAGCACAACAATTACATTATTTCTACATTACGACCAAAAGGACTTCATCAGGGACAAAACAGTCGAACATACACAACTAACAAATCACAAAAACAAAACAAATGAAAAGATTGTATGTAAAATGAACAGTTGAAGTTCTCCATCATATCATGATGCTCCATAAAAGTACGAGACATGGAATGCCAGTTATGTGATAGAGTAGAGCAAAGAAGAAATGCACAATGTAATTGCACACAGACAAACACAGACGACACATGCAAAAATGCACTAAAACCAAGCAAAAGCAACCGCAATAAACAAACAAATATCAAGAAACACACATTTACAAAGACATTGGTACATAAATTTATGTATAAAAGTTATACTATATATACATACATATATATATATATATATATATATATATATAAATATAAATATATATATATATATATATATATATATATATATATATATATATATATATATATATATATATATATATATACGGGGCGTGCTCAAATGAAACCGGACCAAACTGATACAAGTTAACATACGTACGATGCACATTATGACCAGACCGTTGAAAACAGGACGAGTGTGTTAGGGAATCCAACCAGAGCTGATCAATGAGCGGTGATTCGTAAGGATGACATGCAATTGACATTCATCAGAGATTGCGGACAGTGTATGGTGACAAAAGTGTGTTGAAGACAACAGTGAAGAACTGTACAACGATGTTTAAAGAAGGAAGCGAGTTAACGAAAGATCTTCCTAAACCAGGTCAGGCGCATATTGTCGTCTCAGAAGATGCCATCGCCCCAATTGATGCCTCAATTCGGGTGGACCGTCGCCTATGTTCACTAGCAGAGCAATTCGCTGTATCACTAGAGACAGTTCAAATCATGGTTAGCAAGAAACTGAAGTATCGGAAGGTGTGCACAACTGGTACCGATACCTGAGCTTCTTGCACAATGTTGACCAAACAACATCTAGTTAGTCGTTACTCTTCTGTCTTGGCGTGTAGAGGTCTTCAATTTATTCATGATATCGTACACGCTGGTGGTTGGCCTAGTTAGCCCGTGATGTTACACAAGTAATTAGCCTGTTTTGTCTTCAACTTACACATACATGGCTTATTCTTTGAGACAAGCGTATGCCTACATACAAGATCAAGCAGATAGCTTTCCAGGCACCTGTAGTGGACGGGCCGTGCTGTTGATCGCTCGCTCTCTCGTTGAAGGATAGCAGTGTTCTGTGAGAAACGGATCATTTCGGCCCCGTCGTTTTCCAACAGACGAATAGATTCGTTGATCGCCATCTGACAAGCCATGCAATGCAACAGGGAAGTCGAGCGTTTTGGAAATGATACCAACTTTCCAATCTCTTAAAACAAGTTATGGACGTCAATGATGTGAAACGAGCCTCTACGTCATGGCCCTACGCCCGCGTCCGTCCATGCATCACATGTTTATGTCAAATCAGAAAGATATCGTATTTATTGCATGCAGCCTGGAACACAGCAACTCGTTGTTCTCAAGACAGTTGGCGCACGTCTTGCCACGGATAACTTAACTTAACGTTTTTATACAGAGTCTGTGTACAACCAGTATATATTGAATACAATGTACGATGATGTTTCTATACCGACTTTTAAAATAAAAGACATTCCTAGAGTATATAAAGAAACAGAAAAGTATTGTTCATAACACGCAGGTGTCGACGGGCTTAAAGAACATCAAACATGTCGACGGGTGGAAGGTACATCAAACACATGTCGACGTGTTTAAGGAACATCAAACACGTGTCGACTGATAGAAGGAACATCAAACACATGTCAACGAGTTTAAAGAATATCAAACACATGTCGACGGATGGAAGGAACGTCAAACATATGTCGACAGGTGGAAGGAACAGCAAACACATGTCGACTGGTAGAAGGAAGGAACATCAAACACATGTCGACGGGTGGAAGGAAGGATCATCAAAAACTTGTCGACAAGTGGAAGGAACATCAAACACATGTCGACGGGTGAAAGGAAGGAACATCAAATATATGTCGATGGGTGAGAGGAAGGAACATCAAAAACCTGTCGACGGGTGGAAAGAAATATCAAACACATGTCAACGGGTGGAAGGAACATCAAACACATGTCGACAGGTGGATGGAAGGAACATCAAACACATGTCGACGGGTGGAAGGAAGGAACATCAAACACATGTCGACGGGTGGAAGGAAGGAACATCAAACACATGTCGACGGGTGGAAGGAATATCAGACACATGTCAACGGGTGGAAGGAACATCAAACACATGGCGACGAATATGAGGTAAACAAATAATATATGTAAAGTAATTTGCTTCTTTTCTTTTATGCCTATGAAAAGGCATTTAAGCTGGGCAGCAGAGACGGACTGATAAACATCCTCTTTAAAAATAGCTGCACTAACAGCTAATTATATTGTCATTAGAAGCAGTGAAACAAACAGTTGAATTCGATGGCAATGTTTCGCAATCATTCAGTTTTCGATGTAATACTAAACAAGACTGCGCAATGGCCCAACTTTGTTCGTGATTTTCTTTGCTCTGCAGTGAGACGTGTATTTGTTCGGGATCTTCTTTGCTCTGCTAGTGAGACGTGTATTTGTTCGGGATCTTCTTTGCTCTGCTAGTGAGACGTGTATTTGTTCGGGATCTTCTTTGCTCTGCAGTGAGACGTGTATTTGTTCGGGATATTCTTTGCTCTGCTAGTGAGACGTGTATTTGTTCGGGATCTTCTTTGCTCTGCAGTGAGACGTGTATTTGTTCGGGATTTTCTTTGCTCTGCTAGTGACACGTGTATTTGACAACGGAGCCAAATAAATTTACTTTCAAATTAGATCGGAATGTTAGCCATTTAATCGTGCAAGGCTCAAGGCAAAAACGAAGATCAGGAAGGTCATTGTCAGGTACTCGATATTTGCTGGTGATGCTGCTACTGTCACACAGAGTCAACGCGAACTTTGGAGGTTGGTAGATCATTTCTTACAGGCGTGCATAGATTTTGGCCTCGAAATTGGTCCAAGTAGAATAAACGTGCTGTGACAGGTAGTTGATGCCACAATAACCGTGCTGTGACAGGTAGTTGATGCCACAATAAACGTGCTGTGACAGGTAGTTGATGCCACAATAACCGTGCTGTGACAGGTAGTTGATGCCACAATAAACGTGCTGTGACATGTAGTTGATGCCACAATAACCGTGCTGTGACAGGTAGTTGATGCCACAATAACCGTGCTGTGACAGGTAGTTGATGCCACAATAAACGTGCTGTGACAGGTAGTTGATGCCACAATAAACGTGCTGTGACAGGTAGTTGATGCCACAATAAACGTGCTGTGACAGGTAGTTGATGCCACAATAAACGTGCTGTGACACGTAGTTGATGCCACAATAACCGTCACAAATGATAATTATTAGCTGACAGTTGAGCTCCTGTTTACCTACCTGCGTTTCAAATCCAATGACAAGCTCTCTATAGACGTTCACATTCATATTTGCGGTGTTTGGGAGAACACTAAACTTACAACATAGACCAAGTTGTATATACAATATACAATTTAAACAAATCAAGACTTTCATCTAACATTGTAGAAAACAATGGGGACACCAACTAAGAAAACGATGAAAATGGTTATTTGTAAGAACACTTGCTGAGAAGGTGATAATATATTGTTTTGTTTGGAAGTGTTGAACAAGTGGCAAAAACGAAACAGCAGCAGTGTGAAAACACCTACCCAGTACATGGGAAAAGGGAACATATATTTTGAGAAAGAGTGAACTAAAACACCAAAACAATCAGAGCTAGACACGCACGCAGATGAAACCAAGCATAGCACAAACCGTCTGTAGCACCACGGTCCAACTGCATCAACAACCGCCTGGAGCACCACGGTCCAACTGCATCAACAACCGCCTGGAGCACCACGGTCCAACTGCATCAACACTCTCGGGATGTAAGAAAAGCTACTACAACTCGCCCCTTAACGCCCATTTCTGGGCTCACAAAAGACTAAATATATTCATTTTGGGTACACAACAACACCAGTATTATAGTAAGATGACCGTGCCTGACTAGCTGCGTTTTCGATTCGATCCGGTGTTTGTGTCGTTTTCTGCTGTTTGCTAGTTCCTGCTTGGATTCACGATTACTTCACCAGGCGATATCAAGGACTTTATTATGTGGAAAATGCATGTGCTTTCGTTCGGTTATCCTGTTGTTATGCTGCATCTTGCTGTGGCTGTGTTTGGCTTAAACCGCGAGGAAACAGTCCAGAATGCGTTGAAAGTTCCGCTTGATTGCACCACAAAATTCAGCCCAGGTTTTCACTACTCAATGGCCTTCATGCTCGGACTGAAGCCGACTTCATCCTGTCACCTCCACCTGAGGTTACACCATACCTCTCCCAACCCCGTATTCTCAGCACAGCAAGACTCACGCTGACCAGAAGGTGGGCCCAATCCAGAGGCCACGGGGAGCGGAACGCAAATAAACAAGGCGTCAGACAAGCCGACACAAGCATTGGTTCAACACACACCCATCGCGGCCCTCAACCCGATGCTGCGGAATACTGGGCTCCACCTGGGGAGTCTGTAGGGGTTTTGGTCAACACACTCCGCATGAACAACCCTCAGTAATTGGACTTGGTAGTGGTCGATCCTCGTAACGGGCCTTTGACGCCGAAGCGAACATTATTATTAACAACCACAATAACAACGACAACCATGCCTGTACAAAAATAACTTCCAAAACGTCAATGCTGTGGGACGAGATTGCTTTGATTGGTTAGCAAATGAATTACTTGAGTTTGCGAGACTGACCCAGTAATAGATCATGGCCTTCTTTAGAAAGAAGATGGCCATGAATAGATCGTGCAACACTGGAGTCCATTGATATAATTTACCTGTTCACGGTAATGAGGACATAGTTTGTGTTCTTTCAACGATTTTAATTGCGTAGTTCAGCTGTTTTTGTTTGCAAACATTTGTTACCTGAAACTATATATATCTAGAACTAATACGTGCAACGTGAATACAACACGGCCCTCTATCAGTTAAGCGTCAAGGTGTACAGAGGCTACTAGCTCTAATATTTTGATATTCTTCTTCTTAATGTCCAGTGTCAACAAGAACTAACGATCTCTATACCATGATGTTAAACATCCTGTATTTATCTTTCTTGTTTTCTGCCTTTTTATGCCAGAAATTTTCTATATTTTTACATTGTAGGAATTACTTCTCGCCAAATTAAAATGGCTTGGCTTGGCTTCGTTCGTTCTCAATCTCCCGCTACCAAACCCTGAAAGCGCTTAAGTAGCAGAATGTAGTCCAGAGAACGGAATGTGTTGTGTCGTAGTTTACAGCTTGACTGCGATATTTGCACCTTTCGGTCCAGCACATCCGACTTCAGCAAGCATTTTGTTAGTACCATGTTAGCATTCCCTCTTCGATCCTTTCTCCTTAGCCAGTCTGCCCTGCTGCAGCCTGTTATCCAGGATCATCGCGTGGAAGTGTAGATGAGTCTTGGCAGCTCTGGTTCGCTGGCCCTGATGCTAGCAGTCAGTTATGGGTTGCTGACCACGGCAGCTCATGCGCTGCTCAGCATCTTGATCCCTTTAAATTAAAATAAGTAATCCTTCTTTTGCTAGTGTGAAATAAACTTCAATTTCGTTGGCTATACGTTTTGTCAGCTGTGTGTGGGATACTTCACATTTTTCTGAAGAACCACAGCCTTTTTCCTTTTAGTGACCTATTTGTTCTTTGTCTGATTGCCTATGGCAGTTTTAGACGCGACTTAGCGCTTTCTTAAATCATTTAATTATGGAAGGTTTCTTGTGCAGAAGACTTTTCATTTTCCAGAAGAAAAGAAATGGCTTCACCTTTTGCATATCAGTTGTATACATTTATCAGACTAAATTTATAATACACAGTTAAACTCATTTTCTAGCTTCACTCATCCAGTTCACTTTCACATTATCAATTTTCTAATCACTCAGTTTCACATCATACCTCATCACCCACTTTCACATCAGACCTTATCATCCGTTTTCACATCAATTTCACATGTGACCATACCAGATAAACATGTGTCCATGTCTTCAATCACACACTGTGTTCTCTTGGTGACCACCAGACTTTATTTTTCTCTCTCTCTTTCTTATTCTCTCTCTCCCCTCTCTCTCTCCCCCCTCTATCTCTCTCTTTTACTGTGCCCTCCATTCATAGACAAGTAGAAGCATGAAACGAAAGAAAAGGAACAACTAGGGAGGGAGGATTTGAACTTGGCCCTAAAAATATGACCTCGCACTGAATGGGGAGCTGGCAAATAATCTGATAAGATCACACATTATCTTGATACCCCTGAGTTAATCATTGCCAACGTGATTTGATACCTCCAGTCTTCTAGTTTTCTTCATCTCTATATCGCTCTACCCACTCCGAATCCACCGACTCTGTCATTCCCTATATTTACGGTTAACGTGCCCTCTACCTCTGCCTCGCTCTGTCTCGTTCTCTCTCTATCCATCGTATTCTGAAGAAATGACTTGTATATTAATGTTGGTAGTGGGTTTATTTCTGTGATTGTTGTGTACATACGTATAGCCATCTACGGCATAATAAACAAGATGCGTAACTCGACATTACACCATCTACAATTTATAACTGGGGATTGAATATTTTATTGTGATATTAATTACTTCAAATTTGTATTTATAATGTGTTGGGTATACACAGTGCTAAATGGCCATGATTTAGACATATTCCCCGAAAAGCAAGACTTCAACATTGTTTCGTTCTGTGCTGGATTCTCTTGAAGAAGGCCACGCAGTTTTGCATATATCTGACAGAAACTAGTCAGTTACCCACGTTCTTGAGCTAGTACATGATAGTGGTTTCAAAACGTTGAGCTGTCTGGGTACCAGGTAGCGTTTTAATATATGCCATGTCTTGCTTAAAAACAATATTAACTAAATTTTAGTTTCCTTTGCCGTTTCAACTAAGATTATCCAACCAATATTACAGAAGCTCATGAACATACGTTTTCTAGGTTTGAATCTAGGTTAGAAATGGAGATGTAATAATAAAAACGGACGTGTGGTTAAGAACATACCGAATGTTGTAGCTGGATAATAGAGAGACGAGGTGGAGAAGAACAACAGAGACATCATACATACAGAAACAGAACAATCTAAGCAGATAAACAGTGGATTGAAGAAGTGAAGAGTGGGGCCAAATGACGCCTGTCCAAGAACTGTGGAAGAGGAGACTGACGCCGCTGAAATCTTATCGTCGGCGCTCAAGAGGACTACAAAAATTGGGATCCGTGGAGTACAGCATTTGCCGTCGTCAATTCTAAGAAGAAACAGCTTTACTGGGAGAAGACATAGCGAGCAGTACTCTCCCAGAACTATAGCATCCACGCAGGAGAGATGTGCTCAGGTCAGCACACCGTGTTGTGGTCGGACATCAGTGTTTCCTATCGTTGACCGTCTGCGGGAAATCCCCGTGGACATAGAATGTTTCACCAATGCCTTTTCGTATCGCATTTGGACTGGACTTGAATCGTAAATAGAACAGAACGTTATCTTATCTTGATAGATTGGGCGATACTCCGAGTCGATATATTTACCTGCCACTGTTGGATAATACAGATATCTCGTCCCATCTGTTAACAAACTTAGGTGTAATTTGATTGGATCAAGTGTCATTTCGAGATCAGAGATTGAGGTTCGTTTTATCTCTATTATTATCTTGCACCTTTACTAAACCCCAGAATACTGTTTCTTTTTTTCTGTTAATACGTTCTTCACATGTTTATTTTAGTTGTTATTTTGCTGGTATACTTTTAGCCGTTCCGATCTGAATGGGGGTAAATTATGTCAAGTGTTTTTGTTATATGCAACATGTTTTTATTGATGGTTTTAATTGTTGCAGCTAGATTGGCATATGTTCTTTTTGAAGAACTTCCTTTAATATTAATGTATTTATCTATATATTTAACAAATATTATGTATTTGTGATTTCATTTATGCGTAGTGTATTTTTAATGAACTTATGAATATATACATTTGCATGTGCGTTTTTTAATATATATTTCATTAATTGTGGTCGAGAGTTAAAGCATTCGCTTCTCCAAGCGATTAACGGAAACGGGGGGACAATCGAATCCCAAAAGTTTCAAGCGACCCCTGATCTCAAGGGAGGTGGGACCAGAGTGCCTGCCTCCTGTTACCTCCAATCGTCTTGATTTATGTCTTGCAACTGGTCCAAGGTAGCTCTGGACCAGAGAGTGAGGTTGATGCCCAGCACAGTACCCCTCACTAAAATCCAAGTTACACCATCAAGATAAACCCATCTGATGATATCGCCATCATTACTTGCGATGGAAAACTAAGTTATAAATAAATACATATATACCAATAAACGCATTTATAATTGGAAGTAAACTAGTTGTAGGCATGTTCTAAAATGTGTATTTGAAAAGCGATAATCATCTACATGTTTAAGTAGCCTTCCTCTATTGTAGAACAGGTGATGTGTGCGACTATGTTTTTATGTGCCTTTGTGATTGCATGCGTAGGTATGCTTCTATGCGAGACAGAGAGAGGCAGTCACACGGAGAAAGAGGAGAAAGTGAGGGTACAGATAGTGACAATCAGTTGTTGAATTTGTGCGTCATTAGTGACGATTTCTAACATGAAATAATTGAATTTGGAAGTCAAATAAAGTAGCACATAAGCAAAGTAACCTTCTATTTTGTGACTGATTTCAGTGATGTTATGATCGACGTGTGATGGAAATAACAGGAGCCTGCAGGATCAAGATGGGGATTCACTGTTTGTCTTTGCCACATATGAACTGCAACCTCAATAGCTCGTACTTAGATGATCGTGTACTGTCTGCCTGATATATAAATGCAACGCCTATGATGATCGTGTACTGTCTGCCTGATATATAAATGCAACGCCTATGCTGATATCTGTGGAATTTTCTCATTTAGTCTGCAATGTCGATCTTTATTTGGTTTTTGTTGTAGTAAACTGTATGAAAGTGTATAGATTGTGTATGAATAATGGCGGCATCTTGCCCGGACTGAGTTGGAAGTAGAATGATCATGCTTACAGGCCCACACAGACACCGTATGCATCATGTATCAAGAGTTAGTCCGTACACATCCAGTGCTTATTCCATAATGGTGTATATCTTTAGACATATACATTTCGCGAAATTTGCAGAAGATACACAATAGCTATTGAAATAACCAATTTCAGTTGCTACCACGATCAGCTCGCAATTTCAAGATGTCAACCATTGTTAATGTTGACTTTATTTATGATCATACACAAAAATTCGAAAGTTTATCACTTTTGAAAAAGTATTCTTCTTCATTTGTCCTTCCGTTATCCTTTCAGCTGGAGCATATGTCCCGTCCTAAAGCAAATCTTTGTCAGAACAATTATGTACTGTTGAAAGAACAGTAATATGGCCAACACATTGTTTACGTGGTAAGATGGTAGCGCCATGCACAACTCTGCTTAGTCGTATTATAGAAAATGCAGACGTTGGTACAGTTTGACTATTCTTTCATGCACAGTACTGATCTCATGATAGATACACGGTTGATAACCATGGAAATAAACACTGACTGAAGATACACATCGGTTTAATAATCATGGAAATAATAAACACTGACTGAAGATACACATCGGTTTAATAATCATGGAAATAATAAACACTGACTAAAGACACACACTGATTTAATAATCATGGAAATAAACACTGACTGAAGATACATACCAGGTTAATAATCATGGAAATGAACCATGTGTATATAAAACCATACCCAGGTCTTAGTGGACAAATGTAGGTAAGAGACGCCATGTTGACCTAAAAATGTTGTCATATACAATAAAACGAATTGGGACAACACTTAATAACGTTTATAACAAAATTAAACTCTTTGAACAACAATCTAGTCCAACAACGTGAATAACCATTGTGTATCAATTCTAGGGAAATATACAGCTCAAGGACAGCAAGATAAAAGGTGATCAGATAACTGGGTTTGTTTTGTCCAATATGTGTTCTCTAGTTTGAGTGTTTAGTGTGTCCTCCAAGATGTTGCTAGTTTTGTCCAATATGTGTTCTCTAGTTTGAGTGTTTAGTGTGTCCTCCAAGATGTTGCTAGTTTTGTCCAATATGTGTTCTCTAGTTTGAGTGTTTAGTGTGTCCTCCAAGATGTTGCTAGTTTTGTCCAATATGTGTTCTCTAGTTTGAGTGTTTAGTGTGTCCTCCAAGATGTTGCTAGTTTTGTCCAATATGTGTTCTCTAGTTTGAGTGTTTAGTGTGTCCTCCAAGATGTTGCTAGTTTTGTCCAATATGTGTTCTCTAGTTTGAGTGTTTAGTGTGTCCTCCAAGATGTTGCTAGTTTTGTCCAATATGTGTTCTCTAGTTTGAGTGTTTAGTGTGTCCTCCAAGATGTTGCTAGTTTTGTCCAATATGTGTTCTCTAGTTTGAGTGTTTAGTGTGTCCTCCAAGATGTTGCTAGTTTTGTCCAATATGTGTTCTCTAGTTTGAGTGTTTAGTGTGTCCTCCAAGATGTTGCTAGTCTAATTTTAGTTTATGGTTGTTGCAATATCTTCTCTCTCGAACACAGTGTGGATTTTCATAAGTCTATACATTTGGTCGAGCAATTTGAAAAGACTTAATTTATTTTGTAGAATACTGCATCGCAATTTTTCTAGGCTATGAATGTCCAGGTTTTGAAATAGTGAATCTTAATAAACACTGGGGTATTATTACAGTACTGTGACATGTTTTGCTATGAAACAGTTTTGCACATAAATTTATGAAACTGTAATTTGCTAAAAGTTAACTGCTCTATTATTGAACGCGGCACAAGTCCATAAGCATTGAGACCTCGTCCTTACTATCTCCACCAGTACGTGGTGACTGACACAGTTCTGGCTCGATGCTGGTTAACCAGATATCGTTTGATCCACGTGTATTGTTCATACCTCACCAACCTTCGTTTCACCCCCAAATTCCTCCTCAATTCAACCCCCAATTACTGCTCTATAAAAGCGTTTATGAATTAAAATGATATTAGGGGATCTAGTAAAATCAAATCTCCAACACTTCATTCCACAGACGACAGGTTCCTGTTTTAAAATTACGTTCACCACGTATCGCTTTATATTAGTGGGTTTTCAGCAACATCAATTGTAAAACGTGAAGGACTTTCACTAGGATATATATCCATCAGAACGTCTCCATAATATGTACTATAAACACACACAGAGACACACAAACATCGTCATTATGTGTAAACTGATATGATATACCAATGTGACTGCATGCAGAACAAAGTGGTGTTATGGTTATGTGGATCTTCATGTTTGAAAAAGTATACATGGCTGATTTGTTTTACATGGTTCAATATATGTGTACCTTCTTGATTTACTGCGCAAGCAAGATGTATTTATTTTAGTGTGTTTGTGGGTGTAACATGTATGCGCAGCTGTCGTGTGAGAAGCTGCGACTGATTCTGAAACAAATTGCTTAGCAGTTTTTACATTGAGAGAGCATAATATGAATCATTGATCATTTTAGCCAGTTAAAAAAAGTTTCAGTGTGAGTGAGGGACATGCATTTTGTTTATTTTTGTTCAGCGGTCAGGCATCCAGTTCCCATTTACAACAACAGTTCAGGGTATGTTATGCCATATAGATGCCTAACAGTAGACGTCTAACAGAAGACGACAGTACTATTGTCATACTTTGTTATACATTTCCCACATGAAGCAGTTAGGGATATACCTGATCGTTAACTGTTATATCACTGCCCCCACGTGTACACTGCCTTGGTCTAGAACTTACTGCTAGCGGAGATATAAGGGTAAGAACATGTGTCCAGTAAATGTGACTTTAAGCGTCCGGATGGTAGAGAAAAGACGTAGCTCCTAGTGTGCATAATATTATGTTTTGGTCAATATTCTACAACTCTTTAAATATCAAGAAAGACCTGCATCTCATTGTGCTTCTTAGAAGTTAAGTGTGTGTTATGTGTGTATTATGTGTGGGTCTTTATTTTTGGTTCCATGTTTTCAAGAAGGTCCCGGATTTAATGAAGATATATTGCATTATTGCAGCAGTACACTTTCTTTCAAGATATTTGGTAGCTAATTGACTTTCATTGAAAGCTTGGCATACACATTTCCTTGGTTGTCCAGTCCATGGTTGTCTCGCTCTCATCCGGTATCTCCTGCACTTTTTTAATCTGGTCTTTCTTTCTTGCTTAGACCTAAGTTTATCTGTACTTCCATGCGACCCCCATTGTCTAGTTGGTTTTCTTCTGCCTCACTTTCTCGCCATAAATAGCTCTCCTTCCGTGTTCCTGTCGTTTCATCTCCTTCATATCCGCACGATCTGACACTCCTTATCTCTCACACAAAGAAATATGTGTGATTGACAGTGACCCTCTCACCCCCCCCTTCCCTGCTCCTCTGTCTATCCCTGCCGTCCAAAAGATTCTTCGTCTTTCTGCGCCCAACGCTCATTGCGTCATCATCCAACAAAACAGTAGCAGTAACAGATCTAACGACACTGAGACCCTCTCCTTTCGGCTCAAGTAACGTTAGAGCAGTACGGTCGTTTACATTTATGTTACATAATGAAATTGTTTATAATGCCATCTATGTCATGCTATTTTTATTGCCACTTAATTGTAATATGGTTACGTTGTATTTATCACTGGACGCAATTGTTGTTATCTGTAATACTCTGACAGCTGTTGTCTATTTGGGTGTACATTTTCTGTAACTGTTTATTAATACATTTTCTAGCTGTTTATTTAATATGTTTGTATATAGAAGAAGCCATAAAACCTGGAATACACTTTGAATTTACCAATGTACAATCACCTAGCACAATAGCACATTTTCAAACACCTGTCTGACCATAGAGCCATCCTAGAATGGACCAATTTGATCTCTCTGGGACACTGCAGAGTGGGACGAGAGAAAGTATCATACATGCTTTGCAAATATTGATGGGCTCAAATGTATTTTTCAATGAAAATGTCACAAAACCCAATCGTGTCCCTACATTTGCTCAGACGGGTTATGCCATTCGTGTATCTAGACCGAATGTGAGACAGGAATCGTTTTTCTCTGTACAGCAGTACATTATTTGTACCACCAATTCGTGTTAATCGTGGATTGAGCTGCACTATACGTATTTGAATAAAAGATTCAACCATATATTAATGTTCATTTTTGCATTCTATTTGTAGAGTAGATGGTGATCTTGTATCGCAGATCTGCTGTGCTTGCCCATGTCGCGTCATATTGCCAAGCTACTATTGTTTACTCTGCAGTGATTTAGTTAAGGCAGGGCAGCATAACTGGAACGGCTGTCCTATTCATAAGACCAGATTTGACATTTTGAATTCTCTAACTGCATTTTGAATATTTTTCCTAGCCTGTTGATATAAACGAACATGAATCTACATTTAACCCTTTGCAGTCCAGCCTAGTTTCTCAATGTCTTTCTTACACTGAACCACTTGTAACCTGGACACACGATAATTGGCTTGATCAAATAAGTAGTTTCTCAACCCTTGATCCAAACTCCATTTTACAAAAAGTCACAACTGAAAAACCTTTTTAAAAGACGTATAGAGGGACGAAAAAACTCTTCATTTAATATAAACTGCACTAAAAACTGATAACTAATGTTGTTCTAAAAACTAACGTCCTAGTTAAGCAGCAGAGCAACACACTTATGTGATAGATATATAATTAAATTAAATTAGACGTTAATGGATGTTTTATGTGCCATCAATCTACATTTGATTGAACTGTAAAGAGTTAACTGTGCGAAAACATAATGGCGTTTTATCAGAAAATGCCATTTTTAATGTAAGAATATTTACAATGGTGTTTTGCAAATATGAAAATGGTTTATCAACTGAAAATTAGTATTTATGTAGACCATGTTAGCATATGTGGTTTGAAAAAGTAGAGATTATTTCGAATTCTTAAAAAAAAATTATATTTAGCCAAACCGATAAATATTGTTGATCCACGCGGGATTTTAAATGTTCCAGAATCAGATAATTTCAGGTGTGTGTATGACATCTACTCACACAATATCATCCACGTACATTTTAGTTTACATATTGTTCAAAATGAAACGGAAAAAGTACCACTTTTACGCAATCGGGAGCGTTGTGGGAATAAATGGACATATTACACAACAGATATAATAGCCGTCTGCTTGGTGTTATCAGAATGTTTCATATTGCTTCAATCTATTATTGTAAATGTTCGAAACGCACTTTGTATATTACTGTATGAAACCAAGTCGCAATTCGTACATTCTAATGTGAGGCGGAATCATGAAGCACAGTTCGGTCGCGATTCAAACTTTGGCTAACTCGGCACTAGAACGTATACATCAAAATGGGCAGCAGGATCATCAACCGAGTCTTCCTTTGGACCAGTCCAGGGACATGTGACTAAGTCTTATCAGCTATCGACGCCTACGTAAATCTATCTTGCTGAGATCCCAACATGGGGGATATTGTTTATGTGACTTCATTGCATTAAAGCTTTAACTGTTATCCGATTCTGAAATTTTGTTTCTGAGGCTGCATCTGCCATTAAAGATGTAAATGTAACATACTCTGTTTCCTCATCCACTTTATCGATGTAGTGTATAGGTAGACTTCCACTAGTTGCGATCTGTAGTAGGAAGCTCTTTTCTGAGATTTCTACTCTAACGGTATGAATACACCAGAAGATCAAGTATAATATACTCATGTTTCCATTACAAAATGTGAACTTTCAATGCAACCCACCAGAAATGTGGGAACGTTCAGTAGTAACAACCATAATAAAGGTTAAAAAGGTATGTGTATACCCATGGTAACTGCCTTTAAAAGGGTATGTGTATAACCATGGTAATTGCGTTTATAATGGTATGTGAATGGCCATGGTAACTGCTTTTAAAATGGTATGTGTATAGCCATGGTTTCTGTGTTTATATTGATGTTTTTTAACTTTATTATGCTATATAATTCGGGTCTTAGTATTAAATTATGAAGCATGTATAAATCATTGTATTGAATGTTTTCCTCTGTATTCACCTTGTATCAATCTTTAGTCCACAATAATCATGTTGTTGTTGCTATGATATGCATCACTTAGACTGTATCATGCTTCTAATATCATTGATCTTATTATCATCGGTATCACATTAACATATTTACTGAAATATAATGAATGTTTGACAAGTGTTGTGTCATCTCAGTTAGTGCAATAGGTCGTTATTGGGTATTTTTGAAACGCCAACATTTTAGCACCATCATCATCTCTCACATCACAACCACACACAACAACCAAAAACAGGATTATCAACATCGTCTGCGTCTCTATATGACCAGCCATCATCATCAATGAACGCACGTAGTTATCACCCGTAATTAATATTTCAGGATCATTTCCTTCATTTATGTAACAGTCGGTGGTAATTTCTACAGCCACGTCTACTATCAGCCACTACCTCCATCATCAGCTACTTCCTCCATCACCCACTTCTTCCATCACACACTTCTTCCATCAACCACTTCTTCCCCCACCCACTTCTTCCATCACCCACTTCTTCCCCCACCCACTTCTTCCATTACCCACT
This sequence comes from Ariolimax columbianus, assembly GCA_036924085.1. Classification (NCBI taxonomy): domain Eukaryota; kingdom Metazoa; phylum Mollusca; class Gastropoda; order Stylommatophora; family Arionidae; genus Ariolimax; species Ariolimax columbianus. The sequence goes on along the minus strand of JAVGWX010000006.1, from coordinate 110,993,289 downwards.
TCTTCCATCACCCACTTCTTCCCCCATCCACTTCTTCCCCCAACCACTTCTTCCCCCACCCACTTCTTCCATTACCCACTTCTTCCATCACCCACTTCTTCCCCCAGCCACTTCTTCCCCCAGCCACTTCTTCCCCCAGCCACTTCTTCCATCACCCACTTCTTCCATCACCCACTTCTTCCATCACCCACTTCTTCCATCACCCACTTCTTCCATCACCCACTTCTTCCATCACCCACTTCTTCCCCCACCCACTTCTTCCATCACCCACTTCTTCCCCCACCCACTTCTTCCCCCACCCACTTCTTCCCCCACCCACTTCTTCCATCACCCACTTCTTCCCCCAGCCACTTCTTCCCCCACCCACTTCTTCCCCCACCCACTTCTTCCATCACCCACTTCTTCCATCACCCACTTCTTCCCCCACCCACTTCTTCCATTACCCACTTCTTCCATCACCCACTTCTTCCCCCACCCACTTCTTCCATTACCCACTTCTTCCATTACCCACTTCTTCCCCCACCCACTTCTTCCCCCAGCCACTTCTTCCATCACCCACTTCGTCCCCCAGCCACTTCTTCCCCCACCCACTTCTTCCCCCACCCACTTCTTCCATCACCCACTTCTTTCCCCAGCCACTTCTCCCCCCATCCACTTCTTCCCCCAGCCACTTCTTCCATCACCCACTTCTTCCCCCACCCACTTCTTCCATCACCCACTTCTTCCCCCAGCCACTTCTTCCCCCAGCCACTTCTTCCATCACCCACTTCTTCCCCCACCCACTTCTTCCCCCAGCCACTTCTTCCATCACCCACTTCTTCCATCACCCACTTCTTCCCCCAGCCACTTCTTCCCCCACCCACTTCTTCCCCCAGCCACTTCTTCCATCACCCACTTCTTCCCCCACCAACTTCTTCCATCACCCACTTCTTCCCCCAGCCACTTCTTCTCCCACCCACTTCTTCCCCCACCCACTTCTTCCATCACCCACTTCTTCCCCCAGCCACTTCTTCTCCCAGCCACTTCTTCCATCACCAACTTCTTCCCCCACCCACTTCTTCCCCCAGCCACTTCTTCCATCACCCACTTCTTCCATCACCCACTTCTTCCATTACCCACTTCTTCCATCACCCACTTCTTCCCCTAGCCACTTCTTCCCCCAGCCACTTCTTCCATCACCCACTTCTTCCCCCAGCCATTTCTTCCCCCAACCACTTCTTCCCCCAGCCACTTCTTCCATCACCCACTTCTTCCATCACCCACTTCTTCCCCCACCCACTTCTTCCATCACCCACTTCTTCCCCCAGCCACTTCTTCCCCCAGCCACTTCTTCCCCCAGCCACTCTTCCATCACCCACTTCTTCCATCACCCACTTCTTCCCCCACCCACTTCTTCCATCACCCACTTCTTCCCCCAGCCATTCTTCCCCCACCCACTTCTTCCCCTAGCCACTTCTTCCCCCAGCCACTTCTTCCATCACCCACTTCTTCCCCCAGCCACTTCTTCCCCCAGCCACTTCTTCCCCCAGCCACTTCTTCCATCACCCACTTCTTCCATCACCCACCTCTTCCCCCACCCACTTCTTCCATCACCCACTTCTTCCCCCAGCCACTTCTTCCCCCAGCCACTTCTTCCATCACCCACTTCTTCCATCACCCACTTCTTCCCCCAGCCACTTCTTCCCCCACCCACTTCTTTCATCACCCACTTCTTCCCCCACCCACTTCTTCCATCACCCACTTCTTCTCCCAGCCACTTCTTCCATCACCCACTTCTTCCATCACCCACTTCTTGCATCACCCACTTCTTCCCCCAGCCACTTCTTCCCCCAGCCACTTCTTCCATCACCCACTTCTTCCATCACCCACTTCTTCCATCACCCACTTCTTCCATCACCCACTTCTTCCATCACCCACTTCTTCCATCACCCACTTCTTCCATCACCCACTTCTTCCATCACTCACTTCTTCCCCCAGCCACTTCTTCCATCACCCGTTTTTTCATTACCCACTTCTTCCATCACCCACTTCTTCCCCCACCCACTTCTTCCATCACCCACTTTTTTCATTACCCACTTCTTCCATCACCCACTTCTTCCCCCACCCACTTCTTCCATCACCCACTTTTTTCATCACCCACTTCTTCCATCACCCACTTCTTCCATCACCTACTTCTTCCCCCACCCACTTCTTCCATCACCCACTTTTTTCATCACCCACTTCTTCCATCACCCACTTCTTCCCCCACCCACTTCTTCCATCACCCACTTCTTCCACCAGCCACTTCTTCCCCCACCCACTTCTTCCATCACCCACTTTTTCCATCACCCACTTCTTCCATCACCCACTTCTTCCATCACCCACTTTTTTCATTACCCACTTCTTCCATCACCCACTTCTTCCCCCAGCCACTTCTTCCACCAGCCACTTCTTCTTCCAGCCACTTCTTCCACCAGCCACTTCTTCCACCAGCCACTTCTTCCCCCACCCACTTCTTCCACCAGCCACTTCTTCCCCCACCACCACACGTGTCCATAATCACAATTCCCCAAAAATATAAACTAACCCCCATTAAATGTTCACAACAATTAAAACAAAAGCAAATGTCAATAACAACATTACCATAATAATCCTCACAGTCAAACCAATACAAATGTCCTCTACCATCACTGCAGCATATCTCTATAATCATCATCACCATCAATGTCCACAATCAGCATCACAACAAACGTTCACAGTCATCATCAAGATCAGTGGAAATGTCCAGTTACCACCATTCCAAATGTCCACAAGAACTACCACAAAGCAAATGTGCCCAATTATCATCACCACAGCAATGGTGAATGTTCACCATCATTATCACATTAACAAATGTGTTAACGCATCATCAAATCAACAAATGTTTTCAGCCATATCATAACAAATGGCTACAATCGTCATCAAAATAAATGTCTACAACCATCTTCAACATAAGAAATGTCTACAACTCATGTCTTTATAATGCACACAACAACTCACCTCACAATAAATTTCCAAAACTATTATCCAAACAAATGTACCCAACCATCCTCAAAATAAATGTCTACAACATCACCCCAATGAATGCCCACAACCATCCTCACTACAAATGTCCACACCCATCCTCACTACAAATGTCCACATCCATCCTCACTACAAATGTCCACACCCATCCTCACTACAAATGTCCACATCCATCCTCACTACAAATGTTCACAACTATCCTCACAACAAATGTTCACAACTATCGTCACAACAAATGTTCACAACTATCCTCACAACAAATGTTCACAACTATCGTCACAACAAATGTTCACAACTATCCTCACAACAAATGTTCACAACTATCCTCACAACAAATGTTCACAACTATCCTCACAACAAATGTTCACAACTATCCTCACAACAATTGTTCACATTCCTGTTCTCATATAAAATGTCCACAACCTCTGTCCTTATAGCAATTGTCCACAACCATTCTGACAACAAATGTCCACAACCATTCTGACAACAAATGTCCACAACCATCCTCAAAACAAATGTTCACAACTATCCTCAAAACAAATGTTCACAACTATCCTCACAACAAATGTTCACAACTATCCTCACAACAAATGTTCACAACTATCCTCACAACAATTGTTCACATTCCTGTTCTCATATAAAATGTCCACAACCTCTGTCCTTATAGCAATTGTCCACAACCATTCTGACAACAAATGTCCACAACCATTCTGACAACAAATGTCCACAACCATCCTCAAAACAAATGTTCACAACTATCCTCAAAACAAATGTTCACAACTATCCTCACAACAAATGTTCACAACTATCCTCACAACAAATGTTCACAACTATCCTCACAACAATTGTTCACATTCCTGTTCTCATATAAAATGTCCACAACCTCTGTCCTTATAGCAATTGTCCACAACCATTCTGACAACAAATGTCCACAACCATTCTGACAACAAATGTCCACAACCATTCTGACAACAAATGTCCACAACCATCCTTACAACAAATGCACACAAATCCTGCCCTTATATAACATGCCCACAACCACTGTCCTTATAACAAATGTCTACAACCATCATCACCGCAAATGACAACAACCATCACCATGTACACCACAACAATAACCGTGTGATCATCCCTATCTTCATCGTCTTCTGATTTCTCGTCTTCACCATTAACATTTTCCTCTGATATCTCGTCTTCACCATTAACGTCTTCCTCAAAATGAGTCAACAGGCATCTGCACAAACTAGATCATGCCATTATGTAATCGTCATTTGTAGTATCTTGTTGGTGATGACTCACCTTTCGCGAAGCATAGCGCCAGCTCTACATCTAGAACTGTCACATGGCATTTGTATCGGAGCATTTGAAGTGGTGACTTCAATAGCAATGGTGCAACGTGATAACGTTGCTAGACCTTTGTAAAACCGTCTTTAGTCGCGGTTTTCAACATGGTCTGAAGATTGCAATGGTCGTAATCTTTTCATGGGAGCCGGGTAGCGCACTGGTAGCGAGCTGGCTTCGTATCTGAGCGGTCCTAGGTACATTCCCCAGTTGTGGCGGAAATGTTTTCTCAGACCGCAACGGCGCCCGGGTCGACCCAGCCTTAAATGGGTACAGGTTCAGTCCGGGAAGTAAAAGCGGCGAGGGAGAGCAGATGGCTACATCACTCATATAGCCGAGCCTTTGAAAAGTGAGATCGCTAACACATCACACCCCTTCGACAGTAATGATATGGGTTATTTTACTTACTTTACTGATCTTTTCAACCCGAAAGCGATTCAGTAGAGATTAATCAGAGCCATGGTTAGTTAATTTGGTGTCTACTTACCAATATATAATTAATTTGTTGTCTTTTTTCTAGCCAATTGATAACTAATTCGGTGTCTTTTTTAGCCAAAGGATAATTAATTTCGTGTCTTTTTTTTTATAGCATATGGATAATAAATTGGTGTCTTTTTTAGCCGAACACTATATTGACCTGAACTCACGTTGTATTTTTATTTCTCCATTTTATAACACTCTTAAGTTTGGATGCCGATGTTTAATGTCCTGGTGATACGATCTGAAATGTTCATTGCCCTGCTAGATATGTTCTATGTGTACATGTTCATATAGCAAGCTTGTTTTTGCTTTCAACAAATGGCAGTGTATGTAATAATCTCCTTCACGTAGCAACCACATACAATTATCCCCTGCGTCATGTATGCATTATATGTTTATTGTTAGATAAATGGTTTATGTCATTTTATATAAATATAAATGTTCTGATATATTTATTATTTCGTGGTTATGTGTCATTTTCATACGTTTATTTTGAAAGTGATGGTTCTGCTGCATCAACCTGGCAAGGTTTTGTCGTAATTGCATCATGGCCTTGAGCTGTCTCATCTATTCAACATTGACCCTTGACCCAAAGATTGCGCAATGCTCACCAAGACATCCCGCCCTCCATCTGTCACTGTTCGTTTTTGACCATCCAAAAATGATTCTGTAATTAAAGCTGCATTTTGTTTTGTTTTTAGTGTATCTTGTTAAAATAAAAATTCATAGTTAAAACTATGGAAATTGTTTTTTGTTTTGTTTTATGAGACTGTAAATTGTTTTACTGACCCATGTTATTAGGTCAAAATGTTTCTGGAAATAAAAGCTTGCTTTGTAATTTATTAATTAGAGAAAGCTTTCAGTTTACGGATTCTTCAACTCAGAATGGTGAATCTGATCCAAAATTTGGAGTTAAGTGAAAGACATGGAAAATAGTCATAACGACATCCACCTCACGCCCTCGGTGTTGCTCGTGGAAACAGGGTGTGTCATAGCTCTCTGGTAAAAGAGATGGAGATAGTCACTGTAGTACCTGAAGTGGTGAACTTACTAGGAAACATGGCATTTCACTACAAGCAGAAGGACCCATGTTCACCTTAGGATACCAAAAAAACTACTGTAACCCGCTACTAAAGACACATCACTGAAACTTAACACAGCACGAGTAGCTTTGAACAACGACAACAGCAGATGCGGCAACAAATGAAGTGAAGAATATCTAGGTCACTTAGAAATAATATGTGGATTACAAGCTACACCAAAGGGGTCACGTGGTATTCTTCAGATTATGTACAAACTACAACAGATTTAGAAACCATCTCTTTAGACTTTCTACGGACCAAAATATACTTAGATACAATCTATTGAGCGAACCAAAGATAAGAGCTACCGATGTGGTCCTGAAAGGCTGAATGTGTGTCGTAGGGGTGCCCAATGAGAAGCACAGGAAGTAATCATGGTCACCACTAGGCCCATTCCTAGCTGGACAATCTCCGTCTGATTACTGCTTTCCTTAATTTGATTCAAAATGGCTTTTGAAAATACGAAGAAGAAAAAGACTTAAATCGTATCATTCATTCAATTTGCAAATGATTGATTTCAGGCGATCAGTTGTAGTTGAAAATGTTGTTGATCCTCTCTTTTTCTGCTGTTGCGTTCTCTTCTTTTTCTTCTTCTTTTTCTTCCTTATTTTCTTCTCTTTCTTCTTCCCAGTTTACTCTCAATCAATCACATCTATTTTCTTCACATATTTTGCAATTTTTCTCAGGTTTATTTTGTTATCACGCGGCTTACAACCATTTTGGTTGGGGAGAGCCGTGTCGTCGCTGCATCTCTCATGAAGCTAATGTAGGTATTGCTGAGGACACACTAATATCGGAGAGGCCATTGGCATGGAAACTCCTGAACGGTAAGCCGAACAATGAATCCAGCGGCGATCTCTACACCTGGAAAGGAGAGCCTATATCAGACGCTTCACTTTCCTTTAACGAGCAGGGGATCCAGCCCATACCTCGCTACTAAAGCGTCTGATACCGTGAAGCAGGAAGAGTTTATAAGATGTCTGGAGGCTATAAATCTGGACGGTAAGGATACCAAACTTATATAAGATGTCTGGAGGCTATAAATCTGGACGGTAAGGATACCAAACTTATCACAAACTTGTATTGGGAGAACTAGAGAGGAGGCGTCACCTAGTATAACTAATAAAAAAGGGGTTAGACAGGGATGTATTCTCTCTTCTGACTTGTTAAATGTATACACAGAACATATTTTCAAAGAAATGGATGACATGCCTGGATTGAATATAGGGGGACGTAGCATCAATAATATCAGATATGCTGATGATACAATGTTACTAGAAGAGGATCCAGTTCATCTGCAGAACCTAATGAAAAAGATATCCAGCTACATATAAAGCTAAATCATCAGCGTTCCTGTTGTGGTCTCTCTGTGGCATTTTATCCACTAAATTGCTGATGAAGATCAAGAGCAATGTACTTTGGACACTCCTACTTCCGATATCATTTTGTGACTTATGCAGCCCTGTACATTCACTATTTTGTGATGAAATGGCTCACCAATTTGCATGTGTCCACAAACTCCAAATGTCCGTAGCTTTTTTCTTCTTCTCCGTCATTCACATTTTATCAAATGCTTTCTTCATATCTACCAAGACTGCACTAGAGTACTTCTTTTCCTGCAAAGCATCTTCACTCTCGTGTATGGTGTGTGTTAGCTGATCCTACGTGTACCAGTGTTGTATGAAGCCGTATTGTTGTGTATTCCAGCTTTTACTCTCCAGGTGTCATTTAAGTCCACTATTTATTATCTTTCTATTAGTTTTCCTCTTTAGCTAAGCAACCTATTGGGTTTGTAACTGTCAATTTGTGTTCTGTCTTTACGATGTGTTAATACAGCGGCGATCTCTACACCTGGAAAGGAGAGGCTATACCAGACGCTTCAATTTCCTTTAACGATCAGGTGGTCCAGCCCATATTTTTTCCTTAAATGTTGATTTGTTAGTTCAGCATTGTTGTCCCTGATGAAGGCCTATTGGTCGTAACGTAGGTTTTGTTTGTGTTCTCATCTCGGTGCGGTATCTGACAATACCCATTAAAAAATTTTGATTTAACTCAACCTTAATCAGCTATTACCATTTTTTTTCGTGCTTTTTTTCTGTTAATACAGTAAGCATGGTTGCTTCCTTTCATAAGTGTGGATGTCCCTGCTTTCCATGCTGTATTTATGATTTCTACTGGTTTCTGTTTACTTTTGGACCCAAAGTTTGTTAACATTCCATTTGTAATTCCATCCTTTCCTGGATCTTTCTTTCTATTTTTGTTGTTGTTGAAGTGACCTTAGAGAGCTCTATATCTTACTGTGTAAATGTTGCCATCTTGCGCTCCTATGCTACAGCTGGTGTTTGTTTCTTTTGTTCTACGTCTTTTTTTTTTAATGTTACGATTACTTTGCCATACTGTATTTTTCAATGAACATATTTGCTGCACGCTTTCCTGTTTCCATATTTACATTTATTTCTAATGTGATATTTGGTGTTTTTATAATTTAGTTTTCGAGTGACTTAACAAGTTTCCCGAGATTTGTACCATTTTTAAATCTTGGTTGAGTCTCTCAGTTTCTTGCTTTCAAATTGTTTCACACTGTTTTAGTCATTGTCTTTCTGTACTTTGCTGTGACATTTTTGTGTTTCATCTCACTTTCCGGGGTTTGGTCTATTTCTGCTAATTCTCTTGCAGCCGATAATTCTTCCTGAAGTGTCTGCAAGTCCCCTAACAAGTATTGCTCGCATTTCTTTCCCAGCTTATCTGGAGATTGATTCCGCAAGTGTTTTCAGGATTTACTCTATTGAACATATCTACCAGTTCTTCCACTTCGTCATGGCGCGTGTTGATACAATTTCAATACTTCTCATTCAGCTCTGTACATTATTCACCGAAGACTGGTGGTTTATAATTTATATTGAGAAACAAATATGATTGGTCTTGTGGTCTCTTCCCACAAGTTGTTCATTGTATATGATGTAAAAGTTTGAATAAAAGGTTGCTTGATATTCCACCTGCTTGATATTCCACCTGCTTGATATTCCACCTGCTTGATATTCCACCTGCTTGATTAGCTGCGGGTTGTTATTTATCTCTCAGTCCATCAACTTCCTCTCGTTTAGTATTTCTCTCTTTGTATCCCCAGTTTTTTTCTTTGACTGTTAACATCTCCAACTACGAGTATAATACGTTGACTGTATGGAGCTTCTACCCTTACCAATTACATAGGTCTTCCATGTAAACGCTGTATCCTTGTAGGGTTTTCTGTCCTTTCACAATATCTGCTCCTATCACTGTGTGTCCCTGAATTTCAATTTGTAATTTTGTTTAGCTGGTAACAGATTGTATTAGAATCACTTCTCCTCCTTTGTGTTATTCCCTATCAATCCGTATGGCTTGGTATTCTCTAACTTAGGACTTCTACTGTTTGTTAGGTATGTCTTTTTGATACATACTAAGTCGATACTCTCAGCATGAAGCCTTGCTGCAAGAGCTTAATTCTTCTTCTTCTTCTTTTTCTTCTTCTTCTTCTTCTTATTCTTCTTCTTCTTCGTCTTCGTTCTCAATCTCCCACTATTAAGTTCTGAAGAGGCCTTTGCAAACATTCCACGAAATTGTATTTATCCGTCTTTGTTGCTGTTGAGGTTTCTGGGGGTAGTTTTTGTTGTTGTTTTTTTTTATTGCGTTCGTCTTATTTTTCTATTCCCCAATGCGGTGTGCGTTTCACTGCGGTTTTTATTTTACGTCTGTTGGTCCAGTGCATCCGATTTCGGTATGCATTTTATGAAAGGGTCTGCTCCTTCCTGCATTTTCTAAGGATTTGCTTCCCCGCGGTAACGGCCGGTCCTGTGATGGGAATTGAACCCAGCAGATTTTGGTAGTGAGCCGTGTTCCTTAACCACTAGCCCACGCCGTCCCCTCCGGCAGCAGTATGTACCCCTAGTTTCGTTCGGCCCGTGGCTATCCAGGGCAGTGGATTTTGGCCACTAGTAGATCTTGGTAAGCCCCTTCGAGTCTAGAGGCCGAGCTGTCCGTCTACCTTCGAGGGCTCCTCGGCCGGAATTCCACATCTATTTTATATATGTGTGATTGTTGGTGTCAGTTACATTGTGTCATATGTTGAACTGTTTGTGAGCGTCAGTGACATTTTGTCTAATGTTGAATTGTTTGTGTGAGCGTCAGTTACATTGTGTCATATGTTGGATTGTTGGTCTGAAAGTCAGTTACATAGTCATTTGTAAGATTGTTGGTGTGAGCGTCAGTTAGCTTGTGTTATATGTGGGATTGTTGGTGTGAGCGTCAGTTAGCTTGTGTTATATGTGGGATTGTTGGTGTGAGCGTCAGTTAGCTTGTGTCATATGTGGGATTGTTGGTGTGAGCGTCAGTTAGCTTGTGTTATATGTGGGATTGTTGGTGTGAGCGTCAGTTAGCTTGTGTCATATGTGGGATTGTTGGTGTGAGCGTCAGTTAGCTTGTGTCATATGTGGGATTGTTGGTGTGAGCGTCAGTTAGCTTGTGTTATATGTGGGATTGTTGGTGTGAGCGTCAGTTAGCTTGATTCATATGTGGGATTGTTGGTGTGAGCGTCAGTTAGCTTGTGTCATATGTGGGATTGTTGGTGTGAGCGTCAGTTAGCTTGTGTTATATGTGGGATTGTTGGTGTGAGCGTCAGTTAGCTTGTGTTATATGTGGGATTGTTGGTGTGAGCGTCAGTTAGCTTGTGTCATATGTGGGATTGTTGGTGTGAGCGTCAGTTAGCTTGTGTCATATGGGAGATTGTGAGATTGTTGGTGTGAGCGTCAGTTAGCTTGTGTCATATGTGAGATTGTGAGATTGTTGGTGTGAGCGTCAGTTAGCTTGTGTCATATGTGAGATTGTGGGATCGTTGGTTTGAGCGTCAGTTAGCTTGTGTCATATGTGGGATTGTTGGTGTGAGCGTCAGTTAGCTTGTGTTATATGTGGGATTGTTGGTGTGAGCGTCAGTTAGCTTGTGTCATATGTGAGATTGTTGGTGTGAACGTCAGTTAGCTTGTGTCATATATGAGATTGTGGGATTGTTGGTGTGAGCGTCAGTTAGCTTGTGTCATATGGGGGATTGTTGGTGTGAACGTCAGTTAGCTTGTGTTATATGTGGGATTGTTGGTGTGAGCGTCAATTAGCTTGTGTTATATGTGGGATTGTTGGTGGGAGCGTCATATAGTGTTATATGTGGGATTATTTGTGCGAGCGTCAGTTAGATTGTGTTATATGTGGGATAGTTGATGTGAGCGTCAGTTAGCTTGATTCATATGTGGGATTGTTGGTGTGAGCGTCAGTTAGCTTGTGTCATATGTGGGATTGTTGGTGTGAGCGTCAGTTAGCTTGTGTTATATGTGGGATTGTTGGTGTGAGCGTCAGTTAGCTTGTGTTATATGTGGGATTGTTGGTGTGAGCGTCAGTTAGCTTGTGTTATATTTATCTGCGGTTTTTTAGTTTTTCGGCACTTCACAACCACTTTCGCCACTTTATTTTTTCGTGTGTTGGGGAGATGTTAACTTTCTTTAGCTGTTGGCTGTTTTCAGTCTACCAGTAAGACAGAAGATAAAATTGAATTGAAGGTCGTCCTACTCTACAAGAACTGCCTTATATATTATGTTCACTTATATCGTCAATCGTCATTGGGGAACTATCTTTTTCTCTCATGGGTCACGTGTGTTGAGTTGATCATTATAAGTCCGTCTTGCTGTAGCATTTGTGTTTGTCATATGTCCATCTGCCACATGTCTTTTAAGTGTTGTAGTCAGATCTTTGTGTGTTATATACGCCCAGTTGTAGTTGATAAAGTTACATTATCGTGTCTCATTTCTCTGTCTATTTATGTTTTCAACACAAGCAACATCAATCATAATAAATATAATATAATAGTTGCTCATGTTATCTCTTCTGATAACTGATGGATCTTATCAAGCGTTTGATCTCTTCTGATAACTGATGGATCTTATCAAGCGTTTGATCTCTTCTGATAACTGATGGATCTTATCAAGCGTTTGATCTCTTCTGATAACTGATGGATCTTATCAAGCGTTTGATCTCTTCTGATAACTGATGGATCTTATCAAGCGTTTGATCTCTTCTGATAACTGATGGATCTTATCAAGCGTTTGATCTCTTCTGATAACTGATGGATCTTATCAAGCGTTTGATCTCTTCTGATAACTGATGGATCTTATCAAGCGTTTGATCTCTTCTTATAACTGATGGATCTTATCAAGCGTTTGATCTCTTCTGATAACTGATGGATCTTATCAAGCGTTTGATCTCTTCTGATAACTGATGGATCTTATCAAGCGTTTGATCTCTTCTTATAACTGATGGATCTTATCAAGCGTTTGATCTCTTCTGATAACTGATGGATCTTATCAAGCGTTTGATCTCTTCTGATAACTGATGGATCTTATCAAGCGTTTGATCTCTTCTTATAACTGATGGATCTTATCAAGCGTTTGATCTCTTCTTATAACTGATGGATCTTATCAAGCGTTTGATCTCTTCTTATAACTGATCGATCTTATCAAGCGTTTGATCTTTTCTGATAACGGATGGTTTTTTTTGCACGCGTTTGATCTCTTCTCATAACTGATGACTTTTATCATGCGTTTGATCTCTTCTGATAACTGATGGCTTTTATCATGCGATTGATCTCTTCTGATAACTGATGGCTTTTATCAGACGTTTGATCTCCTCTGATAACTGATGGCTTTGATTTTGCGTTTGATCTCTTCTGATAACGGATGGCTTTTATCATGCGTTTGATCTCTCCTGGTGACTGATAACTGTTATTAGAAATTGTATTTCACACTTCGTGAATCTTTGTCTCCTGTGCCTTGATTAAGAATCAGTTTTGACACTGCAGTATAAAGCAGATAAGAAGTGAAAGAAAGTTGTAGGCTTACAATACTTTCAAATAAAAGGCGACAACAATATTGATTTAAGTCACAATCCTTTACCTATTTCTACCTCCCACAACCCACCTCCTAAAGACACCCACCCCCACCCCGTCCCCATCTCTTTTTTGGATTGCTTTTATTCCTCTTGAAAAACGAAAGTGAGATACATCGGCTCAAGTAGTAAGGTTGTTCTGATATTTTCCAGAAAACTGACAAGTTAATATTTGATGGATAAGATCATATTGTCAATTGACTCACGTATATTGTGTCGAGGTTCAGGATGAGCTGTACGCTTTGGACATGCGTAGCACTGTCTCCTAATCTTGATTTCTTCTAGAAGCCTATATCGGTTGTCAGCGCTGCGCTATACTGGTTCCGGTTTCTTCTGTCAAGTTCACACCTTCTGTTGCCAGGGCCTCATTATATACTCGAATGTCCTGTATCAAACTCGCATCAATGTTTTTCTTAACTTAAACCACACTACTGTTGTAAGATAATAATGCTCATATGTCTAACTTTATTATATATTAACGTACACTTAAACTTCAATCACGTCCCGCGCTGTAAAAACATTCACAGGCCATGAATTTGAGACGTCTGGTTTAGACTTTTGAATCTCTGTTGAAAACTATATCGACTGAGAGTCTTGAGACACAGTTTAGAGTTAGGATTTGTGTTATAATCCAGAATTACAGTTATGAGGAAAGAGAAAATCCGGCCCTTGTTGTCTATAAAGGAGAATAATTTGAGTTGATTTAATACAGGTTTATAAGATAATCAACGAAAATGATAAATTAGACTATAACAAATTGTTCAAAGTACAGCCGGCTCAGATTAGAAACCAGCAAATAATTTTTTAGCCATTAAGTTGTGAATGCTTGGAATGCATTGCGACAGAAAATTGTCGAGGCAGGGTCAATACATGGCCAACTGGCCAATAAGTGCATTCAGGAATAAAAAAGGTGCGAATAGTTATTTTTAGATCGTGAAGTAAAATAAACTGGTTGTATACAGAATCTGCAGAGTCTTCTAAACCGGTATAAAGACGTTAAATTCAGTTAAAATCCAGATCCTTTACTGGGACGTTTCTCATCGCCTGGACGATATGATTGGTTGTATTGAAACTGAGCTATCCTGTTGCAATCTTCGTGTAATCTCGCGAACTGCTTTATTGGTTTTGGGAATTCCTTGACCTAGATAGATGTAGAGATTCACTTTTTTGATGGAATCAATTCCTAGTCGCAATTCTGCTTGTGAATGCGTTCAGCGTGTCTTTGGTCTTTTTTCTAATAATTGTAAGTCCATGTCTCACGTTTGCTCTACTGAGCTCATTTAGGCATTGCTTAGATTCTCTAAGACGTGACTGATGACCAAGGAGAGATTTTTCGAAAAATACATTTTGAAAATTACCTCACTATTTCCTGATCCCTCGCAACACATCTACTGGGCCTTTCACAACCTAGCATTGTTCTTTGCTAATGTCTTGTTTATGGTTACTTGTCAATCATCTGATAAGTCTGCATAGTGTTTTATTCATGTGGCTGGTGAGACTAAGTGAAGAAACAAAAGAAAAGAGAAGCACCAAGAAAATGCACATTAAGATGAATAGACAAGATGAGGTGTAAAAGGAAGACGACTAAGATAAAAATTAAGGGAAGAACAAACACGATGCAAGAAATGAAAATTACTTTGAAGATTATTTAAATATTAAGAATTAAAAGAATAGCAAGAAACGTGGGAAGAAAGAGAAATAGGAACAAAGTATGAGGGAAATAAGAGAAAGATAATGAGGAATAACAACATGTATAATAAACGTAAAAAAGAAAACAAGAAAGCCGGTGAGATGTTATCTTGTTGTCGCGGTAAATGGATCTTAAGTGAGCCCTTGCCGTTATCAGGAGATTTGTAGTTTGTGGCCTCCACGTAGCGAAGACGTGACCTATTTTCGCGGTTTATTAATCTGGCACGAACCGCCAGCTGGCGTTAAAGCTGATCTCTCCACGAATGATAATCCTTCGCTACATAATTTAGTAAGCCACTTTCCAAAAACCGCAAACACTTAAACCAAACCGCAAATACTAAGCGCTTAATAAGAGCTAGTGAACCAGGCCTGGGAAGTCTCGATGACATTAAGTGTTGATGGTCTTCAGTATGTCAATGTTAAGAGTATTTGATTATTGATGTTACGAGGTCAAAGTCATATCCTCGAGTCGATGGCTGACTAAAACAATTGTAAGTGTCATGATTTGTAACCTATTTCCAATAACGCAATGTGTAGATCGATATAAGTGTTCTTCTAAGATATCATACAAGTTTAAAAGCAATAGTTATTGTTATCTGCATCACTGTATGAGTACAAAGAAGTTAATTCAATTTTTTTAAATAGACAAATTATACTACCTAGTGGTCTGCCGGGGTCTTTGTGTATGACACAGACAAGAACAGCACCGCAGGTCTACTTTGCTCTAGTGCTTGAGTCTAATAAGATGGACTCACACATATGTTAACCACCCTCTTCGGCACTTGTCCCAACACAGGGGAATAATAAGCTGCTCGAGCCTAGCCAGCTAAGCAGGAAATCCACATCCAGCTCACGCCAGAGCTGGGACCTGCACGGGAGCATGCACCCCTGTAAAAGTATAGGTCAACTAAGACTAAGATTTATTGTAAACTGGTTATAGAACAACATCATTAGTTGCATTGTTAGTGTAATAATCACATGTTTCTGGTGACCTAGTGGTTAGGGATGTTGTTTGGATCGAATGCCTATAATGAATAGGTTACTCTTTTGTGCGCCCTGAAATGGACGTTGAGTGGCGGGTTGTAGGAGCTTTCTTCACACCCCAAGCGTGTCGATGAAGGTTGACCGGGGTTCTCCAGGCGGTTGTACTATGTTTGGCTTCATGTCCTTCGTTCACAGCTGCCTGCGAAGGATAATGGGCATAAAGTAGCAGAGCATGGTGAAGAATGAAGACTTGTGGTAAAGGAGCGAAACAGCCATTGAAACAACACATTAAGCGAAGAAAATGGGGCTGGGTGTGATATACACTGCAGAAGGCACAGCGTAATACAGCCAGACAGGCTCTTACATGGAATTCTCAGGGAAAGAGAGAGAGAGAGAGAGAGAGAGAGAGAGAGAGAGGTAGACCTAAATATACGTGGAGAAGAGAATGTGAGAAAAAGCTAAAATTAAATAATGACACCTGGAGAGAAGCAGAAAGAGCAGCACAGGACCGTGTACGCTGGCGAGATGTTGTCGATGGTCTATAAGAGAGGAGCAGCGGACCGTGCACGCTGGCGAGATGTTGTCGATGGTCTATGAGAGAGGAGCAGCGGACCGTGCACGCTGGCGAGATGTTGTCGATGGTCTATGAGAGAGGAGCAGCGGACCGTGCACTCTGGCGAGATGTTGTCGATGGTCTATGAGAGAGGAGCAGCGGACCGTGCACGCTGGCGAGATGTTGTCGATGGTCTATGAGAGAAGAGCAGTGGACCGTGCACGCTGGCGAGATGTTGTCGATGGTCTATGAGAGAGGAGCAGCGGACTGTGCACGCTGGCGAGATGTTGTCGATGGTCTATGAGAGAGGAGCAGCGGACCGTGCACGCTGGCGAGATGTTGTCGATGGTCTATGAGAGAGGAGCAGCGGACCGTGCACGCTGGCGAGATGTTGTCGGTGGTCTATGAGAGAGGAGCAGCGGACTGTGCACGCTGGCGAGATGTTGTCGATGGTCTATGAGAGAGGAGCAGCGGACCGTGCACGCTGGCGAGATGTTGTCGATGGTCTATGAGAGAGGAGCAGCGGACCGTGCACGCTGGCGAGATGTTGTCGGTGGTCTTTGAGAGAGGAGCAGCGGACCGTGCACGCTGGCGAGATGTTGTCGATGGTCTATGAGAGAGGAGCAGCGGACCGTGCACGCTGGCGAGATGTTGTCGATGGTCTATGAGAGAGGAGCAGCGGACCGTGCACGCTGGCGAGATGTTGTCGGTGGTCTATGAGAGAGGAGCAGCGGACCGTGCACGCTGGCGAGATGTTGTCGGTGGTCTATGAGAGAGGAGCAGCGGACCGTGCACGCTGGCGAGATGTTGTCGGTGGTCTATGAGAGAGGAGCAGCGGACCGTGCACGCTGGCGAGATGTTGTCGGTGGTCTATGAGAGAGGAGCAGCGGACCGTGCACGCTGGCGAGATGTTGTCGGTGGTCTATGAGAGAGGAGCAGCGGACCGTGCACGCTGGCGAGATGTTGTCGGTGGTCTATGAGAGAGGAGCAGCGGACCGTGCACGCTGGCGAGATGTTGTCGGTGGTCTATGCACTGAGGGGAGCGACGGGCTTTGATTGGTTTGATTGATTGGGGAAATCTGTAGAGAAGCGTATACAACGGATGCAATATAGACCCATCTCCTAAAGAATCACATCAATTGTCATACTAGAGAATGTACGCTTTCACTTAAAACGAGCCAAATAGGGTCCTTGTGCATATGATCTAGACAAAAAAGGTTTACAAACTAGAACCAACCCTGCACAAAATATGAGGACTTTGTTAAACTAACAAATAATGATATGCAGACGCCCCATATCGAAGGGATGCAGAACCCAAGCTATTTCTGACCTTTAGAAATAATCAAAGGCATTATATGATCAATATAAACTACTATTTGAAAGTGAACACATCTTTGACGAGGCGATTCAAGCTTCGGAAGACCTGTTTCGTGACATTTATTTGTCGAAGAACTGGTCATAAAACAAAACTCATCACGAATCAACGTAATAACCCAGCGAGTGCTTCCGCAGGCATACTACAAGTTACCACCAACCTAATAGTCGACCAACTTCTGATAAACGAAAATACAACTAAAAAATACAGCAAAACCATTGTCCAGAAAGATTGTACAAACGAAAATACAACTAAAAAACACAGCAAAACCATTGTCCAGAGAGATTGTACAAACGAAAATACAACTAAAAAACACAGCAAAACCATTGTCCAGAGAGATTCTACAAACGAAAATACAACTAAAAAACACAGCAAAACCATTGTCCAGAGAGATTGTACAAACGAATACACAACTAAAAAACACAGCAAAACCATTGTCCAGAAAGATTGTACAAACGAAAATACAACTAAAAAACACAGCAAAACCATTGTCCAGAGAGATTGTACAAACAAAAATACAACCAAAAAACACAGCAAAACCATTGTCCAGAGAGATTATTCAAACGAAAATACAACTAAAAAACACAGCAAAACCATTGTCCAGAGAGATTGTACAAAGGAAAATACAACTAAAAAACACAGCAAAAACATTGTCCAGAGAGATTGTACAAACGAAAATACAACTAAAAAACACAGCAAAACCACTGTCCGGAGAGATTGTACAAACGAAAATACAACTAAAAAACACAGTAAAACCATTGTCCAGAGAGATTGTACAACCGAAAATACAACTAAAAATCACAGCAAAACCATTGTCCAGAAAGATTGTACAACCGAAAATACAACTAAAAAACACAGCAAAACCACTGTCCGGAGACATTGTACAAACGAAAATACAACTAAAAAACACAGTAAAACCATTGTCCAGAGAGATTGTACAACCGAAAATACAACTAAAAATCACAGCAAAACCATTGTCCAGAAAGATTGTACAAACGAAAATACAACTAAAAAACACAGCAAAACCATTGTCCAGAGAGATTGTACAAACGAACATACAACTAAAAAACACAGCAAAACCATTGTCCAGAAAGATTCTACAAACGAAAATACAACTAAGAAACACAGCAAAACCATTGTCCAGAGAGACTGTACAAAGGAAAATACAACTAAAAAACACAGCAAAACCATTGTCCAGAAAGATTGTACAAACGAAAATACAACTAAAAAACACAGCAAAACCATTGTGCAGAGAGATTGTACAAACGAAAATACAACTAAAAAACACAGCAAAACCATTGTCCAGAGAGATTGTACAAACGAATATACAACTAAAAAACACAGCAAAACCATTGTCCAGAAAGATTGTACAAAGGAAAATACAACTAAAAAACACAGCAAAACCATTGTCCAGAAAGATTGTACAAACGAAAATACAACTAAAAAACACAGCAAAACCATTGTGCAGAGAGATTGTACAAACGAAAATACAACTAAAAAACACAGCAAAACCATTGTCCAGAGAGATTGTACAAACGAAAATACAACTAAAAAACACAGCAAAACCATTGTCCAGAAAGATTGTACAAACGAAAATACAACTAAAAAACACAGCAAAACCATTGTCCAGAGAGATTGTACAAACGAACATACAACTAAAAAACACAGCAAAACCATTGTCCAGAAAGATTGTACAAACGAAAATACAACTAAGAAACACAGCAAAACCATTGTCCAGAGAGATTGTACAGAGGAAAATACAACTAAAAAACACAGCAAAACCATTGTCCAGAAAGATTGTACAAACGAAAATACAACTAAAAAACACAGCAAAACCATTGTGCAGAGAGATTGTACAAACGAAAATACAACTAAGAAACACAGCAAAACCATTGTCCAGAGAGATTGTACAAACGAAAATACAACTAAAAAACACAGCAAAACCATTGTCCAGAAAGATTGTACAAACGAAAATACAACTAAAAAACACAGCAAAACCATTGTCCAGAGAGATTGTACAAACGAAAATACAACTAAAAAACACAGCAAAACCATTGTGCAGAGAGGTTGTACAAACTAAAATACAACTAAAAAACACAGCAAAACCATTGTCCAGAGAGATTGTACAAACGAAAATACAAATAAAAAACACAGCAAAACCATTGTCCAGAAAGATTGTACAAACGAAAATACAACTAAAAAACACAGCAAAACCATTGTCCAGAGAGATTGTACAAACTAAAATACAACTAAAAAACACAGCAAAACCATTGTCCAGAGAGATTGTACAAACGAAAATACAACTAAAAAACACAGCAAAACCATTGTCCAGAGAGATTGTACAAACGAAAATGACTTGCTGTCGACATTCTTCTTCATAAAGGAACTAAATTATGCAATATGTGAAATGAAAAATAACAAAATAGATGGCCCTGATCATTTGAGGACAGCAGAATAAAACTTTCGACAAAATCTATCAACAGGCTGCTAAAGGTGGTGTGTTTTTAAAGAACATAGCGAATTTATACAAACCCTTCACGTCAGGAAGAAATCTTACATATAATAGTCTTGCAGGATATGTTCGGCTGTCTTTGGCGATACACATTGGCGATGGAACCAATTTTAGTCTGTGGAAGTGGCTAAGATTCTTGTTGTGTTGGTGAAACTAGGAAAACGTCAACAGAATCCAATAACTTCCAACAGGTGTCGTTACTATGTCTTCTGCACAAGGTTTTTGAAAGAATGATCCTGAACCGGACAGACCTGAAGCTTTTAAAGAAACAAGCAGGTCTCAGGCATGCAGTCAAATCCGTTAGTTACTTTAGCTAGTTAGTTTTCTTTCCACTTGTGCCGTTTAGCGTCGTGGGGAGTTTGAGTCTATCCTGCGCCAAGTGCGTTGCATCTGGTAACACCGATGACTTTCCTCAAACACTTCATTTCACAAATCGACATTCTGCTCTTGCACGCCATTGACAGAGGCCATGTAATCCGTTACTACCTTAACCTGAAACAACTGATCGAGAACGCGTATGAACGCATGTAGATCACTAAATGGCTTTTATCGATCTAAATGCAGAATTTGACATCATAAACCACCAGATGGCTGCTGACAAAGCGAAACCAAAATGACTTGGCACAAGAAAGCGTCCTTGCACCTATACAGTACAGCATAACGACCAACCTGTAGAGACAGAAGGGACGAAAGTGGTTTTGAAGTGGTGAAAAACGAACTAACAAGCGCCCTTTGTGCCCTTGCCGTATATTACCAGAAGATATTATTCCAAACCAAAATCCAGAAAAAGCCAAGTATGTGGCTTCTACTTCAGAAAGAAAAGTAGTAACACAAATACAGATAACGTGACAAGGACAGAAGCTAGAATACAGTACGGCTCAAATACCTAATTATGAAGTTCGATCGAACTATGCCTTAAAAAAAAAATTGGTAAAAAAAATATAATGCGAGAAATAATATCCGAAAATTGACTCGCACAACATGCGGAGCACAGCCAGATATCATCCGAATATCAGCACTCGTACTGCTTCTCCCTTGCTGGGTACGCCGCTCCAGTGCGGAAAAACTGAACAGATGTGAAACTTATTAACATACCAATAAATGGCCGGAAAGTAACAGGACGCTTAATCCTATTCGAGCTGAAACAATTTAGGCCGTAATCGACGCAGTACCACCTGAGACACAATGAAGTGTCGCGTCAGAAATTGAGAGAGAGAATAAGGCAAACAACCTAATGGCAAATCATACTGACCAAGAAAATCACATTGGCTTCATCGTAGCCCTTGCTGGAAACGTGCTGTTTTCATGGCAGCGTGGCTAACAAGGGAAGGGATCGAAGTAATCCTCGTAGCAGTTAGCAACACGTAGATGAAGCAACGTATAGCACACCCGAATGAAGAATCCGTCCACCTTCACCAGCACGCTCGGGATGTGAGGAAAGCTACGACAACCCGCCACTTAACGTCCTTTTCAGGGCGCACAAAAGTGTAATCCTAATCATTGTGGCCATTCAACAACAACATAATACACCATATGTTTGTCCACCAGATCAGTGCGACAAATTGAAATCTAGACGTACTAAATGGCAGTCAACACAGCCTCTACAGACTAGTCCTGGAATACGCCGCATCAGCATAAACAAATTGACATGAACTAACCTAGGTCCTCTGGATCGAGCTGAGAGATGAACCTGGTTTTTGACATCACTTGTCTTACGCAACATGGAAGTCACTAAATAGACTCCGAATTGGTGTATTACAATACAAGGAAAACTTAAAAAGAGATGGGGATACAGGGATGATGAGGCATAAGACAGTGGAGGGAATAAGGGAGGGGGCGGGGTTGACAAGGTAATCTACGTGACTTAACATTGGAAACATGATGTCGGACGTGGTGTCCAGGACATGGAATAAAATAACTACTGTTATTACTACTAGTAGTAATAGTAGTATTAGTAGTAATAGCACTATTACTTTTGCTACTATTACTGTTGCTTCTTCTTCTTCTGCGTTTGTTCTTAATATTCCGCTATCAAAGCCTGTGCAGAGCTTTGCAAGTAGCAAGATGTAGTCTGGAGAATGGAATGCGTTGTGTCGCTAGTTTGCAGCTTGATTGCGATATTTGCACCTTTCAGTCCGACACATCATTCTTATGTTGGTGCTGTAGGTATTATTACTGCTGCTACAACACTACTCATATTTTTATACTTAAAGTACTGCTGCTACTACTACTACTACTACTACTACTACTACTAAGATTACCACTACTATTATTATTATCTTTACTACTACTACTACTACTATTACTACTACTACTACTACTACTACTACTACTACATCTGCACTGCTATCACATCTAATTCTACCACCACTATTACTTTTACTACCACCACTACAAATGCCACTACTACACTAACAGGCTGTCTTCCTTTTCGTTTGATTGCATTAGTTGGCAGCTTTCTGTTGGAATGTTTCAATTTGTCCTTAGCACAGACATTTCGACCAATAAATTTTATTTGGTCTACAAATGTTGTTTTCAATTTATACTTGGTCTACAAATGTTGTTTTCAATTTATACTTGGTCTACAAATGTTGTTTTCAATTTATACTTGGTCTACAAATGTTGTTTTCCATGTGTACTTGGTCTACAAATGTTGTTTTCAATGTATACTTGGTCTACAAATGTTGTTTTCAATGTATACTTGGTCTACAAATGTTGTTTTCAATTTATACTTGGTCTACAAATGTTTTCAATTTATACTTGGTCTACAAATGTTGTTTTCAATTTATACGTGGTCTACAAATGTTGTTTTCAATTTATACTTGGTCTACAAATGTTGTTTTCAATTGATTTTCATTTTCACATTTGACACTTAGTTTACATACATCTCTCTTTATACTATTCCTTTTACCATTGTTTGGCTAAACAAAATCTAATGCGTGTGTAATGTCTCTCCCTCTTTCACTTTCATTGTCTCTGTCATTCACAGCACCTGTCACATTGTTAAAGACTCGATCTGGTCCACATTAAACTGCCTCAATAAGTCCTCTTCATATTTGACCAACCTGACAGTCACACGCTTGCTGGAACCATTAGCTTAGCAGGAAGTCGTGTCGCCAGAGTGATACAGACGTGAACCCATAAACAAACCACTCAAATGCAAACACCTTGACCTCGGAAGTATCCCAATGATCAGGTACAACCCACGATAGTATACACGTCTCGTGATAGCTGGTACGTTCAATGTTCTGATGCCTGGTACGACCAAGGTTGTCATACCTAGTACGTGCAAGATTGTGATAAAGAAAGAAAGTGCGTGTATTGGAAGTGGAGTGTGAGCTATAGCTTTATAAAGTTAGAGAGAGAGAAAAACAGAAAGAGAGAGAGAGAGAGAGAGCGAGAGAGAGAGAACATCGCCAACAAACCTGGAGAATACATTCTTGATGATAGAGACAGGATAACGATATTTTCATAATTTTTTTTCCATATCGAATAAACTATTACAATTAATTTACTTTTTTTAGTGCAAACTGCAAACCTTCACAAATAGATGTCTCCAGTGACGGATAAAAGCAACTGAAGGGCATTGGCTAATATATACTAGGAGGCCGAGATGTTAAGGCATCTGATTACGAAAAACAAGTTATTGATACGGCCAAATTAAATAGAATATAATCATGAGAAACATGATATTGGGAGGGTCAAATTGAACAGCATCTAATCACAAGATGACTTGGTG
Organism: Ariolimax columbianus; assembly: GCA_036924085.1. Classification (NCBI taxonomy): domain Eukaryota; kingdom Metazoa; phylum Mollusca; class Gastropoda; order Stylommatophora; family Arionidae; genus Ariolimax; species Ariolimax columbianus. The sequence continues at coordinate 110,969,532 of JAVGWX010000006.1, read as the reverse complement.
ACTGAAGTGTTCTTTCTCAGGTTCAGTTTGTTTAATGTACAGGCAGTACATAGGGGCGGTTCTTATTTGACGAAGGGGTCGTGCTTGCTTGACGTAGGGGTGGACCTTGTTTGACGTAGGGGCGGAGCTTATTTGTCGAAGGGGTGGTGCTTTATTGGCGTAGTGGCGGAGCTTATTTGACGTAGGAGCGGAGCTTGTTTGACGTAGGGGTGGAGCTTGTTTGACGTAGGGGTGGAGCTTGTTTGACATACAGGCAGTCCTGGTTTGACGTGCAGGTGGTTCTCGTTTGTCGTAAAGGCGGAGCTTGTTTGACGTTCAGGCGCAGCTTGTTTGACGTAGTCATGGAGCTTGTTTGAAGTACAGAAGGAGCTTGTTTGACGTATAAACGGAACTTATTTGACGTTCAGGAGGAGCTTGTTTGACGTATAAGTAGAGCTTGATTGACGTACAGGCGAGCTTCTTTGACGTACAGGAGGGTCTTGTTTGACGTTTAGGCGGAGCTTGTTCGATGTACGGGCGGAACGTGTTTGACGTAAGGACTGAACGTGTTTGGTATATAGCCAGAGGTAGTCTAACGTACATAAAGAAGTGCAAGAGTTCATTTATTAATTTAATATCAACATCCTTTGAAATTTCTTGCTTCACCGTCTCAACGGTATTGCAAATATGTTCATTTGTTGTTTATAGGCTCACTAACAATGCAACATTGTTTGCAACCTACCTATGCACTGTGTGCTCTTCTGTCTAGGTTGTGTTCAAGACATCCACTACAGGGATATATACAGTTATTCTAAATCTGTCTCGCCAAGAAACCTCGTCTAAGACTTCCGGTCTTGTCCATCAATGTTTTTTTGTGTGCGTAACTCTCTGTCTTCTGCTGACAGTTTTGTCCTCAACATCCGGAAGTCAGTTTTGCCTGCTGTTCAACTTCATCAGAATTAGCGTGAGTGTTTGATACAAACTGCAGTATCGAGCTGTAAATGTGTGCACATGTGCTAAACTAAATTTGCTAACTTTGCAAGGCCTTGCTAGCTTTATGAAATTGGTCTAGAAAAAGTGTTCAAATGGGAAGCAAGAAAATAAATTCACTTCAATTTATTCCTTAACAGATTTGTAGTCTGTCGTACTTGGAATTCTGGGAATCCTGGTATTCAAACATGTATGTTAATATTTTATGTTGCCATATCGGCTATGCGAAGTAGGTATTTTAAAATTCCAACGGCTTACTATTTTAGGGGGAAGGTGCAAATAATTTGGATCGATTTTTAACCAGAATTTTCTCCCGGCAGCGGTCGCTAAGCCTACTCTTTTTTATTTTAACTGTCAAGGAATCGTTAGCGTGCTCGACGCTGAACACGGGGTCCGATCTCACTACTCAGATATCAGGGGAATTTTTACAAGAAGATTCACTAGTAGTAGTAGTAGTAGTAGTAGTTGTAGTAGTAGTAGTAGTAGTGGTAGTAGTAGTAGTAGTATTAGTAGTAGTTGTAGTAGTAGTATGTGTTCTCTGTTTGGCCCCGACACTGTTCGGAATATACTTTGCTCTTTTACTGAAGCATATTTTTGCTTTCATCACAAGGCGTGTTCGGGAAAATCAGAAGCTGACAAGTAAAACCATGGCCATGGTGTACAATCCATCTGTTGTCAGCGCACTCCTATATGATAGCGAGACTAGGACAACCTTTATCAAACAAGAGCACAGGCTTAACACTTTCCATCAACAGTGTATGCGATTCATTCTTGGAATCACATGGAGGGGCCTGCAAGAGAAGTAAACACGGACCTGCTCATTCATGTCGGAGACAGCTTGAGACAAGAGAAGTAAACACGGACCTGCTCATTAATGGACGAGACAGCTTGAGACAAGAGAAGTAAACACGGACCTTCTCATTCATGTCGGAGACAGCTTGAGACAAGAGAAGTAAACACGGACCTGCTCATTCATGTCGGAGACAGCTTGAGACAAGAGAAGTAAACACGGACCTGCTCATTCATGGACGAGACAGCTTGAGACAAGAGAAGTAAACACGGACCTGCTCATTCAGGTCGGAGACAGCTTGAGACAAGAGAAGTAAACACGGACCTGCTCATTCAGGTCGGAGACAGCTTGAGACAAGAGAAGTAAACACGGACCTTCTCATTCATGTCGGAGACAGCTTGAGACAAGAGAAGTAAACACGGACCTTCTCATTCATGTCGGAGACAGCTTGAGACAAAAGAAGTAAACACGGACCTTCTAATTCATGTCGGAGACAGCTTTAGACAAGAGAAGTAAACACGGACCCTCTCATTCATGTCGGAGAAAGCTTGAAACATATATTTAGTAGACGTACAATGAGTTGGCACAGATGACATATGACTTTGCCTGTATTTGTGAAAGGCATATGCTCTATAGAAAGAGATCTGAGTTTTGATTGAATAATTCTTTTTAAAGTGTAATCTGTTTTGGAGAGTTCTTTTGAATACGAGTGTACCAGGTACAGTCTTGTTGCTACTGTCCCTCGTTAGGTGCTTTTTGACGACTTTCTTTGATTGTAGATTACAGTGGCTCTCCTCACGTTTCGATGCGTGCTTGAGGAGGTTGACCAGGGTCTTCCTGACTGCAGCGCAACATAATGTACCTCAGTAAGCTCACCATTATAGGGAACACAGTGCCGATCCCACTTTGCTAGTAAGACTGCCATGAAACAGTATGTTTCTTTCCATAGATCAGTGCTTGGAAGTGAGGTGGGGTCTTGCCCAATATGTTTGACCTGACTAACTAACATGACCTGATCAGTACGGTTGACCTGACTAACTAACATGACCTGATCAGTATGTTTGACCTGACTAACTAACATGGCCTGATCAGTATGTTTGACCTGACTAACTAACATGACCTGATCAGTTTGTTTGACCTAACTAACTAACATGACCTGATCAGTATGTTTGACCTGACCAACTAACATGACCTGATCAGTATGTTTGACCTGACTAACTAACATGGCCTGATCAGTATGTTCGACCTGACTAACTAACATGGCCTGATCAGTATGTTTGACAGGACTAACTAACATGGCCTGATCAGCATGTTTGACCTGACCGGACGTTAATCTCGTTTTCCAAGGTACAATGCAATTCACTCCCGACTCTTACTCGACTTGCTAATGTGTTTGACTTTATTCCAATTACTGAGGTAGTCGAGGGGCTTTTTAGATCGAGGATTACAGGCCGCTTTGCCACAGCTGTCGCCACTTCATGTGCTAGCTATGTTTATTTATTTCCCCTCCAATAGAAAAACAATGTATGCCTTACCGGGGATTTGATCGGGAAGGGGCGGGGGGTGGGGGGCGCCGGGTTTTCCTTCCCACCCAGGGCAGAAACAGGAAATGCATGTGGGTCCCTAGTCCTTCCCGGCAGGAGGATGCTTTCGACAGCGTGCAGTGTCGGGTGCGGAGCTCTTCCCGCGAGCAAGCCCCACGTTATATATCTTGCACCCAGTATTCAGCGACACTGATTGCCTTATTATTTGCCTCCAGCATGTCGCACCTATTGCATGTTTCCTGGAGGTCGGGGCAGGTCGTCAGGTGGTCTTGGTCCTGTATGGGCCACAATCACATGTGTCATCATCTGTGTACCCCCAATGTTTCATATTCCTCTTGCACCGTGATACACCAGTTCTGTTTAGCGACTTCCATGTTCCGTATGGTAAATTATGTCCAGGAGCAGATTCCTCCCGACGTTCCATCTCTGGGGCCTGCACCAATTCGTGCCTCTTCTCGATACGGCGACTTTCAGGTTTTATCTGTATAGTGCTGAGCTAAAGCAGTTTCTTTGGAGGCTTGGCGTCCTTAACATCGTCAGTAAAACGTACGGGACATTGAGAGGAGTACTGTATCCTTCAGTTCCGCTGTTTCAATTTTGCAATAGTGCAAAGGTCGCGTTTGTCAGGGAAGAATGCCGAGTTCAGCACACTCAACTTTGTCAATGCCGAGATGGTACTGAAGCTCTGGCGATCTACCATCTCCATCAGCTCATGGGGCCCTGAGAGAGTCCCCCATCCACCAGCACCACAATGTTTCAGTTCTGAAAAAGGGCACGAGTGACCCTCGGTAACGTGCAGTGCCGATGTGGGCATTCATTTCAGCATCTAATGAATCTCGACTGATTTCATCAGCCATTACGGGTGACATCGTGAGACAGTGTGAACTTAGACATGTATATGACTTCTGGCATAATTAACCAGATAGCTGTCAGGGACAAGTGAAGCAGGGCTCTAGGATCTGCAGTTGTCTAAGAAGAATTGTGTCATCTAACGAACCTCTACTTATTTAGTAAGCCATTCGTAGTTTAACCGTGACATAGTGTGAACTTTGAACTTAGACATGTTTGGCTCAATATGAATCTGGAATTATCGCGGCTGCTAGCACCAGACTGGTCTCACAATTTGTCTGCTATGGCGTTCCCGTTTTATTATTTGATAAATCGACCATGTTGTGCGTTCATTTCTAGCAGGAACTAATGTAATGACAGGAAACAGTTGGTATAAGAGCTTGAGGTAACGTCCTATAAACCTTTGGACTACATAAAATACACGAAATAGTCAGGAAGGTCGAAGGTCATGAGTGCAATAATGAAAGCAGATAAATGTAACCTTGACATTTGAAGGGCTGAACTCCGATTGGTCGCTGATGCAAACAATCCGGCGACAGGTTCCGGTCCTGAACCAAGCTATTATGCAAATCAGCTGGTGGTGATACTAATCAGCTGTTCGTCTTGGTCGCCGCTTGTTATACATTTTGACGGAGAAGGTATAAAAGCTAAGCTTAACGGCAGTCAAGCATCTCATGTAGCATGTAGACAATTGCTAATGATGACAAGACAAGGTTGTGATTCTATAAACGTGATCTGTGCCGATCTAAGAGAAGAGACACACCTCCACCACAGCGTATCCGTATCGGAGAATGATCAAAATCAGCTGACTTCTCACCAGACCAGTCACTTGAGTAACTTACGAAGCAGGTTGTAGACAGGTTAATGCCACACAAACTGTATCCAGTCTGCAATGAAATCACTCTTGGAAAGTACCAAATCAAGCCCAGACTACTCAATGATCATAGAAACCGACTACGAACATGAAAAACACCGGTCGAAATTAGGTAAGTAATGAAAATGATTGATGTTGCATCTTTGATCTTTGATTGAACAATACAATATACAAAGTTAGTCCTGCATATAGGTAGGTTTGGTAGTAACAGATATAATCTAAGCCATTGTTATTATGTGCTGTTCCTAAAAGTCGACCTCACTGCACACAAGGCATATCTATAGGTGCTCAGTTGGAAACTGATGGTTCTTTCACTTCAGCTCGTCGGTTGAACACACTTGTGCTCCGTCCGTCATCTCTTGTCCCCCAAGTCTACTGGAACGTCGTTCTATCTCAAATATCTGGTCTATGAATTTCTGATTTATTTATTGCAGCGGTGTCGTAAGCTAACTGGCGGTAATGGATAGACTTCGAAATGTCACCCCTATTCATATCTAGTGTAGCCATAGTTGGTGCCTGTGAAGCCAGGATGTCAGCTCTTTCGTTGCACTGTACCCCAGAACTACAAATAACAATGTCAATAGATTCACACCAGCTCCTCTAACTTTGATACCTCAACAGCTGCCACCCATTTATGACTTATCCAGCACCTTTTTACCTTCCTAAACAAGAATTGGGAGTCTGAAACGATGACTGGCCCTGTTAAAGTCATCCCAAACAGCCATCCTAAAGTTGCTGTCACTTCTTCCATTCCCGTACTGAAGGTAGCTGTTCTGTATTAACTGCTCTACTCAGCAGCGATCAGCCCTCTCACACTAGCTGATAAGCCCTAACTAGATATCTCACTGAGAAGTGCTGTTCTTTCTGTATATATCATGGCATCACTATACTATGTTATAATTTTATCAGCTTGTTAACCTCAAGATTTTGCCTTCCTGTCGCACCACTCTCTGCATTCCCTGCCTAGGGATAGGATGACTCTATAATAATCTGTCATTCTATGGCCAGTGTGAACCCATTCTTCTCCCGTGACTAATATCTCAACTTTGGTCACCTGTCCAATTGTTCTCTAGCTCTGCCTGTGTCATCCATGACACTTATCTCTTGATTCTTGATCTCTTCTTTTTCTTCTTCTTCATTGCTTGTTCTCAATCTCCCACTATCAATTCCTGATGAGCTTTTCAAGCTGGAGGATGTTGTCCAGAGAACGGAATGCGCTGTATTGTAGTTTACAGCTTGACTGCGATATTTGCACCTTTCGTTCTGACACATCCGACTTCAGCAGATCTTGATGTCTGATGTGTTATTATTATTTATTATAACAATAAAGTGAGACAGTCCAAAATGTTGATACAATAATGTCATTGTCTCAGATATTGTCTACTAAATGAGGTCACAATTAACATAAATTGATAGCTTTGCTTTGATATTTCAACACCCTGATTAAGTTAACACTGAGCCTATTTGGGAATTAGAACTATTGCATGAGAACGATTGCAGTATAATAATAATGTATTGCAAATGTAGACCCAGATTGGACACATAACTTAACAACTGACAGTTATTACAGACAACTCTGCAGCTGCAATCGACTTAATAGATTTTACTGTCATAAGCACTGCAGTACCAAACTTCGACAATAAACAAACTTATTACTGAAAAAAAGAGCAACTTATACAGTAAAATGATTGGTAATGTTGAAATTGCTAAAGATGATAGTGTTTAATTTCTAAGATTGTAGTGACTGTTGTCATTGCAAGTTCTTAACTATCCTCGATTTTCTTGTCATATATGTATTTGCTTTTTATAACGTTCAGTTCTTCAAATATATTTTATAACTGTTAATACTTTTGTATTTGATAAACCTTTACTGTTCATCACCAATACAATGTTTTGTTTTCATTGTACAACCCTTCTCAGTATATGTGATGATAATTTCCAAGCAACTCTTATTGCTTTCTGGAGAAGGATAAGAGAAAAATGAAGTACTGAGGAAAATCAGCTTTGAAATATAGAATGTGTCAGCACACTCCCTGATATAAGCCTATACTTTTTATGTGTTTGAGTTCATTTTTGAAATTTGTGATGTAAAATATTAAGGGAATAATTCCTTTTTTAAATATATCTTTTCTACAATTTTCTAACAAGATGGCAGGAAAAGTGAAGCCTTGTCTAACTCAAGATACTATATAATCAACTGCATTGTTTATTATATAATATTTTATGACTTAATTTGTGTATGTGTTTCTCCAGACATACTTAAAAAATGTTTGTGTGTGTGTGTGTATATATATATATATTTGCTTATTTATTTATCTATTTTTTTCAAATATAATTTTTATGTTTTTTTTTTTCCAGGTGAAAATGATTCGAACATGAATGTCTCTTCTGACTTTAGTGACCTGTTTGATTCAGAAACCTGCCAAGCTGTGGAAGCTGAAATAGAGGCAGCCATCCAAGATGTGGCAGAAAGAAAGATCTGCCGTCAGATAATATATCCTCCAGATCTTGTATCACACATTTCACAAGATGTTCTTCGCATGTCCATAGCTGAACCCTGTGGTGTGCGTGGCTGTGCAATATACATAATACTTCAAGAAAAGGACAAATCTCATAAACTCGCTACTATATTTGGCAACCCCTCAGCACCTCCTACATTTGAAATTCATCTCACGCTCAAAGAGGATGATCGAAGCTGGAAAAAGTTCCAAAAAGTCTACTATACAATCAGAGGCTGCATTCTAAATTCTCAGTGGACTGCCATGCCAAAAATACTCTGTTCAGTTTACCAGCTTGAAAAAAGAAGACTGTATCGCAGATCAGACAGCGTGGATTCTGTTAACACTTAGATTTAGCAAAGCAGTTTAGCAGTGTGTAGACAGAACAAGATGGCAAAAGAAAAGTTAGCTCTTTTTTTTTACTGGGGAGCATAGATTCTGCCAGTTTATTTTACAATAATTCAGTTTTGAAATTATTTCTTTCTATTCAATTCTACTATATATGTATTTTTAACAAGATAAAGTGCAGCTCAACTCCATTATAATATAGGCCTAATGCTTGGTGTTCAAGTAATCGCATAGCGATTTAAACGGATCATCTTTGAAAATTGTCGTCATTATTCTGTATTCAACATATGAGTATATATGTATATATAAATATATATACTTTGAATTTGACAGGACTCTTGTTTTTGTACGAGGTAATTGGTTTACTATAGAAGTCAAATTGATCAATTATTTTTAAATGGTTCCTAGAACCAACTTTATAACACCACGGCTACCTCATTTCTTTCATTGCTGAAAGTACAGGCAAGAGAGCACAAACTCTGTGGCATCCATGGTAGCTTCTAAATTTTCCCCTGACTTTGTCAGGTACCAATATATGGCTGGGTCGACTGATAGAAGTGGTCATACCATGAAAAAAAGCCATGAAATGAAATCTGTCAAACCCCTACGCCACTGAATCTCTTATAAATTCATGTTTCAATCTTCTATTGATGCATTGTACAATAAAGTATTTAAGACACCATTAAATGTGTTGAAAACTCTATTGCACACCATGAGAAATGGATGATCTATATTGATTCTATGCCCAGTGACAAAACTGTCTGACGCATTAAGAGCACAATAGTAAATTGAGAATTGGTATCATGTAATGAGATGAACACGTCAGTTTACGTTCAGAACAAATCCACATTTAATTTTTTTTACTAAAACTAAAAACACATTTCCGTGTACGAAATTTGGATCATCGCACTAAAAGCCTATTTGTCTTTCAGCAGGTTGAGTTTGAATGAGTTTGAGCTGTACACTTTTTGTTGATAGTACCCACGTACATAATTTAAAATGTCTTATGATGCTGGCATTTAATCTTAAGCAGCAGTGGAATATAGTTTTCTTGCACTTATTAAAATGCTAGCACCATAGCAGTGAACTAAACTGTAGCAGAGCTTGGAATCATCAGTTGTCACATCATCATATTCCCAATTTTACTGACTTCATCAATTAATTCATCCACCTTCCATATTTTATTTATCGGCTGTTTGCTTATGTGTTTGCTCGCATATTCCTTTCTTGAGCTGTGTATGTGATAAATTTGATGTTTCAAATGTACAGTTTGCCTAACTAACAAGAACAAAACATGAAACAACCAACACAAAATATTTTCAAACAAACACAACGTGTAAGTATGAAACTTGTAATCTTGCAAAGGAGACTTATTGTGACATTAAAGAGGACAAACATAAACGCGGGTCGTGTTATGCCGGATGTGCTCTCATGACAGCTTTTGATAACAATTTTTATAAGTTTGATTGCAAAGCGATGATCCAGAATCTCAATGTAATAGTTCATTGTGTACAGATAATGATAATATAATAATGTGAGTTTTTGTGAACTGAACAGTTAGGGCTGAAATTTCTTATAGTTTTGTAGAAGTATGAGAGTAAGTCAGTAAGCAGATCACAGACTGATATGGGGTAGCTGAAAAATGTAGTTAGTTCGTTTCTAGAGGTGTCATTAGGTAGCACCAACATCCAGCTTTGTGATTACTTTAAGTAGCTGATGATATGCGCTGCATGCATGTGTGCAGCTCAGAAACAAAATGGCATCTGTGCTCACAGAGTGCACAATACAAAAAAACTATATGCTGTTGTACATTTTTGGAGGGAAATGGGACTTTCTGCAGAAGATATTATTAAGGAAATGCTTCATGTTTATGGTGAGAATAGTTTGTCATGTAAAGAAGTGCGTAACTTGGTCAATCAATTTTATCAATGATTCTCATAAATGACTGATGAGGTCGGGCTTGCTCGTCCTGTCCAGATTGTAATGGAAGCATATGTACACAAAGAGAAAATGGGTCTGAGAAGATGAAAGACTTCTGTGACAAACTAAAAGCCCTCTATTGATACTTCCTGGCTAATATTGAACGGGTGCTGGAAATAGACCCTTGGAAGACAGGGCAGTTTTACCCTACTAATGACAGGGCGTTGCTACGGTAATCCTGCTTAACTCGAGAGGAGCCGCAGAAATTTTGTTCACGTACTAGGCTGATAAGCCAACCGCGCGAGGCTACAAGGTGAGGGATTACGGCCGAACGCCTCTAAGCCAAAATCCTGCCCAAAAGCAGCTCAGCACGAATGCAAGGGGAGGCTTCGACATGGTGGGGACCTGGGGCCACCGCTCCAGCCCCGCCCGGTCCAGCGGCAGAATGAGGTCTCTGCCGTCCGCTGATCAAAGCGGGCGGGAAGCTGCTCGTTATTCACCCCATACGGCGATGAGGTATGAAACGATTTGTAGAAGACTTAGTTCTCGGTCGGGGTGCCCTAAGCAGTAGATCAGCTACCTCACTGCGAACTGCTGAGACTCAACCCTTGACCATGAGATATGTCCGCTCCCCAGGCGAACAATATCTCCGAGCAAGACCAGGCTTGTCCCCTGGTCAAATGCACTATTTCGAGAGGAATCACAGGTCGCTGACATTTGGTCCACGTGCTTGGCTGATAAGCTACCATCTGAGGGATTACAGCCGAACGCCTCTAAGCCAGAATCCCGCCCTAAATCTCAGCACCGCTGTGATGGGAGGCTACGACATGGCTGGGGCTTGCGTCTCAGCCCGGCCCGATCGAGCCGCAGAAATGCACCTGGCAAAATGCACTCCTGCCTCGCTCTTTGCCTCTGTCTGCTATCAGTCATCCCAATGGACACAGAAGAGATGCAGTCCAGCGGACATTGCACCTCCTGCCCTATTGGGACAACCTCCCGGGTGGCGGGAATGCTAAGCGTACCATCACTGCAGATGAGCCGAGAAAATAAAGGGAGCAAAGAGATACCTCACTCACATGCATATGCTACGTTTCTGGCAGGACGTGACGATCCTGGGACAAAGTCACACTGGACTGCCTCTCTTCCGGGATAGTACAAACTAGTACATAGTCCATCATATCATTGCCAAACCCTATATACACGAGTAGGGAAGACTCGATACTCCTGCAAGACAACTTCCCAAGAGAGACAACTCTGACCAAAAACAACTGCTGCCTTGCAGTTAGGCTGGGGACAGCCAAAGGCTAAGGAGGGCAACCCTATAGAAACGCCTGTTGAAATCGGATGCACTGAGCCACAGGCTTAACAAAATAAAACAGTGCAACGTAAATATCGCTGTAAACAGCGTACGATGAAGAAGAAGAAGAAGAAGAAAGACTTCTGTGCTGTAGGTTTTGGTGCACTGATAAAATGATGGGACAAGTGTATCAATGTTTGTGGAAATTACGTTGACAAATAAGGGATGATGGGGGTGCAATAATTTTGTCATAATTTTTGTGTATTTCCTATCTCAATAATCTTTTTTTTTTTTTTTTTTATAGTCTATTATGAACTATTTACTGACTTTCGCTTGTAATTTATAACATTCCTATATTTGCCAGTATTATCAAATCTCTAACCGGTAAAGCTAAAGTAAAATGTTCTTCATTTGGGGAAAACAAACTTATTTGTTTTAACATGTAAAATTTGATGTTATTTAAAACTTTAAATTGATTACATTATTTGATGATCCATTCCTTAGTGATTGTTGTACCACAGTGGATCCCAATTTTGTCCCCAATGGTCTCTATCCAGCTCTACGTAGGTTCTGTTGGGAATAAAGGTTTTCGTTTGATGTATCATGAATTTGTAGTGAAGTGCAAGGGAGTCTACCAACGTGTTTGTCTACCCTGCAGTATTTTTCCACCTTGTGTATGTACCAGACTACTTTCGATACGCTCTGAAGTTCATTCTAAGTGGCAAGCCCACTGATATTTTCCCTTGTTTAAGTGAACATATTTTCCCTTGTTTAAGTGAATATATTTTCCCTTGTTTAAGTGAACATATTTTCCCTTGTTTAAGTGAACATATTTTCCCTTATTTAAGTGAACAACTGTATGGCTCACCAATGATAATTGTTGTAGTTTAGAATTGTTGAGTTTCTACTTGCACTTGGTTACAGAGAGTAATGCCGACCATGTATGTCTTGAAAGAGACCTGAGTCATTCACAGTTTAAGCAGCATAGAATATTGCAGGAAGCACTGTGGAGGGGGAGAGAGAGAGATGCATAGGATTCAATCCTGGCGTCCATCTGGAAGGACAAGAAGTCTTTCCAGCTGGTCTAGTGACATTTTGTTGGTTCTAGATTATTCTGCATGTTGGGTAGGTGCCTTAGATAGCAGTATTCCTCTGGGTCTTCCAAGTTTTTCCCCTCGAAGATGACTTGGTCACAATGGGTGAAACAGTTTATAATGACTTTGGTCTTAAAAAATATTAATTTCTAATCCTGCTTTCTTCCCTTCTTCAGTGAGCATCTATAACATGCTTTTGTGACTGGTTTAATAATTGACACTTTGTTGACTGTCAATCAAAGATGATTGCTGTGTCTGCCATTAACATTGATTGCAAGGTCCTCACAATCGCAACAACTGATGACTGATTTCAAACATGCAGAGAAGAGGTTCAGTGAGATAGGGTCCATGACGGATCACTTTCTGTTTTGTAACCACAACTGGGTGCTGGGATGGATGGAAGGTGGTAGGGCCAGTCTGTGTAGCTGTTGACAAGAAATTTGATTTAGCAAAGATAGACTCTTTGGTCCATTAGCAAATGCCAGATAAATTGTGGCTCTACCGAATTTAAAGCTTTTTTGTAGTTGACGAAGGTAAAGATCAAGGACATCTGGTGTTCTTAGGCTGCCTCGTTAAGGTGACACCAGGTTGAGATAGTCCAATGTGCTGTAAGAACATCAAACGCCAGCTTGTCTAATTGGTTGCATGCTATTAAGGATGGGATAAACTTATGTAAGTAGGCATTTCGTGAATGGTTTGTAAGCGACCAGAAAAAGAAATTTGAATGATAATTTCTATTGCCTTCCTATGTAAGAGTGTCATCTTGGTGTTGTTCCAGGCAGTTTGTGCTTTCCTTGCACACATAGATTTAGTAAAACAGTGAGCTATTGCTTGATAGAGTGGTGGTTTGCTTGCGTGGAGGTCCTCTTCTGTGATTCAATCCTCACTGGGTGATTTTCGAGGCTGCATATTCTTGAGGGCAGGAAATCTGGAATATGGGACAGTGAGGATGGGAAGAGGATTATAGGATGATCTAAAGATTTTAATAGTTTGGTATAATAAACTTTCATGATTGATTCTACACCCAGCTTTGATGTTGGAGCAGGGTCCGTCTGAAACAAGATGTTCGGCAAGGTCTCAAAATGCATATTTGATACTGCATCAAGATTCTGCAGCTGCTAGTAGATTCATGCTGTGAAAACTCATGTTTTATTTAAAAAAATGGACTCTTAGATCATACAACCATAAATCATTTCCATTTTTCAGTAGACAAGAGTTCACTTCTATTTTGATTTTCTGTATGGTTTGTTTTTGATGGATATTACCTTTTGTGTATATTTTTGAATAATCGCAACAAAATCAATTAATTTACAAAGAAAATCAATATTTTACTTAGTGATCAGTATGCTAATGCCAACAAGTAGCTGTGATAGAGATATGTGTATTAACCATGCAGATAAACATTTGTAAAACAGGTTATCTTTTCTATTTGTGTATGGTTTTGTACTTTTTCAGTATTTTACAACTCAGCTTTACTGATTTCTTAACTAATTGTGATGTAAACATTATATAATTTTTTAAAATGTGTTTTCTCATCAGAACTAACATGGACACATTTGACAATATTTGTATTAGGATTCCTATAAGGCTCAAAGAATGATAAAATACGTAATTTTTAGAGTTTTTGTGGCAAAATGATATGCCAAAACTGCATTTGAATGTTAAAAATTTGGGCCAGTTAATCAAAATTATTGCCACATTTGACTGATCTCAAAATATTTGAACCAGTTGACCTGACCTGTAAAGTATGTAAACAAATTGTTAATAAACTTTGGTATCTAGTCAAGACTCTGGTTTTGTGTTTGTTATTGGAAAAATGTTGTGTAGACATTTGGTTTTGTGTTAGTTCTAAAAGGATGGGATGCAACCATCTAGTTTTGTGTTAGTTACTAGAAGGATGGGGTGCATACATTTGGTTTTGTGTTAGTTCTAAACGGATGGGGTACGACCATCTGGTTTTGTGTTTGTTACTGGAAGGATGGGTTGCAAACATCTGGTTTTGTGTTAGTTCTAAAAGGATGGGGGTGCAAACATCTGGTTTTGTGTTAGTTACTGGAAGGATGGGGTGCAAACATCTGGTTTTGTGTTAGTTCTATAAAGATGGGGTGCAAACATCTGGTTTTGTGTTAGTTACTGGAAGGATGGGATGCAAACATCTGGTTTTGTGTTAGTTACTGGAAGGATGGGGTGCATACATCTGGTTTTGTGTTAGTTCTAAAGGGATGAGGTGCAAACATCTGGTTTTGTGTTAGTTACTGGAAGGATGGGGTACATACATTTGGTTTTGTGTTAGTTCTAAAAGGATGGAGTGCAACCATCTAGTTTTGTGTTAGTTACTGGAAGGATGGGGAACAAACATCTAGTTTTGTGTTAGTTCTGGAATGACGAGGTGCAACCATCTAGTTTTGTATGTTACTAAAAGAATTGGATGCAAGCATCTGGTTTTGTGTGAGGTCTGGAATGATGGGGTGCAAACATCTGGCTTTGTGTATGTTTCTGGAAAGATTGGATGCAAACATCTGGTTTTATGTTAGGTACTAGACATGAGATGTGTAAATCTCTTGTGTTGTGTTAGTTACTGAAAGGATGATGTGCAAACATCTGGTTTTTTGTTAGTTACTGGAAGGATTGGATGCAAACATCCTGATATCACCTATTTGACTGTGGTCTAGGATGGAAAAGGGCATGCCTCTGCCAGTAGAATGCAGAGAAGCAAATCGTTTACCCCACACACACACAAAAATATACAGAAAATCTTTTCTCTTGTTCCACTGTTCTGTTTGAAACCAAATTGCTCCATACTGACCTCTTGGTTAATATTTCCTTGAATTCATTTCTGTATGATTTTAAGAAGTTTTTTGGTGACATGGCTCATCAAACTTTTAGTCCAAAAATCTTGAGCAACCTATTGCTTTGGCCTTCTTAGGCAACATTATTAACTCAGAAATTGTTAGGTTCTGTGACATGTGTACTGTTGTGTATATGTCATTGCATAGATCCGTTAGTTGATAAACACCAAATTCTTTCAGTATCTCTATCATTTCTATGGTAATGTCATATTGTCCAGCCATTTCGTTTTCTGCAATAGTCTTATAGCTCTTTCAACTTCTAATTTAAAAATTGCATCTTTTATTTCAGTTTTGCTTTATTTCATCATGAAAGAGAGCATCAACATAATCAGCCCATCTTTTTATTATTTCTGTTGTCTCATAACAACATATTTCCTGCTCTATCCTTAAAACTACCCCCACCTTTTCTGGCCTTTTTTCATCCTGATATATTTTTTATTTCCTTATGAAGTTCTCAAGTGTTATGTTTTGCACTCATAGCCTCTATACTTGTACATTTGTCTTCCATGGCCTCTATACTTGTACATTTGTCTTCCATGGCCTCTATACGTGTACATTTGTCCTCCATAGCCTTTATACTTGTACATTTGTCTTCCATGGCCTCTATACGTGTACATTTGTCCTCCATAGCCTTTATACTTGTACATTTGTCCTCCAACATTTCTCTTTAATCTGTCTGCACATTGATCTAACTTTTTTATCAATGATGTTAAAATTATTAAAGCTTTTTTGCTTGTTACTTGGGGCCCATAAGTTTTAGAATGTCTCCAATCATCCAGATTTGTTTATCATGTCCTTTCTTATTTGATAGGATGCAGTTTGCTGTTTTTTAAGCACTCCCACTTTACATCAATTTTCTCTTGTGGATTTGCACTGTTATTTTGTCACTGTGCATTCAATTAGGAGATTTCATATATGATCTTCACTTCCATTTTACACCGTTCTTGCAAGTTACATTGTGTTAAACCTGAGCAGTCTGGCAGATTCATTTTGTCCTTACCATTTTTCTGACTTTTAACCTTATTTTTAATTTTACCACTAACGGATTATGGTCTGAATTATTATCTGCTCTTGAATATGATTTTTAGTTTTTTGACACTGTTTCTAAATCTATCTCTGATCATAACAAAGTTGATCTAATTTATTTTGTTATCATCCAGACCTTTCCAAGTTATAGCTTCCTCTTGGGTTGTTGAAAGAAAGTTTTGCATACAATTAGGTGGTTATCCTAACAGAATTGTATAAGGTAATCTTCTTAACTCAACTTAATGTCTTTATACTGGTTTATTAGACTGCAGAGTCTGTAAACAACGAGTTTCATTTACATCTCCTTGCTCTAAAAGCTCTGCAAATTCAATCTATTCTTATATGCATTAATTGTTTCTGCCTCCACTACTTCCTCTGGCAATGCATTGAAAGCATTCACCACTCTCTGACTAAAAAAATATTTCCTAATATCTAATATGGACCTTTCTTTAGTTAATTTGTAGCTATGTCTTCTTGTTCTTATAGGTGGTTGTATTTTGAAAAAAAAAATACTTATTAAAGTTTAATTTATCCTGTATTATTTTATAAACCTGTATTAAGTCACCTTGAATTCTTCTGTACCTTTAAACCCTTTAACGAGGATCTATTGGAGGGCAAGTCTGGTGCCAGCAGCCGCGGTAATTCCTGCTCCAATAGCGTATATTAAAGTTGTTTCAGTTAAAAAGCTCGCAGTTGGATCTCAGGCGTAGGGGGGCGGTCCGGCTCACGCCGGTTCACTGCCCATTGTCTCCTGCCTTACCGTCTGCCAGCTCTCTCCCACGGGTGCTCTTCGCTGAGCGTCCTGGTGGCCGGCACGTTTACTTTGAAAAAATTAGAGTGTTCAAAGCAGGCCTCGGCTGCCTGAATAATGGTGCATGGAATAATGGAAAAGGACCTCGGTTCTATTTTGTTGGTTTTCGGAACTGGAGGTAATGATTAACAAGGAAAAACGGGGGCATTCGTATTGCGGTGTTAGAGGTGATATTCTTGGATCGCCGCAAGAACGAGCTACTGCGAAAGCATTTGTCAAGAATGTTTTCATTAATCAAGAACGAAAGTCAGAGGCGCGAAGACGATCAGATACCGTCGTAGTTCTGACCATAAACGATGCCGACAACTGATCCGCAGGAGTTGCTTCGATGACTCTGCGGGCAGCTTCCGGGAAACCAAAGTGTTTGGGTTCCGGGGGAAGTATGGTTGCAAAGCTGAAACTTAAAGGAATTGACGGAAGGGCACCACCAGGAGTGGAGCCTGCGGCTTAATTTGACTCAACACGGCCAACACTCAAATGACTGACATGCCGAGACCACTTCCCTTGGGTCTAATATGGAACAGGTGCTGGATTTAGACCCTCAGAAATCTGGGGTTATGCCCTCTTTTGCTCGGTTGGTCTGCATTCAGTGTTTGATAAAGGAATTGACGGAAGACCACTACCAGGAGTGGAGACTGCGGCTTAATTTGACAACACGCAAACACTGTAGAACGACTGACAAATCGAGAGCACTTTCGTTGGGTCTAATAGTGAACGTGTGCTGGTATTAGACCCACGGAAGACAGGTCAGCTCTCTAACCTTCTAATGAAGGAACGCTACGGAAACCGTGTCTTAACCCCGCAGAAACCGCAGGTTCCAGATACCTGGTCACTGACAAACAAGGCCCTCGATTAATTCGTCCTGGCCAAATAGTGAACGGGTGCTGGAAATAGACCATCGGAAGACAGGTCCGTGTTACCCTACAAATGACAGGGCGTTGCTACGGAAATCCTGCTCAACTCGAGAGGAGCCGCAGACATTTTGGTTCACGTACCAGGCTGATAAGCCAATGGCGCGAGGCTACCATGTGAGGGATTACGGCCGGACGCCTGTAAGCCGGAATCCCGCCCAAATTCTCAGCACCACTGCAATGGGAGGCTTCGATATGGTCGGGACCTGGGGATCGCGCCTCAACCCTACCAGGTCGAGCCACAGAAAGAGGTCTCTTCCATCCACCGATCAAAGCGGGCGGATAGCTGCTCGATATTCACCCTATACGGCGATGGGGTGCGAAACCACCAACATAAGACTTAGTTCTTGGTCGGGATGTCGAAA
Source organism: Ariolimax columbianus (assembly GCA_036924085.1). NCBI lineage: Eukaryota > Metazoa > Mollusca > Gastropoda > Stylommatophora > Arionidae > Ariolimax > Ariolimax columbianus. Next base: position 110,951,387 of record JAVGWX010000006.1, on the reverse strand, counting down.
ACAGTCACCTCACTGTGAACTGTCGAGACTCATTCCTTGACCACGAGATATGTCCGCAAACCAGGCGAACAACATCTCCGTGACATTACCAGGCTTGTCCCCTGTTTAAATGCACTTCTGCTTCGATATCTACCTCTGCACGCTTTCAGCCATACCAATGGACGCAGAAGAGATGCAGACTAGCGGACATTGCACACCTGTCCCACTGTGTCAACATCCCAGGTGGCGGGGAATGCTAGGCGTACCATCCCTGCATAGAAGCCAAGAAAATAAATGGAGCAAAGAGATACCCCAATCACATGCAAATGCTACGTTTCTGGCAGGACGTGACGATCCTGGAATACAGACACACTGGACTGCCTCTCTTCCGGGTGAACCAGTCCATATCATATATCATCTAATATATCATCACCGCACCCTATAGACACGAATAGTGAAGACTCGTTAGTCAGGTAAGACAACTTCCATAAGAGAGACAACTCTGATCACAAACTACTGCTGCCTTGCAGATAGGCTGGGGACAGCCAAAGGCTAGGGAGGGCATCCCTACAGAAACGCCTGTTGTAATCGGATGCACGGGGCCACAAGCCTAACGAGACAGTGCAACGTAAATCGCAGTATGATGACAGTACAACCGATCAGAAAAACGTATGGCGCTCATCCTGCAGAGTCCCGCCAGGCAGCGAGAGTGCCGGGCCTCACGCCTCGAAGGGGCCCACCCTTGACTACTGGTGGTCACCCACCCATTTGTCGTGGAGTCAAGGCACATGGCTATGGGGCAACTCCTATTGACCAAAAACTCAAGACCCTCAAAATACTACAGTGGAATGCGGAGGGTGTCGTTAACAAAAAGCTTTTACTAACACATCACTTGCATGAAGGTAAGATTGACATGGCATGTATCCAGGAAACGCACCTCAACAATAACCATACATTCTCAATCAGAGGATACCAGACCTTCCGTCTCGATAGAGAAGGTCACAAACGAGGGGTCCTGATATTGACCCGAAACTGCATACCGAGTAGCGCGGTATCTGTCAATCACAACGGACAATCAGAAATTGTAGGAGTTGACATAATGGCTCAAGAGACGAAGCTCCGCATTTTCAATCTGTACGGACCACCAAATAAAGACCTGTCGCTCTCGAGTATGGACGTCAAAGACTTCAACTGCATAGTAGTTGGAGACTTCAACAGCCACTCGGAGAGATGGAGATGTTCGGACACAGACAGCAGAGGTGACGAAGTGGAAGATTGGGAGATAGACACAAATCTCTCCCTAATCAATATGCCGGAGGATAGCCCTAGTTTCTATTCTAAAACATGGCATACCACCTCGACTCCAGATTTAGCCTTCTCCACACAGGACATACACCCTAAAATACACCGCCAGGTGCTAAACCAACTGGCAGGTAGCGACCACAGGCCGATCAGGCTAGACATTGATATGGAAGTAGGCCCACAGGAAACAAAACCGCTCCCACGTTGGAATTACAAACGAGCCGACTGGGACAGATTTGCAATCCTGACAGATGGACTGTGTGAAACCATCAACACACGAAACAACAAAATGAAGCCCATGGTGGAAAGCCTATGCAAGGCAATAATGCAAGCCGCCACTGAAACCATCCAAAAAGGGGCTAGGAAAAACTATAATCCCTATTGGAATGATGAGTTGCAGAAAGCGGAAGATGCAGTCACAAATGCTAGGAACATGGCAGAGCGAGAACAATCTATGGAGGCAAATATCGCCCTCAAAGCCGCCACGGCGAAATACAAATACACTCTAATCCAAACAGCAAGAGAGAGCTGGAAAAACAAATCTGAAAGCCTCAACCTAGACAGAGAAGGGAACAAGCTATGGAAGCTAGTCAGAGCCATGAATGACGAAACTCCATCAAACAAACAAATTACTATCAAGCAGGGCGAAAACTTGCTCACTGGAAAAAAAGCCGCAAACGCCTTTGTTGAACACTATGCCAGAGCAAACCACATTGATGTTCATGCAGACAGGCATACAGACATTAGTGAAGATCAAAAGGGGCACGACAACATCAATATGGCACCAGAAGAGCATATAATGGCACAATTAACCATGAACGAATTGGAAGAGGCCATGAGAACATTAAAGAAAAGGAAATGTCCCGGAAAAGACGAGATAACAAACGAAATGCTGATGGGGCTGGGCCAAACAGCAAAGTGGAAACTACTATCAGTCCTGAATCAAAGCTGGAAAAGGGATATTGTACCACAGGCATGGAAAGACGCAGTACTTGTACCAGTACCAAAGAAAGGAAAAGACAAAACAGATCCAAATGGGTACAGGCCTATCAGCATACTGAGCTGTGTAGGCAAACTGATGGAACGTATGATAAACACCAGACTGATGTGGCATCTGGAAGAAAAACGCATTATTAACAGAAACACACAGTAGCGGTCTGGGTGGACCTAGAAAAGGCATTTGTAAAAGTCTGGAAAGAGGGGCTTAGAGTCAAGCTAAAAAGAAGTGAAGTTTGTGGGAAAATGTACAAATGGCTCAGTCACTACCTCAAAAACAGAACGGCCAGAGTTCAAGTACAAGGGCAGATGAGCAAAAAGGTGACACTTGAGCAGGGAGTACCCCAAGGGGGAGTACTGTCACCCACACTCTTCCTGGTGTATATAAATGACATTACAGAGAATATACCAAGAAGAGTCAATAGCTCAATGTTTGCAGACGATCTGGCTATGTGGACCTCTGAAAAGAATCTCACCATAGCAAGAAATCTGATGCAGCAGGCCCTAACATCGCTGGAAGAGTGGGCGAACTCATGGCTGGTCAAAATAAACGAGGACAAAACGACATGTACAATATTCTCGCTATCAATCAAAACCCAAAACACCAAATTAAGTCTAAACGGCAAATACCTGCAGCCAAACGACAACCCAAACTACCTGGGAGTCAAATTTGATCAGCGCATGACATGGAAAAGTCAGATCGAGAGAAACCGAATGAGAGCCAGAGAAAGAATGGCAATCATGAGGAAACTTGCTGGCACAAGCTGGGGAGCAGACGAAAGTATACTAAAGAAACTGTACACTGGAAGAGTGAGACCAGTTCTCGAGTATGGCATTGCGGCATGGTCCACAGCAGCAAAGGCGAACTTCGATAAATTTGAACACTCCAAAACCAAGCCATGAGAGTTATAACAGGAGGCATGAAGTCAACGCCAATTGTAGAATTTGAAAAGATTACAAAACTGCAATCCATGACCAACAGAAGAGACTGCAGAGCCCAGCACGAATCAGAGAAACTCAGAAGACTGACTAACCATCTAATGCACAAGAGACTAAACAATTTCGGAAATGGGAAACTAAAGCGGAGAAACTTTGCAGAAATAGCCAAAGCTAAGATGCACGAAGACCTAATGAACGCACTAACAACACCAAAGCCCATCCCTACTGTACGAAAACCTACCTGGAGGCAGCATATATTTCCAGAGGTGGTAGAAAATATACCAGGTATTGGAAACAAAAACTGCCAGTCTGAAGAAGAAAGAAGAGATACTACCCTGAGTTACATAACGGAAAACTACCCAAGCATGGACTGGACCCATGCATACACCGACGGTTCCGTAACAAATACAACGCAGAACGGAGAGGCAGGAGCATTTCTGAACCTACCAAATGGCAGAAAAATAACACTGTCATTCGTTACTGGAAAATACACAAGCAATTTCAGAACGGAGGCAGAGGCACTGAGGGCGGCAGTGGAAGAAATGGTGACAGGTAAAAGTAATGAAAGCCACATAGTCTTGCTTACAGATGCTCACATCACTAAAAAGCCAGAAAAATACTGAACCTAATGATTTAAGAGCAGTACTCTGTCAATTATGCCAGCAGTCCGCACCAAAAAGGGTAGTTGTGCAGTGGGTTCCATCTCACTGCAACATCCAAGGCAACGAGGAGGCAGACAGACTGGCAAAAGAAGGTGCAAAACTACCACAACCAGATACTAGTATGACATACGCAGAGTCAAAACGGCTTATTAGAGCTAGATACATGACCAAATGGGAAACCGAACATACTGGCTACACCAAAAACGATGCCTATTACCAGTTGAACAGAAGAGAGCAGGTCGTGGTCTTCAGACAATGCACTGACCACAATAGACTGAGGTACCACCTATTCAACAAATTGAAGATAGGTGGCACTGACGAATGCCCGTGTGGTACCGGGAAAATGACCGCTGAGCATTTTCTGCAAAACTGCCCGACATACGAGGATCAGAGAGAGCAGATGTGGCCATCACCAGTGGCAACACTAGACACGCTCTATGGCAGTGTCGACAGCCTCAGGATGACCGCTGCCTTTTTCGAAAAAATAATGGTTACTGTCTGACTGCGTACGATGAAGAAGAAGAAGATATCTGCCAAGTTCAAGCCTTATTAATTGTATGAAAAAAGTTCTAAAGTAAAATAAAAACATTCGTTACTGCATTGCCTATTTGAAACATACAAAAATACCTCCACAAATGTTGAACACTTATCATGTCTAAAGATACTCAGAAGAATAATAAACAATCTTAGATTCATTGATGGTACGTAATCTTAGCTAGGAGAGAGCATGACAATTCTTTAGTTGGTAAATATGTGGGATGACAGTCTTATTGAAGATAAAACTCTTCTTTATGGTGCACTTTCAAACATCAGCTTCTTGAATATTTGTAAAGAAGGAAGTGACCAGTCTAAGGTTATTGCCATCTCCACAGAGCTTGCCCATGAATGTTTTTGGGGATGGTCATATGTGCTTTCTTCGCTCCTCGTATGTTAGTAGCCACTGTTGATGCACTAATTGTATCGGTACCACTCTTACACTCACTGGAATTTCATATCCTTAAGTTTGTTTAATGGGTGTTATTTCTTCTTTTTTTTCGTTCGTTCTCAATCTCCCGCTACCAAAACCTGAAAGGGCCTAAGTAACAGAATTTAGTCCAGAGAACGGAACGCTTAGCTGCGATATTTGCACCTTTCTGTCCAACACGTTTGACTTCAGCAAGCATTTTTTGAGTACCGGGTTAACATTCCCTCTTCGATCCCTTCTCCTTAGCCAGTCTGCCCTGCTGCAGCCTGTTATCCAGGATCACCGCGTGGAGGTGTAGAAGGGTCTTGGCAGCTCTGGTTCGCTGGCCCTGACGCTAACAGTCAGCTATGTGTCGCTGACCACTGCAGCTCTCATGCGCTGCTCAGCATTTTGATACCGGGTGGTATTTCAATCTGCTGTAGAATGTATGCAAGCCTCTTACCCGTTCCTGTACCAACATATAGAAAACCTAGCTATGCCCTTTCTCTTCCTTGACAATATGATAGGCTTCTACATATACAGGAATATTGCACTACAGCTACTTATATAAAGTGTATAGGTTATGGCTCTTCATCTTTTTCTTTTTTCTTCCTGAAAGTGACGTTATGTCGTAGTTTACAGCGAGGCTACTATACCTTAGCCTTTTGACCCAACACATCTTGTTTCAGCACGGTATTTTTGAGTTAAAGTTTGCCTTCCATCTTCGATTGTTAATCTCTTAATCAGGCTGCAAGAGTGCAGTCTGCTTCTAGGGCCGAGACTTGAAAGCGGAATATGGTCTCGGTCAGCTATAATAAAATGACCTTGACACAAGCAACCAGCTATGAGTTAATGACTGCTGTCAGCTTATTTACTGCTGCTTCTTTGGCCTGTTATTCTTATTTCATTTAGTTATGTATTCTGTTAGCTCATCAGTGCTGCAACCACTGACAAACACATCTGTGAAAAGTGTTGCTAGTCTTTCTGAGTTTTCTTTTGTTTTTAAGACTTTCGCTAGTGTTTTTTGAGGCATCTGTCTTGAGCTTATTTGCCAGATGTTCCTGGTGTCACTGACAGCTTTTTTCTGTGTATCATTTTAGAGATTAGAATGGCTAATGTTTTTTGAGGCATCTGTCTTGAGCTTATTTGCCAGATGTTCCTGGTGTCACTGACAGCTTTTTTCTGTGTATCATTTTAGAGATTAGAATGGCTAATTTATATTGCATCTGTTGCTGATCGATTGTTGTACACGGAGCTCCAGCTGTAGCATTTGTTGCTGATCGATTTGAACATAAATGAGCCCAACTGATGCTTTGCGAAAGTTTCTTTATGACTTCTGTAATTATGTCTCGTGTTTCTGTTTTGGTCTGGGTGCTCTCTATACCAGAATTATTTAGTCATGAAGTTTATATATTAAAGTTTTCCCATATGTCGTCGATGTCAGCGTGACAAAAACTTTTGAAATTAAATACTGCACAAAACTTCTAAGAATAACCCCAATAAGAAACTGGGAATAAAGTATACTAATGTAAAGTTACTCGCTCTTTCGACGGGTTATGGAGAAGAGAACTGACGAGAGCCGACACTGGGAATAAAGTATACTAATGTAAAGTTCCTCGCTCTTTCGACGGGTTAGGGAGAAGAGAACTGGCTAGAGTCGAGAACGACGTAAGTAGAACCATAACTTTTGTTTACCGTACAAATGTATTTGGGCCTCCAGAAAAAGTAAACACCTAACTATGTAACACTTGCGAATACATGCACCGTTCAATAAACATAAGCAAGAGTTTAACGGTTTCCAGCACCGCAAAAGACAGTCTGCACGACATATACCGCTGGGTAGGCTAAATATCAACGTGAAAACTCTCGAGGCTGGGCACCTCAGAAATACATTTCCTCCTTGTCTAGTTAGTCCCAGGAAGGAAACGATTCACACACTTACTGCTAATAGCCTAACGAAGGTTCAATAATCAAATCAGAGAAGACAAGGAACGACAATTTCGAAAGACTGCAGTTGGACTGTAGGGTAAAAATATATTTTTACTTGGCAACATCAAGTAGATGTGCTGCGCAGTCATGATGTTGCTGTACTAAATGTTCAACTGATTTGGTAACTGATAGTATGAGGAAAGCTATTTTGGTGATATGTTAAAAACCACTCTCTGAAAAAGTTATGTACAACTGTGACAGATTAAAAAATCTGGACGAGAGCAAGAAAAACTTGAGGAATTTGCTAGACAATAAGTGGATGTAGAGGCCATTTCTGGAATGTTCTTTTGTAGATATTTTGCTTAGCAGCGCCTCGCCGAGAGGGACAGAAAGCGAGACTCGAACTCAACACACCCAAGACGAAAGTCATGCGCAGTCGATCCCAGTCTTCCTAGGTGGAGAAAGAGACTCGACGATGTGGACGAATACATCTACCTTGGACGCCTGCTCAACATGCAGAACTAGCTAAGCCCAGAGTTGACAAGATGGCGTCTGGTACATCTACCTTGGACGCTTTCTCAACATGCAGAACTAACTAAGCCCAGAGTTGACAAGATGGCGTCTGGTACATCTACCTTGGACGCTTGCTCAACATGTAGAACTAACTAAGCCCAGAGTTGACAAGATGGCGTCTGGTACATCTACCTTGGACGCTTGCTCAACATGCAGAACTAACTAAGCCCAGAGTTGACAAGATGGCGTATGGTACATCTACCTTGGACGCTTGCTCAACATGCAGAACTAACTAAGCCTAGAGTTGACAAGATGGCGTCTGGTACATCTACCTTGGACGCTTGCTCAACATGCAGAACTAACTAAGCCCAGAGTTGACAAGATAGCATTGCAGGGGTTGGGCGGCTTTCTCTTCGATAAAGCCGGTACTGGACAACATTCATGACCAGAGCCTGCGCACATCTCTGCTCAACTCCACAGTACTACCTGCAATATGCTGTGCGGCGGAAACATGGTCACTCACGAAGGAGTGGTCCAAACTCAGAGTGACCCAAGCCTCCCTCGAGAGACGCATGGTCGGCCTCACGCTTCACAACCAGCTCACCAAAGGTCTTCACAACTCGGACATAAGTCAATTATCGCTGGTGGAAGATACAGTTATTTGTGCAAACAAGATGAAACATCGCTTTACTTACTGCGAAGAACGGACGATTGTTGGAGCATAGCAGCAGCAATATCGTACCCCAGAGACAAGAAACGACCACCAACACGTTTGTCCGACTCGCTTGCATCCAGCAACATCGTTCACGATGTCACAGTTGGACGACTCATTCTCCACTCGTCCACCGTGGGCCAAGACAGAGACCGCTGAAAGAGAAGTTGGGACCCTCAAGGGTATAACCGCTGCTGAAGAACGGGTCATCCAGTAATATGTTGTAAAATATGTCAGACTAGCAGTAGTTCTCTGAGTTGCCTGGGTAGTCCTTAGAGTTGCCTGGGAAAGTTATAAGTGTTAAACGTGTAGGGTCTACATCCCTGTGCACTCCTCCTTTCCCTCACTATACTCCCTCCCAGTCCCTCTAGGGTGTGACATATAACACGATATTTCACGTCACGTCTATCTCTCCCCCTCCCCAACTAACACACACCACCATATATCTTTCCTCCCCCATCAACCCACCCATCCCTCCTCACATCTCTTCTGCCTCTCAACTTACCCATCTCACCATCCATCTCTTCCCCAAATTCGCCTAGTCTTCGCTCATCTTCCCACTCCCCCCCCCCCCATCCCCTAATTTCACGCTTCGTTCATCCCTCAACCATCCAAGATAGAATAAGGTCCACTGTAGCAAGAGACCAAATGACCCGATGCAAAGAACGTCTGAGATAATCTCATGCGCAGACTCACTGCGAAGTAGCGGAACAAACGGGTTATATCATCACAGTTCACATGTGTAGATCCTGCCTTTGAAAAGAACTTAGTTTTCCAATTGTCTTTTTCTATCCGGTGATAATTGTGGGGTATCCAAATGTCATGTAGCAAGTACTGCTCTAAATTCGAAATATGCTAAATGAGGGGTTGAGTTCTGTAGGAAACACATACTTTCAGCTTTGAAATAAATTTATATATATATATATATATATATATAAATTTACACACACACAGACATGTAGGCATATAGATAAGATATTTAGATAGACAGACACACAGAGAGACAGACATAACATCTAAGTTTATCCATCATACAACAGTAAATCGGCAATGAACATGACAACAACACATTTGATTAAAGACATATTTGTATTAATTCACTCAACATCAAAACTGTAATCACGATGGATGGACTTAATATGCTCATAAAACTAGAACCACGTATGTTCATTACATATATAAAGGTCAAAATATCCGAATAGTTTTTGTTCAACAAAAAGAAAAAAAAATGCTCTGGTCACATTTCATATAAACATATTATTTATAAATAGCATGCAACAGACATAAATATAGAAGCCTTAGATACAGGTATTACATCACATGTGACTGTGGCGTAATACATGACCCAGACCACCTGATGACCTGCCCGAACCTTCAGGAACCATGCATTAGGTGTGATATGCTGGAGACAAATTACAAAGCAATCCATGTCACTGAATACTGGATGCGTGCTGTATGGTGTGGTGCTTGGAGACGGGAAGTAAGTAATTAATACATACATCATATTAGTCAGCTACAGTAATATTGTTCTATTACTGATTGTTTCGAGTAACAATGTTTTTTAAAATTTGGTTATTTCTCACATTCTAGTAAATATTTTGTTTTTAACCAAAACAATATTAAATAGTGTTGCTTGGTGTTCATAAACGTGATTACTTCCTGTGTGTTTATAAATTGATGTTTCTAGTGCTTACGTCTATTTATAAACGTTCTTATTTCCAGTGCTGTTGTCTATAATAAAAGTGATTGTTTGTAACGTTCCGTGCAATCATTTTATAAACGTGGTTGTTTCAAATGTTACTAGGTATTTATTAACTCAGATGTTTATGGTCATCCGGCTACGCACAGATCACAACAGACTCAAATGCCATCTGTACAACAAGTTTAAGATTGGCACTACAGACCTTTGTGCCTGTGGCACAGCCCCCATGAAGGCAGAACATATCTTGCAGTCCTGTCCACTGTACACCGAAAAACAGAAGTAGCATTTGGCAACAGCCAGTGTCCTTCCACGAGAGGCTGTACGGAAGCGTACAGAGAATTGAGTCGACTGCTGCCTTTGTTAGAGTAATTGAAGGTGAGGTCTGAAGATGAAGGAGGAAGAAGAAGAAGGGACTTTGTTGTTTCCTGTGCCACTAGGCGTATATAAACTTGGTTGTTTGTGTTGTTGTTACATATCTATGAACCTTGATGTTTCTTTTGTTGTTGGTGCTTTATAAACTTGGCTGATTCCTTTGGGGGTGTCCACTAATGGAATTAATAGAGCTGAAGAAATTATGAATACTTGCCTTTGCAGCAGCCACGCAGTGCACACGCTAGGCCAAGTTGTTTATTGGTCACAAACATGGATATCTATAGTGTTTCTAGTGTTGTTGGTTGTTCACAAACATTGTTGTCTCTAGTGTTGTTTACTGTTCACAAACATGAATGTCTCAAGTGTTGTTGGTTGTTCAGAAACGTTATTTTTTCCAGTTGTGCCGTTGACTTAAAAGTGTTTATATTTCTGCTGTGGATTTCTGCAAGTGTTGTTACCTGTTTATAAACTTGTCTGTTTTGTATCTCTGGATGTTTTAAAACTTGATTGCATCTGGTGTTGTTGACTGTTCACAAACACCGTTTTTTCTTGTTTTGTTGGTTATTTATAAATCTGGCCGTTTCCAACGTTGTTACCTGTTTATAAACTTGCTTGCTGTTAGTGTTGCTTTAAAAAAAAATAATGTGGTTGTTCTTACATTTCTGGTGCCGCTCGTTGTATATGAACCGAATTGTTTCTTTTGGTTTTGATTGTTTGTAAACTTGACTGTTCCTAGTACATACATTTTTTCAATGCACGATTTCTTTAATGCTAAAAACGACTGGTTCTGACATGTTTCAATGGTTGCTCTTAATTTACAGCGTTAGTTATGACTGAAGGATTTTCTGTATTGTTTTTCTTGAACACTTGTCTTTTACTACGTCCAATAATCTTACTAGCGAATAACATCCTTCTAGTCTTTGTCATTCCTATGTTGATAATACCTAGCATTGTCAATGCTTGTTGTTTGACCGATTTCTTATTCATTTCTGCACTTTCGATTAGTCTGTCCGTGTACAACTAATTCACATCTGAGAATGGTCACAGAATCATGTGTATAAGCAGTTGTGTAGGTCTGCAGCTATCACATAAATGGTTACACGGAAATAACAATTGACAGTTTTATCACTAAAGACTAGGGGTGAAAATGAAAACATACAAATGTTGCTAATAGAATAGATCGATGTAGAACAGAAGAGAATAAGTGGGGTTGGCAAACTCATTTTGTAATACACACGACGGTAACATCTACAGCTGGTAAAGCACACACAGTGCTTTAGAGTACGATATTTGTAAGTGGCCCAACATTACAGGTGTGCATAGGTCCATTAAGACACCTATGGTTCACAGAGCAAATAGAACAGGACCAGTGTTTCTTTCTCTGTAAGTCGTTAGATGAGACTAAGGAGTAATGTGCGTGGAACTGGCAACCTCGCCATATTAAAACTATTGAAATGATTTTTTAAAAAATGAAGTCCCGTAACAGAAACTACATTGAAGGAGGAACTTTTAACGACATTATTGCACTTAGCCACAGCTTGTATGAAGTGGGTAAAGACATTTCCCTTCCTTGCTGACATTTTGTTCCATAACTTCTCGATCAGGTAACCATTCACAAATATGATATCGCACAACAAATTACTTAAATCCGGCTTTCGTAACAGTCAGTTCGTGAAAGCCAAGTGCAATTATGGACCTTTACATACACCTGGAACGACAGAAAAGCTAAGCCAAGATAACTAGCCAATCATAAATCAATTAAAAACTTTCCAGCTTCCGGTGAAGCATAGGCTTCCAACAATTCCATGCTAGTTTCTCCTCAAATCATTGACCCGCTATATCTGTTGCATGTTTGTGTGGCTTAAGTGGGAGCAGCCCACCACACGTGCAACTCTCGTCAGTCATCACTTGCGAAATGTCTAGCATGTTACGGTGTTACTAATTGTTGCTCCCCTTTCGGACATCATTAGTGCTCCGGTGAATTTGCCCAATAGAGATGGATAAATGGGCAATGCTAGTTATTATCATAGAAAGAAGAATATCAGGGAGAGAGAATCAAAGAATCAAAGGAAAGAAAAAAAGAAAATATAAAAGAAGAATGAAAGGGGAGGCGAGAATGAAAACCAGTAAGTTGTAGAGACAGGAAACAAAGAGAAGCAAACAGTTGAAGAGATGGAAAGAACAAAAGAAAGTTTTTATACAAATCTGTTACATTTTTACAATTGTTATAGTGGTTGTTGGCCTTGCTGGGCGCACACTTTTGACATTGATATATTAGAGAAGAAAACGATACTTGCACTAGCGATATCCATGAAGTGTACGGCTAGGAAATTATTTTGAAACTCATCCTAAAAGGCATACCTTTTTTTTTAAGTTTGAACCTGCGTCCCCTTGATCAAAAGGGTTGGCATCTTAACCACTCAGTCAACAACTCCTCGTGAATGCTATTATCATAGATTGTACTTTCATCGAAATGGAAAAGGGCACTTCATTGCACCTTGGCACCTCCCACATGTCTGACGAAGACAGAACACGAATTCCGTAGCTCCGACGGTGACTCCGGAACTTCTCCTGACTTTGTCAGGTACATATTTACACCTGGGTGTACAGGGAGAAACGATAACACAAAGAAAGAACACCATCTCATGCCCAATCTGAGTATGACGTTATTGAACCTACACGCTGGGATTGTTAGCAAAGCTCACAAACCCTATGCCACACACCTCCCCTACTAAAAGTAATGAGAAGGCAACTAAGCACCAACCAAGTATGTGATTGGGTACACGTATTTCATAATGATAATATTACAAGCAGCAAAGCTTTGGCTCGGATCATTCAATTTGCATGTACGGTAACATTTATAATAACATAGTAACACAAATAATGTTTCATTATTTGGAAGCCTTGAGAGGCGTGGACGTTCATCGTGAACAAATAATCAAAAGTGGTATTAGAGTCTACTAGTACACACAGACATCTGTTAGTCTACGTAGATAGGTGTCCATCACCCTGTAGTGAACACCGCTATCTGTTAGTCTACATAGATAGGTGTCCATCACCCTGTAGTAAACCCTGCTATCTGTTAGTCTACATAGATAGGTGTCCATTACCCTGTAGTGAACACCGCTATCTGTTAGTCTACATAGATAGGTGTCCATCACCCTTTAGTGAACACTGCTATCTGTTAGTCTACATAGATAGGTGTCCATCACCCTTTAGTAAACACTGCTATCTGTTAGTCTACATAGAAAGGTGTCCATCACCCTGTAGTAAACACTGCTATATGTTAGTCTACATAGATAGGTGTCCATCACCCTGTAGTAAACACTGCTATCTGTTAGTCTACGTAGAAATGTGTACATCACCCTGTAGTGAACACCGCTATCTGTTAGTCTACATAGATAGGTGTCCATCACCCTGTAGTAAACACTGCTATCTGTTAGTCTACATAGATAGGTGCCCATCACCCTGTAGTGAACACCGCTATCTGTTAATCTACATAGATAGGTGTCCATCACCCTTTAGTGAACACTGCTATCTGTTAGTCTACATAGAAAGGTGTCCATCACCCTTTAGTGAACACTGCTATCTGTTAGTCTATATAGATAGGTGTTCATCACCCTTTAGTGAACACTGTTATCTGTTAGTTTATATATATAGTTGTCAATCACCCTGTAGTGAACACCGCCGAGATTTATCTTCTTCAGTACCTGCTATGAGAGAGCATTCGACACCTCCAACAAATGATATATATATATATAAATATATATATATATATATATATATATATATATATATATATATATATATATATTACAAACGCACGTACGCACGCTCGCATACGCACACACACAGGTACGCACACGCTCTATCTGACATAGTGAAGTCAATCACGCAGCGCACCCTAATATAACCAGCAGCAGTTTAACTCGGTGGGACCACATTGTCGAGGCATATCTTCTATGTCGTGGATTCACATCTAAGGGAAACAAATGTCTAATACACAATTATAAATGGGCAGGTTATGTCCCATTTATTTTCACAAATGTAAATGATTTCATCGACAGACGATATACAATACCAATATATCAAGACTTGGTAGATAGGTTAAGGCTAAACGGCAGTATTTTAGTTGTCAAGAAATTGACTACCATAAAGTTAAAAACAACACAACGATGTCAATTATGACCAAGTGAAATGTAATAAAAAACGAATTCTGGAATGATTATTCGAGATCGTTAAACAAACCGAAATTAAGGAACCAATCCTCTATCCGATGCCAAACATACACACAAATAATAGAGCCATCAAATCGCTAAGAGAAGGAACCACCGCCCAGTATCTATAACAAAAGGAGTGAGACAGGGAGGCCTGCTTTCATTTACACTGTTCAATGCATACTCAGAGGTGATGACGGTTCAGGCTACGATGAAAAGTAATCTGGAGGTAGAGATAAACAATGATCAACTTGGCACTATAAAATTTGCTGTTGCCCAAGCCACTATAGCAGAGGCAGAGAATTATCTGCAAACACTGCTCAATAAATTCTGCAAAACAGCAAAAGCATATGCCATGAAATAAACATAAAAAAGACCAAGGCAATATGCATTGTCAAAGAGGTAAAGGAAGTCATTGAATAGAGATCAATTCGAGCTAGTATACTAGGTCTCATATCTGAGTCAAATCAAAACAGAAGATGCGAAATGCCATTGAGAAATGACAACTAAAAATACGTTGGCTACGAAGGCATTTAGAGAAAGTTGTGATAACAGTTAGCGTTAACATGACGCTACGGAAAAGAATCCTGACCACTTAAGCCTGGTCGGTGAAGTTGTACGGCTCTGAAACATGGGCAATAAATACAAGCGTGAAGAAATGCTTGGAGGGATTTTGAGATTTGGTGTTACAGGAAGACGAATAAAGTGAGCTGGACAGAGAAAATCAAACGAACAATACTCATCAAAATGCACATACAAGAATGAGAATACATTGTGAATATTAACAACCCATAGCAACAGGTAACAAGTGTGCCTACATTCAACAAAGACATCAGAAGTTGATATTGTCTTCCTTGTCATGCTGTTAATTGTACATAATTTGTTCTGTTTTTTTCGCCACTTGTCTATTCTTTCTAACCACATTCTACATTGTCTCACTATTACGCAACTCCAATCCCATTAATTTCCCATTGCTAAAAAAATAGTCATTAATAAGGACTATCTGACTCTTGTGTCAGCAACACGCTTGCTTCGTGCACTTCCAGCTTCCTACGGCGCTTTCTAATTAATCTTCCTATCTATGCATTACATTCTTATTACTGTGACGCAGAACTAAATGTCAGTTGTCTCAAGAGGTCATTCTTTTTGTTGTTTCAGTGGATGGGACTCACTTGCATGGGGCAGGATGAGCATCCAGAAACACAAACAACTTACTGTCTTCTTTATTTGGCAGTGATTGTCATCGAAATTTATCTTTTCTTAAATGCAATTTTAGCCAGGATTCATCTTTATTATTTCGTTAAGCTGCATCTCTCACTTTATGCATAGGACTCTTGTTAGTTGGCTTCAGAAATTATGTTCATTGCATCCAATTAATGTCAAGGTTATTGTAAAGGGGATTCCGTGGCGAGGTGGTTAAGCCGTCGGCCTCGTAATCAGGTGGTGTGGGTTCGACTCCGGACTCCGCTGTCTTTTTCACTGGTGCTTGATGCGGAGTTTCCTGCATCTCGTAGTTGCCCACTAGTCGTCTTGTCCTTGACTTGCCACTGGGGTCAGACAGCACGAGACGAGAGAGTGAGGATAAAAAGTAGCGCAGTTAATCCTTACTAAAAATAACGCTAGCAAAATTAATTATGCCATCATCGTCTAAGATGGACGGCGGCCTTGGCCTTGTTGTAAAGTTAAGTAAGGGTTTCTGCCATATTAGTCGTGGAATTAAATTGTTTGAGACTTCAGTGCACTACGCCACATCTTTTATGAAGTAGGGTGACCAGTTATTTTATATTTTGTCCTTTAATTCCATTGTCGTATGCTAGGTACTCATTTACAGCTGGGTTGTTTGGAGCTTTCCCATAGCGGGAACCTGTATACTAATAAATAAATAATTAATTGGAAACTTTTAAAATATATCCTGTGATTGTATGTCATTAACTGTATTCCTTTATTCTCGAGATTTGTGTTTATTATAAATGAAAATCGTGTGTAACATAACACAAGAAGGAAACAAAATAACAAAACAAAATGCAAATAACAACAATACAAATAAAACATTACCAATACACTGTAGAAGATAAATACAAAAGAAGAGCGAACAAAAACCAAATAGTAAAAGTGCGTGAAACAAATCACACCTATTAGAACAACAATACACCTAATATCATCTATTACATCTACTACAACACATACATCAAGAATAGACGCAGCTAGTGCTCACTACGATAAACGGTGTACAACTGCTGCATCAGTCAAATCGCTTGTCAGCAAACAAGAGAATGCACAAGATGTGCCACACAATACAACACACGGTAGTCACCAAACGATATCCCGAACAATGTTTACAGTCTGGAAATGAACAAGTGACATGAGTAAATGAAAGTGTAAATAAACATATATTGTGGTGAAAATTGTAGAAGAATCTAATTAAAGAAAGCATACGAAGCGAAGATAGGTGGAACTTGCAAGCTTAACAATATCATATATGAGCTGTATTTGAGCGCGCAAAAGAGAAAGCAGTGCGGAGGCTACCAAAAACACAGAAATAGCGAATAGATCCGAAGACCAGTCAACAGAATCACATGGACGGGACTAGAGAAATAAAACGAAAATAAGGATCGTTGTCGAGTGACTTGAACACGTTCTTTGTTCTCATCGAATCGCCATGGAATAAGACAAAGAAGAAGAATAAGGTAACATAATTTGATCACAGTTTTCCTTTTATGTGACCGCTGTCGTACTTATCTATCAGCAGGCGTTAGTTAAATCATAGTTTAAACACAAATTTGTCGCTAGGAAAGTTCGTGCTTAGCACAGATTTATTTGTGACATACCATACATTAGCATCGGAAACTTGGGACAACTTTACGCAAATTGTTAATACATAATGCACAAAAATGCGAGCAAATCCGAATTTAGCCAACAATTTGCAAACAAAGCAATCACAAAGACAAGTGTATTATGTACACTCAGAAACGTATATACCAAACAACAAATTCAAGATATATAATAGGCACTCTTAAATGGAACCTTGAATTTCCAGGGAATAGTTGCTCCCGAAAACTGGTCCGTCTTAAACGAGAGTACTGATGACAAGTGACATCACGAGAACTAGCCAAGACATGGTCAATAAAGCAGCTGTGTCCTGGTTCTCGTCGTTGCATAGGTCAGTTACACAACACCAGTCCTGTCTGGAAGTGAAGGCAGCAGGAAGAAATTTGTACAAAAATTCAACAAAAAGCAATAATTTGAGATAGCGAGAAAGAGAGAGAGAGAGAGAGAGAGAGAGCGAGAGAGAAGGGTGGGGGGTGGGGGAGGGAGGGGGTAGAGAGAGAAGGAGAGAGAGAAAAAGGCTGGAAGAGAATATAATGGAGAAAAATTTTAATAAAAATGTTATACCAATTAATACACATTAAACCATTGCTCGGAACAAGATATACAGGCGACATGCAGTAGCTTTGGTCTCACCATCAACGCTAGGAAAACGGAGTTACTCTTCCAGCCTGCCCCCTGAGAGCAGTACATCGAACTAAACATTACTTTACAGAACCAACGTCTCCAGGCAGTTGCTAGTTTCACTTACCTAGCAGTACCCACACCAGAGAGGTGAATATTTACTGTGATGTCGACAATATGCTTGCAAAGGCGATCTCTGCGTTGGCAGAGACTCAAGCAAACGTCTGAAACCGTCAAGGCATCACTGTTGCCACTAAAGCAAGAGTGTATGGTGCTGTTTCTTTATCCCCTTCGCTGTATGTTTGTGAAACATGGACGGTGTACAAGTAGACTTACAAGACAGCTAAACTGTTCTCGCTTGAGCTGCCTGTGTGAGGATATCATGCCTAACTATCAAGTTCTTAGCGATACTGCCATGTTGAGCATCCATGCACTTCTGCAAATGGCTCAACTATGATGGACGGGACATGTTGTTCGCATGCCAGATGAGTGCACCCACAAGCATCTGTATCACGGTGAGCTTTCAAAAGACTGAGGCTAACATGAAGGGGGAGGGGGGAGGAGTTTGTGTGCAGAAGGAAGGGTACAGAAACTCCTTGAAAGTGTCTATGAAAAGCTTCTGGGTGTTACCAGCTAGTATCACCGAAGGTGCTCAGATCACAGAGAGTAAAACCAAATCGAAGGCTCAGCGCAAGCGTGCTGTCCAAAAGAACAAAACTCACGACGACTCCACACCCCCCCCCCCCCCCGCCGCGCCCCCCCTCCGCCTCGTGTGCCCCGTTTGTGGCAGGGCATGCCGTTCCAGGATTGCTTTTTACCAGCAGAAGAGAGAGCATTTCGCTAAAAATGTCTGATGTTGCCCCCGTCTTCGCTTGCGATGGGCAACTTTATTACTATTATTGCACATAAAAGGGTCAATAACTATATACGTGTTGAGAATGAACAATGGTCAGATATATTTCTACACACACACACACACATACACACACACACAGATGTGTAGACACAAATAAATTTGATGGACGGACGGCATACTTATACACACACACACACATATATATATATATATATTTGTATGTGTGTGTGTATGTGTGTGTGCGTGCGTATACATACACACGCAGATAAGGACGGATAAATGGATGGATGAATGGACAGACGGACAGACAGACAGACACGATTAAATTAAATTAGATTAGAGTAGATTAAATTAGACTAGACTAGACTAGACTAGAACAGGTTTCGGGTGTTTTGGATTAGATAGATAGATAGATAGATAGATAGAAAGATAGATATAGATAGATAGATAGATAGATAGATAGATAGATAGATAGATAGATAGATAGATAGATAGATAGATAGATAGATAGATAGATGGATATTTCCATGTTTTTTCCTTTGAACATGTAATGTTAGTTTGCACTTATGTAGCTGGAAAGCGTAGGAATCTGAACTGTACTGTCCTTGGCGCGCTGAGTTAGTCGTTGTGAGTACATGGTCGTTCACCGGATTTATGACCGCCATCTTGCCTTGTATCCAAGTCTGCCAACGATGTAAGCCACCATTGAAAGTTGATGAGGGTGGATTCTCATGAGATGATGAACCATCGAATTTGTTGCCTGGAAGTGCGATCAGCACACGGTGTAGTGCCAATCATCGATTCGGAATATAGCTCTTCTGATGACACTGATGACCTTCCTCAAACACTTCACTTCATGTATCAATATTCTACTCTTACGCACCCTGGACTAGGACCATTTATGGCACTGCTGCTAGCACAGAGTCGACTTAAATTATACTGTTTATCAGCTGTCCCTTTTTCGCAAGATTAATGCTCATGTGTCTACAGCAGAGGCTTCCTGAGACCTTAGCAAGTCAGCCATCTTTCGAAAACATGCTGCCTAAATACTTGAACTCATAGGCCTATTGAAGAACAATATAATTTACACGTATGTTGAGTCTGCCATCTAAATGTTGATGACCCGTTTCTCAGCGTAGCTGCGGCTCCCAACTTCGTCTCCATCGAACCCTGTCTTGGGTCACGGAAGTTCAATAAGTGGTAAGCACTCTACCAAAGGTGTCGCGGGTGTTGTTCAGGACAGCAAGGAAGTGTCATCAAGTCTTCCTCTCGGTCTCTTTTTGCCTGCCTCAGACTATCATAGTCGCTGTGCTGAATCAACCTTCAATTCGGCGCTAAAGGTGACCTGCCCATCTATGGTTTGTCTTGTCTGAGTAGATTACCGCATCTTTCACTAAGAAAAATGGTCGATTGTCAGAATTGTGAAGACTTTGCAAACGCTGGTTGCGGAAAGTGATTCCGACCAAATATACCATGTATTCGATACAAGAACAGTCAGACTGAAAAGGAAAGAAGAGACATAACGCTGAGATACTTAAAGATACACAACGACTGACTGGACCCATGCATACATCAACGGTACTTCATCAAACGCAGCAGAAATTTGAGAGTGACATGTATCTCTGAAACTAACAAACGGTAGAAAGATAACGCTTTCAGTGACAACGGTAAACTTCTTAAGTAATTTCAGAACAGAGGCAGAGACATTGAACGCAGCAGTTGAATATATACAGACATGTTAAACCAATGAGAGCCAGGTACTCTTTTTTATAGATGCCCTGTCTATGGTTACATTACTAACGAGCCAGAAAAATACAGAACTAAATGATCTAAAAGATTAGTTCTCTGTCAACTATGCCAACAGTCCAAACTCCGAAATAGTCGTGGTACAGTGGGTCCCATCTCACTGTAACATTCAAGGCAACGAAGAGTCAGACAGACTGGATAAAAAAAGGTGAACGGTTACTTCAACCAGATTCTAGTGCGATCTACGAAGAGTCGGGAAGCTTTATTAGGGACATATAAATGGACACATGGGAAATAGAGCATACTGGCTGCACAATCAATGATGCTTATTACGTTGAAGAGAAGCGAGCAGGTAGTGGTCTTCAGAATCCACACATGCCATAACTGAGGTAACATCTATTCAATAAATTGAAAATAGGTGCCACCGACGAGTGCACATGGGGTACTCGAACAATGGTCCTTCAACATATGCTGCAAAATTGCTTGACATACCAAGACCAGAGAAAGCACATGTGGCCATCATCAGTGTCAATACTAGACAACCTCTATGGCAGTGTCGACAGTATCAGTTGAACAAATTCCAGTTGACGTCTGACAGCGGACAAAGAAGAAGAATATATGCGACTGAGAAGGTTATTTTAACGTGCAGCGCATGTACATAGAACCTCAGAGTTCGTCATCCATCTTCGAAAGGATTATTCGTGGATTTCATCTCCCATTAGACTTGTGGACGCTTGAAGCTTGCTGGTTTCAAACCACTCACCGTTTCATATTTTCGCATGTCACTTTCATGAAAAGAATCTGTACAATGTATATTAAGATCTCAAAATATAGTCTCCTATTTTCAAACGCAAATATTATTTCAGTATATATGTATTATTTTCGAGGTTGTCACTCGATTTATTTTTATTTCATGGATTTTCTATTTTGCGCTAACACTCTCTATAAAGTCTATTTTGATCAATATTCTAACGAAATTTGCTTTTAAAACTTCCATAATTATTGTCTCTATATTGTTAGTTAATTTAGCGGTAGAACACGCGCAAAGATAGAAGTTAAAGTCCCGTTGCTACAGTCGACCCAGCTGTAAACTACGTTTAGAAGAAGCAACAAGGAAGGGAACTAACCACTTCACATAATACAAACTGTGGGATAGTACACTAAAGTCTCTAACACTTCCTCCCTGACAGCGCTCTCTGTTATACAACTTATTATGTATCTGTTAGAAGGTCTCTTGCTGCAATACTAGCTCCAAACATGTTTATGTAGGCCTTTGCTTGCAAATCTAGGGTTCACGTTCTATAAAAGGTTGGGGATCCTTGCTGTAGGCGGTTTCTGGAAACATCAAGTTATTATTGAAGGTCTCTGACTCTCTTGTAAATATACAAGAGCAAACAGATCATATGCAACTCCCCACTCTTGTAAATCTAATGGCTGACATACTAAATTGCTTTTAAAATAGTTTACCGTGAATGGCAACAGGAACGTATGTATACCGACGCGTGGGTACACTTAAACGTTTTCCAAGGGCCACAAAAAACGAAAACTTTAGAAAATGGTAGCAGCAAACAAAATTCGTTTTTTGTTTTTGTAAAGCAAAACTGCTTAATTTATACTTTCGTTGTATTTCGAGCAATATTGATTTCAAGTAGAACCACAGTCCCTCATATATTTTGTAGTAAGTCTCGCTGTTTTCTCGCTCTTACGATCCCTTCCCACGTCATGCAGGGAAACACCTCTGAAAATAATGTATGTGACTTGCTTAAATTATATTAGGCTTTTCTGTTCGAAGACGACAAAATCAATCAATATATCGATCCAATTGTCTCCCTCGGGCGATAGAACAGCAAATACCTCATATCTGTCATTTCCTGCGTGTCTCTGTTTATGTCTCATCCCAGAATACCCGCGATATTCTACATATGTTATAGCATAACATATCCAAATACTAGCCGCTCTTGTCTTCTGTGTGCCGCTCTTCTGCACTGTGTGCGGCTCATCTGTACCGTTAGCCGCTTCTCTGTACTGTCTGTGGCTCGTCTGTACTGTTAGCCGCTCTTCTGTACTATGTGTGGCTCTTCTGTACCATTAGCCGCTCTTTTGAACTGTTTGTGGCTCTACTGTACTGTTTGTGGCTCTACTGTACTGTTTGTGGCTCTACTGTACTGTTTGTGGCTCTTCTGGACTGTTTGTGGCTCTTCTGGACTGTTTGTGGCTCTACTGTACTGTTTGTGGTTCGTCTGTACTGTTTGTGGCTCTTCTGGACTGTTTGTGGCTCTTCTGTACTGTTTGTGGCTCTTCTGGACTGTTGGTGGCTCTTCTTGACTGTTAGCCGCTGGAACGTTTGTCTTAATTGTGTTCCTCTCTTGCACTATTTTGCAATAATAGTGTAGCATGGCTATACAGTAATTGTGCTGCTGTAAAAGTTTACAGCTCCAAGAATATCATGAATGTCCTTCGTAACTTAACAACATATGCTTCTTTTCTCATAGCTCTTTTGCTTAATGTGCTGGTCGATCATCAGATACGTAAACTCCCCTAGTTCATCCTTTGACTCAGGCTGAGAATGACCCATAAACAGCCCAGTTATGTCGTCAGGATGAAGTTTAACAGTCGGCCCAAGACGTTGAAAGTATAGGTAACCTGCCGAATCTGTTATTTGTGTTTGTTTGTTTGGTATTGGTGGTTAAAATGATTCGTCGTAAAGTGAACCTCCGTAAAACGACACACAATTGCGTAAACATTTAGCAAGTCAGCGTAACACACTACTATTCTTACATTGAATCAGTCGTTACGTCAACATACTCTTCTTAGACTTAGTCCGTCGGTGTAGCACGATATAATACACAGATTTAGTCAGCCCTTGTATCATTCTAGTAAACCTATAATTATTCAGTGTATCACCCCCACCCCCTATACTTAGTCGGTGTATCACCTCCCTATACTTAGATTTAGTCGGTGTATCCCCCCCCCCCTTTATGCTTAGACTTAGTCGCTGTATCCTCCTATTATACATAGATTTATTCGGTCTATGCATCACCGTTCATAGATTTAGATTTACGGTGAGTCATCATACTAAAATATATTTAGTTAGTCGGTGTATCCCCCTAGGCCCCATTTTACATAGATGTATCATCCTACTATACTTGGACTTACTTGGTGAACCACACTACTATAGTTATACTTAGTCGGCGTCAGCCCATACTATAGATAGATTTAGTCAGTCGCTGTAACATCCCACTATACTTAGACTCACAAAGAGTCGATATATATGCAAATCTCTATACACAAAATACGTAAACATTCTTTGGCTGTATACAGAACCAATACAGAAGCTTGATCTCAAAGCCCCGACAAGAAATACAATTGTTTCATGAAGCCCGTGCAAGAAAAATCGAATTAAAGGACATGTGATCGCGAACAGAAACTGGTACTGAGCAATGATTTGTAGGAATGATGTAAGGATGTCAGATCGCACAGGTGATTGAGTGCACACGTTCCTTAGATATAGGAACGGTTTGTTCTGTAATACAGTAATCTCCTGAATGAGATGGCATCTCCAAAATAACTAGACATTTAAAACAATCGTTCACAAAGAGAGCGACAGCGATGGTGGAGATAAGCAATTTTCTGAGCAGAAAGAAAACACGTTCACCAAACAATAGGATACTCTATGCAGTAGTATTGCATCTGGAAAGGACATAAAGTGTAACATGGCTATACCTCTTGTTGTTTACTGTACCTTGTATTGTTTAGTGCTCTTGTATAACTGGGGCTTGACTGACAAGACGATTTATCACAAGTGGCGACCACTAGGTAAGTGGTGTCCTTGGTTCTTGAGATTGATATCTGAGAAGATGGTAGAAATAATAATGGTATATCTTTTTTATATTTCATAAGAGAGCAGAAACTAAGATGGTAGTTATCTTTTGACATATAGTAAAAGGCAGTCATGTATGAATTAATGCCGTTGAGGATGAGGTGTTGGAAACTTCATTGTAAGAGGTCTCAGCTTGCTTAGGAGGGATGGCCCAGTTTGCCTGCTGACTGCCTCGCCTTGGTTAAATCTTGCAGACAGTTATCCATTTACAGCTGGACATACTAGACCGTCATGGGAATGCTACCCGGCTTGGAATGTATTGAACTATTTTAATTGTCCACGCATTTAGTAAAAGGGCTCTTTATTGGACTAGAAACCTCATCATGTATATCACTGCTACAGAAAAGCAAACTGTAAAGTATCCAGCTGTAGGGGTGGCTTTATTATTGACTTGCAGCGACAACATCAATTTTCATCATCATCTTCATCAACATGATCATCATCTTCATCATCATCATCATCATCATCGTACTGGCACGTGACTTGTCTGCGGTACCTACTGAGCCAGTTATGTCGCGAGAGACAAGTGATCTAATTGTTCTTCCACTCGCACGCTCTGATATCTGATAATGAAGAACGAGAAACCACACTATTATAGTGTTTCTTTCTATACAATACGGATTTGAGCAGACATACTAATACGTGAAAGAGTTGAAGATTGGGGTAGAGATAACTTTACTTTGTCTGATATGTGATATGACAGTATCATAATTAACTTTATTTGTTATTTCCATCGGCCCACAAAGAAAGAGAGAGAGAGAGAGAGAGACAGAGAAAGATACAGAGAGAGAGAGAGACAGAGAGAAAGACAGAGACAGAGAGAGAGAGAGAGAGAGAGAGAGAGAGAGAGAGAGAGAGAGAGAGAGAGAGAGAGAGAGAAATACCTATTTAAATGTTAGAAAAGAAATAACCATTGTTGCCTTGTTTCATGTCTCGTAAAAAATGTTCAGAGAAAAAGATCGCGCGAGTGCTAGAAACAGCAAATATGTGAATCGTTGAACGTTCTTAATGGATCCAGTATTGGCATTGCAATGTACATTCGTCACCATAGCAACACCAGCACGTGGGGTAGTAAACAATGATACACATCGACATGAAATAAACTGTTCCTGCTGACGTCATACTTCCATAGAAGGTGCAACATTTTTTCAAATACTTTTTGAAAGGGAAGTGCGTGAAGATTGTGAAGATGAAAGTAAAAAAAAATAAAGAGATTTAAAGAGATTTAAAGCAATTTCAATACGTTCTGATATCACATCTCTAAGCTTAAGCATTGTACCTTTATACGATCAGATAACAAACAGCACAAGAACAGAAGGCAAACAAACTATAATTAAAAAGGAAAAGAAAATGTAATAAACAATTAATTGTAAACAATCAAACATAGCGAAAACTGAAGACATGAAGAAACGGGGTTACATATCATATTTAGAATATAATCATTCGTTTAAAAAAATATACAACAGCTTCTCCACACTTTAAAATGTTACAGAGCAAAATATGTTTCATTTCAGTTTTAACAAAGAAAATGAATTTGGAATGCCGAATACACAATGCTCATGTATGTGTTTTCCAGGTTACGACAGGGACAAAAGGCCTGAATTATCTACATAGAGTTCCCTTGGGGTGTACATTTCTAAATGCCTTGCTCGTGTGTGAGATTCCGAGTTAGACGGCAACAAAAGGCTTGAATTATCTACAGAGTACCATTGTCTGATATAAGTTGATATCCAGCATTTGACATTTAGTCTGGGTCGACAACATAGACTCCAGTCTGAACCCAGACATTTTTCGGGAACAAGGCATCAAGGATGACCCAGCGACTGTTAGATGACTGAGGGTGGTGGTGGGGGGGGGGGGGAGTTTAGAGGTTAGCGTTAGCCATACATGACGATTCTCTGGGTTAATAACAAGAGAATATAAATGTGGCCCAGCCTTTTTGGTTAGGAATGTATAATATACCAACCATCTGCACTCTCTCGCAAATGTAACAGTCGACGGAGCTTTTCCATTTCCTATCTGGATGGGACAGGATGCGGCAAAGGTAGGATGGGGCTCTTGACTTCAACTCAACAAGTTGTAAAAGTCACGAAAGCCACACACAAAAAACTGACATCTATGATGGTAAGGAAACAATACATTTGCTGTTATAGATAGAACAACACGACAGCTTTAATTGGTAAGTAAACTAGACATTGGATGTTATAGATAGAACAACACGACAGCTTTAATTGGTAAGTAAACTAGGCATTGGATGTTATAGATAGAACAACACGACAGCTTTAATTGGTTAGGGAACTAGAAATTTGCTGTTATAGATAGAACAACACGACAGCTTTAATTGGTAAGTAAACTAGACATTGGATGTTATAGATAGAACAACACGACAGCTTTAATTGGTAAGTAAACTAGACATTTGCTCTTATAGGTAGAACAACACGACAGCTTTAATTGAACAACTAAATAACATAAAATAAGGTAAAGGAAGCATTTCAGCAGACTTAACCGCTAGTCAAGGATGAAGTGTCAGAGACCAGTATTCTATGTCTCAGCTTGTGAGGTGGGGTGTCCAGTTCCCTTCAGCAGACGTAGCCGCTGGTCAGGGATTTTATGTCTCAGCTTGTGAGGTGGGGTGGCCAGTTTTCTCCAGCAGACGTAACCGCTAGTCAGGGATGAAGTGCTAGAGACCAATATTCTATGTCTCAGCTTGTGAGGTGGGGTGGCCAGTTTCCTTCCTCACTGCCTTTTCCTTCCCATACCGTGTCAAGGGCCCATTTACAGCTGGGTTGACTGGAGTTGCCGGTAGTGGAAGTTGAACCCTGTACCTTTTCCATGAAAAGCGGAGTGCTCTACCAATGCACTAATCAGCCGCTCTACGTGAGTTTACAAACTGAAATTATTGACACCCTGAGCTGGGTCAGTGCCACCCCCACATTCCCATGACAACAATCCAAACCAGGCAGCACTCACAGTGCAGGCAGCTTGGTTGTCCATCACGCAGGTCTGTGCTGTCTTATTGTCAATCAGTTGCTGTAGACAACCTTGGTAGTAGCAGGTCTCGTTGTAACACTGCTTCTGTGGTAACAAGAAATGTCAACAACATTATCTGGCTAAACCCAGTCATAAAATGTGTTGCCAACTCTTGATTTGAGTAAATAATCAATAATAAATAATAAATTGTTCAAATCGATGGAAGTGAATTGTTATATTTGTTTCGTTCGATTAACAATCAATGGGAATGTGTGTTGAGCAACTATCGCCTTCGATTACAAATACAGCTGCCTCGTGCCTGCTACGTGGTTGGCTTACCTAACAAACCGTCACTCTGTCAGATTTATGTTGTCGATCTCAGTATTGTCGAGATGGCCATTCTTCTTGTGTCTTAGTCGTGTGGATAGATTATGCGCATGCAGATTTTCTTATAAAAATCAATCAAACCCTTTCGGCTCAGTGTGGTCTTCAACAAATACTCATCAAGTCTTCTTGTACTACAGCAAGCGTTTCTGCTCTGGCCATGTATTCGCTTGTCAGTTACAGAGCAGAGACTTTCTTGTAATGTTATTCGTTGTTTTTTCGTAGTGTATATCCTATCTAACGCGTTTTCCTTATATCTAGTCTCACTGGTATCGATTCGAATCTTACCGACAGTTCCATAATAGTGATCTTGTCATTTAATTTTAGTCTTATTCGGTGCAGGCATTTAATGAGAGCTTGAATCTGTTTCGTTTAAGTTTCGTTGCCTCTCGCGTTACAGAGCCATACAAAATAGGACAAACTTGACACTAGAGTTCAAGATCTGTATTTTTGTTATCAACTTAATTTATTCCAATTTCCTAATATTGTATAAAGCAATGACTGCATTTTATGCTCTTTGTGTTTTTAATTTGCTTTCTCTATCTTTTCCGCTGTGGCAGTTTGTCGCCATTTGCCATATTTACTGTTGAATTATATCCGCTGTTATTTACAGCTTTTTATAATCGTTCTCTCTCGCTCTCTATCACTCTCTCTTTCGCTCTCTCTCTCTCTCTCTCTCTCTCTCTCTCTCTTTCTATATCTTTATTATTTCTATCACTTTTCTACTTGCTCACGACTCTAGATGCAACACCCATGCAGCAATGGAGCAAAAACAATGAATCGTGTACGATATATATATTTATATCAACACATCATCAAACTTCTTGTCCTATCTTTACAAATCCCTGCAATATGTTTCATGAAATAGGAAGATGGCTTCTCTGCTCTAATTGATCCCAGGTCCATATCTTTGGGTCCTTTTTATTTAACACAATCTATTCTACGTAACTAGTTCTTGTTTCTTGTTCCACTTGTCTCTTGTAGCGTATGCGACTTTTGTCGTTCTTACAGGTCAGTCATTTTCCTCTGGAGAATTACAATACTCATCAAATAGATATTATGTTACAAAGGGCTAAATGGTATTTGGATGTACTTTGACTGAGCGACTAGTTAATTACAAGGGTCAGTCTATTAGTGTCTGTTGGAGACAGCCAGATGCACGCCTCAGCTTCACCGATGTTCTGACTTCTGAAGGGATCCGCCAGATTCCCTTCTCTAATGGCACTGTAACATTTCCTTCTTTTTCTACATTGGTACCAAGATAAATGAATTATTTTACTGTTTTCTAGGAGTGTTTCTCCAGACGCAATTTGATTTTCGTAAGGTGTCTTTATTCTCAATCTGTATTTGTATCTTTGCATCCTCAATCGTAATATTTGTGACCACGCTGAAACCGTGTTCTTCATAATCCATTCAATCACCAGAAATGCTGTTAATAAACATCCCTGTCGCCCATCAGTGTTTACCTGGAGGACCTCCGACAGTTATCAATGATTCAGACCTCTACACTTCATCTTTGCATACGTTTTCTTAATGTTGTTGTTGTTGTTGTTGTTGAATAACCACCATGAGTCAGTTTACTCTTTTGTGCGACCTGAAAAGAGAATTATGTGGCGAGTTGCAGTAGCTTTCCTCACATTTTGAGCATGCCGATGAAGATGGACCGGGGTCATCCTTGCTGTTGTGCTATGCTTGGCTCCATTATTTTAGTCAATTGCAGAGGCACTCCATAGCGCAAGAGAAGCATTCAGAATGTCTAAGCTGTCAAGTGTCTTTTGATAATCCAGGAATTCAATATAAAGTCAAGTCACGTCAGGTCAGAACAAGTCAAATCAGTTTAAGTCACGTCAAGTCAGGTCAAGTTAGGTCAAGTCAGGTCAGGTCATCCGTCTAGACTGCAAAAGTATGTCCCTCTGATTGACCATAGCCACAGTTGATGGTCTAGTCCCAGGCAGCACGCAAATAGAGCTGAGGCGATGTATCTCAGCCAGGTGCTGCGCGGCTGGTCCCGGAGACGATACGATGAGGGGGTACAGTTGTTTTTGCCTCCGTGATTTCGAGGGAAAGGTGTAGACTTTTGAGCTTTGATAACATGAGATCTGCGGGCCACATCGTCGAGAAAAGATAGGCGACGCCGATCCAACATTAACGAGATTGAACAAGGTCAATGTTAAAATATAATAATGATAATAATTCGTCCATCGTCGTCGATGAGGACCACCAACATCAACAAATATAATACTTAAGTGTCTGTGTGCGCTCGTGACTGATCAAGTCAATTCTGAGACTGGCAAACGAAGTCAGCAGTTGTCTTGCACGCCTATCCTGGGCTGCCTGAATGCGAAGACCCTCTAAACCCGAGTTTAACGTCGTCTGTGACCGCGCTCTTCCATGTTGAGCGATTGTAAGCCAGGTTCTCCCAGGTGTAAACGTCTATTTGACATCACTTAAGAGACTCCTTCAGACTGTCTTTCACGCTTTTTGAAATATCCATGTGATCGTTCTCCCCCACCTATTTCGCTATACGGGAGCCGCTTTTGAAACCTTTCGCTTGACACTCTGATAAGGTGGTCAGCTCATATCAATACGAATGTTTGCAATAGTGCATGAATACTTTGCATGTTGGCTTTGGACAGCATTTCGGTATCTGTGATATGGTCTTGCCAGCGTAAATGCAGTATACGTCTCAGACAGTTCATGTGAAAATGATTTAACCTCCTAGCGTCACTAGACAGTCCAGCTTCCACACGCGAAGAGCAGGGTGGGAACAATGGCGGCATGGTAGAAGTTCAGCTTAGTCATTATGCTGATTCCACGACGTTCCCATAATGTTGAGCGAAGCCGGCCAAAACCTGTGATGGCCGTTGCTATTTTATTAGCCAGCTAATCAGCAATAGTCACAGCGAGCTTCCGAGGTAGACAAATTTGTCAACCGCTGGTAATGTATGTCCCCTCACGGTAACTACTGGCTGTTTATACGATGTGCCTGGTGCTGGTTGACACATGACCTCGGTGTTCTTCGTGCAAATTGTCAAGTCAAGGTTGTTCCAAGCAGCTGAGAACCGGCCCATACCCTTCTGCATATTCCGTTCTGGGCTACTGTGCAGATCACAGTCATCCGCAAACAACGGTTCGCATATCGTGTCGCGCATCACCTTGGTCTTCACCTTCAGAGATTGAATAGACCACCATCCATGCGGTACTTTATTGGTATGCCATATTTGGTATTCTTAAAGGCGCCCGACAACAAAGCTGAAAACATCATACTGAACAGGGTCAGAGCAAGTACACATCCCTGTTTCACAACATTGTTGACCTCGAATGGTGAAGAGATCTCGGCGCTGTCAAGCACACGTGTGCGTATGCCCTCGTTGAGTTGTTTCATCACGGTTACATATTTGCTAAGACCACCTGGTTCAAGTGATTGAGCATTGTCGCGCGAGGATCTGACCGGCAATAGATAGAAGTGACATTCCACGTTGATTGTCACACTCCTGGCGATTGCCTTTCTCTCGTAGATATATATTACCCACGCATACTTCATTTCTTGTGGGACTACTCCTTCAGCCCACATGGAGCAGAAAAGTTCAGTGAGCATCCTGGTGAGGCATGTTCACGCTGCTGTATACTCCTCTGCTGGTATTGGATCAGCTTCAGTGGCTTTTCCAGGAGTATATCATCAATAGCCGCGTTGATTTCTACATGGGGCATGCGTTGGGTGTTAAAATATAATATGTAGAAAATATTATGTATGAAGCATGGGAGTTATAACTGACAACTTGGTCACTGAAAGGTTTACGTTAGATGAGACAATGGTAGCAGACGTCACAACAAGAGAGTATTTAGAGTTCATGTACGTCGTGCCTTCCTTTTACAAAGTAGGTCTGGAATTGTCTCTACCCGATAATCAGGAAAAGGCAAAGGGAGATGGTCAGTTTTACTTTAGTAGGTTTATGCGATAGTTCTTGAAAAATTACACGAGTAAGAAGCGCGTTAACAATGATTGGGGCAAGTCACTCTGAGGGGTGGCAAATAGTTAGCTTATCGACAATATTGTAGTGTCTATTTGTGGTCGAGTGGTCCACCTGGGTCTTTGTGTATGACAAAGACACGAATAACATCACTGCCCAACAGAGAGGTGACTAACTGTGTGACATGGCATAACATCGGCCATGGTTAGGTGGTTTGTTAGGACAGCAGCGTAGATGGCGTCTAACGGGCTGCGAGTACACTTGACTTTAGTGTTTGAGTGTATTAAGATGGACTTGCACATCGGTTAACCACCTTTCTTCTTGCGCGGAACCTGTCTCAACACAGCGGAGTAATAAGCTACTTGAATCTTATCTGCTAAGCAGAAAATCCGTCTCTCGGATTCACCCAGCTCACGCCAAAGCTCGGACCTGCACAGGGGCATCTGCCCCTGTAGAAGTACAGGTCGACTAAAACTAAGACTAGTGTGAGGCCGTCCATTACTGTAGTTACTAAACAACACAGGTAATAGGGATATGGCTTTTGAGCTGTCGATCACTTCCTGACAGGCTGCCACGGTAGGAGGGTAGTCCCAAAGATGGGGAAATTGACGTACTGACAAGCCAACCAGGGACACGAACTACAAGCTGGTCAACAGGGAGACGACAAATGTTCGAGACAGACAGACAGACAAACAGACAGCCAGACAGACAGACTGACGGACGGACAGATAGATAGATAGATAGATACATACATACATACATAGATAGATAGATAGATAGATAGATAGATAGATAGAAAGATAGATAGATAAATAGATAGATAGATAGATAGATAGATAGATAGATAGATAGATAGAAAGATAGATAGATAGATAGATAGATAGATAGATAGATAGATAGATAGATAGATAGATAGATAGAAAGATAGATAGATAGATAGATAGATAGATAGATAGATAGAAAGATAGATAGATAGATAGATAGATAGATAGATAGATAGATAGATAGATAGATAGATAGATAGATAGAAAGATAAATAGATAGATAGATAGATAGATAGATAGATAGATAGATAGATAGATAGATAGATCTGCACGTTGTACTTACGTATTTGATTGTACTAGTACCGATAGTTGTCGTAGCACTCTGTCCTAGAAAGATGTCAGAAACAAACGATGTCAAGGGTATGAACTATTGTAACTCGTCATTCAATTGTCATGCATTGATTCTCAATGCCAGATTACAGACTAACAATGGTTGTCACATCTTGTATTCAACACCATGAACTGATTGAAAACTATCATCATCATCCTCACCATGTTAACGCGTCATTTTAATCGCAGGAGTAACACACATTTGTAATTATAAATATAATTCTGAGCCGTTTTTCATCCATGCTGCTGTGTTTCTTCTACCTTTCTGCTGCGAATTCCATTCAGTTTCACCAATCTTTTCTTCGTTCTGGACTTCAATTAGAGACATGCCTAGCTGTACTATGTGGCTGTTTTCTGAAGGTTTGCCACATCGATTATGTACTGAGTTGTCTCTAGTCATATTGTCTACTGTCTCGTTATTCTCAAATAATAAATTTTTTTTTTTATAACTACTGATAAAATCGTCACGTTTCAGCTGTTGCTAGCCTGCATATTAATATAGTATGCGTCCAAGGTGGATTCTTCAATAATAACATCGTCTTGAATTACCAACAGGAAGGAATGAATTAGAAAGAGTCAAAATGTGGCTCTTGCTCTTCTTCTTCTTCTTCTTCTTCTTCTTCTTCTTCTTCTTCTTCTTCTTCTTCTTTGGCGCTCGTCATGACAAGGGCGCCGTGACGTTATAACTGAACGTAACGTTTTTTATACTGGCTTAGAAGACGCATCATAGTCTGTAGTCGACCAGTTACATTTTTATTACCCTGCTCTAAAAGCTACGCGCATCCAATCTATTCTTTAATACGTTAACTGTCTCTGCCTCCACTACCTTCTGGGGCAATGCATTCCAAGCATTGACCACTCTCTGACTAAATAAAATATTTCCTACTGTCAAATCTGGACCTTGCTTTAGCTAATTTGTCTCTGTGCACTCTTGTTCTTGTTGGTGGTTGTATTTTTAAAAACAAACTTGTTATAGTCTCTAATTCAACCTTTCCTGTGATTATCTTATAAACCTGCATTAAGTCACCTCGAATTCTTCTCTTTTCTAGACACTGTAGACCGGTTTTTCTGAGTCTTTCTTCGTAGCTGTAATTCTGGAATCCCACTATCAAATTTGTCGCTCTTCTTTGTATCCTTTCCAGCATGTTAATATTTCCTCTACGATAAGGACTCCACACCTGTACACAGTACTCCAATCTAGGTCTAACTAATGCGTTATACAGTTTGACTATCACCTCCTTACTCCTATGTTTAATATTTATGTTTATCATCCCTAACATTGCATTTGTATTATTCACTGCTACCTGGACTTGCTCATTCACCTTACCTGTGTGCCCTGTTATAATACCTAGATCCCTTTCCTAATCTATCATTATAATATTGTTCTCGCCCATTCTGTAATTATGTTCCATATTGGATCTACCCATGTGGATGACTGTACATTTATCTACATTAAACTCCATGTGCCATCTCGCAGACCAGTCTCGAATTATATCTAAATCCGACCTCAATATATCCACCTCTGCTATAGATGAAACTCCTAAGTAGTTTTGTGTCATCCGCAAATTTTTCAATCATGCATTCTATATCTATTAGGTTGTAGTTTGCTGCGAAGCTGCGATATCTTAGTCTTCAGGCGGATACATAGAATTTGAGCTGACTTATCTAGGTACCAAGTTTGCCTTCCAACTGGCTTCCATATTTTCCTAGCCAGACTACACTAATGCAATATATTTCGGAGACCGCCATTTGGGCGCGAAATAGGGTCTTTGTCAACTCTGCTTCACAGACCAGGATGGTGTGGGCTCATTCGCTATGCTGCATCTTCTGCTCCAACATTTGCTTCAAGTTATAAGTGTAACAAGGAATCTATAAAGGAACCACAGTTATGTTCAGACCTGACTCTTATTTGAATCCGCATTAAGACAGCAGTGCTTTTTAACCGACGTGCGATTTCACTACCCAGAGATCAGGCGAACTTTTACCAGAAGATCCATGGGAAAAAAATCCAGGTCACGAGGTGGAAACTTTACCTATAGACTACTCAGTCCACTTCCTCTTGCATTTTTTAAAGATTTGCTTCCCCGAGGTAACTGTGATTGGCAGCGAACCCAGCACTCTCGAGTTATGAGCCTTGTCACTTAACCACTAGCCCATGCAGTCCCGTTTGACGATTTGATGTTAGTCCCCAGTCTGCTGGTCCTATAACAACCTATATCTTTAAGTTAGGCAAGTTCCTATACATGTACTACAGAACTGTCAATCTAACTGGCGTAGGTAGTACGTTTGTCCAGTGGTGTGACTGTAGTTATGTGTAACGTGTCGCCAGGACGGATGCTGTTTTCTTTTAGTAAAGCAGCGAATGTTCAGTTTTGTTTGACATATCACAACATGTTGACATGGTGATGGTTCCTGTTTTTTTTACAATCATTATAGGTGCTCTTCTGTGCTCGTTTTATGTTTGATTTCAAATTCCAGTAATCACATCTAATATATCCCCACTGAATGGATATTTGAGGCGTATTAACACGTCTAATGCCGAGCTCTCATTTCCCTGAAGAAACATATTTGTTGAATTTCAAAATTTTGAAGTACAATGTTAAAACACTATCTATAATCTAAAATGATTTCCACTCTTTCATTACTGGCCCCTCGAGAGTATATTATCTTATGCTCATCTAATGTCGCATCGTTTGTTTCCTTACATTAAATCTTAAACAATTAAAATATAAAGACAAATGTAGTCCCAGAGTAGACACTGCTGTCCGGGATGAAGTGTTAGGGACTTAACTGTACGAGGTGACATCGTGTTTATGAGGTAATGTGGGCAATTCTATTTCTCACTGTCTCGTCCTCCGCAGCAGCAAGATTCGTATCTGAGTACACCTAAGTCGACTGGAGCGAACTGTAATGGGGTTGAACCCATACATACACAGCGAAAAGTGAATGCTCTACCCCTACACTAATACGTCGCCCAAAAATAACATTTCTTATATTGTGTATCTTTTTTTGGGAATTATCTTCATATCCTGAAGTTGTGAGTCTCGCGCTCCGTGCCACTCTTTGTGTCTCCTTCCTCAATGTTGTGTCGTAACCTACTAACTACTGCCATCTCCTACATCACATGACGTCATTACCGGCCTCTGGCTGTCACTCTTACTCTTATCTTTAGTAAATATTAAAACCTGTGGTATACACTCAGTGCAATTCGTCATTGTCGGTAGTGACACAAAAACAAGATGGCTGACTAGAAAACCCTTCTTTCCTATTTCACTAACAGACACACAAAAAAGAGACATTTCACAACATATAAATACGATATTCTATATGATTACCTGGTAAACCTGTAGATGCTGTTGATCTAGTTGTTAGTGAGGAGGTTGTTGGTGTTGTGGTTTTTAGTGTGGTAGTTGTTGTTGTAGGGGTAGTTGAAATGTGGGTAGTTGATGTGTGTGTTGTTGGTGTGGTAGTTGTTGTTGTAGAGGTCGTTGAAATGTGGGTAGTTGATGTGTGTGTTGTTGGTGTGGTAGTTGTTGTTGTAGGGGTAGTTGTTGTTGTAGGGGTAGTTGAAATGTGGGTAGTTGATGTGTGTGTTGTTGGTGTGGTAGTTGTTGTTGTAGGGGTCGTTGAAATGTGGGTAGTTGATGTGTGTG
Organism: Ariolimax columbianus; assembly: GCA_036924085.1. Taxonomy (NCBI): domain Eukaryota; kingdom Metazoa; phylum Mollusca; class Gastropoda; order Stylommatophora; family Arionidae; genus Ariolimax; species Ariolimax columbianus. The sequence continues at coordinate 110,915,057 of JAVGWX010000006.1, read as the reverse complement.
TTGTTGGTATATGGGTGGTGGATGTGGGTGTCATTGATGGGAGAGTGGTGGGTGTCTGAGTTGTTGGTGTGGTAGTGGTGGATGTATGAGTTGTTGGTGTGGTAGTGGTGGATGTATGAGTTGTTGGTGTGAGAGTGGTGGATGTATGAGTTGTTGGTGTGAGAGTGGTGGATGTATGAGTTGTTGGTGTGAGAGTGGTGGATGTATGAGTTGTTGGTGTGAGAGTGGTGGATGTATGAGTTGTTGGTGTGGTAGTGGTGGATGTATGAGTTGTTGGTGTGGTAGTGGTTGATGTATGAGTTGTTGGTGTGGTAGTGGTTGATGTATGAGTTGTTGGTGTGGTATTGGTGGATGTATGAGTTGTTGGTGTGAGAGTGGTTGATGTGGGTGTTGTTGGTGTCGTTAATGCAGTAGTAGCTGATGTTGATGATATGACTGTCGTTAATGTTGATGTTGGAGTAGATGCCACCAATGATGATGATGTTGGTGTTGTTGTCATCAATGTGGTTGTTATTAATGGGGATGTTGTAGGTGATGCTGATGAAGACGTTGTTAATGTGGATGTTGTTAGTGGAGATGTCGTTGAAGTGGATATTGGTGCAGATGCCGTTGATGAAGATGAGGATAATGTGGATGTTGTTGATGGGAATGTTGTTAATGTGGATGCTGTTGGTGGAGATGATGATGCGAATGGTGTTAATGGGGATGCTGTTGGTGGAGATGTCGTTGAAGTGGATGTTTGTGAAGATGCCGTTGACGGAGATGATGATAATGTGGATGTTGTTAATGTGGATACTGTGGATGGTTGTGCTGTTGTCGCAAATTTCGACGTAGTTGTAGATGTTGTTGATGGTAATGCTGTTAAAGTCGATGATAGTCCAGCTGTTGTTGTTGTCGATGATAACGCAGTTGTTGTCGGTGATTCTGCTGAGATAGATGATGCTAATGCATTTGCTGTTGTTGAAAATGTTGATGCGGTTGTTCTTCCAGGTATTCCTGACGTTGTATCAGTTACAGGTACTGAAACAGGTGAGGCTGAGTTCATTTCTGTTGTTGGATCAGTGGTTACTAGATCATTGGTAGTTGAATTTGATGTTGATATTTCAGTTGTTTCATTCGATGTTGGTGTTGAATCATTTAGTGTAACAGTTGTGTCATTTGGTTGGTCAGTTGTGCCATTTGGTTTGTCAGTTGTAGCACTCGGTGCCTGACGTTTAACTACAATATGACCTTTTCCTTGTCGGTTGATTTCCTGACTTCCTGGTACAAGTATATCGAATAGAACGGCTAAGTTATATTGCTCTGTGATTTTGGTTACAAGCTTAGCTGAAGATTGAGGGTTTGCTGTACTCGCAGATGCAAAGATTTCAGAAACTTTAGCAATTTGTGGATTAACATTAATCATTTTTGGCCATGAAGAGAAGGGTATGTAGGGACGATTTATTGCTTTGTGAGACTGAGCAACCAGCAATGTTAAAAGCTTCTGTGAGAGCGAAGTCTTTTCTGAAGGTATAATCACTGTTGTCTCTGCATGGTTTAACGAAGACATGGGGGTCTTTCTCCTGCTATCAGAGTTTGGCGTATATTTTTTCATGAGATGATTCTGTGAGTCCGGAACTTGAACAACGGTTTTGTAACGAACAGCTGAAGATATAGGAGTCCCATGAAATGTGTTATTTGGTGTGTATCGTGTGTGTATGTTTCTCGTGGTTTGGTTACAATTATGTAGGATAGACACTAGCTTTTGGCGTATAGAAGAGTGAGTGTCTTTTGAGAATGTAGGGTCATTTAAAGAGACTTGTCCTGGTGGTAAAGTTGCAACACTTGAGGCTATGATGCTTGTTCGGGGTTTCCATGAATTCTGTGGTAAACGATATTCCACTTTGGTAATGTGTGTTCCTTCTTTCACTGGAGCGCCTGTAAACATATAAATTTAAATAGCGTTAAGTACATATATTTATAAGAAAGAAGCTATTTAACACTTTTTTACTTTTGTTTTTAGTCACTATGTCGGTTGAAACAGAATCGCACGACTAAATAGCTATGGTCCAGGTAGACTAGGTAGCTATGGTCCAGGTAGATTAGGGAGCTATTTTCCAGGTAGACTAGGTAGTTTTGTTCCAGAAAGACTAGGTAGCTATGGTCCAGGTAGACTAGGTAATTATGGTCCAGATAGAATAGGTAGCAATATTCCAGGCAGACTAGGTAGCTGTTGTCCAGGTAGACTACGTAGCTATGGTCTAGGTAGACTATGTAGCTATGGTCTAGGTAGAAAAGGTAGCTATGGTCTAGATAGACTAGGCAGCTATGGTCCAGGTAGACTAGGTAGCTATGGTCCAGGTAGACTAGGTACCTATAGTCCAGGTATACTAGGTAGCTATGGTCCATGTAGACTAGGTAGCTATGGCCCAGGTAGAATAGGTAGCTATGGTCCCAATCACTGTCCTGTCGTTTAAGTCTAGATAGTTGATTACAGCATTGGAGAACACTAAAGAAAAGGAAATCTCCCGGAAAAGACGGGATAACAAACGAAATGCTGATGGGGCTGGGCCAAACAGCGAAGAAGAAACTGCTATCGGTTCTGAACCAAAGCTGGAAAAGGGGAATTGTACCACAGGCATGGAAAGAGGCAATACTGGTACCAGTACCAAAAACAGGAAAGGACAAAACAGATCCAAATGGATACAGGCCCATAAGCCTACTGAGCTGTGTCGGCAAGCTGATGGAACGGGTGATAAACACCAGACTGATGTGGCATCTGGAAGAAAAACGAATACTAATTCCACAGCAAGCCGGCTTTAGACAGCACAGATCCACTGAGGACCAGGTCATCCTCATAGCCCAGGAGATAGAAGATGCCTACCAGGCACAGAAACACACAGTAGCTGTTTGGGAGGATCTGGAAAAGGCATTTGACAAAGTCTGGAAAGATGGACTTAGAGTCAAGCTAAGAAGAAGTGATGTCTGTGGGAAGATGTACAAGTGGATCAATCACTACCTCAAACAAAGAACGGCCAGAGTCCAAGTACAAGGGCAGATGAGCAAAAAGGTGACACTCGAGCAGGGAGTACCCCAAGGGGGAGTACTGTCACCCAAACTCTTCCTGGTATATATAAACGATATTACAGAGAATATACCAAGAAGAGTCCATAGCTCAATGTTTGCAGACGATCTGGCTATGTGGACCTCTGAAAAGAATCTCACCATAGCAAGAAATCGGATGCAGACGGCCCTAACATCGCTGGAAGAGTGGGCGAACTCATGGCTGGTCAAAATAAACGAGGAGAAAACCACATGCACAATATTCTCGCTTTCATTAAAACCCCAAAGTACCAAATTAAGTCTAAATGGCAAAATCCTGCAGCTAAACGACAACCCAACCTATCTGGGAGTCACATTTGATCGGCGCATGACATGGACAAGTCAGATTGAGAGAAACCGAATGAAAGCCAGAGAAAGAATGGCAATCATGAGGAAACTTGTTGGCACAAGCTGGGGAGCAGACGAAGGCATACTAAAGAAACTGTATACTGGAAGAGTGAGACCAGTTCTCGAGTATGGCATTGCGGCATGGACAACAGCAGCGAAGGCGAACTTCGATAAAGTTAACACACTTCAAAACCAAGCCATGAAAATTATAACAGGTGGCATGAAGTCAACGCCAATTGTAGAACTTGAAAAGATTACAAAACTGCAATCCATGACCGATAGAAGAGACTGCAGAGCCCAGCTGCAGTCAGAGAAACTCCGAAGACTGACCGACCATCCAATGCACCAGAGACTAAACAATTTGGGAAATGGGAAACTAAAGCGGAGAAACTTTGCAGAAATAGCCAAAGCAAAGATACACGAAGATCCCATAAACGCACTAACAACACCAAAACCCATCACTACTGTACGTAAACCTACCTGGAGGCAGGATATATTTCCAGAGGTGGTAGAAAGTATACCAGGTATTGCAAACAAAAACTGCCAGACTGAAAAGGAAAGGAGAGATACTACCCTAAGCTTCATAACGAAAAGCTACCCAAGCATGGACTGGACCCATGCATACATCGACGGTTCTGTAACAAACACTACACAGAACGGAGGGGCAGGATCATTCCTGAACCTACCAAATGGCAGAAAAATAACAATGTCATTCGCTACTGGTAAGTACACAAGCAATTTCAGAGCGGAGGCAGAGGCACTGAGGGTGGCAGTGGAAAAAATGGTGACACACCGTGAAAATGAGAGCCATATAGTCCTGCTGACAGATGCTCTCGCCGTAGTCACAGCGCTAAAAAGCCAGAAAAACACTGAGCTTAATGACTTAAGAGCAGCACTCTGCAAACTGTGCCAGCAGTCCGCACCAAAAAGGGTAGTGGTACAGTGGGTTCCGTCACACTGCAACATCCAAGGCAACGAGGAGGCAGACAGACTGGCAAAAGAAGGTGCAAGACTACCACAAACAGATACCAGTATGACGTACGAAGAGTCAAAACGGCTTATTAAAGCCAGATACATGACCAAATGGGAAACCGAACATACTGGTTACACCAAAAACGATGCCTATTACCAGTTGAACCGAAGAGAGCAGGTCGTTGTCTTCAGACTTCGCACTGGCCACAACAGACTGAGGTACCACCTATTCAACAAATTGAAGATAGGGTGTACCGACAAATGCCCGTGCGGTACTGGTAAAATGACCTCTGAACATCTGCTGCAGAACTGCCCGACATACGAGGATCAGAGAGAGCAGATGTGGCCATTACCAGTGGAACTGCAAGACAAGCTCTATGGCAGTGGCGAGAGCCTCAGGATGACCGCCGCTTTTTTCGAAAAAATAATGGTTACTGTCTGACTGCGTACGCAGAAGTAGAAGAAGAAGATTACAGCATTGAAGGTTAAGGTCTGATCAATGCTCTGTGGGCTGGGCGGCCACAAGGGAGAAAAGGGGGGGGGGGGGTGTAGCATGGGTCTCAGTCAAGATGGACAGAATTTACATGAGGAAGGAAAGTGATGTTATAATTTTCTGGACATCTTTTATGGATGGCTCCTTACTGTCCAGATAAACCAAAATAAATATTCTTCAATTGATGCCCTTCATACCAGATCTTTCAATCTTACAAGACTCAAAATATATAATGCAAAGAAAATGTTTAGCAAATCAAGTGTTACATAAATAAATTGGTTTATCTGTCAACTAATGGTGTATTATATAGAACCAAACAGCATGTTAAGTACCAGTAGATGATTATAACATTGAAGCTTATGTGGAGTGCACATCCACAAGAGGGGAGAGAAGAGGCGATGAATAGTAATGCTGTTAGCTCAAATAATAAACTAGCAGTTTACAGTAAGAACTTTATTATAATATATTCGTGTTTTCAGTCGACTTGTTCTTTAAGTTGTTCTACAGTAATTAGCGTGTTTTGTCACTTAAAGTGATGAATGCTTCCAGTGTGTGTTAAAAATGAACATTAACATCAAATGAAAAGCAGAAATGAAATGCCTGCGAGAAATATTGGGTGAAGCAAGGAGAGACCGACTGACGAACGATGATATGAGGAGATTAGTAACAAGACTAACACCACACAGCAACTCCCCACAAGCAATGCTATTTAGATACAAAGGATTCAAGGTCAAAGGCCGACCAAGAAAAAGGTGGCATAGGGAATTAAATGAGGCGGTGAATGCCACTGTGCACGAGGCACACAACCTGAGTCGGTAAATGCCACTGTGCACGAGGAACACAGTCTGAGGCGGTAAATGCCACTGTGCACGAGGCACACAGTCCGAGTCGGTAAATGCCACTGTGCACAAGGATAACAGTCTGAGGCGGTAAATGCCACTGTGCACGAGGAACACAGTCTGAGGCGGTAAATGCCACTGTGCACGAGGCACGCAGTCTGAGGTGGTAAATGCCACTGTGCACGAGAACACAGTTTGAGGCGGTAAATGCCACTGTGCACGAGGCACGCAGTCTGAGGCGGTAAAGGCCACTGTGCAGGAGGCACGCAGTCTGAGGCGGTAAATGCCACTGTGCACGAGGCACACAGTCTGAGGCGGTAAATGCCACTGAGCACGAGGCACACAGTCTGAGGCGGTAAATGCCACTGTGCACGAGGCACGCAGTCTGAGGTGGTAAATGCCACTGTGCACGAGAACACAGTTTGAGGCGGTAAATGCCACTGTGCACGAGGCACGCAGTCTGAGGCGGTAAATGCCACTGTGCAGGAGGCACGCAGTCTGGGGCGGTAAATACCACTGTGCACGAGGCACGCAGTCTGATGCGGTAAATGCCACTGTGCACGAGGCACACAGTCTGATGCAGTAAATGCCACTGTGCACGAGGAACACAGTCTGAGGCGGTAAATGCCACTGAGCACGAGGCACACAGTCTGAGGCGGTAAATGCCACTGTGCACGAGGCACACAGTCTGAGGCGGTAAATGCCACTGTGCACGAGGCACACAGTAGGGCTCGTTCTAGAGATCTCTTTATAATCTGACGTTTAAAGGCAGTAGAGAATAAGCGAAAAAAAAGAAGCAGTGATGAATGGATCTCTAGTTCCTGTATTTAAATACCGATATAAAGATAGATAAATAAAGAAACGTAGCACTACAAACCATTTAGATCCTTAACTTAGCCTGTGACCGATACATTTGTGGAAGAGGGTGATGATGAGAACAATGAAAGTGTATTCATGGTTGACAATGATAGATGGTGAAATAGCAAGATTAGAATGAGACTAGATGTACAAGTCTTCTACTTAGATACACAACGATCTGTACCTATCATCTCTGACGGCGTCTTTAAGGGAAGCAACAAACTCCTTCTCCCTTCACTTCACCGTGTATAGCCATCCTTAGCACGGTGCCCCAGCTCTGGTTCATGATCACCTTTTCAGCTGTTTAGTGTATTTTCTTCCAGTTGTCTTCGGTCGGCATAGATTTTTGCCTTCCATATCGGATCCGTACCTCACGATTCTGATGGTGGTTTTCGAAAAGATCCTGTAAAACTACAGAAACGCTTACCATTATGTGCGTGTCTAGTATGTGGAACCAAGACAAGTCCTCGCTGTCCTGTCGAGTGCATGAACAAATGTGAGCTGTTCGAGAACAGGCCAGCAGCACATCCTGTAGCAGTCAGGGCAAAAGTAGCAGCAGTCAGAACAACTGAGAGAAACAGCAAGAAATAATGAGTCAATGACGCCACATTTATATATATACTGTGCATGTAAACTGTCTACCCAAGCTGCTCTGGATGGGTTGACAGGATAGAGTGTCCAGGTTTGGAAGGATTGAGTGTCCAAATCTGTGGTCCTCAACAGGATGGGTTGGCAGGATAGAGTGTTCAAATCTGTGGTCCTCAGCAGGAGGAGACTCGCTGGCACCCATACAGTGCCACAGAGAGCCCAGATAGGATGGAAGGCATGTTCTCTACATGTCTGATAAGCTCTTGTTTGGTGAGCTCTGGGTAGGACAATGCTTGCAGGGGAGGACAGAAGAAACGAGATAAAGACACTACACATGTTTTTTGAATAGTTTCTCCAAAGTCGCTGCCGGGGAGTTGCTTGCTACGAGCCGCTCAGCCTCGCGCACTGCCGCCACACATGGTTGCTTGCATAGTTGAACAGATAACCATTTCTGGGGCAAAGGACAAACGAGCATATCGAAATGACAGAACACTAGACGGCCCTATTTACTAACGCTGTGCGCGTATGCACTACCTTCGGTAGAGTTTGTCACACTCTGTACAGTCATATGCGGTCACATCTGAATAAACATGTCTGACGCTGTCCCCATCTTAGCTTGCGATGGGCAAGCTTTGACTGTTGGCTGAAATGGACTTCTAAAATTCTCTGACTCCTCTTCTTTACGTATACTCCGACATACTATTTGTAGTACTACTCTTGATGTTGCTCTCCCAGCCCAGTTATAGCGCTGTTCTCTTCTTGCCCGCATGCCTTCGAGGTCAAACATCTCACCCGTCAGTATTGTCTTCTGTAAATCACCGTGCTTATTCATGCGTTAAAAATATTTTACTTCCCTAATTTTGTAGATTTTCAGCATTAGCATTCCCAGGAATTATTCATTTCGCTGCGTTTCTGTCCACAAAATGTAATCGATTCTTCTGTTTTCAGGAATTTTAAGGACCTCAATTCTGTCATCCAACCGTTTGCACATAGCCACGTTCTGTACAGTATAGTAATTACGAATATACATATGCATGGATGATACTAAAAATAAGTTTAGGGTTACTTACAAAATCTCACCTAAAAAAATTGTGAAATAAGAAATAAATTATATTTGATCAAATCGTTGTGCAGTAATATGAACACAACAGTGTGACAGATTCATGAAAAAGAGCGAACCTGTCTGGGAAAAATGTTGGTTTAATAGGATACACTCTTCTTTCTGACATTCTGTTCACGTTATTCTTCAATATGATGAGAGCTTGTAAAGCCAAGATGTCAGCTCTTTCATTGCCCTGAACCACAGCATGAGCAGAACAGTAGATCCAGATCAGCGCCTGGAGGTTTGAGGCCTCAACAGCAGCTATCCACTCATACCCAAGCCATACCTTTCTGAAGTACGGCTTGCGCGTCTGTGATGATGAATGTCCTTGTTATATAATTCTCAGATATCCATTTCAGTGCTGATGTCACTGCTTCCGTCTCCAGTCTCAATTGAAGGTTGTTGATATGTATGACCCACTCTGCTCATCAACGACCTATCCTCTCACTCTAACCGAGAAACCCAACCTGATGTCCCACTGCGCAGCACTGATCCGCCGGTGTATATGACGTCATCACTTTCCCGTGTGTTCTCAGTTATCAGCTGATTCACCTCGTGCTTTGCTCTCCCGCAATATATTTATTTATATACCTTCCCTGTTCAACATCTGCCCAGACATAATGTTCAGAAGTATTAAAGTGATGTCATCGCTTAAAAAAACCCAATAAAAAACATCAATGGCCACCGGCCAGTAGCACCAGAGAATCCCTGTCATGGAATCCACAGGGAAGGAGAGGCATAGGCAGACAAAGAAATACATGGAGACGAGATCTGCAGGCAAAAGTTAAGAAAACAGGAATAAGCTGGAACAAAGCGCACAAGATTGCACAGGACAGAGCTGCTTGGCGAGGGATGGTTGATGGGCTAGCCACGCCTGGGGGGTAGAAGTCACAGGACAGAGCTGCTTGGCGAGGGATGGTTGATGGGCTAGGCACGCCTGGGGGGTAGAAGGCACAGGACAGAGCTGCTTGGCGAGGGATGGTTGATGGGCTAGGCACGCCTGGGGGGTAGAAGGCACAGGACAGAGCTGCTTGGCGAGGGATGGTTGATGGGCTAGGCACGCCTGGGGGGTAGAAGGCACAGGACAGAGCTGCTTGGCGAGGGATGGTTGATGGGCTAGGCACGCCTGGGGGGTAGAAGGCACAGGACAGAGCTGCTTGGCGAGGGATGGTTGATGGGCTAGGCACGCCTGGGGGGTAGAAGGCACAGGACAGAGCTGCTTGGCGAGGGATGGTTGATGGGCTAGGCACGCCTGGGGGGTAGAAGTCACAGGACAGAGCTGCTTGGCGAGGGATGGTTGATGGGCTAGGCACGCCTGGGGGGTAGAAGTCACAGGACAGAGCTGCTTGGCGAGGGATGGTTGATGGGCTAGGCACGCCTGGGGGGTAGAAGTCACAGGACAGAGCTGCTTGGCGAGGGTTGGTTGATGGGCTAGGCACGCCTGGGGGGTAGAAGGCACAGGACAGAGCTGCTTGGCGAGGGATGGTTGATGGGCTAGGCACGCCTGGGGGGTAGAAGGCACAGGACAGAGCTGCTTGGCGAGGGATGGTTGATGGGCTAGGCACGCCTGGGGGGTAGAAGGCACAGGACAGAGCTGCTTGGCGAGGGATGGTTGATGGGCTAGGCACGCCTGGGGGGTAGAAGTCACAGGACAGAGCTGCTTGGCGAGGGTTGGTTGATGGGCTAGGCACGCCTGGGGGGTAGAAGTCACAGGACAGAGCTGCTTGGCGAGGGATGGTTGATGGGCTAGGCACGCCTGGGGGGTAGAAGTCACAGGACAGAGCTGCTTGGCGAGGGATGGTTGATGGGCTAGGCACGCCTGGGGGGTAGAAGTCACAGGACAGAGCTGCTTGGCGAGGGATGGTTGATGGGCTAGGCACGCTTGGGGGGTAGAAGTCACAGGACAGAGCTGCTTGGCGAGGGATGGTTGATGGGCTAGGCACGCCTGGGGGGTAGAAGTCACAGGACAGAGCTGCTTGGCGAGGGATGGTTGATGGGCTAGGCACGCTTGGGGGGTAGAAGTCACAGGACAGAGCTGCTTGGCGAGGGATGGTTGATGGGCTAGGCACGCCTGGGGGGTAGAAGTCACAGGACAGAGCTGCTTGGCGAGGGATGGTTGATGGGCTAGGCACGCCGGGGGGGTAGAAGTCACAGGACAGAGCTGCTTGGCGAGGGATGGTTGATGGGCTAGGCACGCCTGGGGGGTAGAAGGCGAACGATATATATATATATATAATACATGGTATGGACCAAATAAATAGTAAAGAGTGACAATTTTAAATAAGAAGTACAGGACAGTTTCACATTGACACAACTGCAGCGGCAAGATCACGTTTATGTTACGACAAAATAGTCCACGTCAGGGATTGAATGAACGAAATAAATGCAAAGTACTAATTAGGTACTTAAAATGTGCAGTGTATGTTGCCGTTGGTGTCGAATTACTGTAGGCCATTGGGAAGGAAGACTAATGTCAGGCAGACAAAATATTTTGATCAGACATGTTAGTCAAGGTCAGGCAAAATATAATGGCCAAGACTCTCACCTCGGCTTCCTAGTAGCCCTCCTTGAAAACGGTCGTTTTTCATGGCAGCTTAGATAACGTGGTGAGGGATCGACGTGATCCCGGTAGTAGTGAGTGATACGCATAGCCCAGCCGTCTAGAGGGTGCCGTTCCAACGTCATCAGCACCCTCGGGATATGAGGAAACCTACTGCAACCCGTGACGTAACACCCTTTTCAGGGCGCACAAATAAGTAACCTACTCATTGTGGGCATTCGCAAATAAAAACAACAACAACTGTAGACCATAATAAATATTTTCGCATTATCCTCTTTGTAAACAAAGCTATTATATTCAGATATGTCCATTGTTCTTTAATGATAAAATCTGCATTTTTAATGATTTTCTTTATCAAGACGCACGACAGTTCTAATTTGTCGAAAACGAACCAGCTTCATTCTTCAAAACTGAGGTGCTTCTGATAAATGAGCGAATGTACAAGGGAAGCAATCAGACAATATGTTAAGATGTTGAAGCCCAGAGTCTTCAGACTCGAGCGGAGAATTCACAACTACAGTGGCTTGGTCATGTCTGCAGAACATAAGAGGACCAGATACCAGAACAATCCAAGAAATACCTAAGCCAAGAATCTAGACACCAGGGTAAAATGTGGTGCCAATATTTGACAAAATCGGAAGGACCAAGAACCAGATAGAACCAGACGATGATGGTCACACCAGAAATAATAATCGCACGTTTTCCCGACAAACCTCTGGACTCCGTGGAACAAAAGGAGTGACGTGGTAAGCATGTAATGGGGATGTAGCTAAATTAGTTAATACACACACCTTATGTACAGAAAGAGGAAAAACATTGCCAAGATCACTGGTTCACAAACTTGTTCTACACACGGCGTCTTTAGTGTACCATCATTTATCCACAGCACCGCAAATACAACAATTAGTCAGCTCAACAGTTGCAGTACTCAGTTGATGAAAATATTGAAATGTTTCGCGACACCCCGGTAAGCAGCAATGGCACCCCAGGGTGCCGGGACACACAGTTTGGGAACCACTAGAAAATAAGATATGTTCTGTTCTATTCTTCAGAATCGAAGTTACTGCAGTTCAAGCACATTCATTGGTGCCCTCTTAGTAAATGGCATTTGGTGTGAATACAGATGGTTTCTGCTGTAGATCATTGATTGAAAACAGCTATGCTCCATCCTCTCATGTACCCGACTTCCACCAGCATTGTTTGATTTGATTTCTGCAGTCTCTGGATTGCTGGTTCATATATTGCAGGGTAGTAATTCAATAGGCGGCCATTGAAAACTTCAAAATTCCACATTTGTCCAATATTCAATGTGCCCCTAAAAGGCGTATGTATAACCAATGTGTCAGTGCTTTCATTTTCTGGAATTGCATCATGATCAGGACGGTAGATCCAGGTCAGGCGTGGATGTTTGAGACTTCTACATGGACCATTCACTCATCGCTTCTGTACCTTCCGAAGAAAGAATTGGACGACTAACACGATGATTGACGTTGTAGGAAAGGACTTAAATAGCAATCCCAGAGCTGAAATGATTGCATCCATCTTCATTCTCACACTGGAGGTTGCTGTCCTATATGTCAACCTGGTCTCTCACATTAGCAGAACCATCCTAACCCGGTTTTACACTGCAGAGCATCCATCCATCGGTATATGTCGCATGACCCTCATGGGGACTAACACTTACCAGATGAATAACTTTGATTAAGCGTTCCCGATGCACGACTCACTCTATATCGTGTCCAGTGATTTGATGGATTTGTTCAATATGTCATTCTATCATCTGCCTAGATCCATTCTTCTCCTTTGAATATCACCTCATCTGAGATCATCAGTTCAATGGTTCTCTCTGCCTGTGCCATCCATCACATTGATTCTTTATTCTTGTTCCCTTGATGTATATTGTGTTATTATGCAGCTGGTGTGGTGTCCCCGGTAAGTCGCACATAGGCGTTGGCCTGTCTCAATGTATATCTAGATGTGAGAGACAGAAGTCCTAACCTGTACCTTGTCTTTATAACTGGGGTACTTCTAGTCTAATCCAAAACCTGTCGCATTCCTTCATTCTGGATGCTCATTTAACCGTTCACACTGTGATCTTGATAGTGTAAGGATGACCTGAACAGTCAGTAACTAACAGCAGACAGAGCTGACTAACGATAGAGGATCACAAGCAGTCGCTGTTCCAAGTGACCACAACCGTCGCGTGCATCTATGTATGGTTTGGTCGACGTGGTACCTATATGACAAATTGTGAACACGTATTACTCCGAAGTATTTCAACCTATCGCATCTATTAGTGATACTTCCATCTTTTACAAGTTATTTTTAAAGTCACAGAAGCCTACTTTAAAACAGCTATTTTAACAGAAACGTATTCGATCACTTTAAAACATGTAATTTTAATGTCACAGAAGCCTACTCTAAACAGTTGTTTTTATTCAAATATTAGGAATTACTTTAACCAAATCATTTACCATAAACATAAGAGCAAACAGTAAAAACTATTTTTTTAAACAGAAAACGAAAATCCACTTTAAACCAGCTGTTTTGCATAAAAATAAAAATATGATTAATTTTACAGAAAATTGGTAATATCTTTTTTAAAAGGTGTTAAATCGAGAATAATAAGTTATTTTAAAACTGTTATCATTACTGCAAGAAAAATTATATAATTTAATCAAACTTATTTTTACAGTAAGAAAAATGTTCTTTTTTGAGTATTACCGGGCTCGAAATGTGAGCAAGGACAAGTAACACTGTAACCTTGGAGGCATGTCGTAAGAGGCGGCTACGGAGATCTGGACATGGGCTGACCACCCCGCCCTTCAGAAACGTTAAGCCATAACAACTTAAGCAAATATAAACTTGTAATCATTTGAAGAATTATCATGTATTTTTGGAAGACCTCTGCTACAAGGAGCTGAACTGGTTTAATTTGTTTGGTTGAAGAATATGTTCTACTTTAAAGTATGTATCTTTACAACAAGAGTAATAGTCTATTTTAAATAAATTATAATTATAGGAAGAATATTAATCTATTCTATAAAATGCCTATCGTTACAGCGAGCACACAAGTGAATTTTGAAACACTTACATCTGCTCCAAAAACATTTGCCTACTTTAATAAAGTTATTGGCAATCATCTGATTAAGAGTTTAATATAAAATGTAAAAACTGTGTTTTGTCACATTATAAATTAAATGTAATGTGTACATTCAGTATAAGTATACTTTGCTAATAACAACTGTTTTAATGCCTGTCTAGCTGGCAATGAATACGTTCATTAACTAGTCTAGTTATTAATACATTTGAAACTAAATCTCTAACATCATTGACTCGTATATTACTTCACTTTAAAAGTAGACAAACAGCGATATTCATCTTTAGAATGTAGTATATTTGTAAGCAGATGTACATTTACCTTGTATGCTGTACATTCTGCCTTGGTAGAATTAAGAATAGTAGTCCAACTGGTTAACGCCCCAAGGCAAACTAGCAAACTAATGTAAACAGAAGTAGGTTCAGAATCGATGCACGAAAAATTGGTGTGGCAAATGTGCTCTGTTCAACAGTAAGAGCTCCACGTTTCCATCCAGCTGGTCATTAAGGGAGAACTGAGTTACGATGGCGCCAGGTACTACATGAAAGTGGCCGGTGAAAGAATTTATTAGAAACTCAGAAACAGATGTTGGAAACACAACACGAAAGCCAACATTAATTCTATTTATTTGAAGATTGCTACTCGTTCGGGTTAGTGAGTGCACCTACTGCGCCAGCGCGGACCTAAAGACCTGCATATCTAAAAAGGGGAAAGGTCCGCCGACAAATCACACGTCCGTCAGATAAATGCGACCACGTGAGCGCACTACTTCCTCTTCAATAAACACAGTAATTTTGATACATGACGTCATAGAACGTGGAGCTATTTCTGCAGGTTCCGTATCAGATTAAATTTAAAAAAACACACTTCAGTATTGAGATGTGGATTTGCATTGCGGAATATAATGTTTATCTAAACAAGGAACATGTCTTCCAGAATCAGAATAAAGCGTTCTAATTGTTTCATTATGTCTTACTGGTTTTATAAACACCAGTGTATCGTTAACCACTAGTATAATTAGTTTTAGCTCTCCTCCTCTTCTTGTTCATCATCAGGGTCAAGGTCCCAGCTTCTCTTACAAAGGACACCGTTGTTTGTAAGGTTGTTTTATCTCAATACAGCTTTTGTGTCATATCTGTCTCGCGAGGCCGGTATTGTTCTCTCTTTTCCTGCGTGAGCGTGCAGCTTTGTAGGATGTGTTCCACCGTCATGGTATGCTCCCCACATGGGCACCTGTCATATGTCCCAATCCTCATTTTGATGTAAAGATGACCCTTGAGTCTGTTATGCCCAGTTCTCAGTTAGAAGATGATGACTTACTCTTGTCTAGTTAATCATAGTAGTTGTCTTCTTTTCGGAAGTCGGGGTGTTGATCAGCCCATTTTCCCCTGAAGTTGGCTTTAATTATGGTCTTGGCCTCATTACCAGCGATGATCAGGTCTGTTTGTGGGCTCCTCAACACTTTGCTAGTTCTCCTACAGCTTTATTGCCTTCGATATTACTATGGCAGGGGACCCATTGAATGAGCAGCCTTGAACGTGACGGAGAGCTGGTCACGATACAATAGTTCAAAACCTCCATAAGGCAAAGGATTGTTTTAATCGGAGATAAAACGAAAAACGTAGCCTGCATAGTGAGTGCATTTCGACTATAGGCAGCAAACGACCTTTTTTCCTCAATCTTTTAAATCATCCTAATGTACCTCAACCATGGAAATTAGTTGACACGGTTATTGAATTTTTAGTATCGTTTGTCTAATTGTCTTGAGGGTTGCTTGGAGAGGACAAGTCTGAATATTTTATCCTGGGCCATGAGCTCTAATTGACACCATATTTAAAAAGTGAAAGTATGTTACACTATGTTCTTAAATTGTTCGTAAAAGTGCGTATCTCCATTTACAGACTGATATTCAAGTACACAGATAGACCTAATACGATGGCGTAAACGTCTCAAGGAATATGAGCCTGATTTCAATCAGTGAATCAGCATCAATACTGTAACACCTTCCACGCGTAGACAATAGCTTTGAAGCAGGCAATAGAAATGCTTATCAGATACATGACAGATGAAAAGAAGCACGTAGTTGTCTTCACAGAGGTCTTCTCGGTCAAAGTCACACGACACTCTAACATAACAACCGTCTTAAAGCCTTGACGGGAACATTTATACGATAAGTTTATTAACATGTTCAAAAGAGCACGACTCCGTTGAAACCAATTAATTGTGCTACACTGTGCATCGAGACAGTAGAAGGGATTTGCCAGGCAGAAGGGGGATATACTGCAATGTGATATGCAGACAACATATAAGAGGTCAAGCAGCTAGAAGAGCTGCCTTAAATTTAGCACAGAGAAAACCCAACCAGGTCGTTTACAAGATGATGCGTATCATTAGTTCTCTCAGCAGGGTCTAGTGGTCATTTCCGGTTACGCGATAGATTTGGTCAATTCAATTACCATCTACGATAAATTGTTTTTGACACGACGGAAATGGACACTTGTGACACGACGGAAATGGACACTTGTGACACGACAAAGCTAGGCACGTATAGGACGACGAATTTTGACATTTATGTCATGACAAACATGAACACTTGTGGCACGACGGATCGGGGTATTTGTGACGCAACTGGTCACTTGTGGCACGGCACTACTGGCCACTTTCGGCACTTCGGCACTTGTGGCATGGCATATATGTGCACTTTTGTGGCCGGTACTATGACAGCCGAACACTTGGTGCAGACCTAAATTTCACGTAAAATGGCAGGTTAGTGTTGCGATATGTCTTCCTGCAAGGAGGCCGTAGGAAATGTCGAGAACCTTGAACTGACTGATGTTGTTACAAAATGTATTTATATTAGTTATTTGTATTCTAGGTCTTTTCATCTTTTTATGTGCTTGATGTTTGAAAACTTAAAATTTTTTCAGATATGTGCTGTTTTAGAACTTTTCATTTTTTCAGAAACTTGACTTGCTGTGTTAGAACATTTAATTTTTTTCAGATACTTTACTTGCTGTTTTAGATTTTTTAATTTGTTCAAGATACTTACTGTTGTTAAAACATTTCTCTTTCTTTACATAATTTACTTTTTATAACTTTGTATGTCTTCCCATTCTTGCTCCTTGATAATTATATCATTCTTCAATTGACGGAAGGGCACCGCCATAAGTGGAGCCTGCGGCTTAATTTGACTCAACACGCCAACACTGTAAAATGACTGACAGACTGAGAACATTTTCGTTGGGTCTAATAGGGAACGTGTGCTGGATTTAGACCCATGGAAGACAGGTCAGTTTTACCCTCTAAATGAAAGAGCGTTGCTACGGTAATCCTGCTCAACCCTGGAAAAATCGCAGGTTTCAGACACTTGGTCATTGACTGACTAAAAAGCCCTCTATTGATTCATTGGGTCTAATAGTGAACGGGTGCTGGTATTAGACCTTCGGAAGACAGGTCAGTTTTACCCTACTCCACACCACTGCGATGGGAGGCTACGATATGATTGGGACCTGGGGCTCGCATCTCAGCCCGACCCGGTCGACCGGCAGAAAGAGGTCTCTGCCGTTCGTCGATCAAAGCTGGCGGGAAGCTGCCCGATATTCACCCTATACGGCGATGAGGCGTGAAACCAATAGTAGAAGACTTAGTTCTCGGTCGGGGTGTCGTAAGCAGTAGATCCGCCACCTCACTGCGAACTGCTGAGACTCAGCCCTTGACCATGAGATATGTCCGCACACCAGGCGAACAACATGACCAGGCTTGTCCCCTGGTTAAATGCACTCCTTCGAGAGGAATCGCAGGTCGCTGACATTTGGTCCACGTGCTTGGCTGATAAGCCAATGGTACGAAGCTACCATCTGAGGGACTACGGCCGAACGCCTCTAAGCCAGAATCCCGCCCTAAATTTCAGCACCGTTGTGATGGGAGGCTACGATATGGTTGGGACCTGGGGCTCGCGTCTCAGCCAGGCCCGGTCGAGCCGCAGAAATGCACCTTGTTGAATGCACTCCTTGCCAGAGCAAACCACATCGAGGTCCCTGCAGATAAGCATACATACATTAGCGAAGAGCTAAAGGGACACGAAAACATGAATACGGCTCCTGAAGAGCACATGATGGCCAAACTAACAATGCGCGAAATGGAAGAGGCTATGAGAACACTAAAGAAAAGGAAATCTCCCGGAAAAGACGGGATAACAAACGAAATGCTGAAGAAAAACGAATACTAATTCCACAGCAAGCCGGCTTTAGGCAGCACAGATCCACTGAGGACCAGGTCATCCTCATAGCCCAGGAGATAGAAGATGCCTACCAGGCACAGAAACACACAGTAGCTGTTTGGGTGGATCTGGAAAAGGCATTTGACAAAGTCTGGAAAGATGGACTTAGAGTCAAGCTAAGAAGAAGTGATGTCTGTGGGAAGATGTACAAGTGGATCAACCACTACCTCAAACAAAGAACGGCCAGAGTCTAAGTACAAGGGCAGATGAGCAAAAAGGTGACACTCGAGCAGGGAGTACCCCAAGGGGGAGTATTGTCACCCACACTCTTCCTGGTATATATAAACGATATTACAGAGAATATACCAAGAAGAGTCCATAGCTCAATGTTTGCAGACGATCTGGCTATGTGGACCTCTGAAAAGAATCTCAACATAGCAAGAAATCGGATGCAGACGGCCCTAACATCGCTGGAAGAGTGGGCGAACTCATGGCTGGTCAAAATAAACGAGGAGAAAACCACATGCACAATATTCTCGCTTTCATTAAAACCCCAAAGTACCAAATTAAGTCTAAATGGCAAAATCCTGCAGCCAAACGACAACCCAACCTATCTGGGAGTCACATTTGATCGGCGCATGACATGGAAAAGTCAGATTGAGAGAAACCGAATGAAAGCCAGAGAAAGAATGACAATCATGAAGAAACTTGCTGGAACAAGCTGGGGAGCAGACGAAGGCATACTAAAGAAACTGTACACTGGAAGAGTGAGACCAGTTCTCGAGTATGGCATTGCGGCATGGACAACAGCAGCGAAGGCGAACTTCGATAAAGTTAACAAACTTCAAAACCAAGCCATGAGAATTATAACAGGTGGCATGAAGTCAACGCCAATTGTAGAACTTGAAAATATTACAAAACTGCAATCCATGACCGATAGAAGAGACTGCAGAGCCCAGCTGCAGTCAGAGAAACTCCGAAGACTGACCGACCATTTAATGCACCAGAGACTAAACAATCTGGGAAATGGGAAACTAAAGCGGAGAAACTTTGCAGAAATAGCCAAAGCAAAGATGCACGAAGATCCCATAAACGCACTAACAACACCAAAACCCATCACTACTGTACGAAAACCTACCTGGAGGCAGGATATATTTCCAGAGGTGGTAGAAAATATACCAGGTATTGCAAACAAAAACTGCCAGACTGAAAAAGAAAGGAGAGATACTACCCTAAGCTTCATTACGAAAAGCTACCCAAGCATGGACTGGACCCAAGCATACACCGACGGTTCTGTAAACAACATAACACAGAACGGAGGGGCAGGAGCATTCCTAAACCTACCAAATGGCAGACAAATAACACTGTCATTCGCTACTGGTAAGTACACAAGTAATTTCAGAGCGGAGGCAGAGGCACTGAGGGCGGCAGTGGAAGAAATGGTGACACACAGTGAAAATGAGAGCCATATAGTCCTGCTGACAGATGCTCTCGCCGTAGTCACAGCGCTAAAAAGCCAGAAAAACACTGAGCTTAATGACTTAAGAGCAGCACTCTGCAAACTGTGCCAGCAGTCCGCACCAAAAAGGGTAGTGGTACAGTGGGTTACGTCAAACTGCAACATCCAAGGCAACGAGGAGGCAGACAGACTGGCAAAATAAGGTGCAAGACTACCACAAACAGATACCAGTATGACGTACGAAGAGTCAAAACGGCTTATCAAAGCCAGATACATGACCAAATGGGAAACCGAACATACTGGTTACACCAAAAACGATGCCTATTACCAGTTGAACCGAAGAGAGCAGGTCGTTGTCTTCAGATATCGCACTGGCCACAACAGACTGAGGTACCACCTATTCAACAAATTGAAGATAGGTGGTACCGACGAATGCCCGTGCGGTACTGGTAAAATAACCGCTGAACATCTGCTGCAGAACTGTCCGACTTACGAGGATCAGAGAGAGCAGATGTGGCCATTACCAGTGGAACTGCAAGACAAGCTCTATGGCAGTGGCGACAGCCTCAGGATGACCGCCGCTTTTTTCGAAAAAATAATGGTTACTGTCTGACTGCGTACGCAGAAGAAGAAGAAGAAGAAGAATGCACTCCTGCCTCGCTCTTTACCTCTGTGTGCTATCAGTCATACCAATGGATGCAGAAGAGATGCAGTCCAGCGGACATTGCACCTCCGCCCTATTGTGACAACCTCCCAAGTGGCAGGGATTGCTAGGCGTGCCATCACTGTAGATGAGCCGAGAAAATAAAGGGAGCAAAGAGATACCTCACTCACATGCATATGCTACGTTTCTGGCAGGACGTATCGATCTTGAGACACAGTCACACTGGACTGCCTCTCTTCCGGGATAGTACAAACTAGTACATAGTCCATCATATCATATCATTGCCAAACCCTATAGACACGAGTGGGGAAGACTCGATAGTCCTGCAAGACAACTTCCCTAAGAGAGACAAATCTGACCAAAAACAACTGTGGCCTTGCAGATAGGCTGGGGACAGCCAAAGGCTAAGGAGGGCATCACTACAGAAACGCCTGTTGAAATCGGTTGCACTGAGCCACAGGCTTAACAAAATAAAACATTGCAACGTATATCGCTGTAAACAGCGTACGATGAAGAAGACGAAGATATCATTCTTCAGTTATTAAATGAACTTGTCGTGTCTTCAAATATTTGCTTCTAATATTTTCTGAACGGGGAAGAACAAGAGGAAACAATGATTAAACTCAACTCAGAAAATACTGCAACTGAAAAAAATCCAAAGAGCAAGTAACAATCGGTTTTGCAACATGCAGTCATTTCTAGATAGCTGTGAGATATGTGAACATAACAAAATATGAAGAAACTGTTTTTAAAACGTCAAAATAGTTCATGTGCAAACACTGCTGTCGGGGATGAAGTGTTAAAGACCACTGAACTATGTCTTAATTTTTAAAGTCAGATTTCTTCTTCCTTCCTCGCTTCTTTACCTCCCCAACAGAAAAGCAGATACTTGTTTTCAGCTGGGTCAAACCCAGTAGCTATGCAGTAAGAAGGGAGAGCTCTTCCACTCTGCTAGTCAGACACTTAATGTGAAAATGTTTCACAATGATAAAATCACTTGTCGTTTGAAACGTTCTAATGTCTTATGTGTGCAGAACACAGCAATGGGACAATTCAGTTGGAGAGATCGGAGGGAAAGTAGAGGTGGCTAGGATTTTCAATAAATGAAAAAGCCTAATAATTTAAACATAAATTAGCTGAACTGAAAACCACAGAGGCATGGAAAGAAGAGCGGGCAGGTAAAAAGAAAAAGAAAATACACCTGACGTACATTTGTGTGAGAATGAGGTCAAGCGTGTGAAGTCTCAGAGCTCAATGAGACGTACCAAATTCGGAATCGTTATTAGATGCGCTTTGCAGTCCTAAATTAGCATGGAATCGAAAGAAAACGACGTCATAATTTAACACATGGAATACAAAAACTATGATAGTTGACAACGTAGAATAAAAATCTATTCTACAGATAAAATTGGCAAAGTCAAGTATTGGAACAAGTCAATAAATTTCCTTGTTTTTAAAATAATAATATGAGAAAATTAATACGCTTAACGTAAATGAGGACAAAAATAGTGACACTCAATTCTGTTTTCGCCAACCTGAGTTATATTTTGACATCCAAACAAGCAACTTACAAGAGCGATCCCCAACAAGCGTTATATTTTGACATCCAACCTAATAAATCTCAAGAACGACCACCAACATGATATATATTTTGACATCCAAACAAGCAACTCACAATAGCAACCACCAACATGAGATATATTTTGACATCCAAACAAGCAACTCACAATAGCGATCACCAACATGAGTTATATTTTGACATCCAAATAAGCAACTCACAATAGCGATCACCAACATGAGTTATATTTTGACATCCAAACAAGCAACTCACAATAGCGATCACGAACATGAGTTATAATTTGACATCCAAATAAGCAACTCACAATAGCGATCACCATAATGAGTTATATTTTGACATCCAAACAAGCAACTAACGACAATACTCATGCGTTATGTATCGTCTACTTTCCATCTTCATTTTTTGTCATATTTATATGTTTCCTGTAATCTGCACAATGCAATAAGCTGTTGGTGGCAAAAATGTTCGGGTATAACAAGCCGTCAAGACGTTGGACATAGCATAAGTTAAACAACGAAGTGCACAGCTAAATTGATTATACTGGTCTAGATCAGGTTTAAATCGAGCATCAACATCGACAAAATGAGAGATTTTCCCGGAGCAGATATAGGAAGCGACCACGCTCTTGTTATGATGACTATGCGTTCTGCGATTGAAAAGAGTCGCAAAGAAATACTTTACTAGACTAAAGTTTGATCTGGACAAACTAAAAGACTCAACAATCATCGATGTATTTCAATCAAGGGTAGGAGGAATATTTGCTCCACTGTCAGAGAGGGACTGGATACCGATACAGTAACATATTCTCTTTAGCTCAGCACTCAATGATACAGCAACATAGATCCTGGGATGCCGCCAAACAAAAAAGTAGCCATGGGTGACCAAAGAAATTCTAGACCTTTGTGATAGAAGAAGGTCACTGAAAAACCAAAAACATCCACTTGATGAGGTCGGTAGATATAAAGAGGTCAAGAAAGCGATACAACAAAAGATGAGAGAGACGACACAAGCGTGGATATGTGAGCAATGTACAAACATCGAAGAGAGATTAGACAGAAATGACGCTAAAGGAGTATACAAGGTGGTCGAAGAACTGGTAACATCAAGACAACGCAGGAACTTTATGATCCATGGATACAAACGGCAAGTGTCTTATTGAGAACAATGATGTACTGGCACGATGGACAGAGTACTGATCCGAGTTATACAACTATGAGGGACGGAACGAATCGGAGAAAACAATCCCTTCAACACCAACAGCTATAGAGGATAACCAACGGATAACGAAGGAGGAGGTAGCTGCAGCGGTAAAGACATTGAGAAGAGGGAAGGCGGCCGGCGTGGACAATATACCAGCAGAGCTCTTACAGGCAGGTGGGGAGGTAGTGGTGGAATGCGTTACACACATCTGCAACACAATATGGGCGACAGGAAACTGATCGGACTTATGGACAAAATCGATGGTTATACCGTTACCTAAGTCTGGAAACCTAAAGCTGTGCCAAAATTACAGAACAGTAAGCCTCATCAGCCACCCTATCAATGTCATACTTAGATGAATCATCCACCGCTTGCAACACCAAGCAAAGAACATCATTGCTGAGGAACAGGCAGGGTTCAGAGTGGGAAGAAGCACTACAGAACAGATATTTAATTTAAGGCTGCTAAGCGATAAGTACCTAGAACACCAGCAAAAGCTGTATCATGTGTTTGTTGAATTCAAGAAAGCGTTTGATAGGGTATGGCATAAAGCGTCATGTGCAACCATGAGAATGTATAAAATCTACGGAAATATTATAAAGATACTTGAACACCTGTATGACAAGGCGTCCAGCACAGTTCTTGTGAATGGGAGGCGAGAGGACTGGTTTCGCACATCAGTTGGTGTGAGACAGGGTTCTACACTCTCTCCAGCTCTTTTCAATATATTCCTTGAGGGAGATTTGAGTGAGGCACTTAGAGGTCACGTTAATACTGTCAAGATAGGAGACCGAACGATTACCAACCTTCGTTTTGCAGATGATATCGACGGATTGGCGGACACAGAAGCAGACTCCAGGAATGGGTCAGAAGGCTCGATGAAACAGCTCTTGACTATAGTATGGAGATAAACGCTGGAAATACCAAAATTAATGACCAACGACGCCGAGGGCTTTAACAGCAGGATTAAAGCTAATGGCCAGGATACTCGAAATGGTTGGCCGTTTTAAATATCTGGGTTCGATTGTCAGTGATGAAGGATCAAAATGTGAGGTGTTGGCCAGAATAGCACAGACAATAGCGGCGCTTGCACGGCTTAACAAAATCTGGCCAGATATACGGTTAGCCCTACCCACGAAAATCAGATTAATGCGTACATTGGTCCTGTCAATATTCCTCTATGCTTGTGAGACATGGAAAATTACAGCTGACCTGCAGCGGAGGATACAGACCTTAGACATGAGATGTTTCCAAAGACTTCTAAACGTCACGTACAAAGATCAAGTTACAAATGAAGAAATACAAGAAATAATTACAATAGCAATATGGCCTTTTGAAGACTTTTCGGCAACTGTCAAAAGAATGAAACTCGCTTGGTACGTTCACATATCGAGATCAAATGGTTTTGCAAATACGATCCTGCACGAAAAGGAGCAAGGCAGACGACGAAGACACCGTCCCAAAAAGAGGTGGGAGGACGATATAAAAGAATGGACCAATCTCCGACCAGAAGAGGCACAGGCAGCGGACGCTGATGTCCACATCTTTTATATATATCAGCAACAAAATTGGTCCAAAAATTGAGCTACGTGGAACACTTCTTTTTACTTCACACCACTCAGAGTACTCCTTTAATATGCCCACCCTCTGCATTCTTCCAGTTAACCAATTTTCAATCCATTCCGCAACTTTCCCAAATGTGCCATGTGATTTTAACTTTCTAAATAATCTTTGATGAGGTATTCTATCAAAGGCCTTTGCAAAATCTAGATAAATAACATCTACTGGCTCCCCTTTATCTTTCATTTTAGTAACCTCTTCCATGAATTCTTTTAGATGTGTTAAGCACAATCTCCCTTTAGTTAACCCATGCTGACTATTTCTGATTACATTAAACTTGTCTAAATGCTTTACAATGTTTTCTTTGATTATTGACTATGGTCGTTAAACTTACCGGTCTATAATCTGCTGAATCTGATTTGTTGCCTTTTTTGAAAAAGAGGGTCACTCCTGCATCTTTCAATCACGTGGAACAATCCCTTTTGCTAGTGATTGAGAATATCATATAGCCAATGATTTTGCTAGTTGATATCTAATTTCAAACAGCAATTTTGGATGAATACCATCTTGACCTGGGCATGTATCCATTTTCAACTCCTTAAATTTTTTATAAACCATTTCCTCAGTAATACAGATTGATCTTAATCCATGTATCCATGTCTCTTTGAAAAATATCTATAGGCTCTGGGATCTTGGAGCAATTATCTTTTGCGTAGACTGTGCCAAAGTACTGATTGAGTAGATTAGCTGACGCCCTATTCCCACTTATTAGTTTTTCTGTGCTGTCTATGAGAGGGCCTGCTTTGTCTTTCGCTCTTTGTTTATTTCTAACATAAGAAAAGAAGCTTTTACTATCGGCCTTGATCCTCTGAGCAAGTTTTCTTTAAAAATCTATTTTTGCTGTTTTATTCACTTTCTGAGCTATGTTCTGCTTGTCCAAATATTTTAAATATGTTTCTTTTGATTTACCTGCCTCTATATATTTGTTCCATGCTTTATTTTTAGCTATTCTACATTTAACTTCAAAATAATATTTTCGAATTGGTGAACTAAATCAGAGTCCGACAGTTCAGATAACTGAATCAGAGTCCGACAGCTCAGATATCTTGGTCACATCAAAAGACATACTAGCTTTATTAAAACATTACTGGAAGGAAAGTTGGAAGGCACACGTGCCAGAGCGGTAGAGTGACATATAAAGGTGAACAGAAAAAAGCCTGAGATACTGTAGAATCAAAACACGAGAAGACACGAGACAGAGGGCATTGGAGATGGTACCTGAACCGAATGTAAGGGATAATTTAAGATAATGATCAGTAACGTACAGGGAGATAACAAGCCGGGTATTGTACAGGAAGAATATGTTTAGATTGGTATGAAGAAAAAGAAAAACTTGAAAGGAAACTTGTTACGTGATAAATGCTAAATTAAAATTTTACACCGCAGTTTCAACAATAGATGCTCGTAAAAATTACAGATTAAGAAATTATATAAGATTTTCACGTCCAGTGATTGATTTCACTGTTTTGTGCATTGACAGAAAAATCCATAGAAAAATCGAGCGTTTCCAGAGAACACTGTTTCCACCAGCGCGTCAGAGAGCAGAAACGAAGGGCTGTGAAGCAGGGACGCATTGAGAAGACATGCATACGCCTGACTAAATGATTCCAACAGGCAGACGCCATTTTTTTTATTGACCAGATATTCTGAGTGATGTTAATGAATACAGAAATGGAGAGGACGCTGATTAGCCTCTATTTTTACTGGTGGTATTGAATTATTTTGAATATTTGGATGCTTGATACTCCCCATCACAACCCCCTCCCCCTTTTTTGGTCGTCTTGTAAGCTTACAAATAAATAAATTCACACAAATAAACAACACTACCAAAACATATACAAAAGCGAACATACAAATATACTTTTACTCAACACCTGTACACAATTAAAGTGACGGCTTCTCATAAACATATAGTAAATATTCGATCAACAAACGAAAATAAGTACTTACCTAATAATATGGTCAGTTAGTCAGTTAAACTAATCAATAAAATAACTGACGAATTACGCAAGCTGGAAATTTAAAATTGATTCTTCAGAAAACAAAATAATAAATCAGCCAGATAACCTGTCTGGCGGTAAATTAGTGAGCAAATAAATTTAAAATGGATCGATCAATTAATCTAACAGTTTACCAATAAATCAATCACTTAATATGTAACAGGGTTAGCAAGTCATTAATCAAAGACGCTAGCGAAATAGATAAACAATCAATCACTCAATCCCCTCGGTTTAGCTGAGCGCAAATGTCGAAGAGAGCTCAATTCCAATGACCGTGCTATAGTTTTCGTTAGTTCCACCCGTTAATTTCTATTGTGTATCTGTGATGTTCTTTTGTGCATCTTTTCCATTTCCATTGATGATTCCATGTCTATTCCTGGCTAGTTACATTAGATGGAAGCTTTTCAAGTTGCCTGTAGCTTGACCGGAGTTTTGTATGATTAAAAAAAAAAATATATGTTTCTTCGCAGGTGTTCAGCCTACCAATATTCTCTTATTGACATTTCTCTCAGTAGAAAGCACTAGCCAATGATTAACTTCGCATGAAAGCTGCCACCAATCAACGTACATTGCTTATGTAATTGTAGCCTCTGTAGATTTTGTTTCACGTGATGAAGTTGTCAACTTAATGTAAGTATTTAACACTCGTCTTAACGAGAGACCAGGTAGGGTACGATCACTTTTGTTATTGCTGATTTATGTAAGGGTACAGTAAGATGGTTAGGAATACATGGAATGTCTGAACTATTGCAATACATGGAATGTTTCAACAATTGGAATACATGGAATGTCTGAGCTATTGCAATACATGGAATGTTTCAACTATTGGAATACATGGAATGTCTGAGCTATTGGAATACATGGAATGTTTCAACTATTGGAATACATGGAATGTCTGAAATATTGGAATTCATGGAATCTCTCAACTATTGAAATACAAGGAATGTCTGAGCTATGGTTGACGGTGTGCAAGGCTGAGTGCTTAGCTAAAATTCTGTTGAACCATGGTAGCCTTACAACATCCATCAACACATGGGTTCTCAAGCCTTATCACATCCACCAACAAATGGGTTCTAAAGCCTTATCACATCCACCAACAAATGGGTTCTCAAGTCTTACCGCATCCATCAACACATGGGTTCTCAAGCCTTACCACATCCACCAACACATGGCTTATCAAGCCTTACCACATCCACCAACATATTGGTTCTCAAGAGGGACAATTGCCGTAAGTTAAACTCTGTTTTAGATTTGCAGGAGAACTTGAGACACAGTCAACTCAGTACAGTGTTAAGTTGGTCACACTCAGGTCAATACAGTGTTATTTCGGTCATACCCAGGTCAGTACAGTGTTAAGTCAGTCACACTCAGGACAGTAAAATGTTAAGTCGGTCACACTCAGGACAGTACAGTGTTAAGTTGGCCACACTCAGGTCAGTACAGTGTTGAGTTGGTCACACTCAGGTCAGTACATTGTTGAGTCGGTTACACTCAGGTGAGTACAATGTTGAGTTGATCACACTCAGGTCAGTACGGTTTGAGTTTGTCACATTCAGGTCAGTACAGTGTTGAGTTTGTCACACGCACAGATCAGTACAGTGTTGAGTTGGTCACACTCAGGTCAGTACAGTATTGAGTTGGTCACATTCAGGTCAGTACAGTATTGAGTTGCTCCCATTCAGGTCAGTACAGTATTGCGTTGGTCACATTCAGGTCAGTACAGTATTGAGTTTGTCACATTCAGGTCAGTACAGTGTTGAGTTGGAACCATTCAGGTCAGTACAGTGTTGAGTTGGAACCATTCAGGTCAGTACAGTAATGAGTTGGAACCATTCAGCGTAGTACACTACCCTGTTGGAACCATTCAGCGTAGTACACTACCCTGTTGGAACCATTCAGCGTAGTCCAATTCCCTGTTGAAAACATTCAGCTTATAAGGTATACTTCGCTGTTGAAAACATTCAGCTTAGTACACTGCCCTGTTGGAAACATTCAACGTAGAAGAAACCTTAACATTCGCGATGTCCATCTCCATATTTTTTTGTTTGATATCATTGTTTGTTTACACACATAAACACTGTGAGAGTTTTAAAGTGACACTATGTGACAATCAATTGTATTCTTCTTCTAAATAAATTACCAACATTCTACCATGAACTAAATTGCGTGAGAAGACTTTGGTCATTATCAGGATATATGTAAGCTTTCGGCAATGAAAGCCAAAGGTAGAGGGAGAGAGAGAGAGAGAGAGAGAGAGAGAGAGAGAGAGAGAGAGAGAAAAAGAGAGAAAGAGTGAGAGAGAGCAAGTCTTTCGCTGTTATCTAGAGCCAATATAGTCTCATGAATGCGATGCATGTACAATGATTAAACAAAAAGAAAAACCACTCTCAGCGACAGAAATGTGATTCCAGAGAAAATGGTACGTCTCCCGTAGACAACTTATCAATCAAATTGAGATGTGTAACAATAAAGCAATATAAATAATCAGCACTACGGTGTACAACTATTGACACTACCTAGTAGGGAGATAAACCCCAAGCGTAAAAAGTGGATAACTAGCTTTGTAATAAAATATAGAAGAGCTAAAATTAAAGTATGGTAAAAATATATGATTGATGATCGGTATCCTGTCAGTCTCGAGAGACAATGGACTTCACGCTGGAGAGGGGATAGTCAGTTGTTGCCATAGCGTTCGTCGCACACTTTTGTAGTCGGCATCTTGACGAATCTTGTCTTCCCCTGCCTGCAGATTAACACACTTAGCCTGCCTCCAGCCAGGTCTGTCTTTTTCAAGTTCCTCCCAGTTGCAAGTGTTCATAACCAACGCCTTCAGGTCACGCTCGCAAACAACTTTGTTACGGAGGAAGGGTTTACCATTTTTGCCCATGGTCAGCTCTCCATAAATGATATCTTTTGGCATTCACCCATCCTCCATTCTGCACACGTGACCAAGTCACCGCAAGCGACGATGGGGGAGGATCGTAACTAAGCTGACAAAATTTGAACGGTCCAATACTTCTTTGTTAGTCACTCTGTCACTCCATGAAACTCCAAGTATGCATCTAAGGCAGCGCATATGAAAAGCATTTTGACTTTTTTCATGTGAGACATACATAGTACATGTTTCGCTGCCATAGAGCAGGATACTAATCACACAGGATCTGCACACAGCAACCTTTGTGGAGATGGTCAGCATGTTGTTATTCCGCACTCTTTATGAGAACCTGGCAAGTGCTGACGAGGTCATTCTTAATCGTTTCTGCAGCCTTGAGTCCAGTGAAATATTGTAGGTGAGGATAGATCCGAGGTAGCTGAAGTGATTTACTACTTCCATATTTTTATCGTTTGAGACAATGTGTGGAGGATCTGCTCCCTGAGCCATCACTTTCGAATTTTTACATTGATGGTAAGTCTAAACATATTACAGGATTTTGCAAACCTATTAATGAAGATCTGTAACTTGGCTTCGGTGTGGGCGACGATGGCAGCATCGTCTGCCTATAGATATTTTCCAAAGAGACATGGATACATCGAGATGAAAATCAATCCGTATTACAGAGTAAATGGTTTTTAATAAATTGGAGAGTTATAAAGTGGATAAATGTGCAGGTCAAGATGGTATTCATCCAAAATTGTTGTTTGAAATTAGATACCAGCTATCAAAACCATTAGCTATAATATGTTCTCAATCACTTGCGAAAGAGATTGTTCCGGAGGATTGGAAAGATGCAGGAGTGATCCATTTATCCTAAATTGGCAAATAATCAGACCCAGTAAATTATAGACCGGTGAGTTTAGCGAGCACTCTTTAAATTGTTAGAGTCAATAATCAAAGAAAACATTGTAAAGCATTTAGACAAGTTTAATCTAACCCCCACATAGTCATCATTGATTTACTAGAGGGAGATCGTGCTTAACAAATATATTAGAACTCACGGAGAAGGTTACTAAAAATATAAATAAAGGGGAGCCAGTGGATGTTATTCATCTAGATTTTGCAAAGGCCTTTGATAGAGTACCTCAGCAAAAATTATTTAGAAAGTTAAAATCACAGGGAATAGGAGGGTGAAGTTGCCAATTGCGTTGAAAGTTGGTTAACGGGCAAAAGACACATGGAGCATGAATAAGGAGTATTCTGAGTGGTGTGCAGTAACAAGTGGGCTCGGTTTTTGGACGAATTTTGTTCTTGAAATGTAATTTATTTGGACATGACTGCAAAATTCGCTTATGGTATAAAACTATTCAGGAGTGTCTCATCTAAAACTGAAGGGGATATATTGAGATCGGATTTAGATCAAATTCGAGAATGGTTTGTGAGCTGGCAAATGGAGTTTAATGTAGATAAATGTAGTCATCCAAATGAATATGGAACATAATTACAGAATGGGCGAGAACAATATTAGAATGAAAGAAAAGTAAAGGGACCTAGGGGTTATAATAAATCATACAGGTAAAGTGAATGAGCAAATCCAGGTAGCACTGAAAAAGACAAATGCAATGTTAGATATGATGAAAAGAAATATTAAACATAGAAGCATGGAAGTGATAGTCAAATTGTATAAAGCATTAGTTAGACCTAGATTGGAGTACTGTGCACAGGTGTGGAGTCCTTATCAAAGAGAAGATATAAACATGCTGAAAAGTATACCAAAATAAAGCGCGGCAAAGCTGATAGTGGAATTACAAAAATACAGTAATGAGACAAGACTCAGAATAACCGACCTACAGTGTCTAGAAAAGAGAAGAATTGGAGGTGACAACAGATTTCTAAGATAATCAAAGAAAGGATAAAGTAAACTTTAACAAGTATTTTAAAAAATACAACCACTTACAAGAACAAGAGGGGCATAGTTACAAATTTAGTAAAGAAAGGTCCAAATTAGATGTTAGGAAATATTTTTTTAGTCAGAGAGTGATAAATGCTTGGAATGCATTGCCACATAAAGTAGTGAAGGCAAGGACAATTAATGCACTTAAGAGTAAATTGAATGCGCATAGTTTTAGAGCAAGGAAATGTAAATGAATCTGGTTGTATCCATACTCTGTGGAGTCTTATAAACCAGTATAAAGACGTTAAGTTAAGTAGATGTACAACTATTGACACTACGATGTCCAACTACAACACAACAAAAGACTGGTCTCTGGACACATACTTAGAAGGAGGATCCTGGCAGATTCGTGTGACGATAGGAAAGGTCGAAAACGAGAATGTACGAAGGATGCTGAGAAAGTAATATATGAGGAGAAAACAAACTAAACTAAGGAAAAACGAAATATCTGAAAACCAGAAATGCTCAAATACATATCGTTGTGGGAGGAATTATGTAGCAACGTCATCTCGAAAATAACTTGATGATAGTGAAGTTTGAGAGTATTCCTTCTTCACACACAAGCACACAAGTAGGGGGAGGGGGGCAAGGAAAAAGCATGGCAACTGCAGGTGGCGAATCTCAAACATTGTTTTGAAATTGATATCTGGCTTTACCATTCCTCATTTTGAAGACGCAGGAAAAATGTAAACGCACATGCAATAGACTCACAGGAAGAGTCAAAGCAATTACAATAAAAAATTAAACAATAAATCGACTTGCTAATTTGTATTACTCTGCTCTTGTCTACCGATAGTAACTGTGTTTTGTCAGGCACGTCGTAAGAGGTAACTAAGCAAGGTTTGAGCACGGAAATGGAGGTCCAAATAAGCTTTAAGTTACAAAAACATCTACAGAAATAGATCAAAGGGAGCTAGGTTTGATTGACTGATTACTACGTCTATAATGAAAGTCTTTTTAGTTTACCTTATCAAACCAATGTGCTCTGCATACTTATAGGAACTCAGTCTCTGGCAGTTGCTTATTTTATAACCATTTATAGCTATGTACACTGGAAGAATACGATTGAAAACGGTTAGGATTGATCATATGAGACAATTTAAAACAGTGACACAAACAATCATACCAAAAAATCGATCAAGAACATTAAGGTTCGACACTTGTAACAACATATTATCGTTTACCCAGTGCTCGCTTAATTCACAGAAGAAACTCTTGATCTTTGTTTACTTTATTATCACCTGTGATTTTCAGTTAACATTTACACACATTTTGTTTTAATATAACGTTATTAATGTGGATGGTATATTGATCTATTGGTTTTCCTCGTCAGATACGTGATGTTTTTCCCTAAATACTTATCACATTTATCTCTCCCAGTACGATCTGCATATCTGTTGACATGTTGTCCAGTGTACGTGTTTGATACAGTTCTCCATCCTTCACGGCACTACCTGCCTCCATTGCAAACACATAACACGTCATTCCAAATCGACCTGGGGCTTCCTGTATATTCATTACCATGCGGCCTACTTCTAAATTCACACTGCCCATTTTTCTTGATTGCTACAGCGGCGTTCCTTACATTCCGTGTTCATATAATAGCGGAGCGATACCAGGCTGGCCATATCATATTGCCGCCTTTCATTGACAGAAATTATCTCCCATTAATCTAGGCTGGATACTACCGGGCCAAAACGAGACCGAATTTTCGTTCCTGCTGTTTCCAAGTTAGGCCTCAAGCTATGTCATCTGGTATCAGAAATGCATTTTCCATAATAATGGTTCTTGAGAAACTGTAGGAATAGGGTGAGGGCATGATTTCTTGTTTATATCTTCTTCTTCTTCGTCGTCGTTCGTTCTTAAACTCTCGCTACCAAACTTTGCAAGTAGCTGCATGTAGTCCGGAAAACGGAATGAGTTGTGTGTTAGTTTACAGTTTGACTGATATTTGTACCTTTCGGTCCTGCACATCCGACATCAGTATGTATTTTTGGGTACCGGGTTAGCCGATCCCTTTTCCATAGCCAGCCTGCTCTGTTGCAGCCTGTTATTTATAATCACTGCATGGAGTGTAGAAGGGTTTAGAAAACAGTAGTTCGCTGACCCTGAAGCTAGCAGTCAGCTTTTGGGTCGTTGACCGCTGCACCTCATACACTGCTTGGCATCTTGATCCAATTGTTTATATAATTGCTTTCATTTGTAGTTGGTGTACGTGTGTTCTGGGCTAGTTGCTAACTGGGTTTCAGTACATATTTTGTTTCTGAGGTTTTTACTACCAGTTGTAGATAATCAGCACTGATTAGTTGATGTGCTGATTGATCGATCAATAGGATGTATTGAGTCAATCAAGAATGCCTCAAAACCTAACCGCCGTATATAACAAAAACTAGACAGCAGGGACGGAGAGCAAAAGTAAACACTAATTTTAAAATTGATGGTGTATATGAAAACTACAAAGACACGGATTGAAAATAACGGCATCCACACAGATGGTGCACTTCAAAGTACTTCAGCTGTCGACGGTGTGTCTAACGACACAAATGTCAGAAGTTGCCATAATGATATTACATCTATGAAGAAAACAACTTTTAAACTTCACAAAGTCAATTATCTGAGCTGGAAGCTACTGAAGACGTGCAGGTACAGGAAAAGTCAATAATTTATTCACTTTGAAGTTCTAAATAAGCAAATACTTAATTATTTATTTCGTACTGCGACACGTGAAATCGCAATATATTGAAAGGTCACTCAATGGTAATCAAATCTTCAAATGGTGATTATTGTGTGGGAGAGAATAACATTTTCAAGAAACATAAAAAGGGTTTACGTGTTTGGTGCAGGGAAGATTCCAAGTTTTTATTTTGATGTTACATAAAAGACGGTACATTCGATCATCATCATCATCATCATCATCATCATCATCATCATCATCATCAAGTGAGCTGCCGGTTGGCATTATCGTCGTTTATCTGTTTGTCTCCCATGCCATTCCCTCAAACTGTCCAATATCTTCTCTCTTTGTTTATTTTGTTTCTGTTCCCTGCGATTCTGCCCGTTGTCACCACGTTTTCCAACATGCCTCTTCTTATGACACACCTAAAAATGATAACTGCCTTGTCTGACTTTTTTGCTATAAAATAAGAATTGTATAAGGCAAAGGCCTCCGTCCATCGTAGACGATAAAGGCATAATTAATTTTGCTAGCGCTATTCATAGTAGGGATTAACTGCGCTACTTTTTATTCTCACTCTCTCATCTCGTGCCGCCCGTCCCCAGTGGCAAGTCAAGGACAGGACGACTAGAGGGCGACTACGAGATGCAGGGGACTCCGCATCAAGCACCTGTGAAAAAGACGGCGGAGTCCGGAGTCAAACCCACACCACCTGATCACGAGGCCGACGGCTTAACCACTTTGCCACGGTATAAGTATTGAATAAGGTGCAGAATATATGCGATAACTCTAGAGGTCAAGTTGCAAAATTGAAACAAGACACGACAAGGCACAAATTGATATTGTGTCATCTTAATATTAAACTAATTGTGATTTTCCATTCTACAACACATCCAATTAATGTTGTTTGTGTGGTTATTACATATGATTTACATAGAGTTCAAACAAATGTCGTGGGTTTTCACCGTGTTGCGTTGTAAATGGGGATTTTTTACATCGCATAACTATAAAGGATTCTGTTCATTCATAATAATCAAATGCAAGAAAAAAGTATGTTTATTTATATAAATGCATTGTAAATTAAATTATGTTCATTTATACTGCTTCAAAGTGAAATAAATTATGCTTATTTATACTACTCCAATGTAAAACCAATTATGTTTGATAATACTACTGATATGTAAATCAAATTATGTTTATTTATACATCCGCAAAGTGAAATAACGAATGTTTATTTAGGACTACTGCAATGTAAAACCAATTTTGTTTAGTTATACTAATGCAAAGTAAAACATATTTATTTTATTTATACTAATGTAATGTAAAACAGATTATGTTTATAATGTTATGCAATTATGTGTATGTATACTACTGCAATGTAACACGTTGTATCTTGAATGAAAAGAGGGGTCCACTGTCTCCTTCCTGGCATGCCGCACAAGGCAAATTAAGAAGGTAGTGCTGGGGTTGACAATCTCATAATATAAAATACATTACAATTATAACCAAAAACTAATAATATTTTTATACTGGCCTCCTACAGAAGGACTCCGCTGGAACGAAAAGATGAAGAAATGAACGTAAAACAAAATGATTTTCACTTATACTGGCACATTGCAACACAAATAACGTTTAATTTTACTACTAAACACAAACAAATTATGTTTAACGTTACTGCTATAAGGCACAACACGTTAATTTGTTCTTTTTATTTTTATCGTCTTCTTTATTTACACAGTTGGGGAGTAAAATAAGGTATATTTGTTTGTGCTGTGAGAACGTAAAAAAGTATATTCTTCTAAAGTAAAACAGAATGTTTATTTTTCCTGTTTAAACCGTCTGTTTATTTATACACTTCAGTTGTTAAATATATTTTCTTTATGTAAAATATAGAGTCGTAGATGCAGTATTGTTTATGTATACTGTAACAGTGTAAAATCACATTAAAAAAAATTAATACTTTTACAGGATTTAAAAAGTATATTTATTCATAATGCTACAGTGCAAAAAGAAATCTGCTTAGGTATACTGTTCCACTGTAAAAGAAATCCCGAGTGTTACCAAGACCAGAAAAGGGAGTAAAAAATAGTGACACTGCAACCTGTCCAGTATGTCATTTAAGCAATTAAGTTGGGTTTGGCTTGAGACTGGCTACCCAATCCTGTAGAAATGTGAAGCCACAAAACGTCCAACAGATATAGACAGGTCATTGTTTGATGATGGCATGCATTTGTTGAATATGTGTGCTCTACATGGAGCTTAAAAGACATTGATCGATTGATAGATTGATTGATTTACGTATTTAATTTTTTTAAATGATTGTTTATAACTGCTTCATTGTAAATGCAACTATTTTATTTATACTGTTGAAATGTAATACAGAATCGGTTTATGTGTTACATTGTATTATATTTGAATCAATTATGTTACAATGTAAAATTATATTGTTTCAATGTAAAACTGATGTACTTAAATACTTTGCTTGCTTTTGAAACGGACGGTACAATAACTATAACAATTTAGAAAGATAAGAAATAATTAGATAAACCGATTTGGTTGGTCACATATCACTTCCATAAACACGACGAGATATTGCGAGTGTTCAATGACAAAGATGGATGAAGCTTCATTCAACGAGTGCAGATTGAGCTCTCCTGTTCCAGGTGAGATTATTTACCCATTAAAAGCTCGAATTCTGGTTGTATGAGAAGTACTGTGGACTGGGCTTTTAGTGGAAGGTTGATGCTGTGTTGATATTTTACATGTAGGCGCCCCACTTTCAGAAGAATGACATGGAGTTTGGGCTACGTTTAGAAGCTATTTGTTGACACGACTAGTTTAAACCATATAGATTATTCTTAAATCGCTGCAGCACTATTAATGTTGTTAAATAAATACAAAAATGTATCGACTTGGGAAACAAAGCGATGTGTGCAGACACTCTGTCAAATAAAATAGAACGCCCGAAGAATTGAAAGCAGTCAACTGGTGGTCACCCACCCATGTGTCGTGGAGTCAAGGCACATGGCTATGGGGCAACTTCTATTGACCAAAACCTCAAGACCCTCAAAATACTACAGTGGAATGCGGAGGGAGTCATTAACAAAAAACTTTCCCTAAAACATCACCTGCATAAAGGTAAGATTGACGTGGCATGTATCCAGGAAACGCACCTCAACAATAATCATAAATTCTCAATCAGAGGATACCAGACCTTCCGTCTAGATAGAGAAGGCCATAAAGGAGGGGTCCTGATACTGATCAGAAACTGCATACCGAGTAGCGCGGTATCCGTCAATCACACCGGACAAGCAGAAATTGTAGGAGTTGACATAATGGCTCAAGAGACGAAGCTCCGCATTTTCAATCTGTACGGACCACCAAATAGAGACCTATCGCTCTCGAGTATGGAGGTCAGAGACTCGAACTGCATAGTAGTTGGAGATTTCAACAGCCACTCGGAGAGATGGGGATACTCTGACACAGACAGCAGAGGTGACGAAGTGGAAGATTGGGAGATAGATGCAAATCTCTCCCTAATCAATAGGCCGGAGGATAGCCCTAGCTTCTATTCAAGAACATGGCATACCACCTCGACTCCAGATTTGGCCTTCTCCACACAGGACATACACCATAAAATAGACCGCCAGGTGCTAAACCAACTGGCAGGTAGCGACCACAGGCCGATCAGGCTAACCATTGACATGGAAGTAGGCCCACAGGAAACAAAACCGCTCCCACGTTGGAATTACAAACGAGCCGACTGGGACAGATTTGCAATCCTGACAGATGGGCTGTGTGAAACCATCAACACACGAAACACCAAAATGAAGCCCATGGTGGAAAGCCTAAGCAAGGCAATAATGCAAGCCGCCACTGAAACCATCCCAAGAGGAGCTAGGAAAAACTATAAGCCCTACTGGAATGATGAGTTGCAGAAAGTGGAAGATGCAGTAACAAATGCTAGGAACATGGCAGAGCGAGAAAAATCTATGGAGGCAAACATCGCCCTAAAAGCCGCCACGGCGAAGTACAAACACACTCTCAAGCAAACAGCAAGAGAAAGCTGGAAAAATAAAACGGAAAGCCTAAACCTGGACAAAGACGGGAACAAGCTATGGAAGCTAGTCAGAGCCATGAACGACGAAACCCCGTCAAATAAACAAATTACTATCAAGCAGGGCGAGAACTTGATCACAGGTAAGAAAGCCGCAAACGCCTTTGTCGATCACTATGCCAGAGCAAACCACATCGAGGTCCCTGCAGATAAGCATACAGACATTAGGGAAGAGCTAAAGGGGCACGAAAACATGAATACGGCACCTGAAGAGCACATGATGGCCAAATTAACAATGCGCGAAATGGAAGAGGCTATGAGAACACTAAAGAAAAGGAAATCTCCCGGAAAAGACGGGATAACAAACGAAATGCTGATGGGGCTGGGCCAAACAGCGAAGAGAAAACTGGTATCGGTCCTGAACCAAAGCTGGAAAAGGGGAATTGTACCCCAGGCATGGAAAGACGCAATACTGGTACCAGTACCAAAAACAGGAAAGGACAAAACAGATCCAAATGGATACAGGCCCATAAGCCTACTGAGCTGTGTCGGCAAGCTGATGGAACGGATGATAAACACCAGACTGATGTGGCATCTGGAAGAAAAACGAATACTAATTCCACAGCAAGCCGGCTTTAGACAGCACAGATCCACTGAGGACCAGGACATCCTCATAGCCCAGGAGATAGAAGATGCCTACCAGGCACATAAACACACAGTAGCTGTTTGGGTGGATCTGGAAAAGGCATTTGACAAAGTCTGGAAAGATGGACTTAGAGTCAAGCTAAGAAGAAGTGATGTTTTTGGGAAAATGTACAAGTGGATAAACCACTACCTCAAACAAAGAACGGCCAGAGTCCAAGTATGATGAGCAAAAAGGTGACACTCGAGCAGGGAGTACCACAAGGAGGAGTACTGTCACCCACACTCTTCCTGGTATATATAAACGATATTACAGAGAATATACCAAGAAGAGTCCATAGCTCAATGTTTGCAAACGATCTGGCTATGTGGACCTCTGAAAAGAATCTCACCATAGCAAGAAATCGGATGCAGACGGCCCTAACATCGCTGGAAGAGTGGGAGAACTCATGGCTGGTCAAAATAAACGAGGAGAAAACCACATGCACAATATTCTCGCTTTCATTAAAACCCCAAAGTACCAAATTAAGGCTAAATGGCAAAATCCTGCAGCCAAACGACAACCCAACCTATCTGGGAGTCACATTTGATCGGCGCATGACATGGAAAAGTCAGATTGAGAGAAACCGAATGAAAGCCAGAGAAAGAATGGCAATCATGAGGAAACTTGCTGGCACAAGCTGGGGAGCAGACGAAGGCATACTAAAGAAACTGTACACTGGAAGAGTGAGACCAGTTCTCGAGTATGGCTTTGCGGCATGGACAACAGCAGCGAAGGCGAACTTCGATAAAGTTAGCAAACTTCAAAACCAAGCCTTGAGAATTATAACAGGTGGCATGAAGTCAACGCCAATTGTAGAACTTGAAAAGATTACAAAACTGCAATCCATGACCGATAGAAGAGACTGCAGAGCCCAGCTGCAGTCAGAGAAACTCAGAAGACTGACCGACCATCCAATGCACCAGAGACTAAACAATTTGGGAAACGGGAAACTAAAGCGGAGCCAAAGCAAAGATGCACGAAGATCCCTTAAACGCACTAACAACACCAAAACCCATCACTACTGTACGAAAACCTACCTGGAGGCAGGATATATTTCCAGAGGTGGTAGAAAATATACCAGGTATTGCAAACAAAAACTGCCAGACTGAAAAAGAAAGGAGAGATACTACCCTAAGCTTCATAACGAAAAGCTACCCAAGCATGGACTGGACCCATGCATACACCGACGGTTCTGTAACAAACACTACACAGAACGGAGGGGCAGGAGCTTTACGGAACCTACCAAATGGCAGACAAATAACACTGTCATTCGCTACTGGTAAGTACACAAGCAATTTCAGAGCGGATTCAGAGGCACTGAGGGCGGCAGTGGAAGAAATGGTGACACACAGTGAAAATGAAAGCCATATAGTCCTGCTTACAGATGCTCTCGCCGTAGTCACAGCGCTAAAATGCCAGAAAAATACTGAGCTTAATGACTTAAGAGCAGCACTCTGCAAACTGTGCCAGCAGTCCGCACCAAAAAGGGTAGTGGTACAGTGGGTCCCATCACACTACAACATCCAAGGCAACGAGGAGGCAGACAGACTGGCAAAAGAAGGTGCAAGACTACCACAAACAGATACTAGCATGACGTACGAAGAGTCAAAACGGCTTATCAAAGCCAGATACATGACCAAATGGGAAACCGAACATACTGGTTACACCAAAAACGATGCCTATTACCAGTTGAACCGAAGAGAGCAGGTCGTCGTCTTCAGACTTCGCACTGGCCACAATAGACTGAGGTACCACCTATTCAACAAATTGAAGATAGGGTGTACCGACGAATGCCCGTGCGGTACTGGTAAAATGACCGCTGAACATCTGCTGCAGAACTGCCCGACATACGAG
This sequence comes from Ariolimax columbianus, assembly GCA_036924085.1. Classification (NCBI taxonomy): domain Eukaryota; kingdom Metazoa; phylum Mollusca; class Gastropoda; order Stylommatophora; family Arionidae; genus Ariolimax; species Ariolimax columbianus. The sequence goes on along the minus strand of JAVGWX010000006.1, from coordinate 110,874,276 downwards.
GATCAGAAAGAGCAGATGTGGCCATTAGCAGTGGAACTGCAAGATAAGCTCTATGGCAGTGGCGACAGCCTCAGGATGACCGCCGCTTTTTTCGAAAAAATAATTGTTACTGTCTGACTGCGTACGCAGAAGAAGAAGAAGAAGAAGAAAGCAGTCACACAGGCAGACATTGAATAGTTCTCATGTAAATTAAAAACAAAGAGTAATACGTATTTTTGTATTGAGATTTTATGTTGTCCATTCTACTTTTCTTAGAAGTTATCGAAAGTGAACAATTGGATTGAAGATACGGATACAAGGAAACAATATGATCATACGTATAGAATATCACACGTGATTGGAGTTGACACGGTAATGCTAAGATCTCGTCGACAGTTTGAACTTGGGGACATCGAATATTGGATAGAAAATATGATTTACATAACTTTATTGTAGTCGGTCACATCTAGCTATTCTAAGCCATTTTAATTATAATTGTTTATTTGAACATGTATACTGCATGGAGAATGCGGAGATGTGTTCCAGACCTTCCCGTACAAAGGGCTATTTTCTTTTAAAAAATTCAGTTGTCGACTTTCTTCACAGTCACCATGGTCAATTATCAAACTCCTTCTCTCGTTGTGCAGTCACCTGTGAATTATTGTAGCTTCGGGTATTATATGTCTTGTCACAACACTCTTAAAACATACGATTATTGTTAAATCTTATAGTATCGTCTACTTCTTTCTATCGAGTTGCGTAAACTGAGCACTTTCAGCAAGGATTTACTCCGCACGATATATTTTATCATTTTCAACTGGGGACTGACTATATTTCTCATAATATGCTTTCACATCATTTGCCATGCTGTATCTAAAATGTTTGATAGAAATAGATGCTTGTCATGGCCGGACTTTGTGAATTTCCGTGTCTGCTAGTATCATTGTATATCAGCTCTTTTCCTGGTAACTATATTTCGGTGTTATTATTTGTCATTACATCTCCTATTATGTACGTGTTGGTAATATTTTAGATATAAAATGTTAGAATGTTTGCTGTGCCACTGATGTTTAAAAACACTGACTCAGTAATCTAAAGCACAATGCATAATGGAGTCACGCGTTTGTATCGGATATCTTTGATAACAGGATCCAATAGAGATTTTCTGACTGAACCAAGCCTGTGCATTTAGCTAGAAATGGATTACACAAAAAGTTAAAACGATAACACAACAGATTGTCTCAAATCAATGTAATCAATAAATGGCTGTTGACAACATAGCAGGTGTGCTTGTTCCGTGAAACACTGGTCACATTCCAAATGGTTCGCCAATTCCCTGATCAATCAACCACAAATCACAGAATGTTGTTTACATATGGAAGGCAAAGCGAATGTGTTTAAGTATTAGTAAAGAGAGAATACTTACTGAAAAACGTGATAGGTCATGAAATACAAGATATTTCTCTATTCCGCTAAATTCATTTCAATGCATTTTTTTATTCCACTAAATGATCTTCAATACATTTTTCTATTAAGCTACATGGGACCTTCAAATCAAAACCTTAAAATTGCAATATAAATTGAAACACCGTTCCATTATCGTGCATGTGTTATTGATCTTTTCTAATGCCTTCATGATTGTTCACACAATATCATAGTAGCCTTTTTAAATATGGCCGTCCTACATGTGGCATGCACCAAAGAAGAACAGTGTTCTAGTTGTATGCAGCAAAGGTGATAACACTTATTGAAAATCATTGGCGAATGAAGGTGCACTGCGGCAATGTATAGTCTGGTCCCAGCGAAGGCTCTCCCTGAGGAGATGGCTCCATATTTACTCCTCCTGCATTGTCCATATTCCCCTGTACGGCCCCAAGTCCTGAACACTACTACAGCAGAACCGGCAGCGAGATGTCCCAGCCCACGAGATACTCCGGCAGGCTGTTAAGGCGAGGAACTGGAAGATGGCGTGCTCAGCCTGGAGACATGTTTGACACCGCCCTCGCAACACCTGGCTCAAACAGACTGCCACCTCCCTAACTAAACTGCAGGCCGCCCTCGCAACACCTGGCTAAAACAGATTACCACCTCCACTAACATAACTGCATGCCGCCGTGGCAACCCCTGGCTAAAACAGATTGCCACCTCCCTAACAGAACTGCAGGCCGCCCTGGCAACAAATGGCTAAAACAGATTGCCACCTCCACAACAGAACTGCAGGCCGCCCTCGCAACACCTGGCTAAAACAGATTGCCACCTCCCTAACAGAACTGCAGGCCGCCCTGGCATCACCTGGCTAAAACAGATTGCCACCTCCACAACAGAACTGCAGGCCGCCCTGGCAACACCTGGCTAAAACAGATTCCCACCTCCACAACAGAAATGATGGCCGCCTGGGACGTTGTTAGACGTGGTCATATACATGGCCATTCGACGCGACGAGCCCTGGTCTCCTAAGCGTACTATTGATTGATTGATCTGTATCACTCCATAAGAGCAAAAATGGAGTAAGAAGTTTCGAAACGTTGTGAGTTCTGTAGCAGACTGCTGTCCACCAAATCAGGCAAACCCAGTTGGGACACTAGACTCGATTGTAGCCGTTGAACACATCGTGATGAATATGGCAGAGTTGCTGTGAGAGAAGTATCGCATATCCTGGCACCAGTCAATGTTCAGCATGCCCTAACATCAATGATGTTTCCCAGTTCCACAGAGTCTATGCTAGGTGGGTGTTATCATGCCCTAACGTCAATGATGTTTCCCAGTTCCACAGAGTCTATGCTAGGTGGGTGTTATCATGCCCTAACATCAATGATGTTTCCCAGTTCCACAGAGTCTATGCAAGGTGGGTGTTAGGGACAGCTGACCACATAACATAAAGAAGTACTTATCACTCTAGGGGCTACAGGCTCGACCAAACGACTTTCTAGAGTAATTTTTGCAGCCGGTAAGATTCTTGTATCGACCCCAAGGGAGTCTATATAGAAAAATGGTAGTGTTTGTCAGGATTTGTCCTCAAGTCATTTCTCCATTCCATAATAATGTTTTCCAAGTTATGCAGCAACAAATACTGGCATTCAATACCTCAAATATATTAGCATATGAAATGTTTATCTAAAATAAATTCATTTATACCTTTATTATCTCAAATAAGAAGAGGACACATGGTTCTATATAGCAAAAAGAAGAAGAGGACATTGTTGGCGTGGTTCTATATAGCAAGGCAGGGGGGAAATAGGACATTGTTAGTGAGGTTCTATATAGCAAGGCAGGGGGGAAATAGGACATTGTTAGTGAGGTTCTGTATAGCTAGGCAGAGGGGAAATAGGACATTGTGAGTGAGGTTCTGTATAGCAAGGCAGAGGGGAAATAGGACATTGTGAGTGAGCTTCTGTATAGCAAGGCAGGGGGGAAATAGGACATTGTGAGTGAGGTTCTGTATAGCAAGGCAGGGGGGAAATAGGACATTGTGGTCGGGCTATTCTATAAAGCAAGACAGAGGAAGAAGAGGAGATTGTGGGTGTTGTTCTTGGAGGAGTGTTCAAATGAAACCGGATCGAACTCTACCAAGTAAACATACGCACGATGACGTCACATTTGGTGTAAACAGCACATACCAACCGTCAAGTTTACAAAATGTCATTATCCTCCGACTCATAATTTCCTCAGTAGACAGTTGAAAACATGGCGGGTGTGATACAGAATCCGCCAGAGTTGATCAACGAGCGGTGACTCGGTTTCTAATATCTGAAGGATATCGAGCAGTTGAAATTCATCGCAGAATGCAGGCAGTGTATGGCGACAAAAGTGTGTCGAAGACAACAGTGAAGAACTGGACATAAATGTTTAAAGAAGGACGTGAGTTAACGAAAAATCTTCCGAGACCAGGTCAGGCGCATGTTGTTGCGTCAGAAGATGCCATGCCGAAATTGATGCAGCAATTAGGGTGGACCATCGCCGGAGCTTACGTTTGCTAGCAGAGGAATTCGATGTGTCGCTAGAGACAGCTCAAATGGTAGTTAGGAAGGAATTGAAGTATCAAAAGGTGTGTTCATAATGGATACCTCGGCTGCTGACCAACGACCATAATGAAGCACGCATGGGATGGAGTTTAGACCACTTACTGCGATACGAAGGGGAGAGTGAATTGTTTTTTGTGTGCATAGTGGCAGGTGATAGATCGTGGTGACCCCACTTTGAGCCAATCAGCAAAACTGCTAGCATGCAATGGAAACATCCCTGATCACCGAAATCCAAAAAATTCAAGTCACACATTTCGTTATGGGTAGGTTATGTATGCTGACAGCGTTTTTTGTTTTTACCATGTGGAACATTTGTTGAAGAGCCTGCAGTGAACATAAATGCCATGCGCTACAATGACGCATTAGACAAGCTGCCGTGCCGAAAACGGAAGTGTCGGACCGAAAGATGCAAATATAGCAGACAAGCTGTAAGCTAGCAACACAACGCATTCCGTTCTCCGGACTACATTCTGCTACTTGCAAAGCTCTGTCCAGAGCTTGGTAGCGGGAGATAGAGAACGGACATAGAAGAAGAAGACGAAGAAGAAGAAGAAGAAGAAGAAGAAGTAGAAGAAGAAGAAAACAAGCTGCATACAGCAGTCAATAATAAACGATCCGGCATGCTATGGCGTGGTGTGATTCTGTTGCACGAAAATGCATGTCTACATGTCACGAACATTGTTCAGAAATCGTTAGAACAGAAACGGTGGGAAATACTGCCATTCCTATCTTATAACCCCGATATGTCTCCTTGTGAGCCCCGATATGTTCCCTTACGAGCCCCGATGTGTCCCCTTGTTACTGTCATTTCTTTGGACTCTTACAAAAAAATGTTAATAGGACAAACTCCGATGCAGATGTCAAGGGCACGGTGACCAAGGGGTTCAAATAGCAACCAAAGTCATTTTGTTTCTACCCAAGTAGTGGGATGCGTGCCTGAATGCCTATGACGACTTTTTCTAACTAGCCCTGGGCATGTTTGATTCATAAAAATTGCTTTATTTAATTATGTCATATCAGACATAACTTTCATATGTTTTCAATAAAGCCACTGGGTCCGGTTTCATTTGAACACGTCTCGTAAATAGCAAGGCAGAGGAAGAAGAGGACATTGTGGGTGAGGTTTGTAACAGAGTTACAAGGGTCCAACAAGACAACGACAGGAAGCCCTGATAATACTATACGAGGTACCCACTCATAATTTGAAAACCCTGTGCCAGTGATGGAGTTCATAGAACAGGTCATAGTTCGGAATTCTTAAGCAATACTCGTTTAAGACTGTCCAGCCAAAACAGTTACCTTCCCACGGTTTGTACTGGAATCCTACGACTTTGTAGGTCACATAGTAGGTTCACAACAAGCTTTCCTTTCTCTGGCGACGCCGTAGTTCTATGAAGGTTGAGGCGAATGAACTGAAGACAAACAGAAGCCATGGCCAAAGCGCTGAGAATAGGGTATAAGCTAGAAGGTCAGAGTATTAGACAGAGCAGGGACAGAGCAGGGACAGAGCAGGGACAGAGCAGAAAGAGAGCAGAAAAGAGAAGACTACCGTGCAGTTGGTAGAAGGGAGATCATAGACAGAAGACTGCCGAGTAGGTTGCTAGGATATACAGAACATAGCTAGTGTGCAACTAGAATAGAGAGATTGTAAAAGAGTTCACCGAAGCAGATTAGCACTGAGTGGGAACTAGAGACCATGCCCTTGTATGCATCTGACTGTGTGTTAGAGTCGACGTTGACACATATAGCACGTAACGTCAACTTCAAAGTCGCTGAGTGACATTCGTCTGCATTATCGTCAGAAGGAAACGTGTTGGCTTGAAGGTGAAGTTGTCGTCCCTGGCAACACGTCGTAACACATGTGTTACTTTTGGCCGGACAACCACAGTAACAGAACTAATGTCATAGGCACGAGAACCGCTGCAGTCGCCGAGTTCCTGACTAGACTACGAGGAAGAATAACCAGCAGATCTTATCACTGTAAACACCTTCCTGATGTTAACACGAGACAAGACGCTCAGAAGAAATGTGGACATAAGGCCACCAGACGAGCGAGAACAGAGAAATATGACTGAGAACAATTAGCTAGACAGAATTGTATCAACGCAAAGGGAATGGAACATTTGCTAGAATTGTAGCGTGATCGAACTCTGGGTTATTTTAGTGCAAGAGAAATGACTGTGATAATTGGACGAAACTCTTGAAAGTCATTATAGTTGGAGTTAGTTAGTTGGTTACGATACAAAACGGTTCATATAAACATTCATTGTTTTCGCTGTAGTTAAAAGAAGTGTTACTGTTTTTAATAGAGTTGTGAGCTATGGAGTGGTAGTTAGTTGTATGGAAGTAAAGTTAATAAAATTGGGGAGAGAGTAACCTGTAACATATATATAAATATATAACAGTGACTTAGGATTGGCAATAACCAAACACTGCCACAGGTTCTATATAGCAAGGCATGGGAAAAAGAGGACATTGTGGTCAATGTTCTATATAGCAGCAAGGCAGAGGAATAAAAGGACATAGTAGACTTCTTCTTCTTTTTTTGTCCTACTGCTTTTGTCATACTGCGTCGCATAGGAGTGGGATGCGTAGATTTCTGGTTATGGCCATGTGGAAGGCTTGTATTGTGGTTTGGTGTAACTTCCTGAGAGTGTTAGAGACACCTTCTATCCATTGACGTCGAAGTCTGCCTCTTGCTCGTGGACCGGATACCAGCGTATGATATGATCTTGATGCAAGCTGGTCATAATGCAATCTGACTAAATGACCAAACCACTTGATTTGTTAAGAGTCAATGAAAGCACTAACTGGGTTTGTCCCCACTGTTTGCCTCAGCGTGGTGTTGTGGATTCGGTCACGGATGGGCTTTCCGGCTGCACATCTAACACAGCGTATCTCACAGCTCTTGATCTTATTATTAGGGGTTGCTAGTAAGGACCAAGGTTGACATTGGTAACACAATGTAGGAATACTTTGTGCATTTATCAGCCTCCTCTTAGTTAAAAGAAGCACTCTAAAGTGTTTCAGAATAGGTGCAATTTGATAGTGAACACTGTTCGCCTTCGGAATTATGTGTGCAATATCTCTGACCATTCTGCCGTCATCAGTGAACATACTACGTAGGTATTAGAACCCCGGTACTTGCTTGATATCAATGTCACTGGTGGAGTAACGTCTCTGCAATCGTTTTGTGAAATCAACATAGTCTCAGTCTTGCTTGTGTTGTCCTTCGTGTCAGATTTGTTACAAGCAAAATGGAGATAGTTCAGGTAGAGTTGTAGGTCTTTTCCATTTTGGTAAAAAATGGCCTGATCATCCGCACACAGCATTTCTTTGAGGGACTCTTCCTGAGGGTTAGCCAACTGTGTTATTGTATAAATGTAAATTAAAAACAAACGTAGATAAAGAACACACCCTGGTTGTACACCATTATCACTATAAACCAATTTGTTATACATGCATTAGTTCACCCCTGGTCTCAAAGGAGTGCGACCAGAGTATCTGCATCCTGAATTACCTCCAGTCGTCTTAACTTATGTCTTACCACTGGCCCAATGTAGTTCGGGACCAGAGAGTGAGGTTGGTGACCAGCGAATCCACTCCTTCACTATAATCCAAATACAGCGCAAATTAAACCATCAAGACAAAAAAAACCTGCCGTCATGATCGGTTACAATGGGAAACTATCAGGACGTATATGCCAGTGCATGGAGGCATGTGTGCATATATAGTGTATTCGGCAATAGTGGTTTTGCAGTACAGTAGTTTTGCAAATCCTTTACGTACGTGGAGGAGTGGTCATACCAAGAAAAATCCCCTACATGCCCAGTAAACGAAACAAAGGGATTTCGAACCCGGTATGTTGGGATTGCAATCTAAGCTTCCACTCGACTTGTACCCCTACACCACACACTTGAAATGCACATTCATTATACATTTATGTTTAACAAAGTCATGCATGCTATAATATAGATTTGCTTGATAAGTTCCATCAAACAAATACATGTGCAGTGTGTTTTATTATGAATATCAATTAACCTGTAAATATGTACAGTTGGACTTCACAACGATATCACGAAAAAGCACAAAGGGAGAGTAATGTTAGCAATAAAGCCCACATCGATAATCAATTATCTGCCATCGAACACACGTCGATATCTGGCGCATGTAAAACAAACTTCCATGCTTCCAGAGCGACCATGAAAATATATGAGACGCGAGGGAGAGTAAACAATTGACATGAAGTCTTCTGAGGTAAATAATAATACAAAATACAAAATTTGATATAAATTGTCTCCGAAGATAATATTGATTGTGTTTGTGTGTAGTCAAGGACACACACTATCAAAAGGTGAATTGACTTGATTAAATCAAAGGATGTCGTCTTGTCGAAAGATGGTTGGATTGGAATTAGATTCGTTTCCATCATTTTGCTTTAATTATACCCTCCAATAGTCTGCTTCTTATCCACATTTTCACATTTAAGATCTACAATAAACTGTAGCCACTCGATTAACGATGACTTCGTTTAACCGCATTTCATTTATCGATGTTACTTATTAAGAATAAAATGTCCTATTTACCACATGACGACTGTGACCAATATTGAAATAATAAATACAAGGGAAGCGTACAGAAGACTGCCACCGAGTCACCAAAACCCTCAGCTGTGAAAGCAAATGGTGGTGCAGTAGGATAACAGAGCTTGAAGTGAATAACACTAGGCAGAGTGGTTTATACCGATAGATCTGTGCTGCATTGGGAGAAATCAGAATGGAGTTTTTCTGCCAGTGAGAGACAAAGCCACTGCCGACCATGACGACGCATACAAGGCGACAGCCTACAGTATGAGAAAAGAAATTTAGACATTAATCTCAGCTATAAACCGACTATCTGAGACCGTGTTAATCAGGCATATATCATGTCTCACTCTCTGTCCTTGGTTCCAAAAATACAGAAGTGATGTCTATATAGTGAGTAAATAGCAGGCAGAGGGCACAAACCTCCAGGACGCGAGTGGGTTTAGTGTCCAGGTCATGCTCAGATTCCTGGCAGTGGGAACATGTTGCATCGTGGCATAGAAGTAGCACTTATTGCAGGCATTAGATAAAGATGAAAGGAAGAATAGGACGGCGATACTGTGCGAAATCAATGACTAACTTGTGATTTACAATAATCCAATTAACAAAACAGTCATCGATATACTTCAAGCGATATACAGTGTACACGAGTTAAGCATGGCACTGCACCTGTGAGACCCGGACGAGCTACAATACTGCACCTGTGGGACCCGGAGGAGCTACAATACTGCACCTGTGAGACCCGGACGAGCTACAATACTGCACCTGTGAGACCCGGACGAGCTACAATACTGGACATGTGAGACCCGGACGAGCTGCAATACTGCACCTGTGAGACCCGGACGAGCTACAATACTGCACCTGTGAGACCCGGACGAGCTACAATACTGCACCTGTGAGACCCGGACGAGCTACAATACTGCACATGTGAGACCCGGACGAGCTACAATACTGCACCTGTGAGACCCGGACGAGCTACAATACTGCACATGTGAGACCCGGACGAGCTACAATACTGCACCTGTGAGACCCGGACGAGCTACAATACTGCACCTGTGAGACCCGGACGAGCTACAATACTGCACTTGTGAGACCAGGACGAGCTACAATACTGCACCTGTGAGACCCGGACGAGCTACAATACTGCACATGTGAGACCCGGACGAGCTACAATACTGCACCTGTGAGACCCGGACGAGCTACAATACTGCACCTGTGAGACCCGGACGAGCTACAATACTGCACCTGTGAGACCCGGACGAGCTACAATACTGCACCTGTGAGACCCGGACGAGCTACAACATCGGTATCCAGCTTATCGTTCTTCTTCCTCTAATTCTTTTCTTATATTTTCTTCACATTTAAAACAAGTTCTTCTTCTTTTTCTTCTTCTTCTTCGTACAGAGTCAGACATAAACCATTATTTTTTCGAAAAAAGCAGCCGTGATCCTAAGGCTGTCGACACTGCCATAGAGCTTGTCTAGTGTTGCCACTGGTGATTGCCACATCTGCTCTCTCTGATCCTCGTATGTCGGGCAGTTTTGCAGTAGATGCTCAGCGGTCATTTTCCCGGTACCACACGGGCATTTGTCGGTGCCACCTATCTTCAATTTGTTGAATAGGTGGTACCTGAGTCTATTGTGGCCAGTGCGAAGTCTGAAGACCACGACCTGCTCTTTTCTGTTCAACTGGTAGTAGGCATCGTTTTTGGTGTAGCCAGTATGTTCGGTTTTCCATTTGGTCATGTATCTAGCTCTAATAAGCCGTTTTGACTCTATGTCATTCTAGTATCAGGTTGTGGTAGTTTTGCACCTTCTTTTGCCAGTCTGTCTGCCTCCTCGTTGCCGTGGATGTTGCAGTGAGATGGGACTCACTGCACCACTACTCTTTTTGGTGCGGCCTGCTGGCATAGTTGACAGAGTACTGCTCTTAAATCATTAAGTTCAGTATTTTTCTTGTATTTTTCTCGGTGTATGCATGGGTCCAGTCCATGCTTGGGTAGTTTTCCGTAATGTAACTCAGGGTAGTATCTCTTCTTTCTTTTTCAGACTGGCAGTTTTTGTTTCTAATACCTGGTATATTTTCTACCACCTCTGGAAATATATGCTGCCTCCAGGTAGGTTTTCGTACAGTAGAGATGGGTTTTGGTGTTGTTAGTGCGTTCATGGAGTTTTCGTGCATCTTTGCTTTGGCTATTTCTGCAAAGTTTCTTCGCTTTAGTTTCCCATTTCCCAAATTGTTTAGTCTCTGGTGCATTGGGTGGTCAGTCAGTCTTCTGAGTTTCTCTGATTGCTGCTGGGCTCTGCAGTCTCTTCTGTCGGCCATTGATTGCAGTTTTGTAACCTTTTCAAGTTCTACAATTGGCGTTGACTTCATGCCTACTGTTATAACTCTCATGGCTTGGTTTTGGAGTTTTCTAACTTTATCGAAGTTCGCCTTTGCTGCTGTTGTCCATGCCGCAATCCCATACTCGAGAACTGGTCTCACTCTTCCAGTGTTCAGTTTCTTTAGTATACTTTCGTCTGCTCCCCAGCTTGTGCCAGCAAGTTTCCTCATGATTGCCATTCTTTCCCTGGCTCTCATTCGGTTTCTCTCGATCTGACTTTTCCATGTCATGCGCCGATCCAATGTGACTCCCAGATAGTTTGGGTTGTCGTTTGGCTGCAGGAATTTGCCATTTAAACTTAATTTGGTATTTTGGGGTTTGATTGAAAGCGAGAATATTGTGCATGTGGTTTTCTCCTCGTTTATTTTGACCAGCCATGAGTTCGCCCACTCTTCCAGCGATGTTAGGGCCTGCTGCATCCGATTTCTTGCTATGGTGAGATTCTATTCAGAGGTCCACTGCAAACATTGAGCTATGAACTCTTCTTGGTATATTCTCTGTAATGTCATTTATATACACCAGGAAGAGTGTGGGTGACAATACTCCTCCTTGGGGTACTTCCTGCTCAAGTGTCACCTTTTTTGCTCGTCTGCCCTTGTACTTGGACTCTGGCCGTTCTGTTTTTGAGGTAGTGGTTGATCCACTTGTACATTTTCCCACAAACTTCACTTCTTCTTAGCTTGACTAAGTCCATCTTTCCAGACTTTGTCAAATGCCTGTTCCAGGTCCACCAAAACCGCTACTGTGTGTTTCTGTGCCTGGTAGGCATCTTCTTGTTGAACATGTTGCTCACTTTGTTATTCTTGGACCACATTTTGTGTAATGTTTCTACAGCTTTCTGTTATGGGATAATATTTCTAGAACTTTCTTTAATTTCTGTATCAAATATAGGGTGTTGTTTTTAGAGCTTTCTTTTACTTCTATATCACATATGGGATAATGTTTCTAGTGCTTTCCTTTACTTGTGTACCGCATATGGTATAAAGTTTCTAGAGCTTTCTTCCTTAAGCAAATGGCTGATTTAATCTTGACACTTCTTAACCATCGTGGATGGTGAAGTTTGCAAAATCATGATTTAGTGAGTCTTCTGTAGTAGAAACGGTATGCCGTAATTTTAGTTGCCTTTTTGAACATGCAGTGTGGCAGTAGTTCTGTTCACGTTTGTGTCACATACAATGCGTTCCTTAAAATCATTCAGTAGGAGCCTTTTCAGACACGGTTTATCAGGAGCGCATTAACACCACGTCTGCATAACATATACGACACCAATCTGCACAAATTTGAACCAACCGTCGCACAGAGAAGTGCACTCGGCCGGCTTCAGTCATCGAGTAAATCTATTTTTCTGGTGTCAATCCTTCAGCCATGCGTCCAAGACTGGTAAAGCTCTCTTCTGTAACAATACCGTCTATTTTGGGCGTTAAGTTCTTTTTCAATGGTTTAAAAAAATATCAATCAGCAAAGTCTTTAAAACTAATTAATCCTTTGTATGGTACGATCAATGCTCGCTCAAAGTTTTTCCACAGTTACCAATGTTGATCGTGCAGCCAATTGCTATCGCTAAGCAATCGACGAATTTATGGTTATTGTACCCTTGCTGGCATGTCAACATCATTTGATAACGCTACTCGCTTCAATTACCTTTGTGTTTTCTACAAATGTCAAATCCTAATTAAGCACCTCATCTGGAACTCTATTATTATGTATATTATTATCCTCATACTTTTTTCGCAGTATCGTATTTTTGTTGTATTTCTTTACATCGGTGCATTATCACTTCAAGAACTTGGAAACATTTTATTTGGCTTTCTTGTTAGTGACCCCGTTTCTGTAAGAGTGAACGGCAGGGCCGTTGCTGAGCAGAACAGTGTCAACAACCTATAATATCTTCTTCTTTTTCTTTTTTTCTTCTTTATCGTACGTCATTAAGAGTACATTGTAACGATGTGTCCAAGATTTATTCGTCTCTCGACAAGACACTTCCGGTCTCAGCTAGGTTTTTGGAGGACCGGGTCTGTCTTCCCACTAAGATCCCAATTCTCTCAGTCAGACTACAATAAAACAGCCTATATACCGAGTCTGTCTTCCCGTCAAGATTCCTATTCTCTCAGTCAGACTACAATAAAGCCCCCTATATACCGGGTCTGTCTTCCCACCAAGATTCCTATTCTCTCAGTCAGACTGCAATAAAGCAGCCTATATACCGGGTCTGTCTTCCCACTAAGATCCCTATTCTCTCAGTCAGACTACAATAAAGCCCCATATATACCGGGCCTGTCTTTCCACTAAGATTCCTATTCTCTCAGTCAGACTACAATAACGCAGCCTATATACCGGATTTGTCTTCCCACTACGATCCCTATTCTCTCAGTCAGACTACAATAAAGCAGCCTGTATATCCCGCTTGTAGGTTGAATAGGATCTTGGTCAGCTGTGGTTCCCTGGCCTTGATAAGGTAGCTAGATGGCTGTTGGCTCATTAAGTGTGTTCTATCTTCAGCTCCAGCCTTTAGTATGAGAATGGAAATGAAGGAAGTGACCTCGTTTCTTTAATGAGTGTCGTAATCGTATTGAACTCTCAGTTCTTGCTTAGGAAGGTAAAGAAGACATGACAGTGGCATGAGTGGGTAATGGACATCGAGACCTCGAACTTTCAGGTTTTTGTGTGATTCTGCTGTCCTGGTCATGCTGGAGTTCGCTGGAATATTCTTCTTCTTCTTCTTCTTCGTACGCAGTCAGACAGTAACCATTATTTTTTCGAAAAAAGCAGCGGTCATCCTGAGGCTGTCGACACTGCCATAGAGCTTGTCTAGTGTTGCCACTGGTGATGGCCACATCTGCTCTCTCTGATCCTCGTATGTCGGGCAGTTTTGCAGCAAATGCTCAGCGGTCATTTTTGCGGTATCACACGGGCATTCGTCGGTGCCACCTATCTTCAATTTGTTGAATAGGTGGTACCTCAGTCTATTGTGGCCAGTGCGAAGTCTGAAGACCACGACCTGCTCTCTTCTGTTCAACTGGTAATAGGCATCGTTTTTGGTGTAGCCAGTATGTTCGGTTTCCCATTTGGTCATGTATCTTACTCTAATAAGCCGTTTTGACTCTTCGTATGTCATACTAGTATCTGGTTGAGGTAGTTTTGCACCTTCTTTTGCCAGTCTGTCTGTCTCCTCGGTTCCTTGGATGTTGCAGTGATATGGAACCCACTGCACCACTACCCTTTTTGGTTGTGCGGCCTTCTCCTGCACACAGACAGTCACTGAAAGTTTCTAGGTTCTGATTCTACGCGCTTCTTTCTTCAACTCCACAGTGCCTCCTGCAGATGTGCTTTGCCGCTGAAACACGGACATTTGTAAAAGTAATGGAGGACATACTGCGAATGACAAAGACATTGATTGAGGAACACTTGGTCGACTTTACTCTCTGCAACCAGAGCATGCAGAACCTCCACCATCTCGACCAACGAAAATTATCATTGGCGAGCGTTGCAGTGGTTCACGCAAACAAGGCAAACCATCATTGGACATACCACATACTCAGAAGATAGGATACGGTTGGATTACGCCACTAACAAGTCTGGTATCCTCAAGGCCAATAAAAACGGCGGGATAGACCTTCAATGCGTTGGTCAGACTCCCTTGCACTTCACTACAACATCTATGATATATAATAAAGGAAAGCTTATTACCGACTTGACATCCACAGCCAAGAACATGGTACATTCCTGCTGAGGGACAGGTCATCAAGTAATCAAGTAAATAAACATATTTCAATTTTCGATCGTCTTCTTCAGCTGTATATATCAAACTGAAGCTGCTCTGATCTCCTGATCTATTTATTTTCGTCATACATTCTTAAACCTCCTAATTCTGCTTTGTCATTGTAGACTTTCATTACGCGATTGCTAGCTATGCTGTCGGGTTTTTTCAAGCGTGTCTTTTATCCACGTCCACTTATTTGTCGCTATTTCCAAGCTGAATTGATTGTTTGCATTAATCATCCAACATACGTCATTTTCCTTTAAAAAGTACCTCACGCAAAGAAAATCGGTCAACATTAATTGTCCTATGTTATCAGATTTCTGAATTGCGAATTGAAAAATGAACAGGCATTAAAAAAGGTGTGTATTGTTGGTGGTCATGGCAACTTCTTATCTTGACACAAATCAACGTCTAATCGCACACAGTCTTGAGAAAAAACATGACGGAACAGTCTTGGCACTCCCAGAACAGTTTTGTAACTAAATGATATTAGAAAAATAAACTACAAATCAACAAATTGTTTCCTCATCTCGAGGACTACTTAATTACACAAAATAGAATGTGTTTACAAACTGAACACTACGTAATTGTCGTCATAATAACTTCATAAGCGATAGCAGCAATACTGATCAGTGGCGTGTCTATCGTCTCCGATGGTAAAGTAACCCATTTTCGATCAGTTGTAGAGCTGGGTCGATGGACTCAGACCAAATCTTCTTCTTCTTCTTCTTCTTCTTCTTCTTCTTCTTCTTCTTCTTCTTCTTCTTCTTCGTACGCAGTCAGACAGTAACCATTATTTTTTCGAAAAAAGCGGCGGTCATCCTGAGGCTGTCGACACTGCCATTGAGCTTGTCTTATGGTTCCACTGGTGATGGCCACATCTGCTCTCTCTGATCCTCGTATGTCGGATGTTCAGCGGTCATTTTCCCGGTACCACACGGGCATTCGTCGGTCCCACCTATCTTCAATTTGTTGAATAGATGGTACCTCAGTCTATTGTGGCCAGTGCGAAGTCTGAAGACAACGACCTGCTCTCTTCTGTTCAGCTGGTAATGTGCATCGTTTTTTGGTGTAACCAGTATGTTCGGTTTCCCATTTGGTCATGTATCTGGCTTTAATTATCCGTTTTGACTCTTCGTAAGTCATACTAGTATCTGTTTGTGGTAGTCTTGCGCCTTCTTTTGACAGTCTGTCTGCCTCCTCGTTGCCTTGGATGTTGCAGTGTGATGGGACCCACTGTACCACTACCCTTTTTGGTGCGGACTGCTGGCATAGTTGACAGAGTGCTGTTCTTAAGTCATTAAGCTCAGTATTTTTCTGTCTTTTTAGCGCTGTGACTACGGCGAGAGCATCTGTAAGCAGGACTATATGGCTTTCATTTTCTTTATGTGTCACCATTTCTTCCACTGCCGCCCTCAGTGCCTCTGCCTCCGCTCTGAAATTGCTTCTGTACTTACCAGTAGCGAATGACAGTTTTTTTTTTCCTGCCATTTGGTAGGTTCAGGAATGCTCCTGCCCCTCCGTTCTGTGTAGTGTTTGTTACAGAACCGTCGGTGTATGCATGGGTCTAGTCCATGCTTGGGTAGTTTTTCAATATAAAGCTTAGGGTAGAATCTCTCCTTTATTTTTCAGTCTGGCAGTTTTTGTTTCCAATACCTGGTATCTTTTCTACCACCTCTGGAAATATATCCTGCCTCCAGGTAGGTTTTCGTACAGTAGTGATGGGCTTTGGTGTTTTTAGTGCGTTTATGGGATCTTCGTGCATCTTTGCTTTGGCTATTTCTACAAAGTTTCTCCACTTTAGTTTCCCATTTCCCAAATTGTTTAGTCTCTGGTGCATTGGATGGTCAGTCAGTCTTCGGAGTTTCTCTGACTGCAGCTGGGCTCTGCAGTCTCTTCTATCGGTCATGGATTGCAGTTTTGTAATCTTTTCAAGTTCTACAATTGGCGTTGACTTCATGCCTCCTGTTATAACTCTCATGGCTTGGTTTTGAAGTTTGCTAACTTTATCGAAGTTCGCCTTTGCTGCTGTTGTCCATGCCGCAATGCCATACTCGAGAACTGGTCTCACTCTTCCAGTGTACAGTTTCTTTAGTATGCTTTCGTCTGCTCCCCAGCTTGTGCCAGCAAGTTTCCTCATGATTGCCATTCTTTCTCTGGCTCTCATTCGGTTTCTCTCGATCTGACTTTTCCATGTCATGCGCCGATCAAATGTGACTCCCAGATAGTTTGGGTTGTCGTTTGGCTGCAGGAATTTGCCATTTAAACTTAATTTGGTATTTTGGGGTTTGATTGAAAGCGAGAATATTGTGCATGTGGTTTTCTCCTCGTTTATTTTGACCAGCCATGAGTTCGCCCACTCATCCAGCGATGTTAGGGCCTGCTGCATCCGATTTCTTGCTATGGTGATATTCTTTTCAGAGGTCCACATAGCCAGATCGTCTGCAAACATTGAGCTATGGACTCTTCTTGGTATATTCTCTGTAATGTCGTTTATATACACCAGGAAGAGTGTGGGTGACAACACTCCCCCTTTGGGTACTCCCTGCTCGAGTGTCACCTTTTTGCTCATCTGTCCTTGTACTTGGACTCTGGCCGTTCTTTGTTTGAGGTAGTGGTTGATCCACTTGTACATTCTCCCACAAACTTCACTTCTCCTTAGCTTGACTCTACGTCCGTCTTTCCAGACTTTGTCAAATGCCTAGACCAAATCAACCGAGGTACCAGTTGGGTACCCACATAAGACTCTTCTCGAGCATAGCCTATGTCCATCTTGTCTGGACCTGCGACTTGGACAAGACATTGCAGTGCACATGTACTACGTTTTAATGTTGACAATTCTTTGACAAACTGTGGTAGGTTCTACTTCTTGTCAGATGTTCACCCCTGACAAAGCAGAGGGTCCACAAATGTTTTTGAATCTGTCAGGAAGCTCGCGTCATGGCACTTTGTACATTCTTGCGAAGGTGGGTTCTGTGATAATGTGTTCTTCGTGATAATATTGATCGCTATACCCACAACAATCGTTAGTTTTATTGTGCAAGATACTTGGAAGGTTGAAGCAACTAAACTCTCTGCTGTATGTGATCTATTTAATTGGCTTTTAGCCTCAAACTAAGATTTGTTTAACTTAGTTCTTCGT
Organism: Ariolimax columbianus; assembly: GCA_036924085.1. Lineage (NCBI taxonomy): Eukaryota > Metazoa > Mollusca > Gastropoda > Stylommatophora > Arionidae > Ariolimax > Ariolimax columbianus. The sequence continues at coordinate 110,856,404 of JAVGWX010000006.1, read as the reverse complement.
TTTTATTTGCGACGTTTCCGTTTGCCTAGTCCGTGCTGAAAACCATTGTAACCAGTAACATTTGCGTACGTCAGATTCTGCTTTTATTGTTTCTTGTTCTTCTTATGATCGTATCTTTGGTATTTACACTGTCAGAAGAACTCATTTGATGAACTTGACAGTTTTTTTTTTTTTAGTTTCTCATTACCTCCCTACAGTTTATAGTTAAATGTTGCATTTTGCGATCAGAGAATCTTTCTTAACTGGTCATACGGGAAGTAGTCCTGTAATACAAGGTCAGCAGTTGTGTCTACATGTGTACAATGGAGAATCAGACGGTCGAGGCTTGTACACGCCTGATGCGCCATATTTTTCATCAGTTAATGAATTGAAATCAGTTTTGAAAACCATCACTTGAAATACTGACAGAAGAGACTCAGACGGCGCGATTGGCTACAAATATATGACATCTTCTGTCGGTTTTTCAAATGTACTAAATAACACGAATTTTGGTTAAAACTTGAACTGTAATCAAGAAATTGCAGGTGCAAAACTTAAGCCAACATGAGCTGAATTTGGGAGGCACGTGGGCTAGAGATTGCAAGTTTAACTAACAACCTCAACGGATCAGGTTCAAATCTCGTCGCGACCAGACCGGACATTTCGTTGATTTTTTAATGGAATGACTGCTTCTCCCAGTTGACCAGCTGTAAATGGGTACCAGCCGAAATCTGGATTTAAATGTCGGAGCCATCGCGGGTGAGCTAAGGAGTTCGTGCTCTGTCGCCTGCGTTTGGAGCGATGAAAAGGACTGAACACATGTGTAATGAGGTCGGTACTATGAGCCATGTGCCAAGTGCATTAAACAGTCAAATGGAAAATAAACCATGTACGTAGAGATCGCACTGATACGGCTCTCTAAACTATACATATTTTTTTGTCTTGGCATTCGCCTTATTTATATATTCTTCAAGGCGGTGTGCGTTGCACTGTGGTTTTTATTTTGCGACTGTAGGCCCAGTGCATTCGACTTCAGCATTCATTTTATGTAAGGGTCTGCTTCCTCCTGCATTTTCTAAGGGTTTGCTTCCTCCAGGTAACGTCCGGTGCTGTGATGGGGATCGAACCCAACACCTTCTGGTTGTGAGCCGTGTCACTTAACCACTAGCCCACGCCGTCCCCATACTATTCATATGGCGAGGGGATGGCTTGTTTTGTTTGATGTTTTTTAATTTTCATGTTCAATGGAGATAACCAAGTTTTACAAAGCTCATGTAATTTTATGTTTGTTATCTCCCCATCATTGTTTCGTTCGCTTCGGTTCTTGAATTTGCTTAATCCGTAAAATAAACATTACGAACCTTGTATTTGACTTACTCATAATCTCATTGGCCCACTTACGTTATTTCAAGACGTAGGCACGTGTAATCTCCTTTCGCGTACCATATGAATGGATGTTGTTAGTTTCACTTCACGAATCTGTAATGTTTAGCACCACCATTCCATTTTTTCCTTGGGTCTCTGACTTGTTCTGCAGCTCAGTTGTCAATTATGATAGATCCCGAGATAAGTAATGTAAAAATGTGGGCCAAAGGGTAGGAGCCCAAAGGCCGATGGGTCAATAACCAACAAACCAACCAGCCAGAGACATCCTTGCATTCAAAACGAATCATTTAATTCTCTGTTTATCTATATGCATACCATGGATGGAATTATTTCAACGTTCTGTCAGATTTCGTAATAATTTTTTTGGTTATGTCTTCTCTAGTGGTTTTTATGTGTTTTTTTCGCAAGCATGTCATTTTCCATCTCGGGATCTTTTCCGTCTTGTGTCTGAGGCTGACAACAGAAGGTTAGGATGACTATATTGTTAATTGTTTGCCTTTTTGTCTCCATCGGAACGTGTGTGTGTCTTAGTAATGGTAATCCTTATAAACTGGTAGCAAAAATAAGTCATTTTTAACTGCAACGCTGACAAACGGGCAGATATTATCAGACATCAGGCATTAACGGATATCAGACATCATCGAACATAAGATATTATCTGACATCAGTCATTATTGAATATCAAGCATCATCGAACATAAGACATTATCTGACATCCGACATTATCTGACATCAGACATTATCTGACATCAGACATTATTGAACATCAGACATTATCTGACATCAGACATTATTAAACATCAGACATTATTAAACATCAGACATTATCAGACATCAGACATTATTGAATATCCATCATCATCAGACATCAGACATTATTAAACATCAGACGTTATCGGACATCAGACATTATTAAACATCAGACATTATCTGACATCAGATATTATTGAACATCAGACATTATTGGACATCAGCTATTATTGGATACCAGACATTATCGTGCATCAGGATTGATCGAACATCAGACAGTATCGACCGTCAGACGTTGCTGTACATCAGACATGACCAGGAATACTGGCTACAGCAAAGAGAACAGTCCCTGCAGGTAAACAGAAAAAGTGGTCCAAAATGGCCATGAGCTTACACGTTGAAGTATTTGAGCACTAGTAAATAATTACAGCTATGCCGCCATTTGAGAATGTATTTTCAGTATGGGGGGGGGGGGGGGGGACGATTTGCTGTGTTAAAAGCTAAGCAGTTTTTGACGTTTATAACAAGAACCATAAGCGTAGTGCTCACAGTGCATGACTTTGTACAGCGAATTGGCAAGCATTATATCAATGAAATAAATCTTTCGTTTCGTTTCCATTTTGAGGAATGAATTAACGACGAGACGGATGACGAAGACATGATGTGATTTCGTTTTCCGTTATTGTTTGGTTAATGTTTGGGTATTTGAATTTATGAGAGTGTGTGTGAGTGTGAGTGAGTATGAATGTATGTGTGTGAGTGTGTGTGTCTGTATGTGTGTCTGTATGTGTGTGTGTGTGTGTGTGTGTGTGTGGGTGGGTGGGTGTGAGTGTGTGCGTCGCTATGTGTTAAAGTGGGTTTGTGTGCGTGCGTGTGTGTGATATCGAACATCAGGAGAAGCTGCAAACTTAAACAACCTAAGAAATATATTGGCGTGAAAAGATCAAATTTGAGATAAATACAAAACAGGATATTCACTCCAGAACAAGAATACATCAATGTTGTCGTCATTAGACTGCAAATATAAATCAGAAAAAGAATACATCAATGTTGTCGTCATTAAACTGCAAATATAAATCAGAACAAGAATACATCAATGTTGCCATCATTAAACTGCAAATATAAATCAAGGAGAGGTCGAGATAGTTCATCTGATAAACGTCTGAAAATAGAACGTCAATAAGGTAGTGCTGATGTCATTATTGACACATCCGGTGTTGACCTGCTAAGGCTGAAATCAAATAGTGACTTATGTAGCTGTTCGGAAGGTCTGACTCAACTAATTAACAGTACATTTATTTTGTACATATATTTATTTATACTCGTTGTTGGTGTCTTTTAAAATAAATGAAAGCTCATTTGCCATGATTTCTCTTTAAAACGGCACCATAACATCTTATAGCTTATGTTTTGAATCATGGATCCTTAAAATTGTCGCTTTCTAACTTGACGTGATATATATATAACTGATATATAACTGCTCAGGTGTCAATATAAACAGTTGTAAATCACTTGGAAGCCAACAAATTCTGCCTAACTACTATCACTATCACAAGAATGTAATTGTACTTCATATAAACACATTTCTTTACCTAGACTTATATCATAATGCGCTCATTCAATTGCCTTTCAAATATGTTCAAGTTATCAATGAGATTTCTAAAAAGTGAAATAGGTGAGAGTGAAGCCTAGCTAACATGAAAGCCTATCTCACAACGCTTGCTGTTAGCACACCTACGTGAGAGTCAGAGTGTGGCCTAGCTAACATGAAAGCCGAACTCACAACGCTTGCTGTTAGCACACCTAAGTAAGAGTGTAGCCTAGCTAACATGAAAGCTCATCTCCCAACGCTTGCTGTTAGCACACCTAATTGAGAGTAAGAGTTTAGCCTAGCTAATATGAAAGCCTATCTCACAACGCTTGTTCTGAGCACACTTAAGTGAGAGTGAGAGTTAACCAAGCTAACATGAAAGCCCATCTCACAACCATTGATGTTAGCAAACGATTAGGTCGACATAGGCAAACTCTTTCTGTCGTGCAGTCAGAGCATCTGATTAGTGTGGCGCTAGAGCTTTCGCTTTTCCCAACTGCCGTTACTTAATAATGAACAAGAACTCCAATAGTGTCGTTTGCTTCCCTTAATTAGATACGCCGGGAGGATTCATAGAGCTGAGGAGCAAAGGCCGCTTGCCTATGTAGCCGGCACACGCAGTACAGCCTAGCTTTTCATTTTACCTTCAATATAGAAACCCCTGTCGAACCGAGGTTTGAACATATGCCCTAGTGGTCAGAAGTTCGACATCGAACCACTCGGCCAGGCGCTCCTAATAATTATAATTGTTTCCTTAAAATAGTATGTTGTTAGATAGGGTTGGCGAGTGGCGTCCTTAACAACCGAATTGTTTCATAAGTAGCTGGCAATCCGGAAGTGCGGAGACCATAGTTACCTGGAAACTGTATAACTGCTAGTTCGAAAACAAAATATAATTGATCTTTCTCGTTGATTCAGCTTTAACAATCTAAGGTCAGATGTTAGCTGCGAATGGTCTACTTTTGCTCACTCCATTGGTTCTCGATAAGGGACATCCATTATTGTCATTTATGTATGCATTATACGTCAATTTGTTTACATTTGAGAGAACGTGTCCACGAATCCAATAAAATCGTTACACTACTGACTCCATAGTTTTAAAGCTGTCACTCGTACACCACTCATCTGAGCAGCCGAGTTGTAGATGTCTCGCATTCCACAACAAAGTTCTCTGGTTCAATCCTTGTCATAACCACGCTCCAGTAAACAACAGCGGCAAGGAAGGGAACTGGTCACCCCACCCAACAATCAGTGGTCTGGTACAATGACGTCTCTAACACTTCGTCTCAGACAGATATCTCTGCAATGGGACTCCCCTTGTCTTTTTATATCGAGCAAATTGTATTTGAAGGTCTGTATGGCTGTATTCAGTGTTGCAATATATCTGGCATTTTCAGAAATTTGTTAAAATCTAAAGAAGTCTGCCATGTTGAGAATATTACAAACAATATTGATCATATATAAACTACAACTCTTGGGCAGCGCTCGAAAGCCTTTAACTCTAATAAAGATTGTCATTGGAGCAAATCTGCCGTTTTTAAGGCCAAAATTGTAGATGTATGTGTGTTCTTCTACCCTTGTAGATGTGCGTTTGTTTTTCTATATTAGTAGATGTGTGTATGTTCTTCTACCCTTGTAGATGTATGTGTGTTCGTCTACCCTTGTAGATGTGTGTGTCTGTGTTCGTATACCCTTGTAGATGTGGGTGTGCTCTTCTACCCGTGTAGATGGGTGTGCGTGTTCTTCTACCCTTGTAGATGTGTGTGTTCTTCTATCTTTCGCCTTCTATCACCCAGTGGTACATAGGCCTTAACCAACCCTCGCCAAGCAGCTCTGTTCTGTGCAATCTTTTCCACTTCATTCCAGCTTTTTCTTGTTTTCTATACATCCGCCTCTAGATCTCGTGGTTTGCATCTCCTTCTCTGTGGGTTCCATGACATGAATTTCCTGGTGATACTTGCCTGCGGCTGTCATTCGGTTTATCTCGATCTGACTTTTCCATGTCATGCGCCGATCAAATGTGACTCCCAGGTAGTTCGGGTTGTCGTTTGCCTGCAGGTATTTGCCGTTAAGACTTATTTTGGCGTTCTGGGGTTTGTTTGAAAGCGAGAATATCGTACATGTTGTGTTTTCCTCATTTATTTTGACCAGCCATGAGTTCGCCCACTCCTCCAGCGATGTTAGGGTCTGCTGCATCCGATTTCTAGCTATGGTGAGATTTTTTTCAGAGGTCCACATAGCCAGATCGTCTGCAAACATGGAGCTGTGGACTCTTCTTGGTATATTCTCTGTGATGTTGTTTATATACACCAGGAAAAGTGTGGGTCACAGTACTCCCCCTTGGGGTACTCCCTGCTCAAGTGTCACCTTTTTGCTCATCTGCCCTTGTACTTGAACTCTGGCTGTTCTGTTTTTGAGGTAGTGGCTGATCCATCTGTACATTTTTCCACAAACTTCACTTCTTCGTAGCTTGACTTTAAGTGCCTCTTTCCACACCTTGTCAAATGCCTTCTCTAAATCCACCCAAACCGCTACTGTGTGTTTTTTCTCTTGGTAAGCATCCTTTATTTCCTGGGTTATGAGAGTGATCTGGTCCTCATTGGATCTGTGCTGTCTAAAGATTGCTTGCTGTGGAATTAATATGTGTTTTTCTTCCAGATGACACATCAGTCTGGTGTTTATCATACGCTCCATCAGTTTTCCTACACAGCTCAGTAGACTGATAGGCCTTATCCATTTGGATCTGTTCTATCTTTTTCTTTCTTTTGTACTGGTATAAGTACAGCATCTTTCCATGCCTGCGGTACAATTCCCCTTTTCCAGCTTTGGTTCAGGACTGATAGTAACTTCCTCGTTGTTGTTTAGCCCAGCCCCATCAGCATTTCGTTTGTTACCCCATATTTTCCGGGCGATTTCTTTTTCTTTAAAGTTCTCATGGCCCCTTCCATTTCATCGATTGTTAGTTTTGCCATCATGTGCTCCTCTGGTGCCATATTGAAGTTGTCGGGGCTCTTTTGTTCTTCACTAATGTATGTATGCCTATCTGTAGGGACATCAATGTGGTTTGCTTTGGCATAATGTTCTATAAAGACGTTTGCAGCTTTTTTTCCAGTGAGCATGTTGCCCTGCTTGATGGTAATTTGTTTGTTTGATGGAGTTTCGTCATTCATGGCTCTGACTAGCTTCCATAGTTTATTCCTTTCTTTATCTAAATTGAGGCTTTCTGGTTTGTTTTTCAGCTGTCTCTTGTTATTTGGTTTAGTGTTCTTTTGTATATCGCCGTGATGGCTTTGAGGGCGATATTTGCCTCCATAGATTGTTCTCTCTCTGCCATGTACCTAGCATTGGAGACTTCGTCTTCTGCTTTCTGCAATTCCAGTATGGCTTGTAGTTTTTCCTTGCCCCTCTTGGAATTGTTTCGGTGGCTGCTTGCATTATTGCTTTGCTTAGGCTTTCCACCGTGGGTTTCATATTGTTATTCCGTGTGTTGATGGTTTCACACAGCCCATCTGTCAGGCTTGCAAATCTGTCCCAGTCGGCTCGTTTATAGTTCCAACGTTGGAGCGGTTTTTTTTTCCTGTGGGCCTACTTCCTTATCAACTTATAGCCTAATTGGCCTGTGGTCGCTATATGCCAACTGGTTAAGCACCTGGTGGTCTATTTTGTGGTGAATACCCACCGTGGAAAAGACCAAGTCTGGAGTAGAGGTGGTATGCCATGTTCTAGAATAGAAGCTAGGGCTGACCTCTGTCATATTGATAAGAAAGAGATTTGTGTCTATCTCCCAGTCTACCACTTCATCACCTCTGTTGTCTGTGTCCGAATATCCCCATCTCTCCGAGTTGCTGTTGAACATCAACATTTATATTTCCTAATTAACATCATAATATCAACTTTTCTATTGCCTAATAACCATCACAGTATCAACATTTCTATTGCCTAATAAACATCATAATATCAACATTTCTATTGCCTAATAACCATCACAGTATCAACATTTATATTGCCTAATAAACATCATAATATCAACATTTCTATTGCCTAATAAACATCATAATATCAACATTTATATTGCCTAATAAACATCATAGTATCAACATTTCTATAACCTTAGTTATTGTTCTGGGAAAAAAAATACCACACGAAATCTAGACGAACGAGAACGCATGCATACAAAAATGTATGTCCATTCTGGTTTTGTCTCGTTTCCATTTCAGTGACACACTGCATCTGTATGCATTTACGGTGTGGGTTGCAGGATGACATGTTTAATAGCCCGCTGGCCACACTTAGGAGCAAATGAATTTCTGTTCTGTCATTATTGCACTTCTCCATTGCAAATTAGGAAATGCGTTCATGTAGTACATCGCAATGTGTTATCAAGTGTGTGTTAATGGTCTATATAGAATTTCACTGTTTGACAAGTACTTATATCAGCTTCTGAACACTATCCTCTCTTATTTTTCCAGCGACATTATTTTATCAAGCCATTCATCCTCTCCTAGCTGTGATATACAGTATACACTTCCAGCACATATGTTTTGTGGAGACATTGAACTTTAACGTATGGGCAAATATGCAGATTGTCTCATTTAGGCAAGAAGCACAAACAGATGGATATGGACACTATACAACACAATAGCCCTGCCCGTTATGTTCTGTTTTGTTTCTAAGAATTGACGTCACTGCACTCCGGGTATACCCATAGTTGCTCAGTCTTTCTCATCATGGTGCAGGATACGGATGCTGACAGTCCCTGTAGCTCGCTGGTCGTACTCCGCTTGAACCTCGTTTAATGTCACAACTTTGCAGCCTGTGGATTGCTGCTTCTTCTATTGCGATGTCCTCATCTTACAGACGGTCATTGATTGATTTCAAAATGTCACTTCTAACGATCACTAACGTACCTTTGATGGAAGCTTATGAAGCCAAGATGTCAGCTATTTCGTTGCCCGAACTACAGAATGACCAGGACAGTAGATCCATGTCAACCACAGGAGGTTTGAGTCCTCAATAGCTGCTATCCACTTGTACCTAAGCCATTCCTCTGTACCTTCTAAAGATTGGCTTGCGCGTCTGTCGCGATGACTGCCCTTGTTTAAAAAAGTCTCAGATATCCATCTCAGCGCTGAGTCACTACTTCCGTCTCCATTCTCAAGCTGGAGGTTGTTGACATGTATGTCCTACTGCGCTCAGCAAAGACCTGTCCGCTGACTCTAACCTAGAAGCCCTAGCCTGATGTCCCGTTCAGCCGCACTGATCCGTCGGTGTATATTACGGCATCACTATCCTGTGTGTCTCAACTATCAGCTGATTCACCTCATGCTTTGCTCTCTCGTTGCTCTATTCTGCATTCTTTGCTTAAGGTTTTGATGACTCTCTGGTATTCTATCATTCTATCCCCAGTGTGGACCCATTCTTCTCCCTTGGCTATCATCTCAGCTGGGGTGACATGTCCTATTGTTTTATCTGCGTGTGCCATCCATGACGCCCCTCTCTTGATTCTTGATCGCTTGATGTCTGAAATCTGGTCGTACGTATGTTCACTTGGTGCAGTTCTGTCCGGGTTTATTTGAACATGCCCCGTATTAAGAAATAATAAGAAAACAAATGTTAACAACGGAAAAGATAACAAGCGATGTACTTCCCACACGACATAGAGTTGAACTTGGTTTAAGAATAATTTATTACCAAACAACGCAGTAAATAACGCAAAGATTTAAAATTAATTACTTTTATCCCTTTTGAAAAAAAGGTCATTTCGTTGGAAGATGAAAGAGTTTCTCGTAAATCTACCGACTAGACAGTGAGTTGAACCATAAATTAAAGATGCCACTTAAATGTTTGCAAGGGGAATAATTATTCTTATTATTATAGACAATATAGATAGCACACATATATAGTGTAGGTAAAATAATTAGAGAAAATAGGGAGACAGCTAATCTACTAAACCAATACTTTGGCACAGTCTACACAAAAGAAGACTGCTCTTAGATCCCTGAGTCATTATATGAATTTTCAAATGTGAAATGGATATAGTGGGATTAAAATCATTCTGTATTACGGAGGAAATATGTTTTTTTTAATTAGATGGGTTGAAAGTGGATAAATGTCCAGGTCAAGATGGTATACATCCAAAAATGCTATTTTATATTAGAGACCAACTAGCTAAACCATTGGCTATATTATGTTCTGAATCACTTGATAAAGGGATTGTTCCAAGAGATTGGAAAGATGCAGGAGTGATTCCCTTGTTCAAACAGGGAAAGAAATCAGATCCAACTAATTATAGACATGTAAGTTTAACGAGCTTCGCTCTAGCTGGACAATCTTTGTCTTTTATAAACATTTACAGTCTCTGGCTAAAGGTCGATGCCTTTTTTATTGTATTTTGTGTCGCGTCTGTTATCTATTTTTATGGTGTGATTTTTTTAGGGGTTTTCGTTTATTCATTTTCCTGACGTTGCAAGCGCCATGCACAGCGCTCTTTAAGGTCCATTTCCGACATACATGGAAGTGATGGGGCATATTCTGATCTCCCCAGAAATGGGCCACATATTCTAAGTAGGGAAGCCCTTCTATAATACGTTAAGACTCTACTTCTCCGAACAAACCATGAACATATTTATCAATTTGTTGGTTTGGATGATATCATTGTCAGTATAAGAAACGACATATTTATGTTATATTTTCACTCGATTTTCCCAAATTTTTTCTCTAGTATATTCATTATTGAAATCGCATGTTAAAGTGCTGAAATCATATTATATACAACCGTACATTCCTGGGTTGTTATTCATTAATTCAATGTTCCATTTGTGGGGGATACAAATGTTTAACTGAACTGTCCTTGAACTTTCTATAGACTTGGTTCCCATCCTTACTGTGCTACATGTTGACTATCCAATCACAAAGTTCGTAACATTTCTAAACACATGGAACAAAGGTTTCTAAGCTTACGCTTGAAAGGTTTAACCCGTCCGTGGCTCACAAACATTAGTGGACACGGAAACTAACGTACCACGCCACTGAATGTGACCTGTTCACCATCGCCTGAGCAAAAGTGGTGCAGAATAATTGTTCATCACCTTGCAAGCCGAATAAGCTTAATGTTTTCGATTAAGTTGGAAAATATAATTTAGTTGTTAACATTTCGTGCACACAGTGTTTCTACACCAAAGTCGTCACAAGGTGTAGAAACAAATGAACGTCAACACAGTGTGTAAATATAAGTCGTCATAAGCTATAGAAACAAGTAAATTAGTCGTCATTATGTATAGAAACAAGTGAATTAGTCGTCATAAAGTAAAGAAACAAGTGAATTAGTCGTGATAAAGTATAAATACAAGTGAATTAGTCGTCATAAGCTATAGAAACATGAGAAAATGTTGTCATAAAGTATATTAAAAAAGTGAATTAGTCGTCATAAAGTACATAAAAAAGAGAATTAGTCGCCATAAGTATAGAAACAAGTGAATAAGTCGTGATAAGGTTAAGAAACAAGTGAACGTTTACACAGTGTGTATACACACCAGTCGTTTTAAGGTTAACAAACAAATGAAGTGGTGTTGATAACAACATGGTGCGCGCTTTGTTGGTGGTTTTTTCATGCGTTCTCCTGATCCACAACCAAAAGGGTAAGGATAATACGATGTGTGTTGTGGTTGTTGTTGTTGTTGTTGGCTGAACCAATGTCATTTGGATCATCCTTATCATCATTCCCTCACACAATCATCGTTAGTATCATCCTATTTATCATTAAAATGTCTCAGCATGGCATCGCTGTCTTCGTTTCTAACGTCATCTAAGCAGCCTGATCAGATCAAGTATCGTTTCCACATCAAAGTTTGCCTGTTACTAAATGACTTTCAATATTCTCACTATTTTTTCTCAGGTTGCTATCGCCAAGCACAGCTCTCTTTAAGGGACATTTGCGACATGCATGGAAGTGATGGGGCATTTTCTGTTGTTTTATGTAATCTATTATTATATCTTATTTTTCTTTCTTGATGCTTCCATATCCGCACCAGCACTCTAGTCTTCCGCCGTTCCCTCCATTGCAGTTACATCAAAGTGACATGCATTTGTAATGTCCGTTATGCCAATAGTAATGATTAGTTCTTGCAATGCCCGAAATGTAAGCCATAGTTTTCAGGAATTAACATTAATAATGACAAAACGTAGACGCAATACCAAACGAATACGGCATTGAAGTACGAAACAAATTTGAAGTATTGATAGCAATGCGTGAGGACATGTCAACCGATGAGCTGGCAACACACGTGAGAAACGTTTTCACCGGTATTAATCAGCTACAAGTACAAGATATGATACCAAAGAAAGTATATAATAAACAGAATTATCTCACAGATGAGACACTGCAACTCATAGAAGAACGAAGGTGAGTAAGGCAAACAGGAATAGAACGCAACAGTCACGAAAACAGAGACTGCACAAGAGAGACCAGGAGAAAGATTAGAAATGGCAAAAAACAATATATAAGAAACACGTGCAAACAAAATAGAGGACTTCAAACAACATGGAAAGGAAAGACAATTATTCAGTGAAAGCAGAACACTGACGGGATAATTCAAGCCCTCACTACAAACAATCAATGACAAAAAGGGCAATGTGGTGACAGAGAGCAAAGGTAAACTTGAAAGATGGAAGGAGCACTGTAGCGAGATATATGAAGATAACACAAATAATAAAGAATTGATTACAAGTGACGAAGGGAGAGAGCCAGAACCCACATTGGATAAGGTTCGTGTGGCAATAAAGGCATTGAAAACAGGAAGTCACCAGGATGTGACGATATACCAACTTTCAAATGTTATCAAACACTGTCTCAGCACCAACGATTGCTTATTGAAGCATTTGAAATGCCGGTATTCAGAAGACTTGGACGGGTTTCTTAGAAAGATCGCAAAACCAATAGTGAGGTTCTCGAACAACTCCAGATGAAACATATACTTTTGTAGAGAATAAAAAAGCAGAAAAATAAAATATGTGGTCACATTAAGCAGGTTATTTTGGAGGGCATGGTAAAGGCCAAGAGAGTCAAAGGGCAATAGATGTAAAAATGTACCAAAAAAAACAATTTGATGTGGTCGGGACACAGTTTGACTACGTGTACCAGCCTGGTGCAAGATGGAGAAAAAAAAACGAGGTCCATTACCATACCCAGCTCAGACTATTCAACTCAATCGTAATATCAGTCCTGACATCTGGATGTAAATGCTGGAAGATAACAAAAGCGCTAGAAAACGGACTAAATATCTTTGAAAATAAATGTTTAAGAAAATTATTGAATTTAAGCTGGGACCAGTTCATAACTAATGACTAGATAAGAACAGAGATAAATCAAATATACGTGTCGACCATCATCCGGAAAAAAACCATGGACATACATCAGACATGTCCTTAGAATCAACAGCAACCTTCTTCCATTGCAAGCATTCGAATGGACACCAAGGGTCGTTCGGAAAAGAGGGAGACCCAAGGAAACAGAAGTACAATTATCCGAGAGGCCTCAACTTTGAGCCTCAGCACACTACAAGATCTATAAACAGTGGCGTCACATCATTCCAACTGGAGATCATTTGTTTCTGCCTTTTGCGCCGTATTTGGCGCACAAAGAACAACAATAGATTACCGTCAACTTCCGTTGTGGAGACCACACTTAATGAGGATGATGATGATATTATTGATACCGCGTATGTTGACCTTCTTTATCCATGCAATGAAATGACGCTGTCCAGCTCTTAGTCATTATCTGTCCATATTAAAAAAAGTAGATTTGTCCGTGCTCATCAGAGTATGCCTAGCTCTCTTCTTCTCGTGATATGTGCAAAGATAGATTATACCTTTCATGTAATGGTAATAACTTTCCTGTGTGGATAGATTATTCCTTTCATGTAATGGTAATAAGTTTCCTGTGTGGATAGATTATACCTTTCATGTAATGGTAATAAGTTTCCTGTGTGGATAGATTATACCTTTCATGTAATGGTTATAAGTTTCCTGTGTGGATAGATTATACCTTTCATGTAATGGTAATATGTTTCCTGTGTGGATAGATTATACATTTCATGTAATGGTAATAAGTGTCCTGTGTGGATAGATTATACCTTTCATGGAATGGTAATAAGTTTCCTGTGTGGATAGATTAAACCTTTCATGGAATTGTAATAAGTTTCCTGTGTGGTCAGATCTCACTCAGCAGAAACGTTGCAACGATTACAAACAACCAGTATTTACGAGTGTTGATTTTTGTTAAAATGTTGGTCAAGATGACGGATTATACATAGCGTTCTTGTATGTGCTTGATGAGTGTGTAGTATCTGAGTGTGTAGTATCTGAGTGTGTAGTATCTGAGTGTGTAGTATCTCTATATTATGCATTTAAAGAAGACAGTTGTAATGTAAGACCTATATGAACTCAAATAGTGTAAAAGTGATCATACGATAGGCCCCAAAAACCTATAGGTGATTTACAGTTCATTCCATCTCGTGACCTCTTGAGATTGTTGGGGCACCCCTGTTGACACCTTCACAATTCTGCTCCACCTCTCTCTGTCTGCGCTTGTTTGTTGTGCCTCCTCGGGTCGAAGTTTAGTCCATTCATGGATATTGTCTTCTCGTCGTTTTCTCGGATTGTCCCCGTCTTCGTTTGCCTTATACAGTGCTCTGTATTTACAAGGCTCTTGGATCTCGAGATGTGGCCATACCAAGTTTAGTTTTCGCCTTTTGATCGCTGTGAACAGGTCAGGTTGTCCACTTACATTCTCGATTCTCGACGTAATTCATCAATTGTGATAAGGTCTTTGTATGTGACATTTCAGTCTTCTACATCTCATCTTCGTGGTCTGGATTCTTCTCTGTAAGTCTGCTATATTGGTCCATATTACGCAACATAACAGAATATCGAAAGAACCAGTGAGTCTGATCCCTATGCCGAGGGAGAGTTGTTTATATTTCTATATATATTTCAATCGAGCAAGCGTTGCTGTTGTCTGGGCTATTCGAAACAGGACCTTTGGTTTTAATCACTGATCGTTGCGCCCAGATGCTTGATGCGGTTCACTGTTTTAAGCTCCTGTCCATTTGCTCTCATCACAGCGTTGTTGGTCAAAAACTTTTCTGCGTTTATCTCCGTGCCATACTCCTGTGTTGTTACATCCATCAATCGGATCAATTCCCGAAGTTCTGTCTCCCGCCGCCATTCCGCCAATGTCATCCGTAAGTTGGTAATCGTTCTACCCCCGTTCCTTGCCGTGCCAACATGATCTTCTATGACATCACTCATAGTGATGTGTCACTCATAGTGATGTGTCACTCATAGTGATGTGTCACTCCAAAAGATGTGTCACTCATAGAGATGTGTCACTAAGTGATGTGTCACTCATAGTGATGTGTCACTCATAGTGATGTGTCACTCATAGTGATGTGTCACTCATAGTGATGTGTCACTCAGTGATGTGTCACTCATAGTGATGTGTCACTCATAGTGATGTGTCACTCATAGTGATGTGTCACTCATAGTGATGTGTCACTCATAGTGATGTGTCACTCGGTGATGTGTCACTCATAGTGATGTGTCACTCATAGTGATGTGTCACTCAGTGATGTGTCACTCATAGTGATGTGTCACTCAGTGATGTGTCACTCATAGTGATGTGTCACTCAGTGATGTGTCACTCATAGTGATGTGTCACTCATAGTGATGTGTCACTCAGTGATGTGTCACTCATAGTGATGTCTAGGAATATATTGAAGAGTGTCTTTGTCCTACTCCGAGGGAAGTCGGGAACTATTCACCCTTTCTTCAATCCACAAAGACTGCGCTTGCTGATGATTGACAACTGTGTGTGTGTGCGTACATGTGCATGTGTGTGTGTGTGCGTATGTGTGTGCGTGTGAGCATGTGCACGTGTGTGTGTGCGTGTGTGTGTGTGTGTGTATGTTTGTGTGTGTGCATGTTCGCGCGTGCTTGTATAGTAATTCTTGGAAATGAATGACACCTTGGACAACATAATGACACTATATGGGGGGTTAACTTTAAAGTTGAACAACTTTTAAACATTTGTATTAAGCATGGGATATTTATTATGAACACTTTTTTTTCAACATCGCTAGTCACACGCAGACGTGGTATAAATGACTGAAGATATTGAGACAACTGCGACAAAGCGCGTGATGAAGATCCCAAAATGGGAGCACTACTGCGAGAAGTGTAGCTCAGATGGAGCTTATTTCAAAGGGTTTTCGGTTTTGAACTAAATAGGAAAGTTAGTTTCGGTTTGTTTTCCAGTCTTAGGTCGGATACTCTTTTGTTCAACCGAAGTAACCAATCACTCGACAAACGTGAGTAGTAAATAACAGACAAGAAAATGAACATATGGATACTCTGCATCGTTGTGGTTGTTCTGTTTGTTCTCCCTGAGTACTTTATTGTCTCCCTAGTTTTTTTTATCATCAGCACGTTCTAGTTGATCATTTCAGTGACATGTACGATTTATTAACATTACTCTGTAAATCCAATTACCTCCTCATGTTCCAGCGACCATATGGTTACTTCCGTATGAAATCAATTACACTATCAGAAACTTTCTGTTTGCCATTATTACAAACTTTTTTTCGTTTGGCAGAATTTACTTTTCCTGATATGCTTTTGTAAATCTTTATTCAAGCGGTTCCTTATTTGTTAGTTGGATTCCCCATTTTGTGTTTCCAATCTGATTTTTTTTTAAATCGTAAATTATATCAAAAATAAATGTTCCCATAATGATCTTCAAATAACGAAACGAATGATAAAATTCATTACATATCTCACTGTATGACATTATATAAACAATCTGACGCCACTGACATCATGATGTAAATATAAATAATAACTCAATGTCTATTGTAGATGTCTTGATGAATGCCTTCCCACTTATGGACTGCTGGGACTCTAGGATCGACCTCCTGCTGGTAGCTTACAACGTCAATGACGGCTTCAGGGAGCAGATGAAGCTGTTCTCACTAATTATAGATCTGTTTCTGGGACCCGAAACAATCGAACTTCATCGCCTGAACGTAGCAGTGGCAGTCTACATACCTGGCACACCCAATGGATTCAAGTATCGACAATTGTTTGATTACTCGACCTACTCTAACGGCACTAAACTTAAATTGTTCCTTGAACATATTCCGTTTAGCGATGCTGGTGTCGGTTTAGACACTTCCAATGCCACGTTAAGAAGTGCTGCTTTCAGCGCCTTCTCTAACACGCGAGAGGATGCGCAGCAAGTGTCATTGCTGGTTGCCGAACGTTCGCAAGTAAATCGTCTATTTGATGACGCTTTGAAATATGTGAATTCAGATTCCAAACTCTTTTTTGTCATTGTGGAGGACTCTTTCTACGACAGCGTAATTACAATTGATCAGCAGAATTATGCACGTGTTGAAAACTATGAGTCTCTTGAGCACGCACATGGCATACCGCTTGGTTTGTGTGGTACGTGTTTTCATGGATGGTTTGGGTTCGATCAGCATGAAAGTGAAAGCTTGTTGTGGACATACTCGTGTTACATTTTAATGATATCTGAATACAAATTAGCCTGGACGGATACTTTAAAGCGATGCGATGTCATTCAATCTTCTTTGGTCTCAATAGAAACAGTCGACGAACTCAATTTCCTAAGGCCTATTTTGAGTAACAAAAGCCAGACAGCATGGGCCGATGGCACATTAGTGGAATTACCTATTGAATACCCTATTCAGATCGGCCTGATCAGAGACCGTGATAGCGTCTCGAAGAGATTCAGGTGGGTAAATAGTGCCCCGCTGACTGTGACACATTGGAAAGACATTTCATCTCCAAACGGTGGCTATGTCCAATCATGTGGAGCATGGCTATTTCAAAATGGCTACTTTAAAAATGGATGGGACGATTTTGGCTGCGGGTACAGAAATGCTCACTTTTATCTTTGCGAGGCTAATGTAGTAACGTTGAACCCTGAATATTTCGACGACTATACAAGGAAAACGTCCAGCGCTCGTAACGTTTCTTCCACCTTGCTCCTCGGAGAGATCGCCAGTTGTCCTGAGTCCGATACTTTCGTTTCAGTTTCAGGAATTATTGGCAAACATGATCATCAAGACTGTGTTCTGCTTACCCAACAAGGGGTGGGGCCTTTAAAAAGCTACTTGCCGAGTGTTGCTCTGTTTAATTGTGAAGACAAGCAGAGAACATTCATTGCTTACAGCTTCGTGTGCGATCATAAAATTCACTGTCCAAATGAACGTGATGAAGATGTGTGCATGTTTCGTCCCTGTAATCGACTTTCAGAGTTCACGTGCAGCTCCAAACAGTGCGTGCCAATTGAAGCAATGTGCGACCTGTACAAGGATTGCACTGACGGAAGTGACGAGATTGACTGTACGGACTGCAGATTCAAGCAATGCCAGGACGGTACTTGCATCCCTACACATTGGTGGGATGATGAAGAAACTGATTGCATCTGGGGAATCTTTGCGGGAGGGTATACATGGGATATCGACGCATTTCGTGAAGCCAATACCGGCGAGTGTGCCTTCTTGTGCAACAGGACGAAATGTGTTACCCAATCCATGATGAATAATGGTGTCATTGACTGCACAGGCCCAGAGGGACCGCTGGATGAAACAATTGGTGCACTGGAAAAAAGCAGTTGTCAAGCCGATACTCCTCACCGTATGTCAACGACATGGTCCCCTAAGTGTGTGTATTACCGTGATCGGTACAATTCTCTGTTAGGGTGCAGAAATATGGTGCACCTACAAGGGTGTCGAAATTTTACGTGTCCTCAAGGATATCTGAAATGCCCAAGCTCTTACTGCATACCTATGCACCAAGCACATGACGGAAGGAAGGATTGCCCTTTCGGAGAGGACGAAATGAATGAATTCTTTCCAGAATGCGCAGCAAATTTCTTGTGCATGGGAAGTCGTGTATGTGTGTACATTGACTTGATCTGCGATGGCTACCCGCATTGTCCTCAAGGAGATGACGAGCTCAATTGTAAAATGTCGTGCATGCCCGGGTTTATGTGTGTAGGGGGCGCTGTAATTGTCCATGATTATGACTTAAATACACCTCTCCTGTCCTTGGACTTCGTCGATCCTCGGATTCGCTACATAGACCTCTCAGGAGTGACCATTTTGGAAGCTTTCCCTGAGATTATTCTTCAACTTTCCATAAGCAGCTTGAACGTTCTACGTGTGTCCGGTTGCAAGATTTCAAGTCTAGGTAACAATAGTCTCAGCGTTATGACATCTCGCAGGGGACCATTTTTCGGAGGAGAATGGTTCGAGCTGTCCGGAGTCCACACATTGGATCTAAGCCACAACAACATAGAGTATATAAGCGAGTACAGCATTATTAAAACTATGTATAATCTTCGCGTTCTCAATTTGTCGCATAACAAGCTTACGAACATCAACATAAAAGCGTTTGAGCTGTTTGGATTTCCCAGCTCTGTCCAGACCCTTCATCTGTCCTATACAGAGATATCTACGACTTTAAAATTATTTGACCCGCTAGTTAATTTGACGTTTCTGAATCTAAGCTTTACACCTTTATCAGATCTCAAGCCTGGAACTTTCTCAAGTCAGGGCATTGTTAAACTGCAGGTTCTGGATTTGAGAAGTACTGTTATATCTGACTTTTATCCTGACACATTCAAAGGTGTAAGCATCTCGTCTCGACTCTACACTGACACATATAGATTGTGCTGCCCTCAAGTTCGTGGGCCAGGAATCGACTCACACGTCTGTCATGCTCCTGCAGATCCATTGTCCACTTGCTTAGACCTGATGGGCGAGGAATTCAAGCGAGTGCTGCTGTGGTTGGCAGGACTACTGGCCATCTTCGGTAACTTGATCGTCGTTGTATATAGAATACACAGCACACAGTCACTATTGAAAAAAGCTTACGGGATGTTTGTTGTGCATCTGGCAGTGTCCGATTTTATAATGGGTGTATACTTGCTAATTATAGCTTCGGCGGATGTATATTACAGAAATGTTTACATTTGGAACGAGAAACAATGGAGAAATAACACTGTGTGTCAGATTGCTGGCTTTGCATCCATGCTTTCCTGCGAGGTCTCCACTTGCTTCGTTTTCCTCATCACAGTTGATCGTTTCTTGGCGTTAAAGTATCCATTTAGCCAGGTGAGATTTTCGAGAACAACAACTCTTGTGGTATGCTCTCTGGTTTGGCTTCTGGGTTGTGCTGTAGCCGTGGTGCCCATTTCCTCCAAATATAAACACTGGACAGTATACAGTTCGAACGGCATGTGTTTGGGTCTCCCGCTAACAAGTCAAAGACTCCCAGGATGGCAGTTCTCAACAGCAATCTTTATCGGGTTCAACTTTTTCATGTTTTTTCTAATCGTTGTCGGGCAGATCACAATTTACCGCACAATGGTGGCAGCGAATCATACACAGAGAGATATGTGCGGAATAAGCTACACGCGTCAAAGACAAGACTTTGCAGTGGCCCGGCAACTCTTTCTAGTTGCCATGTCCAACTTCATGTGCTGGTTTCCTATCGGTGTTATGGGTCTTGTATCTCTAAGAGGTTATGAGATTGGATTGGCTGCCTACGCGTGGACTGCCGTTCTGATCTTACCCATCAACTCAGCACTCAACCCAGTGTTGTATACTATACCAGCTGTGCTCAACAAATTGGCTCAACTCAGAAATGGAGACAGTTCCACAATCAGGAGATCTAGAGGTCAACAATTGTGCTCAAAGTGTCAAGTTTCTTTATCACCAAACACCCCAGTCTAAACCAACGTCAGGAGAACTGGAGCTCTAGAAGTGTGCTCAGAGTGTCAAGTTTCTTTATCACCAATCACCCCAGTCTAAACCAACGTCAAGAGATCTGGAGCTCAAGAAGTGTGCTCAGAGTGTCAAGTTTCTTTCTCACCTGACTCACCAGTCTAAGCCAGCGCATATATATATACACACGGGAAGATACAAACTACACAATCACGATCGGCATCCAGGGCACGAGTATCAGGACGGAGATCTCAAACTGCCACAGATGGTCGGGGGGATGAGCACGGATGGTTGGGGCAGGTGAGCACGGATGGTCGGGGGGATGAGCACGGATGGTCGGGGGGATGAGCATGGATGGTCGGGCAGATGAGCACGGATGGTTGGGGCAGATGAGCACGGATGGTTGGGCAGATGAGCACAAGGTATTGGGCAGATGAGCACGGATGGTTGGGGCAGCAGATAAGCACGGATGGTCGGACTGATAAGCACGGATGGTTGAGGCAGCAGATAAGCACGGATGGTCGGACTGATGAGCACGGATGGTCGGACTGATGAGCACGGATGGTGGGACTGATGAGCACGGATGGTCGGACTGATGAGCACGGATGAAACTATAATCAAGAGAAATGAATGGATGACCTCTGGGGATAAAAGACATGGAGAGGACAAAATAACGCTGTCAACCTTGGCATGGACTGCAGAGAGATGTATAATCAACACTCTGGCGTGAAACAAAGCTGTTAACTGATAATGCTTTTGGATATGCCGTTGGGTTGTCTGCAGCGTGTGGTAATATATATGTTGAGGCTGCAGGCACTGCCCATTAAAGCATCATTTCATAATTTACAAGACACCAACTTGTATGTGCAAATGTGAGAAGCATAGTAAATAAAAGAGAAGAATTGGAACTGTATGTAGAGGAAGAAAAACCAGATATAATAGGGTTAACAGAATCATGGGCATATGAGGATATTGCAGATGGTGAACTTGAAATAGAGGGATATACAATGTTAAGGAAAGATAGGGTAGTTGGAGACAAGGTTAAGAGGGGGGGGGGGGGTGTTTTATTATACTGTATACATTCTGTTAATATAACGAGCAGAGAGGATTTATCATGCAGTAACAAAAATGAAAGTGTTTGGGGTGAAATAGAAAGTGGGGGTGAAAAGACAGTGATTGGAGTATGCTATAGATGTCCATCAAGTCAAAAGGAGGAAGATGAGGAGCTGATTAGTAGCATAGCTAAGGCAAGTGATAGGAAATTATTATTAATGGAGGATTTCAACTTTCCAGAAATAAAATGGGATATGGCAGAAGCACTTGTAGAGTCAAAACCTTTTGTTAAGTGCATAACTGAAAATTTGTTAATTCAACATGTAGAAGCAGCCACCAGAGGCAAAAACATGCTCGACCTAGTTTTTACTACAGAGGAAAATATTATTGAAAACGTTACCGTTGGGGAACTGCTTGGCTCAAGTGACCATCAAATCATCCGATAGGATCTTATTGCAGGGAAAGAAGTAAACATAAACACGCGAACATATGACTACACTAAGACAGGTGTTAAAAGGATGGGAGAGGCAGCGAACCACATAATCTGGGAAGATATTGTCGGAGGAACAGATGTTGAACAGGAGTGGGAGAGCTTTAAAACAGTTCTAGAAAAGCTAAAAGAGGAATGTGTTCCATATAGGGAGGTAAACCCCAAGCGTAAACAGTGGATAACTAGAATTGTAGTTAAATGTAGAAGAGTGAAAAATAAAGCATGGAAAAAATATATAGAGGCAGGTAAATCAAAAGAAACATATTTAAAATCTTTGGACAAGCAATACATATCTCAGAAAGTGAATAAAACAGCAAAAAGAGACTTCGAAAAGAAACTTGCCCAGATGAGCAAGACTGATAGTAAAAGCTGCTCTTATGTTAGAAATAAACAGAGATCAAATGGCAAAGTAAGCCCTCTCATAGACAGCACAGGGAAAAAAATAAGTGAGAATAGGGAGGCAACAAATCTACTCAATCACTACTTTGGCACAGTGTACACAAAAGAGGACTGCTCCAAGATCCCAGAGCCTGTAGATATTTTTCAAAGAGACATGGATACAGAAGAATTAGGATCAATCTGTATTACAGAGGAAATGGTTTTTAAAAAATTGGAGGGGGTGAAAGTGGATAAATGTCCATGTCAAAACGGTATTCATCCAAAATTGCTGTTTAAAATTAGAGACCAAATAGCAAAACCATTGGCTATATTATGTTCTCAATCACTTGCACAAGGGATCGTTCCACGGGATTGGAAAGATGCGGGAGTGATCCCCTTATTCAAAAAGGGCAAAAAAGCAGATCCAGCAAACTATAGACCTATGAGCTCAACGAGCATAGTCTGTAAATTGTTAGAGTCAATAATCAAAGAAAACATTGTAATGCAGTTAGACAAATTTAATCTAATTAGAAATAGTCAGCATAGGTTTACCAGAGGGAGATCATGCTTAACAAATCTATTAGAATTCATGGAGGAGGTTACCAAAATGTTAGATAAAGCGGAGCCAGTGGATGTTATTTATCTGGATTTTGCAAATGCCTTTGATAGAGTACCTCACCAAAGATTATTTCGAAAGTTGTAATCACGCGGAATAGGTGGGGAAGTTGCCAAATGGATTGAAAATTGGTTAACGGGAAGAAGGCAAAGGGTGGGTATAAATAAGGAGTACTCTGAGTGGTATGAAGTGAAAAGTGGAGTGCCACAGGGCTCGGTTTTGGGACCAATTTTATTCTTGATATATATAATGGGATCCATTATTGCAAAATTTGTTGATGACACAAACCTATGTAGATGTGTTTCATCTAAAGCAGAAGTGGATATATTGAGGTCGGATTTAGATAAAATTCGAGAATGGTCTGTAATCTGGCAAATATGAGTTTAATGTAGATAAATGTACAGTCATGCACATGGGTAGATCCAATATGGAACACAGTTACAGAATGGGAGAGAACAATATTAGAAAGATAGATAAAGAAAGGGACTTAGGGGTTATAATAGATCATACATGTAAGGTGAGGGAGCACGTTCAGGTAGCAGTAAAAAAGGCAAATGCAATGTTAGGGATGATAAAAAGAAATATTAAATATAAGAGCAAGGAAGTGATAGTCAAACTGTATAAAGCATTAGTTAGACCTAGATTGGAGTACTGTGTACATGTGTGGAGTCCTTATCAGAGAGGGGATATAGACATGCTGGAGAGAATACAAAAAAGAGCGACAAAACTGATAGTGGGATTCCAGAATTACAGTTATGAGGAAAGAATTTTAAAAACCGTCTTACAGTGTCTTGAAGAGAAAAGAATTCGTGGTGACAATACAGATGTACAAGATGATCAGAGGAATGGATAAAGTAGACTATAACAAGTTTTTTTTAAAATACAACCACCAACAAGAACAAGAGGGCACAGCTACAAGTTGACTAAGGAGAGGTCCAGATTAGATATTAGGAAGTATTTTTTTAGCCAGAGAGTTGTGAATGCTTGGAATGCATTACCAAGTGAGGTGGTGGAGGCTGGGACGGTCAATGCATTTAAGAATAGATTGGATGCGTACAGCTTCTAGAGCAAGGTGATGTAAATGGAACTGGTTGTATACAGACTTTGCAGAGTCTTCTAAACCAGTATAAAGACGTTAAGTTAAGTTAAGTGTGTGGATTGAGATTGAAGTAGTTTATGCAACAATTAGATGGCGTATCTGATTGATGGCTTACTAGTCGTCGTACTGAACCACAGTTCTACAATGGGGTAGCAATGGTAGATGTCAACAATAGTTAGTGACGTATTTGAATGTTCTGCCCGGCTGACGATTATGGCAAAGAAATAGCTGATATGGTGACTTTCAAATGACGTAAACTAGTGTCAGCATACATCAGTAGCAATATAAAGTGGTGTCCATAGACTTCAACAAAGGTATATACACAGTAATCACTATATGACTTAGGTCTGATAGTATTATATAGATTGTTCAGGGCTTTTATTGTTTTAGAAGGTGGCGTTCCTGAGACTGCAGTCATTTGAGGTCAAATGTTGAGAGAGTGGAAAGACGATGCCTGTGAGAACATACAAGCAGTGTGAATATTCAGCGAGCTACCTAAACCATCATTTGCTTCTATCGGTTATCAGGAGTTCACAGAGATTGGTCTGCTAAAGAGTAATAGTAACCATCATGTGATTACAAAAATTAACAACAAAATAGTCGATTGATAGGAGATTCGGAAAACAGGTTGTGTGCTCTTTACAATCATTTCCACCAATCGGTTAGACCATGTTACTTTGAATAAGTCACATTTGTTTGGCTAACTGGTCTTCATTGTGTGAAACTACTCTGTTACTTACAGCTAGTGCATGGAAATCAGCTTTGCCACACACACAAACAATAACAGTTTTAGTATAAATGTAAACCACGCAATTCCAGATGGCAAGTGCTTCAACTTAATGGACAAGTCTCTCAGGTATAACTGTTATTTACATTGATTTCACAGCTGCTGTCTCACAGTGACGCGTGACGGAGTCCTAATTGTGAAAGATAACTCTAGTTGTAAGTAGTGACTTCAAAGAGCAAGTAACTTGCGACCATAATTGTTTAGCCTTTGTTGTTTGAAAACTAAGGAAAAGTATAAAGGACGCTTAGATGCCCTGTGTGTGAGGAAACGGAAAGGTGTGAATGACGAAGCTGGTTGGAGAGTACATGTTCCACCTACATTCACATCGGTTACAGACCAGTAAGGACGATGACCTACAGTGATAGGTCGATATTTTAAGGTCGCTTACCTGGTCGTCGGATCGAAGTTGCACGTACTGAGTTTATCACTTATGATGACTTTTCTCTTACAGCAGGTTGCAGTGGTTCTTATTATAAAAATCGTTCAAATGTGACGCGCGACTGTGAGTGTGTATGAGCGGGATAATGATGATCAGTTATCTTATCTCAAACAGGACTTGGTTTGAGGACACCTTTCAAACCGAACTAAAGAGGAATTCTCTCCATCTCAAATTTCAAAATCTTGGTATTCAATCATGCACGTGTCTGATGCCAGGTAGCCAAATGTTGAGTAAACTCATTTCGCTCTTTTGCCTTGGTGTACCATGTTGGGCCAGGGCCTACGTTTCGCTTCTGTTGCATTATGGGTTTAATACAGTTGAAGCTGTGCCAGCCTGATGTTATCCTTCGTGAGATCTCCCGATTTATTCAACGGCTGTTCGTGATCTCTTGGCCTAAGTAGATATAAGAATTTACGCTTTCGACGGGACAATCTCCAGGGTGCATATTCTCTCCATATAATGTACACCATGTTGCGTACCAGTGACACTTCTACCGGTCATAGTTTACGCGGTGTAGCTCACTTCAATCGATGCACAATATTTAGAAATGGAACAAACATACAAACATATTTAATAATCGATTCTGGTTTTCCCGAAATTTTTAAAATTTAGTTATTGCAGATCGGCGTGACTGTCTTTTCGTGACACATCTTAGCTTGGTGAAAATTACTTCTTCTTCTTTTGTCGTCTCACTTTCTAGCGGGTTATAGCCCAGTGTAGGGGTATGTATTTGTCTTTTGTTGGCTCACTGTCTAGCGGACCCAGTGTAGTGTTATGTATTTGTCTTTTGCCTCTCTCTCGTAGTCTGAGTGATAGTTTTTTCCCATTTTAGGCAGGTCTCGTTTATACTGCCAATCCATCTTTCCTCGGTCTCCCTCTGGCCATTTTTCATGATGTTCTCATGTAGAATGTTTCGTGTAGTGTGGTTGCATTCTTATAATTTAGCCAAACCATTGCATTCTGTGTTGCTCTGTGTAGTATAGGCAGAGAATTGTTCCAACCTTCTCACGTATTACTCGTATTTGTAATTTTGTCTATACGTGTGTTGTTAGTGACCTTTCGCGGGTAACGCATTTCGTGCATGGACCATATCCAATGCCCATGTCTGGCATTGGTAGTACAGGTTAGGGATGAAGATATTGTTTATCATCTGCCTTTTTTTGCTTGGATCTAAATCTTTAGGTGTCTTAGAAGTGGAGTCAGCTAGTAAGTGAAACCGTTTACCCTCTGCACTCTCGTCTCTGTCTCTCTATCGAGTCTGCCATACTCCGTCAAAACAGTTCATGAATATCGAAACTCAAGTACCTACTTTGTTTTTCTTCATTTACATGAATATCAAGTGTGGTATGTTCTCTGTCTATACTCATCGCTTCTGTTCTTGATGTGTTGATATCCATTCTGTAAGTTTTACAATTTCAGTACACATAGTTATTATGGTGTTGTAGGTCTTTTTAATTTTGAAAATTACTGATATCACAAAAGTCACTATTATTCAACACTCCCTGATATGTTTCGAACAGCACACAATGTCAGCAATGCAAGCTGTTTCTTGATTTGCATGCAGTTAACCATTTTAAAGAAGTAAAATATGTTTTGTTTGAACAGAAATGTCTGGAGTTGGTCTATTTCGTTATTACTTGCTGTTTTTTTAATAAACTGAAGGCTCTAAACTAAACTGTAAATAATCGGTCGAGAACACTGCATTGCGACACGTGATCTGCACTGATGTACACGACTGACCAACTTAGACAAGCTACTTGTCTCTCTCAGGCTTTGTTATGAGAGAACAGTTTTCAATTCCGACTCCACTTCCATATTTCCTCCTTTAAAACACTGTCAAACTATATTGACAAGCGAACACTTTAACACATCACAAGATATCTTTCATTAACTGGAACAGTTACATATGTTCAATAACGACAACACTACCACTCGTAAACAGCAAACGAAAATTGTATTTACTTATGACAGAACGCCAACTGTTAGCATGTATGTTATTGCGCAGATGAACTAGGATAACTTCATCTAGTCCTCTACACGGGGAGAACCGATAGCACTCAAACGCTTCCGATGACAAAGAGGTGTTATTTGGGAGCGCAATTAGCAAGAAATCGTTGAGTGTTGTAACGCAAATTGAGACAAGTAGTAGTGAATACTAATGATGGTTATACAATATTTATATTTTATGCTTTTATCTCCCATATACATTTAACGCAATGTATCACAATGTCTGGGTGCTATCCTAGTCCTACTATTCCACCACTTACGAAGTTAACAAAAGGCGCAGTTTCTTTCTCACTTTAATAAAAATCACATGTGATGGACGACCATAAGGTGAAATCGAAAAGACATCATTCCCTTTGCATGCGACCTGGGACTAAGCCACTCATCGTGTACATAGACGGTTGGTGCCACGGGTCCTTATCGTATGTGTGGCCTATCTACCTATGAGACCAACCTAGTATCCTCCGACGCACTGATGATTATACATGTACTTTCTCAAAATGCAGTGCATGGTCTCTCAGATGACTTGTCGTTCAAAGTTATTTGGTCATGAAACTAGTATTCATTCTAAGATGTTGCTACTTCGTCATGCAAAGAGGCGTTAAGTCGCGGATTGCAGTAACTGTCCTCACATCTTGAGGGTGCTGGTGAAGGTGGACCGGGGTCCTCCAGGCGATTGTGCTATGCTTGGCTTCGTCGAGTGTCGCTCACTATCACCTCGCGTTCTCGCAAGTACAGCAGAGTATGTGGTGCCAGGATTGAACTTGACAGTTGTATAAGATCGTATCATGCTATCGTCATCTTCGCTTACGACTGGGCTACTATTTTAATTATGATTGGCATATTCTATGGGGCTGGCATATTCTATGGGAATAGCATATTCTATGGGGCTGGCATATTCTATGGGGCTGGCATATTCTATGGGACTAGCATATTCTATGGGGCTGGCATATTCTATGGGGCTGGCATATTCTATGGGAATAGCATATTCTATGGGACTGGCATATTCTATGGGACTAGCATATTCTATGGGAATAGCATATTCAATGGGACTAGCATATTCTATGGGGCTGGAATATTCTATGGGGCTGGCATATTCTATGGGACTAGCATATTCTATGGGACTGGCATATTCTATGGGGCTGGCATATTCTATGGGACTAGCATATTCTATGGGGCTGGCATATTCTATGGGGCTGGCATATTCTATGGGACTAGCATATTCAATGGGACTAGCATATTCAATGGGACTAGCATATTCTATGGGACTGGCATATTCTATGGGACTAGCATATTCTATGGGACTGGCATATTCTATGGGACTAGCATATTCTATGGGACTGGCATATTTTATGGGGCTGGCATATTCTATGGGACTAGCATATTCTATCGGGCTGGCATATTCTATGGGACTAGCATATTCTATGGGGCTTGCCTATTCTATGGGGCTGGCATATTCTATGGGACTAGCATATTCTATGAGACTTCCATATTCTATGGGGCTGGCATATTCTATGGGACTAGCATAGTCTATGGGGCTGGCATATTCTATGGGACTAGCATATTCTATGGGGCTGGCATATTCTATGGGACTAGCATATTCTATGGGACTAGCATATTCTATCGGACTGGCATATTCTATGGGGCTGGCATATTCTATGGGACTAGCATATTCTATGGGACTGGCATATTCTATGGGGCTGGCATATTCTATGGGACTAGCATATTCTATGGGGCTGGCATATTCTATGGGGCTGGCATATTCTATGGGGCTAGCATAGTATATGGGGACTTCCAATTAGTTAAGTAGCTTTTTATTGCTAATACTTTGATTAATATTACAAATCCCATTATTTTTAGATCGTTAATGTAAATCTTTTAACATTATTCTTCTTTTTTTTTCTTTTTTATTCCTCTTCTTCTTCTTCCTTTGTTGCTCCTCCTACTATTTCCTTCTCTTTCTTCTTCTTCCTCCTCCTCGCTCTTTGTCTTCATCTTCCTTTCTTCTTCAATTTTTCTTTTCCCTTCTTTCTTCCTCCTCCTGCTCTTCCATTTATCACTGGTTAGATTTTATGTAACGCATTTTCTCGTCGCAGTGTTATTGATTACATTGAAGGATTTCTTAATGTATCGATCATGAAGGTGTACATTTTTCCTACGACGGTGTATTTATGATATACTGTTTGTGATACATTTCATACTCAGATCAAGCTTTAAACAATGCTATTATAATTATTGTTTTCATTCACAAATCTGACACAACGACACATTAAAGATCAACATATCTATATTTTATTTAGAGTCTACAATTCTAAATTGTATGTATACAGTGTCAGTACAAGCTGAAATAAACATGTGACATATATGTGGTTTAGAGCCCTATTATGCTTCATTATTATACTACAGAGTAGCCAACGGTTTGCAAAGTTGCAAGATCAAGTCAATAATTTATTGTTCTGACAACAGTCAACACAGGCAGGCCTTAAATGAGAGGTGGATATGCATACCTTCATGAGAGACGGAGAAGGCATACCTTTATGACTTGTGCTTAACAAATCTATTAGAATTCGTGGAGAAGGTTATCAAAATGATATATGGAGGGGGATCCAGTGGATGTTATTTATCCAGATTTTAGAAAAACATTTGATAAGGTACCTCATCAAAAATTGTTTAGGAAGTTAAAATCACATGGAATAGGTGGGAAAGTTGCAAAATGGATTGAACATTGCTTAACGGAAAGAAGGTAGAGAGTGGGTATACATAAGGAGTACTCTGAGTGGCGGGGAGTGCCACATGGCTCAGTTTTGTTCTTATATATATAAATATATATATATATAAACGATTTGAAGATTGATATCAGATCCAAGATTGCACAATTCATGGATGACATAAAACTGCAGAACTGTTTCATCTAGATAGAATTCTAGTGGTCTGAAAACTGGCAAATGAAGTTTAACTTAATATTAATTAATGTACAGTCATCCACCATTACAGTAAATCCAATTTGGAGCATATTTACAGAAAAGGAGAGAACAATATTATAAAGACAGAAAATCAAAGGGACCTAGGGGTTATAATAGATCATATACAGATAAAGTGAGTAAGCAATTCCAGGTAGCAGTGAAAAAGGCAAGTGCAACGTTAGGTATGATAAAAAGAAATATTCAAAACATAGGAGCAAGGGAGTAATAGTTAAAATGTCTTAGTCGACCTGTGCATCTACAAGGGTTAACGCCCATGTGCAGGTCCCAACTCTTTTGCGAGTTGGTTGTAGCCGGATGCATTTTTCTTCTTAGCGAGCTGGGCTCGAGCAGTGCTTTTTTTTTTAGTTTTGTGCTGGTCTCATCTCCGTTTCCAGTCGATTCTGTCTCGGGCACGGGTTGTTCAGTGGATTGCTAACTTGTTTGTTTCATGATCGCGAGTGTTGTGCAGCTCGAGCGAATCTTGCCATCTAATGGGGAGTGTGCCAGGTAAATCTTTTTTTTTACCACTCGGGTACGACAGAGTGGTTGCTGTGC
Source organism: Ariolimax columbianus (assembly GCA_036924085.1). Classification (NCBI taxonomy): domain Eukaryota; kingdom Metazoa; phylum Mollusca; class Gastropoda; order Stylommatophora; family Arionidae; genus Ariolimax; species Ariolimax columbianus. The sequence continues at coordinate 110,825,503 of JAVGWX010000006.1, read as the reverse complement.
TCCAGCGTTCGTCCTTCCTTCTGACTACATGGCCAGCCCCAGTGGTGCTTGGAATTGGTTGCATGATTGTCGCTGTCGTGTAAACCCATCTGGCGATGTTGTCTAATTGATAGGCCATCGATACGTCGCTCAAGCGAGGCATGTGTTGTCTTTATCTGGCTCTCATTACTTTTGTCAGAGACCAGGTTTCACATTCAAAGCATAGCGCTGGTAGGACTACTGAGTCGAATACCTCAGCTCACAGTCTAGCGTCTCTTGTGACGTCTGTTGCCGCTTTTATCAAGTTGAAGGCGGCCCCGCCTGCTCGACGGCGCCTGGCAAGCTCGGGCTTCAAGTTATTTTCCATGTTGAGGAGGCGGCCGAGGTAGAGTATTTGTCGACATCTTCCAATGGTATATTATTTAGGTATACGGGGTTGGGCTCCAAACAACAACAAAAACTGTTGCTCATAGCTTTCATTTTTTTTCTATAAGCCTATTTATGGTTATGGCTGTTCAGGTTGATCAGGGGTATTTTTACCAGAAGATTCTCCCGATCTCCACAGTGGTACGAATACGCGGACGCCTTTCCTCGAGTCCAGAGTCTAGATTTAGACTAGATTGAGATTAATGAGATCTATACCAATTTGTTCAAAGTACAGCTGGTTACAAGAGGGCACAGCGACAAATTAATTTAAGAAAGTTCCAGATCAGACAATAGGACAATATTTTTTTAAATCAGACAGTCGTGAATGCTTGGAATGCATTGCCACAGGACATAGTGGAGACAGGGTAATTTAATGCATTCAAGAATATATTAGATGCACTTAGTTATTTTTAGTGAAGTAAAAGAAACTGGTTGTATACAGACTCAGTAGAGTCTTCTAAACTGGCATAAAGACTTTCAGTTAAGACATATGGATAAGACACACCTCTATGAGAAATAAATATGGCATACCCTCATGAGAGATAAATATAGGGTGTACTCTAATGAAAGATATATAAGGCATACTGCCATGAGAGTGGATAGGACATGCTGTACTTCAAGAGTTTATCCACATGAGAGCTTGCTAGGTTGTACCCTCAAGAGTGATGTATAAGGCATACTCTCATGAGAGATTGATAGGCTGTGCCCTCAAGAGTGATATATAAGGCATACTCTCATGAGAGATACATAGGTTGTACCCTCAAGAGTGATGGATAAGGCATACTCTCATGGGAGGAGATAGAGTGTATGCTCATGAGAGTTTAACAGAGTGTATCCTTATGACAGATGGATAAAGTGTATCCTCGTGAAAGATAGTTTGTTAGTCGAGAGATCAGTCTCACTGCACATCGAACAAGTCCATAGGTGTTCAGCTCTCTTCGTCAGTATTTTCCCCAGCGTATGTCGGCTCACAACACCAGTTATGTGTTGGTTCACTAGTCTCCTATGGCTTCCAGCGTAGCGTTTTTGTCTGGCTCTCCCTCTTGTGATCTGACTTGTTTGATGTCTGGTCAAAGTTCCGCTCATTCAGGTACGACAGCACATTTTGGGACATTGTGAGAGATGGACGTGTGTATTCTCATAAAGCAATGTGGGGCCAAAGATGCAGCAGTGAGTGAGCTGACAGCAGCCAGCGACTCATAGTAAACCAGAGCTGACAAAAACTATATTCAGTCTCCAATCAACGGTCCTGGAGACAGGTAGTACTAGTGTTGTCTAGTTAAGAGAATGTGGCTAGCCAGATATTGCAGCCTTGCTGTAAATTAGGACACAATGCAACAAAATCCTTTTCAGGATACAAAAAAAACAACAACCTGTCAATATGACTTTTTCCCCATTGCGGGGGTAGTCTAGGATTGTTTTTTTGACAACTGAACGAAGAAGAATGCAACCTAACAATATAACTAGACATGCATGTGACTGAAACCCTAATGATAGCAGAATGAGTGTGGAAGTTATAGGAAGTTAAGGCCTTTCGAGTGGAACTCAAGAAGACAGTCTATAAATGAATTGGTGCTGACGTCCTCATTAAACATGTAATGGTATTATTACAAAACTATTTACAAGATATTTGTGTGCCTATGTGTCAATAGAGTGTATGTGGTAAGGAAATTAACATTTATTTGTGAATATAGTTATAGACAATAAAAACATTCAGTTATATTGTGGTGTCAGTGCAAAAATTGTGTTGCTGTGTGTTCTTCCAAGAAGACACTCCAAGATTGTCTTCATCAAAATAACAGGAACAATTTTCTCTTTACTGCAAGAAAGTGCTAATATCATTTCACCTGGCATACTAGTTCATCATGTAGCATGTCCTTTGTAGAACGTCGCTCCCATGACAGCAAACAAATATTCATGAATATAAAAAGAACAGTAGACACTCACTAATATGAACCAGTTGTGAACAAAGTTTGTTCAGTTTACAGAATGCTAGGATTCATTTAAATGTAGGAACAATATGGTGCATTATATTATAGGTAACAATTTATTGTTATCTTTGCAACCATCTGCATCATAGTTATCCATAGTTTCTTCATAGATGCTAGAGTTGAATTAATGCTAACAGAAGATTAATTTGGTTAATTAATGCAGATCCAGATTGTGAAAATGTCTCATAAATAAAAGGTGGAAAGTTAATCAGAATGACTTGAATTATTTATTATTACCATTTTTGTTTTCCTTCATTTTATCTTTTTGAATCAGATTTGTTAAAAGACAATATTTTTACATTTATCACTGATACATGCCCATTTTCATGCACACACACATTATATCAGTATTATTTCTCATCCCAGCAGTTATATAAAAATATCCATTAAGAAGGGAAAGAACAGCAGTCCAGCTCTGTACAATATAAAGAACTAGTTCACCCAGAATGTCGATCAACTTCATATTGGCAGAAATCATTCAATGATAACCCATCACTGAATAAATAATGAAGAGCCAATACAAGTCAGACTGTCACGGCATCATCTTAGTACAAAAATCTATATGGAAATATATAACAAAGCATGAGGTCACTGATCATGATGGAGTCTACCAGAAAACATACGTTAAGACATATTGTGATCTCTTGTAACGGCTGCTTCTGTAGTAGCTGGTTTTTCATGATCATGTTGATAGATGCATGCATAATTCCCTTCACTTATCAATTCCCTTTACTTATCATTTATGACATGTGTGGAGGAAAAGAGGACCTATTCTTTCTTCCCTATGCGACCAAAGATTCACATTTAAAAAAAATATATATATATTATAAATTTACCAAATATGTTTTTTTTAATTTTTTTTTATTTCTTGGATGAATACAAATAGTGAGTGAAGATTTGTCATAAACAGGCTGTGTTCTATCCATCAACCATAATTTTTTTATAATTATAAAGTATTCCATAAAAATGTGACAATATCAAAGTATTGCAAAAAAGGAGGCAAATGTATTTTTTGTTATTAACTAATCAGTTTTTTTTTATTCAACTCAAAAGTTATTGCTACATGAAACATGCATCTGCTTTTAAAAATTCAAGTCTTTAAACATTCTCTGCCAAAAGGCAACATCTATTGTCTGAAAATGTGTTGCAGCAATGCTGGGCAGACATTCACATGGAAGTGTACATTTCTTAAACTTGAACAGTCACTATGAAGTATCAAATCAACAAGGCACAGTTTAAACCAATACAACAGTCACAATGCAAGGGTTAATACAGATGCTGATATTATCATATTTGTTCTAAGCGGGCTGCCTGTCTATTCTCTGCCTAGTCAGCTGATGCAACCCTCGACACCAGAAAGTACTTGTTGCACGGAGCATTTATTTATTTATTTATATAAATATATAAACGTCGAAGCTTCAAATTACAACTTTAAATGTGGAAGAGAAATTAGAAAATCAATGCCTTTGTATTGTAACTTGTTAATCTCGTTACTAAGGAAATAAGTCTCCTGCACGTGCCACCACGGCGCAGACAAACTACATGACGTCATAAAAGCCGTTAAAAGATGGCTGCCTCACTATTGACATGCATGACAGAAAAGCAGCGTTCTGTTATCAATTTTTTAGCAGATAGATTCATAAGAAGATGAAGGTCCAGTACAGTTATGCCTGCCTTTCACTGACAGTCAATTGGCGATTTCCTATTATAAGACGGTCAAAGGCTGCAATTGACTCCGGGGTCACTACTCAATCATCAATGTTCCTACCCAGTCCTGAACAGTCTGTCACAAAATTCACGCCGTTTTGGAACTTCCTATTCCACAAAATACACTTGCTGAAGTGAAAGAGAATTGCCACTTGTTCACCTTTATTGAGTTAGCTTTATACATATTCTTGTGTGTATATACTGGATGTTCTGCATCCCTGTTACTTCTGTATTTCAAATAACTCTCTTGACTTCCTTGTAAGTTATATCTATCAGAATGAGGTAGCTTTACACTTTCTTTGCAAGAAAAGAATATTGAACACGTGGCTGCAAACCCTCACATGCAAACTATATTCAGCAGAGTGGATATGGGCAGAATATGTTTAGAACACATGGATGCAAGTCCCTACATTTAGTAGAGTATGTTTACAGCAACATATTTACAAACTGCACGTACACAAATTTTTTTACATTTAACTTTTTTGGATAATTATATATAAAATGGATATGCATGTAGTCAATGTGTATTTTAAATTAGAAATAATGGAATTAAATTTTTAAATATAGCCTGAATAAAAATTCCCCGAACATGCTAAAAATTAATAACGTGGCATAAATCTTAACTAGAGCTCATTTTTAATGAATATTATTCCATTCTACTTGTTTCAATGGTACCAAAGATACAATCTTTACACAATGCACTTGAATAGCTTATGATTTTAAATCTGGTTAAGCAGATTAGTTTGTGAATATATTATTTTATTCACAAGTATAAAGCTGGCTTGAAAAACCATTCAAACTGTTGGATCAAAATTACAGGTGGGCTGTATCAATGAAATTTGTTGCAACATTTTTCACACAAAAATTGTGTTTATGAAAAGATGTATAGTAATATAATTACTAAGATAGGCACTACTAAAACTGTGTTGAAAGGCTGTGACCTTATTTAGTCACACAGAATGGGGATTTCTTTAAATATTGTTGCTATGTATAAATATCATCATAATTATATATATTTTATTTATTTAAAAAAAAAACTTTTAGTCTGAAACAACAGTAATTACCATTATTTTCATTTTATTAAAGGTTTGGCTCTCTGTATTCTACTGGCGGAGACATGCTCCTTCCACCCCAGACCATAGTCCTTCAGACAATATCAGGAAATATTAATCAGTGCTTGGATAGGGGACCACGTGGGCTAGTGGTTAAGTGACACGGTTCATAAGCCAAAGGTGCTGGGTTCAATCTCCATCACAAAAAATATTCATTAAAAAAAACTGTTAGTTGTAGGGAATGTACAGAATGACAGCAATAAACAGCTGCACACTTACTGCGATTCAAATATGTGTGCTAATTTGAGAAAATACAATTCATCCAAAGCACACCAGTATTTTTTTTAATGGCTGTTGAGGGGATCGAACTCATTTTACTTCTACAAACGCGATTTTATATTTTGGGTTGTTTAGTTCCCTTGGTCTGTTAAAGAGTTATCTCTCAATAGGTACCGGACTAAAGACAAATGTTATAATTGACGATTTGTTATCATTAAAACAGTCATTTTTCCATCACTCCTCACTTTAGTGAAATATAGAAGTGACAGCATGTTATTCACTTAAAGGCATGTCTCTGTTTTTCAGTAGAGTTATTCTATGATATCATTGTAATTATTTAAAACAATAAATGATCTAAGACTTATCCACTCAGATAATTTGCATGAATGACATTTCTAACTACAAAGCACCATCACAAGAAAATGTCACAATAAAAGAGGGATCAAAACGGATCAAAAATGTTTTCAAAGTTTCCACAACTGTTAGAATACAAAGCTTTAAATTAATTAAAACTACATTCTAAACAAAAGACGCAGCAGCTAAACATGTTCCTTTTTCTAAGTAAAACATTTATTTAACAAATTGAGACTCATTGTTTTTCTATAAAAAAAAACATACATATTTATTTCTTAATTTATAACAAAATTTTGAGATCAAAACAGTAAATAAAGTAATGAATATGTAAGTTATTCAGGTGGTATGGTATTGATTCAATATCATCAACATTAAATAGAGTAATGCAAAGAAAAAAGTACATTAAAACAGTTCAGAATAGAGCATATTAAGTAGAGTTTGACAGTTACCAGAAGACGTTAACACAAAGAGTCTAACATAGAGATGTATGAAAGATAATGGTTAAGATACAAAAGAACAGAATAGTACATGGAGGCTGCTGTAGAATACAGTTGTAGAAGATTCAAGATGATTTTCATGAAGGTTTAGCTGACAAAAAGTCTCAAGATCTCTCCTATATGTCATAGACAGAATAAGTCTCATTTTGGTTACAGATCATTTACAAAATCTGAAACAGCTGATTTTTATTTGGTTCAGTAAAATACAAAGGAGAAAATAGGGCACAATAACAATAATGGGATTAGATGTGGAAATGATAATCACGAGAACTTCAAGAACTAGGACCAACAATGGATGTATAGTCAATATTAGTAAACCCTTAACAAAAAGTGTGACACTAACCAAGGCAATGAATATGATAAGTAGACATTAGATGTTCTATAAACAATAGATCAAAATGAGAACTCTATTATTCAAGTAGAGGTTCAAGATAAAACAGAAACTGATACTCACTTGTCTATAAAGTTAAATTACATATTTGAAACAGTTCAACATATTTCTTCTTTGATTCATTTTCAAAGTGCAATCCTACACAAACAAAAGATGTATTAAGAGAGCATATGAACACACAAAAATAACCAGGTTGTTTAATGAGGTCATAATGAAACCAGACTTTCATAACACAACTACCTGTGACATTGATCATTCTACTGTTTTATGATAATTTGCAATTAAGCTATTGTTGTTTTGGTTGTGATTTGTGACAGAACACTCTCTTTTTATAGTAGAGGTACAAGTTTAAATCCAAGACATTCCAGTCGACCCTGCTATAAATGAATAGTGTTGTGGAAGGAAAGGCAGTGAGGAAGGGAAATGACATAAAAAACAACTTGTGGTTTAGTACCACGAAGTCTATAACACTTCATCTCCAGCAGCAGTGCCTGCTATGAGACTATATTTACCTTTATCTTTCTCATTTGGCTATGACATTAAAATGTGAACCTCCAATTTTCAAATGATTTAAAGCAACAATCATTTGTGACAAATTGCATCAATATTTAAAAAATGTCAGTGTGGTTTAGATTCAACTAGGGGTCAAACTCGCTCAGTTTCACAATCCCATGGCACCAGGTTTGAGTCCAGCTGTGTCCAGTTTGGCAGACACAGGGTTTTTTATGATCCTCTATGTATGGAAAGTAATGGTAACCTACAATACTTATACCTACCAAATTGGTTAGCGGTTGTAAGAAGTGGTGTTCTTCAAAGGCCATGCTACTTCCTTTTTTGTTAAAGGTTCAACTAAATTAGCATCAATAATAGATACAATTAAAGCAAACATCACAAATCAAATTATTTGAAGCTACAATCATCAATGACATGAACTAAAACCACTATTAGTAAAAAAATTAATCAAAACCACCATTACTAAAGAAATTAACTACAACCTCTATTACTAACGAAATAAACTAACATTGCAATTGCTAAAGAAGTTAATTAAAGCCACCATTGTGAATTTAAATAAACTAAAGCTACTTTCACTAATAAAATTAGTTGAGGTCACTATATCTACAAAAATGAATGAATCCTCTATCACTGAAGAAAGAAACTAAAGCCACCATTGTTTATTAAATGAACCAAAAGAAAGATCACACATGAAATGAATTAAAGTCACAAGATTATTGAAATGAAGTAAAGCAACTATCACTGAAGAATTAAGTGAAAACCACCAATGTCTATGAGATGAACTAAAGCCACCAATATCTATGGGATGAACCAAAACTTCTCTTACTAAAGAAATGAACTAAAACCACTATTCCTTGTTGTTCTTGCTTAGATGTTTGCCTCACTAGTTTATACTGGTGAAGACGCGCCCATTCCACTCCAGACCATAGTCCATTGGGCGATATCAGGACGCATAAACCAGTGCTTGGATGCATGTGTACGTCTGTATGTACCTATGCTAGGTTTGTGCGCCCTCAGAAGCTAGCCCAACCAAAGTGCAAGGGAAGGGCCTCACCATGAGGGCGTGTGTGAAAGTTGTGCAAGGGTGTGACTGTAGGACAGAGTCAAATGAAACAGGGTGAGGTGATGAAATTTGAAATTAGATTAACTTTCGACAAGGCAGAAAACCACAGGTCTATCTTTTTCAACATAGCAAGGCAATTTTCTCAAATTAAATTATTTAAACAAATATGCTAAAAATTAAATTACTTTAAAAGAAACATATAATGATGAAAGAGTCGCACAGATCACTTACATTTTTCTTAAAATGTGTTGTTTTCTTTTATTAAACGAATGTATTGATAATGTAGTTATTAAACTTTTTATCCAATCAAACATTTTGTTTTTAAATTATTCTGTCCCTTATTTTGGCTGAATTTTAATTTGTGAAATAATAGGAAATTACTAAGCAATTATAACGGCCACCTTAAGCAAGGCTGTGCACTTATTTTTTAGTTGTATTTACAATATAATTGTACATTTCAAAACTCTGAGTATGGTTAAAGTTATTGCATATAAGTAACAATGTATGAGTCTTTGCTATCCACAATTTGTGTGCAGAACTTGTTTCAATATTCCTTTCAGAGCAGACTTAGTTCAATGTCAGAGTTGGCAAGCATTTGTACATTATATTTATGTGAAAGACGTTAGGGGAATAATAATAAGAGTGTATAACATGAAACGTAATAACAGATTAAACAGATGTTCAAGTTACTGACCACAGGAAGATACACAATTTAAGACTTACACAAAAATAAAGCCTATTATAGAACATAAAATAAATAGTTGCACAAAATGATACGGAATAAAAGAGTTGATAAAATAAATCGCTGCAGACATATTGATGAAGTAACAACAAAACTTCTACACAAGATAGTAATAGAACATAGTGTGATACAAAGCACAAACAGGTGTAATGAATAGCAATGCATAACAAATTAAGATGTATTATGCGCTTAAGTTAGTGCAGAGTCGCACATAATTCTCACAGAGTTTAAAAAAGCAGCGTGGGACCCATTTACTCTTTAAAAGTATATTGTCCATATATGGCTTCATTCATTTTGTTGTCCTGTCAACAAATTATGGGAGGGGGGAGGGGGCGGTTTGACAAGTTTTACCTCCAGCTCTATAACTATGGCAAACGGTGCTCAGAGCCACAGGACACCTATGTGACAATAATCTCTAATGGTGTGACTTTATGGGCATGAAGTGACTATAGGGGCATGTAGGGGAATAAGTGGCATGAAGTGACTATATGGGAATGTAGTAGCACATAAGGGAATGTAGGGGCATGAAGTGATTATAGAGGAATGTAGTGGCATATAGGGGAATGTAGTGGCATGTAGCAGCATTTAGGGGCATGTAGTGACATGAACTGACTATAGGGGCATGTAGTGACTGGGGGCATGTAGTGGCATGAAGTGACTATATGGGCATGAAGTGACTGGGGGCATGTAGTGGCATGAAGTGACTATAGGGGCATGTAGTGACTGGGGGCATGTAGTGGCATGAAGTGACTATATGGGCATGAAGTGACTGGGGGCATGTAGTGGCATGAAGTGACTATATGGACATGAAGTGACTGGGGGCATATAGTTGCATGAAGTGACTATATGGGCATGAAGTGACTGTGGAGGCATGAAGTGACTATAGGGGCATGTAGTGGCATGAACTGACTAGGGGCATGAAGTGACATTAGGGGTATGAAGTGACAATAGTGGCATGAAGTGGCAATAGGGGCATGAAGTGACTATAGGGACATGAATTGACTATAGGGGCATGTAGTGGCATGAACTGACTATAGGGGCATGAAGTGAAATAATGAAGTAACATAAGGGGCATGAAGTGACAATAGTGGCATATAGTGGCATGAAGTGACTATAGGGGCATGAATTGACTATAGGGGCATGTAGCGGCATGAACTGACTATATAGGCATGAAGTAACATTTGGGACATGTAGTGGCATGAAGTGACATTAGGGGCATGAAGTGACTTTAGGGGCATGTAGCTGCATTCACCTGGAATCTGATGCATAGACATAACGAACAGCAAAATGGCGGCCTATATGGAAATATTGTTGAAGCAGCATGCTGTGAATTCATGACAGCAAAAGGTTGTGTGCCCATCAACATGCATCGAAGAATGACTGCTGTATATGGTGATGCCTGTGTGGATGTCAGGAGGTGGACACTGACTGTAAAAGGTGACAATCCAATCACAACAACCTTATAGTGGATGACCAATCACAGCTGTGGGATATGAATGCACAGCACAAAGCTCGCGTAGGTGAATCGTCGTTTCAAGCAGAAAGATATCACCGCAAAGATAATGATTTCTATTGATCATGCCCATCACATTATCCATTTCCTGCTTGGGTATAGGAAAGTGTGCGCGAGATGGGTTCTTTGCATGCTGACACTGGATATGAAACAGCGCCAACAGCAGGTGTGTCAGGAAGACATCTGATTTTTTCCTCCATGGGATGCAACAACTTGTCTGACATTGGCATTTGTGTGTGGACCAGGACAGTGACTACATTGCAAAATAATGACACACCACCTAAATGGCAGTCCAAGCTTTAAGAAAATGTTTAGCTCATGTGTAAATCTTGCAAGTTAATGAAATTATCTCATGAAAGGCAAAACTTTTCAACTTGTCCTTGTAAATATTCAAAGTGAATGAAATGACAACTTTATGTACTAGTCTATTCAAAAAACAATTATAATATATATATCATAGAAAGAAAAACAATAAAATAATTATGTCCTGAAAAATGTAAGCAAGGGTAAAGAACTTTTGACATACTTTTGACATATAGTAAAATATTTGGTCATATAAAATGACACGATACTTTATTAAAAACAATACTGGAATAGAAGGTTGAAATTAGGCAGGCAGCAATCTAGGTGGGAGAGCGAGATCAAAAAGTGGACTAATGTCAGTCTGGCAGAGTGTACTGTCAAGACAAGAGACAGAGGATATTGAAGATCCATTGCAGCCAATCTTCGTTGCGGAGACGGCACTTGAATTGATTGAAAATACATATATATTTATTTCACAATTTATTTTCAATGACATAAACCAACTATAACCATTCACGTTTAATATTAAATACAACTGTACAAGAATAGACCTATATGTATGTGGAACCTCAGAGTCGACTCACAAATGGTTTTTCTTCTTCTTCCTCATCTGTTATTATTGCAGGTCCTCCTTCTGAAACAAAATTAAACAAAAGTTTAATTTATAAACCATGACTGAGATAAAGACATCTGAATCTTATTTGATAAAACTAAAATACCTGTGAAATGCATTATTATTTAGTTATGTCATTTGAAAAATTGGTTAAAGATCTAGAAGAATCTGATTACACTATAACACTAAATCGTAGCTCCAAGCAGCCATTACATCAAAAATGTCCAGCAGTTAATTATTCATCTTGTTTTAGTGTATTACAGACTAGTTCAGTTTCCGTCCATTTGAGCTATTGAGCATCATGGACATTTTCGGTAGTATTTTTTGGGCTAAGTGGTGTTGCTATAAGAACAAATGGTTGCAGGATTGCTCATATCATGGCTCATGTCAGATATCCAATGGTCACATGGCCTCCCTCATGCCCTGTAGACACTTGTCTTGTGTTGTAAGCGAGTAGAGGTAGTTGATCAGCCAGCATTATCATGAGATGACCAAACCACTTTATTTTCTGTCTAGAAATGAACACAACACAAGTTCCACCATATTAAGAATGTCCTCTTGTTATCTCTCCTGATGACATAAATAACCCTTGCAATTTACCTCTCCTGTGCCTTAGATAAGGAGCACGTATGAAATTTGTAACACAAAGTTGGTATAGGTTTTCTGTTTATCAGATGTTTAGCTGACAAATTGATGTTCATGTGTGCATACTAGAATACTATTTGAGGTATGACGCATACTAATTTCCCATAATTCACCAGTCTTGGATGCTGTATGGCCGCATTGTATGACTCTTAAATCTATGAGATAATGTAGTGTGCCATGCTAATAGATATTAGTTAATAATATATTTTTTCCATATGTGTGTCTTGGAAGGCATCAATGAAGGAAGGACCAGGATAAAGTCGATCTCATACTTTGCTGTTGATAATGTAAAAGTTTACTAAACTTACAAAAACCACGGCAAAAGAGTGAAGTTTATTTATTCAACATTTTGCTGCCTGGCATCAGACACACGTGCCTGATTGAATACCAGGATTTAGAAACTAAACAGGGTTGTGAATGAGGCAGAGAATCTCATCAACTAAATGCTACAGACACTACCATAACCAAAGAACATACAAGCTCTGAGGCAGTCTTCCTATTGGAAGAAAAATTAAGGATGATGATGATGATAATAATGACAACTCACCTTGTATACTAAACTCTTTCAGAGCATCCTTCAGAGTTCTACAAATATTTAGGTCTTTGATATTTCCGGCTTTGAGCAGTCTCATAACACGTGGCTAATAGGAAAGTGCATAATATTGACGTTGGTATGTAAATATTAAAATACAACATTGGGAACAAAACCAACTGCAATGAACATGGTTAAAACTTTCACCAACTGGTGCCTGAAACAAATAGTTGGACTACAATAGTATAACAAAAATTTGTAATGTAGAATTGTGCGAAAGAACTGGTCTAATGTCAGTTGCAGCCAATGTAAAGAAAAGATGCTTCTGTTGGATAGAATGCACATTGCAGAAAATAGCTCATAGCATTATAAGACAGACTATTTTAGAATTCCAAAGGCAAGAGAAGGAGAGACAGACCTAAACACTCATGTAGAAGAGAACTGGCAACAATAAAGATGCGAACAGAGCTGGAATGGATGGCTCTAGACAGCAAGGGTTAGCCTCTATGTGTTGAGGACCTATGCTCCCTAGAGTGATGACATGTTTTGATTGATTGATTGATTAATGGTTTATATTGTTATCTAAAATGTGCTATAATTAAATATTACTTTTGTGCATTAAATTTGTTTTTTTAATCAACTGACAGTTTTTTTTTTTTTTTAAATAATAACATTTTCAAAAAGTTATAGTGAGATTGTCACACACTTGCTAAATCCAACCAGTTATAGTTTAAGCTGTTGTGTTTCTTAGTATCTTAAACTTATATATTATTTGTAGGCTGCAATAACAGTTTCAAGAGTAGCTCAAAACATAAGTTTTTTTGTAGTACTTGTTCAGTCCATCTTCATTTATAAATGTCTTTGTTCCTGTCCTGTGATGCCAATCCATTTTTAGGGTACTGTGCGATCATCAGACCAGGTTTGACCCGCTACATGATTTCATCTGGCCCATTCAAGATACTCATTAACTAGTCCATTGTAGATGATAAAGACATTAACATCATTCTCATATACTAAAAATAGAACAAAATCATACTAACAAATAATGTCATCACCATCCTTTATACTTGAATTTGTTCTACAGGTTTTAAAATATTAATGTTTAGTTGAAACGCTATCATCGCAATTTGAAATTTATTTTGTAGGGATTATGGATCAGTGATAAATAAACTTTAAAACTGGCTTTAAAACCCTGTAATTTACGTCAAATGTAGATGTATAGTTTACTTTGGAACCCCTGACATGAAAAACTACAAGCCTTATTGGAATGATGAATTGCAGAAAGCGGAAGACGAAGTCTCCAATGCTAGGAACATAGCAGAGAGAGAACAATCTATGGAGGCAAATTACGCCCTCAAAGCCACCACGGCGAAATACAAATACACTCTAAACCAAATAACAAGAGAAAGTTGGAAAAACAAAACAGAAAGCCTCAATTTAGATAAAGACGGGAACAAACTATGGAAGTTAGTGAGAGCCATGAATGACGAAACTCAATCAAACAAACAAATTACCATCAAGCAGGGCGACAACATGCTCACTGGAAAAAAGGCAGCAAATGCCTTTATAGAACATTATGCCAGAGCAAACCACATTGATGTCCCTACAAATAGGCATACAGACATTAATGAAGAACAAAAAAGGCACGACAACATCAATATGGCACCAGAGGAGCACATGATGGCAAAACTAACAATGAATGAAATAGAAGAGGCCATGAGAACTTTAAAGAAAATGAAATCGCCCGGAAAAGATGGCGTAACAAACGAAATGCTGATGGGGTTGGGCCAAACAGCAAAGAGAAAGTTACTATCAGTCCTGAACCAAAGCTGGAAAAGGGGAATTGTACCTCAGGCATGGAAAGACGCTGTACTTATACCAGTACCAAAGAAAGAAAAAGATAGAACAGATCCAAATGGATACAGGCCTATCAGTTTACTGAGCTGTGTAGAAAAACTGATTGAGCGTATGATAAACACCAGAGTGACGTGGCATCTGGAAGAAAAACACATACTAATTCCACAGTAAGCATGCTTTAGACAGCACAGATCCACTGAGGATCAGATCACTCTCATAGCCCAAGAAATAGAGGATGCTTACCAGGAGAAAAAACACACAGTAGCGGTTTGGGTGGATTTAGAAAAGGCATTTGACAAGGTCTGGAAAGAGGGACTTAAAGTCAAGCTACGAAGAAGTGAAGTTTGTGGGAAAATGTACAGATGGATCAGCCACTACCTCAAAAACAGAACAGCCAGAGTTCAAGTACAAGGGCAGATGAGCAAAAAGGTGACACTTGAGCTGGGAGTACCCCAAGGAGGAGTAATGTCACCCACACTCTTCCTGGTGTATATAAATAACATTGCACAGAATATACCAAGAAGAGTTCACAGCTCCATGTTTGCAGACGATCTGGCTATGTGGACTTCTGAAAAGAATCTCACCATAGCAAGTAATCGGATGCAGCAGGCCCTAACATCGCTGGAGGAGTGGGCGAACTCATGGCTGGTCAAAATAAACGAGGAAAAAACAACATGTACGATATTCTCGCTTTCAAATAAACCCCAAAACACCAAAATAAGTCTTAACAGCAAATATCTGCCACCAAACGACAACCCAAACTACCTGGGAGTCACATTTGATTGGCGCATGATATGGAAAAGTCAGATCGAGAGAAACCGAATGAGAGCCAGAGAAAGAATGGCAATCATGAGGAAACTTGCTGGCACAAACTGGGGAGCAGACGAAAGTATACTAAAGAAACTGTACACTGGAAGAGTGAGACCAGTTCTCGAGTATGGCATTGCAGCAGCAAAGGTGAACTTTGAAAATTATTAGCAAACTCCAAAACCAAGCCATGAGAGTTATAACAGGAGGCATGAAGTCAACGCCAATTGTAGAACTGGAAAAGATTACAAATCTGCAATCCATAACTGACAGAAGAGACTGCAGAGCCCAGCAGCAGGCAGAGAAACTCAGAAGACTGACATACCATCCAACGCATAAGAGATTAAATAATTTTGGAAATGGGAAACTAAAGCGGAGAAACTTTGCAGAAATAGCCAAAGCAAAGATGAACGAAGACCCTATGAACGCATTAACAACACCAAAGCCCATCCCTACTGTACGCAAACCTACCTGGAGGCAGCATATATTTCCAGAGGTGGTAGAAAATATACCAGGTACTGGAAACAAGAACAGCTAGACTGAAAAAGAAAGAAGAGACATAACCCTGAGGTACATAACGAAAAACTACCCAAGCATGGACTGGACCCATGCATACACCGACGGTTCTGTAACAAACACAACACAAAACGGAGGGGCAAGGGTATTCCTGAGCCTACCAAATGGTAGAAAAACAACACTGTCAGTGGCAACTGGAAAATACTCAAGCAATTTCAGAGCGGAAGCAGAGGCACTGAGGGCTGCAGTAGAAGCAGTGCTGACAGGCAAAAGAAATGAAAGCCATATAGTCCTGTTTACAGATGCCCTGGCCGTAGTCACAGCACTAAAAAGCCAGAAAAATACTGAACTTAATGACTTAAGAGCAGTACTCTGTCAACTATGCCAGCAGTTCACACCAAAAAGAGTAGTGGTACAGTGGGTTCCATCGCACTGTAACATCCAAGGCAACGAGGAGGCAGACAGACTGGCAAAAGAAGATGCAAGACTACCACAACCAGATCCTAGTGTGACATACGAAGAGTCAAAAAGGCTTATTAGAGCTAGATACATGATCAAATGGGAAATAGAACATACTGGCTACACACAAAAAACAATGCCTATTACCAGTTGAACAGAAGAGAGCAGGTCGTGGACTTTAGACTTCGCACAGGCCACAATAGACTGAGGTACCACCTATTCAACAAATTGAAGATAGGTGGCACTGACGAATGCACGTGCGGTACTAGGAAAATGACCGCTGAGCATTTGCTGCAAAACTGCCCGACATACGAGGATCAGAGAGAGCAGATGTGGCCATCACCAGTGGCAACACTAGACAAGCTCTATGGCAGTGTCGGCAGCCTCAGGATGACCGCTGCTTTTTTCCAAAAAAATAAAGGTGGATGTCTGACAGCGTACGAAGAAGAAGAAGAAGAAGAACCCCTGACAACCATATTCTGGTGTATGTGTGTAAATACCCCATCCCCAGGCCACCCATGATTTGGTGTGATGGGTGGACCATTATTTTAAGGTGTATTTCAGGCTGTACTACTAGGATTGTGGACATAATATCATGACATCTACACAGTACACACATTTTCAGAGATAACAAATATGGCAGCATCCACAAACTTACAATTTTTCCCAATGTTTTTAGAATTTTCATAATGAAAAGTAGATTTCTAAATTTTGCAAATGTCCACTCTTAAGGGCTACAACAGAATATGCCATTGAAAGTATTTCCAAGGTTTTGGAGGTCCATAAAATGAATTTAGATGGTGATTATTCTAAAAAAGGACAAGTGATTATTTGAAGGACAACACGTGTGGTTCGAATTATTTTCAAGCTTTATCTGTTCCTGTCCCTTAGAGGCTCAGACTACAGTCTGTGATTGGGAAGGGGGAAGGAGATCTCACGTAATGTACCAAGTAAATTTCATACAGGATGGTCTTGAATAAATATATTCCACAATTTACTGACATAACAAGTAGGAGTTGATCAGGTCAGTTAATTTGTGATATAATATTTATAAATTAGAGCACATAGTTTTATCACTGTAAAGAGCATTTCTCAAATCTCTACCATGTCTACATGTTCTCAGAAGCACATGGGAATGGGATTTTACGGATGGGCTGGCCAGTGTTCAAAGGTTTCATGAAGGTGTGGTATTCGTCATTCATGGTTTGAAGGCCAGTTTTCAAGCTCAGCCAATGGTCAAAGACCAGACCAAACTTAAAGCAAGTCATGTCTCACCATAAAATTAATTTCAGTCCAGATAATTCTTCAAATATGACAAATCTAAAATTACAATGGTATGAAGTGTGACCATTAATCATGATTTTTAAGACTTTTAACTTCAAAATTAAACCAAAATAGAAATTCTATAAACAAGTATTATTTTTATCGTAAAAGTGCACCATAAAAAAAATTTACAACAATCCCTCTCAAAGAAGACCCTTCAATGTTTCAACTGTCGTTATAGAAGATTTATTGTCATTGTTTGTTATTTAAACATTTATTCATATTCTGTCGTGATTATGTTCATAAAATGAATTAATTTTCCACCGTTTTCTTAAATGTTTCATCCTTGTGTTTTCCATTTTTAGTTAACAAATGATTAAATGTCCTCCTTGTGTACCAAATTGTATGTTCACCATATGGAGTGCAAATGTAATCCTTAAACCTGTCTTGCAGACAAGTATGTCAGTGTATATTGTTGATCGCGCAAAAATAAAAAGCAGTAGAATATTGCAGTTGTAGCTCTTTCATTCTTTTGGGAATTAATAGGGTGAATAATGATGATACATGTCACTTACTATTCCATTAGCTAAGATTAACTTGATATCATGATTTGCACAATCTACATGCAGAGATTTGATAGACAGTACAGCCGTGTAGTCCATGTCAGACATGTGCTCCATGTTCAGTACAATGTTAAAAGGCTTGCTCCCTGTAAGGAAGAAACATAAACACTTGACTAGCAGATGTGCCTGTATAATCTTAAATTTTCATATTCCTGAACTGAAACTCTAACTTTGCTGTTAACTATGAAATGCAGCAAGCACGCACACACACACACAATGTTCTCATTCCTTACAACTGTTAGGCTTGTATGTATTCCATGTGCTTATGGCTGTATTTGTTCTTGCTATAGTTATTGCTATATTATTTACAATTTAATAACTCAGTGATCTCAAGGTAAGGTGTCCCCCTCTGGTGCTAGAGGTCGCATGTTCGAATCACGGTGGAGGGGAGGCCAGAATTTTTTTCAGGTGGATCTTCTGGTAAAAATTCCTTGATCTCTGGGTAATGAGATCGGACTCCCATATTCAATGTCGAGCACGTTAAAAATTCCTTAGCAATTGGAAATCTAAAAGAGTAGGCTTAACGGTCGCTGCCCAGACAAAATTCAAATTAAAAATCTACCAAAGTTATTTGTGGCTTTCCCCAAGTGCTTTGTTAAGAGCAGCTATAGTTGTCGCCTAACTGGCTGCTGGTCTGCTTAGCTCTAGTGTTTGTGTCCATTATTATTGTCTCGCACTTTGGTGAAAACCATCCTCCAAGAAACTGGCTGTATACAGTCTCTGTAGAGTCTTCTAAACCAGTATAAAGACGCAATGTTAAGTTAAGTTAACTGCATATTAAATGTATTTAGTCAATTATAGTGAAAAGGGGGACGGCGTGGCCTAGTGGTTAAGTGACACGGCTCGCAACCAGATACTTGTGTTAGGCTTTCGGTGTCTGTTCGTGTCAAACTCCCTGTTTTTACGTGTTCCGCCACCGAGGCTTCTGATTGTATCCACCTTATGGTCAGCGTGATCCTTGCTGTGCTGAGATTACGAGGTTGGGAGGAGCGGTAATGTGTAACCTCCGATGGAGGGAGGGACGGGCAGGAGAAAGTCGGCTTCAGTCCAAGCAGAAAGGTCCTTAAGCAGGGATAATCTGAACTGAAATCTGGTGTGCAGTTAAGCGGAACGTTGAACTCCATCATGGACTGGTCTCCCACGGCTTGAGCCAGGCAGTAAAATGCAGCATAACAAACAGGATAACCGATCGAAAGAACATCAATTCCACAGAATAAAGTCCTTGATACCAAACTGGTGAAAGAGTAGTGAAATATAATCCAAACAGGAACTACCAAACATCAGAAAACTCAACACAAACACCTGAGCGAGTTGAGAGCGCAGCCACTAAGGCGCGGCCATCTTACTTTTTTAACCAAAAAATTCATGCATGTAACCACGTGACACTTCCAACATACTACAACATAGACAACTGTAGCAATCTACTGTTGTTGTTTTCAGTTGAAATCTGTTTGTCTGCATATTTAAATATGATTACAGTTTTTAAAGGAATTCATTTTGTAAAAAAACAACCTTGCACTATCATATTCCGACCAATATGGTTTTGTTATCTTAAGATCAGTAACATTCACCATAACAACAATTTATTCCACTACAAATATAAACAAATTGCAAAGACACTCACTAGACAATGATCTGTCCAAAGCTTTCATTTCTAAGTACTCAGCTCCAGGGAAGTTTAGTCCCTGTACTGGTGTAACAATCAGCATACCTGACTTTTCTGTGTACTGCAGAATTCATCAAGGCAAACAGTGAGCATAGTTAGTTAGTCTTTATCAGATACAATGGACCAACAAAACAAGAATGATTTAGAAATCTATTTTAGTTTTGCAATTGAATACAACACATTTTTGCTTTTATTTTGTCCTTTTTATTATTTTTATTTGTAATTCAAAGCAAAATTCAAAATTGACAACAGAATTTAATGTTCTCCTGTGCCTCTTTTTTGAATTATTTGTTGTTTTCTACTCTCATGTCATAAAAAAGAACACAACGTTATTCTGCAGGAACAATGGAAATAAAAAATTAAAAGACAAGTCCAAGTTGAAAAACCAGATTTGTCAATGGCCACAAAAGAAGATAAGAGTAACTTCAGTGCCAGCCCATGCCAAACTGACACCTATACCTGTTTTTGTGATTATCAACATTTGATCTCAGTTCTGCTGCAGTATGTGTGATTTTTGCAAGCTTCAAAATTATGTTACTTTAATTTATTCTGGAAACAAATGTCTGTACAAAAATAAATGTAAGTAATTGTGTCATTAATTTTCA
The DNA here is from genome assembly GCA_036924085.1 of Ariolimax columbianus. Lineage (NCBI taxonomy): Eukaryota > Metazoa > Mollusca > Gastropoda > Stylommatophora > Arionidae > Ariolimax > Ariolimax columbianus. The sequence continues at coordinate 110,805,107 of JAVGWX010000006.1, read as the reverse complement.
TATGAACGATTGACAACTAAATATCTCCCAAAATATATGTATAGCATTGCATACCTTGATTTTTGGACGTGCAATAGGATACAATATGAGTAACAAGGATAGTCCAACACCAATGAGAATTCCATACTGAAAAAAATAGTACAAATTAATAAGTGCAAGCAAAATTAATTTTTTTAATGAACAGTATAAATGAATAACTCTGTGCAAGTAATTCCTCATCAGTGGACATCATTGGTCTATCATAAGCCAAGAATGTGAGGGACTGCAGTAAAGTGCAAAACAAATAATAGCTGACAAGCAAGCAAGGCTAAATTACTACTTCAGATGCGAACAAAAGCAGACGTATGCTAACATTCTGACCTGTAAAAGTTTTTAACAAGGCCTGACGAAACAATACCAGCACCAGCAGTTATCAATATAAAATTAAATAGCATAAATTTAATACACTAAAAGATTACAGACAATTAATGATTCAAACTTGTCTTCAGATTACAGATTACTGTAGTATGTCAGTTTACCCAATGTAGATTAAAACATTTCTGCAAATTAAAGTTAAAAGTAGTATACCATCATTAACATACTTCTTTGATGTTCAGATATCAGGATTACTGTTAGTTAGACTCCATCAGACATGTGATAATATAGGATAGGAACTCCATCAGACATGTGATAACATAGTATAGGAACTCCATCAGACATGTGATAATATAGGATAGGAACTCCATCAGACATGTGATAACATAGTATAGGAACTCCATCAGACATGTGATAACATGGCATAGGAACTCCATCAGACATGTGATAATATAGGATAGGAACTCCATCAGACTGATAACATACCATGGGAACTCAAAAGAAACCAACAAACTACCGTATTTCGCCTGAGAACTGGACACTGCAGACTACTAGACCATCTATACCGACTGAAGATCTCACACACCGATGAGTGCCCATGTGGAACAAGATGCCAGAACCCTGAGCATATTCTACAGGAATGCCCAATTTATAGGGAAATGAGATGCCAGACCTGGCCAGAGGGTGCGGAACTGAGACAAAAGCTGTGGGGCAGCCGCTCCAACCTGGTGAAGACCACAGACTTCATCATGGCGACTGGCCTGCAGATATAGCATGATCAAAAGATCCTGAACGCAAAGAAGAAGAAGAAATTCTATTAAAATTGATATCTTCAATGGAGGTGTCATGCTTCTTCTGCATTCAATAAAACAAATTATAAATTTGTAACACATATCAGGAGAAGCCATACAACATATATTTTGTAAAACTGTTGTTGCTGTAACTTGTTGACACTCAACAAGTAAGGTTGCCAAAATATACAAAGCAAAGAGAATCAGTGACTGACCAGAAATACGGCTCTTAAACCTACAGAGCTTCGAATTTAGAACATTTTTAATTGCCACCTTTCCCCACTTTTAATTTATTACTCTTTAGCACCATGACTTACGGCCAATTAGCTTCCAATTACTGGTGTCGTTGTCATAAGTTCGTAAACAAACAATTACACTCCTCACTTTAATCTTCAAAGTGGTGAGCTTACTAAGGAGCACTGCACTACAGCTAAGAGAACCTAGGTCCAGCTCCTCAAGTATGCTTTAGGATATAAGAACAGCCAATGTGACCCACCAATAAGGATATGTCACCCAGACTTCAAATTAACTCAGCAAGAGTGGCATCCAACAAAAGCACCTCTAGTTTTGTACCTGTCTGTGATATTTTCATCTTAACCTCTCTGACTAAATAAATATAAGACCTATAGCGTTTCTTTCAGTTAAAAGTATTTCATTCAGTCATGCATATATATATATGATAAGTACAGTCAAGTATATGGATCAACAATCGAATAAAAAGGTGGCGTTATCATTTATGACTTGCAGATATATTTGTGTCAAGTAATCAGTTTGGAAGACAAGGTGATGTAACTTCTCAGTATACATACATTTTTGGAGACAACAGTAGTAAACTTACCTCAATCCCAACAACCAATGAGCAGATGAATGTGATAAGAAACGTAAATAGATCCCATTCTGAAAAAGACAAGATGAGTAAAGAGTTAAATTATGAATACATTTCTTGTGGGTGTCACATTTGATATAAATAAACAACATACAGACTGAAATATAGTGTTTTATTAAAAATAAATGTGTAGTGTTTCCAATGTTGAGCCTTTCAAATTCACTGTGAAATGAATGATAACCTGTTACATTATATTTAGCATGGTTTAGGTTTTTGGACAAATAAATAACCAGATGTAGACACGTGATCACCATCACCATATAGCATATCCTTTGCAAAATGTCACTCTCATAACAGCTGCCATGAAAGACTAGATCTTTAGTCAGTTCTCCTGCCTCAATCAACGTCATCTTCAGAACATCTTTGATGTTGTGTCCATCTTTTCCACTGCCTCGTTATCCAGGTATCATAATGTCCAGTTTAGTTTCTTCCAAATTAGATATTAGGAAAACATTTTTTGGGTCAGAGAGTGGTGAATGCTTGAAATGCATTGCCACGAGAAAAAATGGGGGCAGAGTCAGTTAGTGCATTCAGGTTGGATGTACATCATCATCATAGGGTGCCCTGACAGTTGGTGTTGGCGATTATGGACCTCCACCCACTTCGATCACGTGTGTCATTTACCAACTCTGTTATTGATTGTCGCCCATACCATTCTCTCAGGCTGTCCAGCATCTTCTTTCTCGACCTTCCTCTGGCTATTTTTCCTGTTGTCATCACATGCTCTAAGCTGCTCTTCTCATAAAATGCTAAACAAAGGATGACTCTCTTGTTCTGATTCTTGCAATAAGTTGTCTTTGTGTTTGTGCCTCCTTGAGTACTGTATCATTAGTCTTCTTTGCAGTCCATGAGATCCGGAGTATTCTTCTCTAAAACCACATCTCCGTTGCTTCCAAAGATCTAGTGATTGTTTGTTAATCGTCTATGATTCACTGATAATAACGGCACATAGCTATTTATATAGCATGTGGAGTAGAGGAAACTGGTTGTATACATACTTTGCACAGTCTTCTAAACCAGTATAAATAAGTTTAGTTAAGTTAAGTTAAGTTAGGTTAGGCTAGGTCAGGTTAGATTAGGTTAGGTTAGATTAGGTTAAGTGTTGTGCTGTTTGATTTGGACAAAGTATCTTATATTCAAAGATGTAATTATGTTTGCAAGCCAATTTGTATCTATACCCAAGTCTCAAGACAACTGTTTTTCTTTTTCACTGTCCATGGTATTCTAAGAACATTGCTGTAGTATTTTGACTTGAATATTAAATTTTGTTTTTATAATTTTTGTGAAGGTTCATATTTTGAATCTGCATGTTGCCACAGTGAAAATGCATATCCTCATAATTTGTGTTTTTGTTTGTGTTCTGTGCTACGATTCCTCATTTGATTTAACTTGTGGATTACCTTGACCATTCTTCTTCTGATTTCTTTTTTTCAGCTTTTAATGTTGCTGATAAAGGAGCGTAAATAATAAAAGCTTACGACATTCCAATTTCTTGATTTTCTAGAGCAACTTTATGTGTGTTTTTGCCTTTGTTGGTGGTCATTATCTTGGTTTTACTGATGTTCAGGTAGAAATTTAGTTTTTTGCTATATTGTTTAGGGAACCAAGGTAGGGCACTTGTTAGGTCATGATCAGCATCAGGGTTTGATCCCCTGCTGGTGTAGGATTTTTCTTATCGATAAACAGCTCCTAAGGTCGATCAGCCTAGAAAATTTGGTACCAGATTAATCTAGGAAAGTAAAGGCTGCTGGCGTGATGTTGACACATCACCCCTAATGTGCCATTGGTTAAGAGAAATATAGGCTATGCTAACACCATATTCCCAGTATGCTTCACTGGCATGTTAACGGGATCTTTACTTTTTAAAATGTTGTTTGAACAGACAGAATCATCTGCTCTAGTCCCTCTGCACTCTTTGAGAGGATAACTGTGTCATCTGCATATTCATGTTCTGGTATTTCGTTTTCAGAAATTGTAAGTGTGTCGAACTATTTGTAATTTCTGTTGTTCCTGACATTTTAAATTTTGGTTTCTGTATGAATGTTGAATAGATAAGGGAAAGTATGCATTGAAGAGATAAGAGCTGTGTTATTAAAATAACACTTTTCTTCTGTTAAAATCTAATCTAAGTCATATTTATGTCCTAGGTTAAAGTTTTATTGTTAAATATATCAAAATATTAATAAGTAGGAGAACCTGTTAAAGATACTGCTCTATAAACAGATGTCATTGTTAAGTGCAAAGATGCTTAAAAAGAGATATCCTAACTGTCTGCCTTCTGCAGTGCATCTAAAAATGGTTCTTCAAGATCATCTGGCTCATCCTTTCCCTTCTTAGCTCACACACTGTTTCATTTGAATCTGTCCAACAATCACACTCTTAAACAATTTTCATGCCTGCCTTCAGTTTGAGGCCCTTCCATTGCATTTTGGTTAGGTTGAGAGGTTAGGTTAGGTTAGGTCTCTGAGAGCGCCCTAAACTAGCATAGGTACACACACACATATATGCATCCAAGCACTGGTTAATACATCCTGATATCATCTAAAAGACTGCGGCCCGGGGTGGAAAATGGCATGTCTCCGCCAGTAAAATACAGAGAGGCAAACACTTTACAAAAAACAAAACAAAAATTATGGATTTTTAACAAGTTGCTCCCCAGAGAAGAAATTAGAAATAGTCCGCAGTATTTTAAGCTCTTGCCTCCCATACAAGAACCTAAATATAGTTAGACAGCAACTTAAGCCCTTGCTTATCAAGCACTGTTTTTTGTAACAAAGTAAATCTAAATTTTATCTTTTTCCTTCATAACTCGGATATAGTAGAATTAACTTGTCTTTCCACTCATAGCAAAACTAAAACAAATTGCATGCTTACCTTCCAAAGTGCTAAATTATGATAAGATTACACATTTCCCTTACAGTGAAAAAAAAATACGTTATGATGAGTTTCGATGTTTCCCTAGCAGGGTAGAAATAAATTATGATAAAACTGGATGTTTCCCTTCTCAAGAAGAAATAAATTATGTTAACTTAAGATGTTTCCATTTCAAAGAGGAGCTAAACTATGATATGATTGAATGCTTCCAGTCTGGAGGACAATTATCCTACGATAAGACTGAATATTTTTCCTCCAAGAAGATCTAACATATGAAGAAATTGGATGACTCCTACCCAGATAAAAACAAAACTACAGAAAATTTGTACTCACTGTTTGCTTTCCAGAGGACGATTACGATATGGTACTCCACCATCTGTATAACAGCAGCAATGATGACTGCAGCCAGCGCTGACTTTGGAATGTAATAAAACCAAGGTGTGAGAACACAGAGAGCAAGTATGACTAGTCCACCAGTCCAGATACCACCCAACGGTGTTCGTACACCACTCTGGGAGTTGACGGCAGTTCTTAATAATAGAAAAAATTACAGTTTATTGTTCATGTGAACTAATTTTATGCTGTCATCTTTGCTTGACAGTTTAAAATGTCTTTTATTAGAATAATAAAATTAAAACGAAAATCTGGACATCATTTTTGGAAAAATGTGAAAATAATCATAGCAAAGCAGAATAAATTTGGATGCCTTCAGAGAAAAATTAAGTAAATAATGGAGCTATTAATTTATGTCAAAGTAATTGACGAAGAGATTTTCGTTTTACGGTTAGTGAAATTATTAGAGTTGTCTGGAAAATGAAAAAGTGCAAGGAAATGGACAAGCATGAAGTAAAGTTAAAGATGCAACAGAAATGTATTTGGTAGACAGCTCAAAATAATATGCAGAGGTAATATGCCATGAAATTGAATACATCAGATACACAAAATTTAATCAACAACGGTACTCTAACAAGTAATGTTGATATAAACATCATCATTTATCCATCAGGTTTCTCTATCAACATAGGGCCGTAGCACGTGTTCTTCATCTGTTCCTATTCTGTGCTTAAGTTCCGCCTACGAGACCCTAATTGAACTGACTTCCACTTTGACCGTTCCCCGCCAGTATTCTTTGCTCTTCCAACTCGCCGCTTTTCCTGCGGATTCAAACCCAGTGCATGTTCGGTTTTAATGTCCAACTTCTTTTAGTCCCCACTTTCTCTTCCCAATTTCCTGCTCTATTGGTTGTTGTTGCATCCTTTCCCACAGATCTGTATTTGCTATTTCCTGTGGCCATCTAACATCAATTATGCAATAAAATGACGTAAACCTTAGTTCATAACTGTGCTGATAATATAATAATTAACAGAGTCTCTAAATATAATCAGAAAACATAGATTTAGTTAACTTTGTTCTTTCTTCAGTTCACTTGTGCTGTTAAACGTCGTAGGGAGATATGGCCTCCTTTGTTTTAATATTTATTTGTTTTTGACAGGCGAAAATCCGCTGGTGACTTGCCGAGTCAATCCCAGTATCTGTTACCAATCGTTAAGCTGGTAGCCCCTGGAATCTACAATCACCTATTTTGGAGACTGGAGGCGGTGGAAGCGTAAATTAGAGCAAGGTAGCCTGTCAGGAGCCATCTAGACCGCTCCGCTAACCACGTAACCCAGACTTGATTTTATATCCACACAATCCCGGTTTTTGCGATGTATTCTCTGTGGGGCGAGAATGCCTAGAGTTCACTGAGTAGATTTTCAACTTGAATTTTGCTCGAGCAGTGGCTGATAAGCCTACTCTATTCTTCTTCTTCTTCTTCTGCGTACACAGTCAGACAGCAACCATTATTTTTTCGAAAAAAGCGGCGGTCGTCCTGAGACTCTCGCCACTACCATAGAGCTTGTCTTGCAGTTCCACTGGCAATGGCCACATCTGCTCTCTCTGATCCCCGTATGTCGGGCAGTTCTGCAGCAGATGTTCAGTTGTCATTTTACCAGTACCGCACGGGCATTCGTCGGTACACCCTATCTTCAATTTGTTGAATAGGTGGTACCTCAGTCTATTGTGGCCAGTGCGAAGTCTGAAGACAACGACCTGCTCTCTTCGGTTCAACTGGTAATAGGCATCGTTTTTGGTGTAACCAGTATGTTCGGTTTCCCATTTGGTAATGTACCTGGGTTTGATAAGCCGTTTTGACTCTTCGTACGTCATACTGGTATCTGTTTGTGGTAGCCTTGCACCTTCTTTTGCCAGTCTGTCTGCCTCCTCGTTGCCTTGGATGTTGCAGTGTGACGGAACCCACTGTACCACTACCCTTTTTGGTGCGGACAGCTGGCACAGTTTGCAGAGTGCTGCTCTTACGTCATTAAGCTCAGTGTTTTTCTGGCTTTTTAGCGCTGTGACTACGGCGAGAGCATCTGTCAACAAGACTATGTGGCTCTCATTTTCACTGTGTGTTGCCATTTCTTCCACTGCCGCCCTCAGTGCCTCTGCCTCCGCTCTGAAATTGCTTGTGTACTTACCAGTAGCGAATGACAGTGTTATTTTTCTGCCATTTGTAGGTTCAGGAATGCTCCTGCCCCTCCGTTCTGTGTAGTGTTTGTTACAGAACCGTCGGTGTATGCATGGGTCCAGTCCGTGCTTGGGTAGCTTTTCGTTATGAAGCTTAGGGTAGTGTCTCTCCTTTCTTTTTCGGTCTGGCAGTTTTTGTTTGCAATACCTGGTATATTTTCTACCACCTCTGGAAATATGTCCTGCCTCCAAGTAGGTTTTCGTACAGTAGTGATGGGTTTTGGTGTTGTTAGTGCGTTTATGGGGTCTTCGTGCATCTTTGCTTTGGCTATTTCTGCAAAGTTTCTCCGCTTTAGTTTCCCAGTTCCCAAATTGTTTAGCCTCTGGTACATTGGATGGTCCGTCAGTCTTCGGAGTTTCTCTGACTGCAGCTGGGCTCTGCAGTCTCTTCTGTCGGTCATGGATTGCAGTTTTGTAATCTTTTCAAGTTCTACAATTGGCGTTGACTTCATGCCACCTGTTATGATTCTCATAGCTTGGTTTTGAAGTTTGTTAACTTTATCGAAGTTCGCCTTCGCTGCTGTTGTCCATGCCGCGATGCCATACTCGAGAACTGGTCTCACTCTTCCAGTGTACAGTTTCTTTAGTATGCCTTCGTCTGCTCCCCAGCTTGTGCCAGCAAGTTTCCTCATGATCGCCATTCTTTCTCTGGCTTTCATTCGGTTTCTCTCAATCTGACTTTTCCATGTCATGCGCCGATCAAATGTGACTCCCAGATAGGTTGGGTTGTCGTTTGGCTGCAGGATTTTGCCATTTAGGCTTAATTTGGTACTTTGGGGTTTTAATGAGAGCGAGAATATTGTGCACGTGGTTTTCTCCTCGTTTATTTTGACCAGCCATGAGTTCGCCCACTCTTCCAGCGATGTTAGGGCCGTTTGCATCCGATTTCTTGCTATGGTGAGATTCTTTTCAGAAGTCCACATAGCCAGATCGTCTGCAAACATTGAGCTATGGACTCTTCTTGGTATATTCTCTGTAATATCGTTTATATATACCAGGAAGAGTGTGGGGGACAGTACTCCCCCTTGGGGTACTCCCTGCTCGAGTGTCACCTTTTTGCTCATCTGCCCTTGTACTTGGACTCTGGCCGTTCTTTGTTTGAGGTAGTGGTTGATCCACTTGTACATCTTCCCACAAACATCACTTCTTCTTAACTTGACTCTAAGTCCGTCCTTCCAGACTTTGTCAAATGCCTTTTCCAGATCCACCCAAACAGCTACTGTGTGTTTCTGTGCCTGGTAGGCATCTTCTATCTCCTGGGCTATGAGGATGACCTGGTCCTCAGTGGATCTGTGCTGTCTAAAGCCGGCTTGCTGTGGAATTAGTATTCGTTTTTCTTCCAGATGCCACATCAGTCTGGTGTTTATCATCCGTTCCATCAGCTTGCCGACACAGCTCAGTAGGCTTATGGGCCTGTATCCATTCGGATCTGTTTTGTCCTTTCCTGTTTTTGGTACTGGTACCAGTATTGCATCCTTCCATGCCTGGGGTACAATACCCCTTTTCCAGCTTTGGTTCAGGACTGATAGTAGTTTTTTCTTCGCTGTTTGGCCCAGCCCCATCAGCATTTCGTTTGTTATCCCGTCTTTTCCGGGAGATTTCCTTTTCTTTAGTGTTCTCATAGCCTCTTCCATTTCGCGCATGGTTAGTTTGGCCATCATGTGCTCTTCAGGAGCCGTATTTATGTTTTCGTGTCCTTTTAGCTCTTCGCTAATATCTGTATGCTTATCTGCAGGGACCTCGATGTGGTTTGCTCTGGCATAGTGATCGACAAAGGCGTTTGCGGCTTTCTTACCTGTGATCAAGTTCTCGCCGTGCTTGATAGTAATTTGTTTATTTGACGGGGTTTCGTCGTTCATGGCTCTGACTAGCTTCCATAGCTTGTTCCCTTCTTTGTCCAGGTTTAAACTTTCTGTTTTATTTTTCCAACTTTCTCTTGCTGTTTGCTTGAGAGTGTGTTTGTACTTCGCCGTGGCGGCTTTGAGGGCGATGTTTGCCTCCATGGATTTTTCACGTTCTGCCACGTTCCTAGCATTTGTTACTGTATCTTCCACTTTCTGCAACTCATCATTCCAGTAGGGCTTATAGTTTTTCCTAGCTCCTCTTGGGATGGTTTCAGTGGCGGCTTGCATTATTGCCTTGCTTAGGCTCTCTACCATGGGCTTCATTTTGGTGTTTCGTGTGTTGATGGTTTCACACAGCCCATCTGTCAGGATTGCAAATCTGTCCCAGTCGGCTCGTTTGTAATTCCAACGTGGGAGCGGTTTTGTTTCCTGTGGGCCTACTTCCATGTCAATGGTTAGCCTGATCGGCCTGTGGTCGCTACCTGCCAGTTGGTTTAGCACCTGGCGGCCTATTTTATAGTGTATGTCCTGTGTGGAGAAGGCCAAATCTGGAGTCGAGGTGGTATGCCATGTTCTTGAATAGAAGCTAGGGCTATCCTCCGGCCTATTGATTAGGGAGAGATTTGCATCTATCTCCCAATCTTCCACTTCGTCACCTCTGCTGTCTGTGTCAGAGTATCCCCATCTCTCCGAGTGGCTGTTGAAATCTCCAACTACTATGCAGTTGGAGTCTCTGACCTCCATGCTCGAGAGCGATAGGTCTCTGTTTGGTGGTCCGTACAGATTGAAAATGCGGAGCTTCGTCTCTTGAGCCATTATGTCAACTCCTACAATTTCTGCTTGTCCGGTGTGATTGACAGGTACCGCGCTACTCGGTATGCTGTTTCTGGTCAGTATCAGGACCCCTCCTTTGTGACCTTCTCTATCTAGACGGAAAGTCTGGTATCCTCTGATTGAGAATTTATGGTTATTGTTGAGGTGCGTTTCCTGGATACATGCCACGTCAATCTTACCTTCATGCAGGTGATGTGTTAGGGAAAGTTTTTTGTTAATGACTCCCTCCGCATTCCACTGTAATATTTTGAGGGTCTTGATGTTTTGGCCAATAGTCGTTTCCCCATAGCCATGTGCCTTGACTCCACGACACATGGGTGGGTGACCACCAGTAGTCAAGGGTGGGCCCCTTCGAGGCGTGGGGCCCGGCGCTATCGCTGCCTGGCGGGTCTCCTCAGGATGAGCGCCATACGTTTTTCGAATAGGTTGTGCCATCATACTGTGATTTACGTTGCACTGTTTTGTTAGGCTTGCGGCCCCGTGCATCCGATTTCAACAGGCGTTTCTGTAGGGATGCCCTCCTTAGCCTTTGGCTGTCCCCAGCCTATCTGCAAGGCAGCAGTTGTTTACGATCAGAGTTTTCTCTCCTATGGAAGTTGTCTTACCAGACTATCGAGTCTTCACTACTCGTGTCTATAGGGTGCAATGATGATGATATATGAGATGGACTGGTTTACCCGGAAGAGAGGCAGTCCAGTGTGTCTGTATCCCAGGATCGTCACGTCCTGCCAGAAACGTAGCATTTGCATGTGAGTGGGGTATCTCTTTTTCCCTTTGTTTTCTTGGCTTCTATGCAGAGATGGTACGCCTAGCATTCCCCGCCACCTGGGGTGTTGACACAGTGGGGCAGGTGTGCAATGTCCGCTGGTCTGCATCTCTTCTGCGTCCAGCATGATAGTTATGGCTGATAACGTACAGAGGTAGATATCGTAGCCGGAGTGTATTTAGCCAGAGGACAAGCCTGGTAATGTCACAGAGATGTTGATCGCCTGGTGTGCGGACAACTCTCATGGTCAGTGGTTGAGTCTTGACAGTTCACAGTGTGGTGGCTGCTCTACTGTTTTCGACACCCCGACCAGGTTCTAAGTCTTTGGTTGGTGTTTTTCGCACCCCATCGCCGTATAGGGTGAGTATCAAGCAGTTTGTCCGCCCGCTTTGATTTGCGGGCGGCAAGGACCTCTTACTGTGGCTCTACCTGATAGGGCTGGGGCGCAAGCCCCAGGTCCCGAGCATGTAGGAGCCTCCCATTGTAGTGGTGCTGAGATTTTGGGCGGGATTGCTGCTTACAAGGGTTCGGCCGTAATCCCCCACATGGTAGCCTCGCGCCCTTGGCTTATCAGCCTGGTACGTGAACCAAAGTGTCTGCGGCTCCTCTCGATTTGAGCTGGTTTTCCGTAGCAACGCCCTGTCATTTGTAGGGTAAAACTGACCTGTCTTCAGATGATCTATTTCCAGCACCCGTTCACTATTTGGTCAGACGAATTTATTGAGGGCTTTTGTTTGTCAATGACCAGGTATTTGAAATCTGCGGTTTCTGCAGAGTTAAGACACGATTTCCGTAGCGTTCTTTCATTTGAGTGTTTGAGAGCTGACTTGTCATCCGTGAGTCTAATACCAGCGTACGTTCATTATTAGACCCAAACGGCAGTGCTCTCGATTTGTCAGTTGTTCTACAGTATTGGCGTGTTCAGTCAAATTAAGCCGCAGATTCCACGCCTGGTGGTGCCCTTCCGTCAATTCCCTTAGCGAGACAATCAAGTTTCTTAGAGGGTAGCCCCAAAATTTTCGAGGGTCTAATTCCAGCACATGTTCTCTATTAGACCCCGCGAAGGTGTACTTTTTGATAGTCATTCTGCAGTATTGGCGTGGTAAGTTAACTTAGGTCTCAGGCTCCACTCCTGATAGTGCTCTTCCGTCAATTCCTTTATCACACACTGGATGCAGACAGAACCGAGCCACAGGGGCATAACCCCAGAGTTCTGGGGGTCTAAGTCCAGCACCAGTTCCATATTAGACCCCAGAAGAATGGTCTCGGCATGTCACTCATTTCAGTGTTGGCCGTGTTGAGTCAAATTAAGCCGCAGGCTCCACTCCTGGTGGTGCCCTTCCGTCAATTCCTTTAAGTTTCAGCTTTGCAACCATACTTCCCCCGGAACCCAAACACTTTGGTTTCCCGGAAGCTGCCCGCAGAGTCATCGAAGCAACTCCTGCGGATCGCTAGTCGGCATCGTTTATGGTCAGAACTACGACGGTATCTGATCGTCTTCGCGCCTCTGACTTTCGTTCTTGATTAATGAAAACATTCTTGACAAATGCTTTCGCAGTAGCTCGTCTTGCGGCGATCCAAGAATTTCACCTCTAACGCCGCAATACGAATGCCCCCGTTTGTCCCTGTTAATCATTACCTCCAGTTCCGAAAACCAACAAAATAGAACCGAGGTCCTATTCCATTATTCCATGCACCATTATTCAGGCAGCCGAGGCCTGCTTTGAACACTCTAATTTTTTCAAAGTAAACGCGCCGGCCACCCAGGACGCTCAGCGAAGAGCACCCGTGGGAGAGAGCCGGCAGACGGTAGGGCAGGAGACAACGGGCAGTGAACCGGCGCGAGCCGGACCGCCCGCCTGCGCCTGAGATCCAACTACGAGCTTTTTAACTGCAACAACTTTAATATACGCTATTGGAGCTGGAATTACCGCGGCTGCTGGCACCAGACTTGCCCTCCAATAGATCCTCGTTAAAGGGTTTAAAGTGTACTCATTCCAATTACGGGGCCTCGAAAGAGTCCCGTATTGTTATTTTTCGTCACTACCTCCCCGTGCCGGGAGTGGGTAAGTTGCGCGCCTGCTGCCTTCCTTGGATGTGGTAGCCGTTTCTCATGCTCCCTCTCCGGAATCGAACCCTGATTCCCCGTTACCCGTTACAAACATGGTAGGCATGTCACGTACCATCGACATTTGATAGGGCAGACATTTGAAAGATGCGTCGCCGGCACATGAGGCCATGCGATCAGCACAAAGTTATCCAGAGTCACCAGTGGGGACGCCGCAACCCCGCGAGGGGAAACGACGATTGGTTTTGAACTAATAAAAGCGCTCTTTCCGCGAGGGTCGGAGCTTGGTAAGCATGTATTAGCTCTAGAATTGCCACAGTTATCCAAGTAGGATCGTGTCATCTAAGGAACCTCGACTGATTTAATGAGCCATTCGCGGTTTCACCGTGAGACAGTGTGAACTTAGACATGCATGGCTTAATCTTTGAGACAAGCATATGACTACTGGCAGGATCAACCAGATATCTGTCGGAGACGTACGTACAGCACACACCGGTCGGCGGAGGAAGGGTGTGTAAAAAGCCTCGCTGGGACGACGGCCGCAGGGACCGACTGACGGGACGGACGGTTTGTTCCACCCGTCCCTCACTCCGTCGACCTAGGACCGCCTGACAGGGGCCTCCCACACGCACCAGACGACCGACCGACCGGGCTCGCTCGAGGAGGGATGGCAGCGCTCTGTGCAGAACGGATCCCAACGACCTCGGCGACGAATTTCACTGGGACTAGAGACACAATTTGGCCTGCCGGCCCTTCTTCTCCGTAGGGAGAACGCAGGGCCTCGAGGCAACGATTCCTGCTTTCCATTTGCCGGTCACAAGCTCTTTGCGAGAGTCGGACCACCAGCGAGACGTACTGTCGAGCTCTGCTATAAGCCTTAGATAAATCACCACGGACGGACCACGTTTCCTGATACGGACCAGACTAGCGCACCTCGGTGGAGGAGCCACTACCACAAACCGCACCCAATTCGCACTACGGGGAAAGGCAGGCGAGCGTTTTCCGCAAGCCCGCGCTATCGCTCCGCCTGGCGGGACTGAGATCGCTTTACGAACACTGGTTGAAATTGAGTCGCCGCAGCGAGACAACTACCCCAGATCGGCGAACTATTTAATAGGCTCTATTCGATTTTCAACTGACAAAGGATTTTTAACGTGTGTTTTTACCGGATGATCCACGTGAAAACATCCGATCTCTACCGTGATTTGAACCCCGACCTCCAACACCCGAGGAAAACACCTTACCTAGAGACCACTGGGTTAACATATACATTAACTGTAAGTAGCATGTCTATTGCAGAACGTTGTTTCTTACAAACACCAACCTATTTGGCTGTTATAAGTTTCTTGGCAGGTGGGCAGAACGGTAGATTGCCATTACTTTATGTATGGGGAGGAGCGATCGAACTAAGAAAAAAAACTTGTGTCTGCCAAACTGGACATGGTGAGATTCGAATCCGGTATGTTGGTATTGTGAAACAGATGTTTCATAACTAGACCACGCAACCTCACATAAATATAATTAAAGGATCTATTTTTCAGGTAAGCCTAATCCCTTTAGCCTACACAAAAGACCCAACAGGACTTCAAAATGAAACAACGAATACACAAACACAAACCCACATTCAAACAAGTGCACACACATACAATCAGAATCAGACAGAACGCGTGGGCTAGTGGTTAAGTGACACGGCTCACAACCAGAAGTGTTGGGTTCGATACCCATCACAGGACAGGCCGTTACCCCGGGGAAGCAAACCCTTAGAAAATGCAGGAGGAAGCAGACCCTTACATAAAATGCATGCTGAAGTCGGATGCACTTGACCGACATGAGCAAAATAAAAAAAACCATAGTGCAATGCACACAACCCTAGGGAATAAAGAAATTAGGCGAAGGCAAAAAAGCAAGCAAGCTTGGATACATGTGTGTGACTGTATGTACCTATTGCTAGTGTTTCAGTGATCCAATATGTTTCTGTTTGGTTCAAACCGAACAGAATATTTTTGCTCCACAGTGCAACGCACACCGCCTTGTGGATTAGAAAAATAAGGCGAGCGCAAAACACACACACAAAAAAAAACTGAAAACAGAAAACAAACAAGTTATGGATCCCATTTATAATAAACAAATGTCAGAAAAGTGTACATATATTTGGTAACTCACCTGGAAAAGCTGCCAGTGACAGGATATGAAGATACGAATGAACTGATTATGTTAGCTGCTCCGATGGCTAAAAGTTCCTGAGTTGGGTCAATTTTATAGTTATTTGCTCGAGCTGAAGAAGAGAGAAGGGATTGGAATAACGTTAACTATTTGTTGAAGATTGAAAGAAGAAGAGAGAAGAGATTGGAATAACGTTAACTATTTGTTGAAGATTGAAAGAAGAAGAGAGAAGAGATTGGAATAACGTTAACTATTTGTTGAAGATTGAAAGAAAAAGAGAGAAGAGATTGGAATAACGTTAACTATTTGTTGAAGATTGAAAGAAGAAGAGAGAAGAGATTGGAATAACGTTAACTATTTGTTGAAGATTGAAAGAAGAAGAGAGAAGAGATTGGAATAACGTTAACTATTTGTTGAAGATTGAAAGAAGAAGAGAGAAGAGATTGGAATAACGTTAACTATTTGTTGAAGATTGAAAGAAGAAGAGAGAAGAGATTGGAATAACGTTAACTATTTGTTGAAGATTGAAAGAAGAAGAGAGAAGAGATTGGAATAACGTTAACTATTTGTTGAAGATTGAAAGAAGAAGAGAGAAGAGATTGGAATAACGTTAACTATTTGTTGAAGATTGAAAGAAGAAGAGAGAAGAGATTGGAATAACGTTAACTATTTGTTGAAGATTGAAAGAAGAAGAGAGAAGAGATTGGAATAACGTTAACTATTTGTTGAAGATTGAAAGAAGAAGAGAGAAGAGATTGGAATAACGTTAACTATTTGTTGAAGATTGAAAGAAGAAGAGAGAAGAGATTGGAATAACGTTAACTATTTGTTGAAGATTGAAAGAAGAAGAGAGAAGAGATTGGAATAACGTTAACTATTTGTTGAAGATTGAAAGAAGAAGAAATAGGGCAAGTATTATTTATTGAAGATGAAAAAAAGATTAAAGATTGGGATAACTATTTGTTGAAGATAATGAAAAGAGAAGAGATGGGAAAAGTGTTATTTGTTTTATTTAGGTATGTTGTTGTTGTTGCATGTTGTTGTAGTGTATTGTTATTGTGTGATGTAACTGCTGTGTGCTGTTTTCAAATATAGGCATACTAAGTTTTTCACTCTTGACAAATGTTCTATGGTAGTGGGTTGCAGTGACTCATTTTACATTCTTACGCATACTGAAGAAGGTAGACTTACATTCTTCTGACTGTAGTGTAATTCTATGCTTCTCAGCAAGATCACTGTTATTTGAACTCCAGTATTGATGCTGACCTTGTTGACCATGCTGCTGTAACAGTTTGTTTCCAGGTGCACGTTGTGGACATAAAGTAACTTAACGTCTTTAAACTGGTTTACGTAGAAGACTAACTTAACTTAACACAATGTCCTTATAAGGCCTACTGTTTTAGAAAACTGCAGACTCTATATACAACCAGATTCATTTACATTTTCTTGCTCTAAAACTATGTGCATCCAATCTATTCTTAAATGAATTAATTGTCCCTGCCTCCACTATTTTCTGTGGCAATGCATTCCAAGCATTCACCACTCTCTGACTAAAAAAATATTTCCTAATATTTAATGTGGACCTTTCTTTAGTTAATTTGAAAAACATTTTCAAAAACTTGTTTAATTTATACTTTCCTTTAATTATCTTATAAACTTGGAATAAGTCCCATCTAAGTCTTCTCTTTTCTAGACACTGTAGGCCGGTTTTGTCTGATCTTTCCTCATAACTGTAATTCTGGAATCCCACTATCCGCTTTGTCGCTCGTTTTTGTACCCTTTCCAGCATGTTTATATCCCCTCTATGATAAGGACTACCCGTCTGTACACAATACTTCAATATAGGTCTAATAAATGCTTTATACAGTTTGACTATCACTTCCTTGCTTCTATGTTTAATGAGGTGACGTTTTGCTCAGTATGATTTGCCTAACCTTGATGTTAGCCTGCACATCCATAGTATTGTCCGATATGAGTGTGTGTGCAGCTGGTAGTCTGGCATGTGTTGTGATGAGATTTCCTTCAGGTGATTGTTATATTTGGATATATTTGGTTAGTTTTTTCCAGAAACCGCTTCACAAGGATACACTCACACGGGACCCAGTCAGCAGCGCAAGACAAACTCAATCATGTCCTAACAAACAGAAAAATAGCAACAGACGTCTCCATGGGGGCCTCTTTCTGCACCAACGCCTGCTTCGCGCATTCTTTTATTTCAACACACGCATTGACAAGCTGTAAAAGCAGAAATAACGGTGGGGACCAGAATCAATCCTCAACCCTGCGATGGCTGCCTCCCTAGCTGCTAGTAGTAACCTTACAGAACCCATCATCATAGACTTCGACGACACAAGGTTGACCTCTCAAATCACATCCATCTCAAGAGTCGCGAGACTTCCAGCCCCCAACCACAACGTAAATCGCGTATCACCCACTACACGAGCATTGCTGGAGGAGAGGCGCAATATGACTCGTTCATCGGCCAACAACACAACTTTCCATGCCCTTAGAAAACTATGTCGTCAAAATCTAAAAGAGGACCACGAAGAATTGGCCCCCACACGTCTCCACGAGACTTTCGAAGCATAAAACATGCTTCTCGAAGCATTACTGAACACAGGCATGTCATTCTCTGTTTAAAAACAGCAAGTGGGTCCGGTACCATGTCAAAGCTGGACATGGAATCGATTGTCAAAGAATACTACACAGAATTATTTCAATCATCATACCCTCACAACGATCCCACCCCTCGACTTCCAGCCCTCAGAAAATCACCTGGCGAGGATGGCCTAACGGCACAGGATCTTAGAGCCTGCGGACTACGGCTCTACCAGTCCCTCGCTCAGCGCTTCTCAACCTATCTACACACAGGTAGAATACCGACAGCTTGGCGCAGCTCAAATACTATCCTACACACAAAAAAGAGACAAGGAAGACCTCAGCAACTACCGGCCAATCACGCTCCTCCTGGTTACCTACAAAATATTCACAAAATGTGCCTTTGCTTTAATTCGCAGAACCATTGACGCAGCGCAACCGACAGAACAGGCTGGCTTTCGTGGTGCCTGTAACACCATGTATCACATTTCGTCGTGCCTATAACACCATGTATCACATTTCGTCGTGCCTATAACACCATGTATCACATTTCAATGTGCTGTCGACTGATTGAAACAGCCCGAGAGTACTAGACCCACACTAATTTATACCTTCATCGACTACAAGAAAGCGTTTGACACAGTAAAACCAAAATTCGTCTGGCAATCTCTAATAGATCAAATGGTCGACCCAGAATACACAAATCCTTGCTGACTGCTACACCGATTGCACGACTTCCTTCCAACCCTTCCAAAGACCGGTAGTACCCATACAAGGGGACCCCCATCTCACCTGAGCCTTTTTTCCGCATGCCTGGAATTCGTCATCAGCCGGTGCGATGGGATACCTTTGACATCAACATAAATGGCAGGCTACTAAATGACCTTCGCTTTGCAGATGATCTAGTACTTACCACGAGGCAGCCACAAACGCCAATGAAATACTAGCAGCGCTCCACCGAGAGGGAAAGAAAGCGGGACTCGAAGTGAACACGTCCAAGACGAAAGTCGTGCGCAATCTATTCGCTTCCCGCGGCCGAGTTATCTTAGATAGAAAGAGACTCGACGACGTGGACGAGTACATCTACCTTGGGCGCCTGTTCAACATGCAGAACGAATTGAGCCCAGAGTTAACAAGACGGCGTCTAATACATCTACCTTGGGGGCCTGTTCAACATGCAGAACGAATTGAGCCCAGAGTTAACAAGACGGTGTTGCGCGGCTTTCTCTTCGATAAAGCCGGTACTGGACAATATCCACGACTAGTACCTGCGCACTTCTCTATTCAACTCCACAGTACTACCTGCAATATGCTATGCGGTGGAAACATGGACACTCACGAAAGAGATGGAGTCCAAACTCAGTGACCCAGGGCTCCTTCGAGAGACGCATGGTCGGCCTCACGCTTCATAGCCAGCGTGCAAAAAGTCTTCACAACTCGGACATACATCAGTTGTCCCTAGTAAAGTATGCAGTTGTTTATACATACAAAATTAAACATCGCTGGGGAGGGACGGGGCACTTACTGCGAAGAACGGACGATCGTTGGAGCACAGCGACAACAATATGGTACCCTAAAGATAAGAAACTACCACGAGGACGACCACCAACATGTTGGTAGGATTCCCTTACATCCCACAAAAACATTTACGATGCCACAGATGGATAACTCATTATCCACTGGTCCACCGTGGCTCAAGACAGAGACCGTTGGAAGAGAAGTTGGGACCCGCAATGGTGTAACCGCCGCTGAAGCAGGGGTCATCCGGTAATCTAGTAATATTTTATTCAAAGGTAGAAAAAGATGCTCTGCTCCATCCTTATCAGGTTGCTTTCGCAACCATCAGGACTAGGCTAGAATATATATCTTCATAACTCTCTCATGATTTCTCCCACTTCTCAAATTTTTTAAAAAGTTTGTCTTTAGTGCTGCGGTATTTCTCAATCATATTGTTGTGTTTTGTTGTTCTTATATAGATTATATTATTGGTTAAATTGTGTGCTCTTAAATAATTTTAGAATTGAATTTTCAACAACATTTCAGGGTTTAATCTCCAAGTTTTGCCCATTTCGAGGTTCAATGTCCAAGTTTGGCTCATTTAAGGGTACAATCTTCAAGTTTGGCCCATTTCAGGGTTAAATCTCAAAGTTTGACAAGGAATTTAAAAACATCAGCAAGATGAACAACATCAACAAAAACTACCAAAGGAAGGATGATACTTGGGAGTCATGACCCAAGTGCATCTGCCGCCCTTAGAGTGCTGGAAAGCTAAAGGGATATAAATACTTGCTTGAAGGGGCATGCCTCTGATGATCAGATTGCATTGTTTTGCATAGTTTCCTATGCTTCTTTTCAGTTGAACTTTACTTCAAGTGTTTTTAACATCTTCGTGCTCAATATCGATAGCTCTTCTATCATCACTGTGTCACTCTTTAACATGTGTATTAGAATATGACTGTTTGTGTTGAGCTACTAGTATGTGTCCTAATCATATTCTTTTTTCTTTTTCAATCTTCGGACAATTATATTGACAAACAAATATATATATAAATCATCAATGACGTTATTAAATACAATTACCAAATGCTTTTCCAATGGCCATGTTCTCCACAAGAGCTAACAAAGGGACAATGCCCAATCCTGCTCCAATTGTCTGTGTTATTAACAAAAACCATAAATTGACATGAATTGCAAAGATTGTAGGAATTACTGTATTAAATAGTAACACGTTAAATATAAAATAATTGGTAAAGCTATTACAAAGTATAACAAAATCAGATTGCTAATATTAATAAGTTAAGCAGTAAATCAATAATACCACAACAATAACTGGTTGCCTAAAACATGAAATATTAACTGCAATATGTTTTACTTATGAAAATAGTTCAGATTCAAATTTGGAAACATATTATCGAAAAAATTATCAATTTTTAAAAGAATTTGTCAAAACAAAAGCAACCATCTTAACTTAACTAGTTTTGAAGACCCTTCAGAGTTTGTAAACAATAGTTAAGTTAAATATATATAATACTTGAATACAATCAAATTGTTGTTACTTGATGACTATCCCTCATAAAATATATATATATATATATATATATATATGTACTTATGTCATATAACTTTAATCGTTAGAGATGATACAACTAGTAGTGTCGTATTCTATAGAAAAAAGCAGAAGTTAGGGTCAATTGAAGAAAAGAAGTAACCAAAATTCTCACAGAAAATACTTCCGAGGTAGAAAGCGTCAAATTGCCATTATTGATTTCAAACTTTGGAGGTTCAAATGAAGGTAGACCAGCCTTGATCTTGCCTGTGACACTGATGACCTTGATTCCATTGCTCTCCAGGCCAGCCACAACACCTGCAGCTCCTATAACCACTATGGCATTTCCACCTGCAAGGTTGACAAAACAACAAGATTGTCATTTGATTACAAAGTAAGACATAATTTGTGGGAAAACAAGACCGGATGTTAATATTTGTCTCATCTTTCTATGATTTCCAGGAAAACTAGTTACTCGCTAATATGATCTGTTGTTTGTGTTTTTTTTAAAATATTAATTTATTTTAAATTATCGCTCCAGCATATACTCCAATTGCTGAATTCCTGTGGGAGGGCTTATTCGACTGAGAAATAAAGGCCGCTAGTCTTTTCAGTCATCATGCACTTCAGGGGCTGTTTTTATTTTATCTCTGAAATAAAACACCTGCCTATCATCCTATGCTGTACCTAGACCTAGGTTTTCAGCACATTAATCTCGTGGTCAGTAGACCAGTATCCAAACCCTTCGACCACCTGTGCCAAATTTGTTTATTAATGGAATCAGTTCTTCTACCGATTGTATCTTTTATTTTTACAGTTTACACGGCCAGACGAGTTCATGTGATGGTCTTGATTGTTGTCTGGATTTCCACTGAAGTTTACACGGCCAGACCAGTTCCTGTGATGATCTTGATTGATGTTAGGATCTTGATTGGATATTAGGAAATATTTTTAGTCAGAGAGTGGTGAATGCTTGGAATGCATTGCCCCAGGAGGTAGTGTAGGCAGTGACAGTTAATACATTTAAGAATAGATTGGATGAACATAGTTTTTAGAGCAGGGTAATGCAAATGTAACTGGTTGTCTACAGATTCTGATGAGTCTTCTAAACCAGTATAAAAACGTTAAGTTAAGTAATAAGTTATGTCTGGATGTCCACTGAAGTTTACATGGACAGACGAGTTTCTGTGATGGCCTTGCTTGATTGATGTCTGTATTTCCACTTCTGCTCCACACAACTTTGAGTCCATTTTTGAATTTTTAAAACCCTTGTTCAGTTTGTCTTCCTTAACTGACCTTATTGATGTTTAAGATATGTGGCATTGTATTTAAAGTTTTATTTTAAACTGAAAAGACTACTCCACATAAAAAAAAGACCATGTTCACCCATGAGTTGGAGATTCTTCTACTCTAGAGGGGTTAGACTGTACTGCTAATAATTTCTTACAGCATGTATTCTAATGTGTTATTTGTCCTATTCTCTTCTCTGTTGCACACATACCTTATAAAACTACTCTAGAACAGACTTCATTAATGCGGCGAAACCTGTAAACTACAAACAAATGTAGTCCGCATGTATGATTGTTTAACTGACGGATGGGCAATACGTTTACTCGTTTACACATTGCTGGAGACAATACCACGTTCCGTCAAGGAGAGAAGTCACTAAAATGTGAGGTAACCCGAAGAAAAATGTATTAAAATAATTTTAAAAAACCTATGGCTTATTGTTAACCATGAATTATTTTTTTTTCATCATTATATTTCACACAAATTTCTATGTTTGTAAAATGAAGATCCCGTTTACACGTCATGTCGCATGTTGGGAATATTGTGTTAGGCTTGATCGACTCCAGTGTTGTTATCGATCAAAATAATTCTAGGTGATTAGAAGACAGGTTTAGAAGATAATCAAGGAAAAGAGTAAATTAGACTATAACATTTTTTTGGTCAAATTACAGCCGGCTATAACAACAAGAGGGCACAACTATAAATTAGTTATAGAAAGTTCCAGATTAGATATTAAGAAATATATTTATTTTTTTTGGCCAGAAAATTGTGAATGCTTGCAACATATTGCCACATGAAATAGTGGGGACATCTTCTAGAATACTTCTAGAATATATTGGATACACATAGTTTATTATTAAATCAAGTAGAATAGAAGAAACTGATTGTGTACAGACTCTGCAGTCTTCTTAACCCGTATAAAGAAATTGAGTTAATACCCCGCATCAGCTGAGGATTCAGCCTATATCGCTCGGCTGAACAGCCATTGAGCTAACCACTCCGCCAACTTGACTTTAATTATTTTAAAGTCCGACTGTCCATATTTGATCAACATTATTCCAAACAACATCTCCATGCCATGATCAGGCTTGTTTCCCGGCAAAATGCACTCTTACCTCGTTCTTTACTTTTGTCTCCTATCAGTCATCCCAATGGACGCAGAAGATTTGCAGGCCAGCGGACATTGCACCTCTGCCCCTTTGTGACAACCTCCCAGGTGGCGGGGAATGTTAGGCGTACCATCACAGCAGAGGAGCCGAGAATACTAAAGGGGAGCAAGGAGATAACCCCCCCCCCCCCTCACATGTATATACTACGTTTCCGTCAGGACGTGACGATCCTGAGACACAGACACACTGGACTGCCTCTCTTCCGGGATACTTTAAAAACTAGTACATAAGTCCATAATATCATCATCATCATCACACCCTTTCGACACGAGTGGGGAAGACTCGATAGTCCTGCAAGACAATTTTCCTAAGAGAGACAATTCTTACCTCAAACAACTGCTGCCTCGCAGATGGGCTGGGGACAGCCAAAGGCTAAGGAGGGCATCCTTACAGAAACGCCTGTTGAAATCGGATGCACTGGGCCACAGGCTTAACGAAACGAAACAGTGCAACGTAAATTGCTGTGTGATGACGTAACAACTTAAAAAAAGAAAGTATGGTGCTCATCCTGTGGAGTCCCGCCACGCAGCGAGAGTGCCGGGCCCCACGCCTCGAAGGGGCCCACCTGATGCTACTGGTGGTCACCCACCAATGTGCTGTGGAGTCAAGGCACAAGGAGATGGGGCAAGATCTATTGACCAAACACTCAAGACCCTTAAAATACTACAGTGGAACGCGGAGGGAGTCCTTAACAACAAGGTTTCCCTAACAAATCGCCTGTACGAAGGTAAGATAGACGTGGCATGTATCCAAGAAATGTACCTCAACAAAAACCCCATATTCTTTATCAGAGGATACCAGACCTTCCGTCTTAATAGAGAAGGTGACAAAGGAGGGATTCTGATACTGACACGTAACTGCATACCAAGTAGCGCAGTATCTGTAAATCACACCGTACAAGTAGAAATTGTAGGAGTCGACATAATGACACAAGAAACGAAAACCCGCATCTTCAACCTGTACGGCCCACCCAACAAAGACATGTCGCTCTCGACTATCGAAATCAAGGACTCTAACTGCCTAGTGGTTGGAGACTTCAACAGTCACTCGGACAGATGGGGATATTCAGATACAGACAGCAGAGGGGATGAAGTGGAAGACTGGGAGATAGACACACATCTCTATCTTATCAATAGGCCGGACGACAGCCCTAGCTTCTATTATAGAACATGGCATACCACTTCCACTCCAGACTTGGCCTTCTCCACGGGTGATATTCACAACAAAATAGATCGTCAGGTGCTCGACCAATTGACAGGTAGTGACCACAAGTCAATTAGGCTAGAAATTGATATGGAAGTAGGCCTCCAGGAAATAAAACCGCCGCCACGTTGGAACTACAGACGAGCCGACTGGGACAGATTTGTAATGCTGACAGATGGACTGTGTGAAACTATAAACACACGAAATAACAATAAGAAACCTATGGTGGAAAGACTAAGCAAAGCCATACTGCAAGCAGCCACCGAAACCATCCCAAGAGGGGCAAGGGAAAACGTTAAGCCATATTGGAATCATGAACTGCAAAAAGCGGAGGATGAAGTCTCAAATGCTAGGAACATGGCAGAGAGAGAGCAATTTATGGAAGCAAAAATCGCCCTCGAGGCCATCACTGCGAAATACAAAAGAATACTGAACCAAATAACAAGAGACAGCTGAAAAACAAACCAGAAAGCCTCAATTTAGATAAAGAAAGGAATAAACTATGGAAGCTAGTCAGAGCCATGAATGACGAAACTCCATCAAACAAACAAATTACCATCAAGCAGGGCGCCAACATGCTCACTGGAAAAAAAGCTGCAAACGTCTTTATAGAACATTATGCCAGAGCAAACCACATTGATGTCCCTACAGATAGGCATACAGACATTAGTGAAGAACAAAAGAGCCACGACAACATCAATAGGGCACCAGAGGAGCACATGATGGCAAAACTAACAATGAATGAAATGGAAGAGGCCATGAGAACTTTAAAGAAAAAGAAATCGCCCGGAAAAGATGGGGTAACAAACGAAATGCTGATGGGGTTGGGCCAAACAACAAAGAGGAAGTTACTATCAGTCCTGAACCAAAGCTGGAAAAAGAGAATTGTACCGCAGGCATGGAAAGATGCTGTACTTATACCAGTACCAAAGAAAGAAAAAGATAGTACAGACCTAAATGGATACAGGCCTATCAGTCTACTGAGCTGTGTAGGTAAACTGATGGAGCGTATCATAAACACCAGACAGATGTGGCACCTGGAAGAAAAATGCATATTAATTCCACAGCAAGCAGGATTTAGACAACACAGATCCACTGAGGACCAGATTACTCTCATAGCACAGGAAATAGAGGATGCTTACCAAGAGAAAAAGCATACAGTAGCGGTTTGGGTGGATCTAGAGAAGGCATTTGACAAGGTGTGAAAAGAGGGACTTAAAGTCAAGCTACAAAGAAGTGAAGTATCTGGAAAAATGTACAGATGGATCAGCCACTACCTCGATAACAGAAAAGCTCGAATTCAAGTACAAGGGCAGATGAGCAAAAAGGTGACACTGGAGCAAGGAGTACCCCAAATGGGAGTACTGTCACCCACACATTTTCTGGTGTATATAAACAACATCATAGAGAATATACCAAGAAGAGTCCACAGCTCTATGCTTGCAGACGATCTGGCTATGTGGGCCTCTGATAAAAATCTCACCGTAGCAAACAATCGGATGCAGCAGGCCTTAACATCGTTGGAGGAGTGGGCGAAATCATGGCTGGTCAAAAAAAATGAAGAAAAAACAACATGTACGATATTCTCGCTTTCAAATAAACCACAGAACACCAAAATAAGTCTCTTTGAAAATATCTATAGGCTCTGGGATCTTGGAGCAGTCCTCTTTTGTGTAGACTGTGCAAACACCAAAATAAGTCCTAATGCCAAATATCTGCGGCTAAACGACAACCCAAACTACTTGGGCGTCACATTTGATCGGCGCATGACATGAAAAAGTCAGATCGAGAGAAACCGAATGAGAGCCAGACAAAGAACGGCAAACATGAGGAAACTTGCTGGCACAAGCTGGGGAGCAGACGAAAGAATACTCAAGAAACTGTACACTGGAAGAGTGAGACCAGTTCTCGAGTATGGCATTACGGCATGGGCAACAGCAGCAAAGGCGAACTTTGATAAAATTAGCAAACCTCAAAACAAAGTCATGAGAGCTATAATAGGAGGCATGAAGTCAACGCCAAATGTAGAACTTGAAAATATTACAAATCTGCAATCCATGACCGACAGAAGAGACTGCAGAGCC
The DNA here is from genome assembly GCA_036924085.1 of Ariolimax columbianus. Taxonomy (NCBI): domain Eukaryota; kingdom Metazoa; phylum Mollusca; class Gastropoda; order Stylommatophora; family Arionidae; genus Ariolimax; species Ariolimax columbianus. The sequence continues at coordinate 110,778,569 of JAVGWX010000006.1, read as the reverse complement.
CAGCAGTAAGCAGAGAAACTCAGAAGACTGACAGACCATCCAATGCATCAGCGACTAAATAGATTTGGAAATGGGAAACTAAAGCGGAGAAACTTTGCAGAAATAGCCAAAGCAAAGATGAGCGAAGACCCTATGAACACCGTAACAACACCAAAGCCCATCCATCCTGTACGCAAACCCACATGGAAGCAGCATATCATTCCGGAGGTAGTAGAAAATATACCAGGTATTGGAAACAAGAACAGCCAGACTGAAAAAAAAGAAGAGACACAACCCTGAGGTACATAGAGAAAAACTACCCAAGCATGGACTGGACCCATGCACACACCGACAGTTCTGTAACAAACACAACACAAAATGGAGGGGAAGGGTATTCCTGAGCCTAACAAATGGTAGAAAAATAACACTGTCAGTGGCAACTGGAAAATACTCAAGCAATTTCAGAGCGGAGGTAGAGGCACTTTAGGCCGCAGTAAAAGCAATGCTGACAGGCGAAAGCAATGCAAGCCATATAGTCCTGTTTACAGATGCCGTGGCAGTAGTTACAGCACTAAAAAGGCAGAAAAATACTGAACTTAATGATTAAAGAGCAGTACTCTGTCAACTATGCCAGCAGTTCGCACCAAAAAGAGTAGTGGTACAGTGGGTTCCATCCCACTGTAACATCCAAGACAACGATGAGGCAGACAGACTGGCAAAAGAAGATGCAAGACTACCACAACCAGATTCTAGTGTGACCTACGAAGAGTCCAAAAGGTTTATTAGGGCCAGATACATGATCAAATGGGAAACAGAACATACTGGCTACACAAAAAAAACAATGCCTATTACCAGTTGAACAGAAGAGAGCAGGTCGTGGTCTTCAGACTTCCCACAGGCCGCAACAGACTGAGGTACCACCTATTCAATAAACTGAAGATAGGTGGCACTGACGAATGCACCTGTGGTACAGGGAAAATGACCGCTGAACATCTGCTGCATAATTGCCCGACATACGAGAACCAGAGAAAACACACGTGGCCATCACCAGTGGCAACACTTGACAAGCTCTATGGCAGTGTCAACAGCCTCAGGATGACAGCTGCTTTCTTTGAACAAATAGAAGTTGACGTCTGACAGCGTACGAAGAAGAACAAGAAGAAGATCAACATTATTCCAAAGTTTCACAGTGTTGTAATAAACACTATTAAAGACCAATTTATTTTGTACTTCATGTACGGTTATTTTCGGGCCACAATGTATTTTCAACATTCTGATGGTATTTCCTACGCTTTTTGTATTCTAAAAGCCTCTACAATAATTGTAAATCGTTAATAATCTATTTGTAATACAAAGTAGTTTATGATAGAAGTGAAACTAAAGTAGTTTCTGTGACACTATTGTTATTACGTTACAATACATACACATGTTTTTAAATCGTCAATTATTAATACATTTCTCCACTTCCACGCATGTCTTTTCAGAATTATCTTTCGTCACCACGAGTTAACATAAAAATAAACGTAATGTAAATTGTTTAATAAAAATGTTTTCATGTATTACGTAAGAAATGTTAGTAGTCCAGCAAGGTAACAGATTCATGTGAGAGATAGTCTAGACAGCAAACACTGCTGCCTCGCAGGAATTAAGGCTAACAACAACTAAAGAGTGAAGAAGTAACCACAAACAAATACATGCCGAAGATACACGGAGCCCTTGTGTACAAAACACAGACAGTGCAAAGAAAATCGGCATCATAAAGACAGCGACAGATAAGGCTTTGTGGAACCATTGATGAGGATGTCTGGTAGTGGACAAGATTGAAATTGTGGTTACAAATTGTAATAAATTATCTTTTAAGATTCTTCTTAAGAAGAGCACAAACACAGGCTTGGTAAGCTGGAAGGAAACCATACACAAAATATATTACAAATGAAAAGTCTGAAAATTAAACAATGGAAGACATGAAACATAACTTTCTAATTGTTGACCAGATGGGGTTACAGAACAGTAGGAACACTTTTGGCTTTCTGGCATCAGGTACTGACCTGCCTTATTGAATACCAGGAATAAGAAATTTATAAGTAAGTAACAAACACATGGAGAAAAAAAATGATATTGCTATAAGAAATCAAGCAGTGTGTTACTGAGCCAATGATGATTTGGATAGCTCTGAAATGTGGTTGTGTTTGAAGACAAGAACTGCCAAGAAAACCAAGTGGAAACATGTCCTCTAAATTGCACACACACATAAAAATAATATAGAAGCAGAACGAACAAAACCATATGTTAAAAAAATGCAATAACGACTGGACAAATATCTAACACCTTGACGGGTTTTGCTGATTTAGCTATTTGCTCCAGGTGAAGCACAGACCTACTACTACTACAGCTGGGCCTTTTACATGGAGCCTGTACCCGAGCAATTTCTTTTGTCCATGGTATTGGTTAAGAAATTATACGGTTCATTACATCATGCACAGCCCTCTTTAGTCGCCTTTTACTATTTACTATGAAGGTTACAGTGGGTCTGTTTCTCTAAATCCGAGCACCACTTCAGTAAGGTGGAAACAATCGGCCATACTAAGTAGACATACAGCTTAGGTTCAGCCATTGCTTTGGGTGTGACACAGAAGGATCAAATGGGATCGATATTGTTTGTAGTTACATACCTGTTCCGATAAGCCATATAATCTTGCGAAAGATGATTGTGCCGATGGATGGTGGAGAGTCTGGGCTGTCTTTCCATTTAATCATGCGTATATACCGCATGCCAATCACAATGACCAGAGACACCAACCCCATAGTTAGGTCCCACACACTGTGGTACAGACATATGTGATAATAGTTAGGCCTCACACACTGTGGTACAGACAGATGTGATAATAGTTAGGCCCCACACACTGTGGTACAGACATATGTGATAATAGTTAGGCCTCACACACTGTGGTACAGACATATGTGATAATAGCTAGGCCCCACACACTGTGGTACAGACATATGTGATAATAGTTAGGCCCCACACACTGTGGTACAGACAAATGTGATAATAGTTAGGCCCCACACACTGTGGTACAGACATATGTGATAATAGTTAGGCCCCACACACTGTCATGCAGACGTAACTGATAATAACAGATTTGTTTAACATGTTAAGTTATACAAATAGCAATTATACATTCACACAATATCATTTGCGAACAATTTCAAAACATTAGCATGGTATATATTAATAGATCAAAGACAAATAAACCAAAATACAAATCCTTAGGTCACATATCGTCCCTTTTGCAACGTATGTGCGATACGTCACACAAACACTAAAGACTAACAGTGAACTCTTCGAACTAAAACCTGACATGGAAGTTCTCAGATTTATGTGGATAGCGAATAATGAAAACACAGACGGCATCGGGGGAGCTCGATATACAACAAAATTGGCTCATAAGCAGCTAAAGAAAAAAAAACTATACTGGTGGGTATGGTATCTGGAAAAGGAAGCAGAGGCAGGCCAAAGAGAAGCTGGAGACAAAGATATCAAAGATGTTCTGAAGATGGCAATGAGGAAAGCGGGAGAACTGGTCAAAGATCGAGTCTTACAGAGAAACTGTTCTGCAAAGGACATGCAACATGATGATGATGATTAATAGACACTCCGGCTGTACCTGGATTTACAAGAATATGCCCTCTCTAAACCTTCAAATCATGTCACCAACGACGACCAAAACAGGGTTGTGTAAACGGCTAGCAACCTCATAATGTAAAACCATTTTTTCTTTAAATCGCCACAGGAAATACTCAGAGCCTGTGTATATGTGAGCCAGCTCTAGTCTGGTTTTATGGTTCACTTGAAACAAACAGGCCAACCATTCTACTTATGTTTTTAAAAAAACAAACGCACAAACCAAGACAGATATTAAAGAATGGCTCGTGGTGTTGGCCTGAACATCAATAGAAAGAACACTCAATTTCTACTGAACATTTTCTGGGGAACTGCAATTGGAAAATGAGCTCAAAGAAAATCAATGTGAAAGTCTACCCTCGTAAGAAAATCAACAACATCCACAACATCCACAACATTGATTAGGAGATCTCACAGGAGAGCAGCGAGTTGGCTCAGCTTTAACCGCATTAAACCGACACTCCATCAGATAATGGGCGTCAAGCCCAGAGCCCATACCTTCAATAGCATGGTTATCCCAGCAGTGGCATATGGACGTGAGGTTTGGAGTAGAAGCAAATCAGACGCAGAGAAGCTCCGTATTGCCGAAAAGCAACTGAGCGAAGAGTCCTAAATAATCTCACTAAGAGACCTAAGAAATACCGACATCCGCGACCAAACAGGATTCCAGAATGTCGTCGACTCTGGCTCTAACTCTGCGTCAATGTGAAAGTGCAGATGAGCAGGCCATGTGGTGCGCATGACTGATGATAAGTGGGCGAGGAGGGTGTCTTTTTGTGGCCATACAACTACAGCCGTCCATGCCACCGCCCGCCAACGAGAGGGCGAGATTATCTGACCACACTTCCGTCCATCCAGGCAGATGGACATGCACAGATTCCAGTATTTGTTGGCTAACTAGCATCACGCATCCCGGCTTGTCTGAATATCGTGATGCATGAATTCATGTAAGTATTCAAGTAGGTATTTAAGTAACCCTATAAACGAGAGAAGAACAATGAACAGACAAATAGCAAGCAAGTATGTACCCTTTTACACAGTAACAAAACAGATAAAGATAGTCTCACATCACTCATTGCGGTTAAGGATGAAGTGTTAAAGGCTACAATGTAAAAGGCTTTTTTTTTGCGTTCGCGTCATTTCTCTAATCTCCAAGGCGGTGTGCGTTGCTCTGTGGTTCTTATTTTGCACCTGTAGGCCCAGTGCATCCGACTTCAGCATGCATTTTATGTAAGGGTCTGTTTCCTCCTGCATTTTCTAAGGGTTTGCTTCCCCGGGGTAACGGCCGGTGCTGTGATGGGGATCGAACCCAGCACCTTCTGGTTGTGAAGCGTGTCACTTAACCACTAGGCCACGCCGTCCTCAAAGGTCTTATCATTCGTGAGGTATGGCTTCCTGTTCCCTTCCTTCTTGTCTTACCTTCCTAAACTGAAGGTCAGGTATTAATATCCAGCACGGTAGACTAGAGGGTACACGTAATACAGGTTTGTTCACTCTAACCGTGAATCCGCCATCAACTTTATCTCATCCAAACTGTGAAGTCACAACCTCCTTTATCTTACTCTAGCCGTGAAGCCTCTCCTCATGTATCTCACTCTAGCAGTGAAGCCTCTCCTCGTGTATCTCACTCTAGCCGTGAAGCCTCTCCTCATGTATCTTACTCTAGCCGTGAAGCCTCTCCTCGTGTATCTCACTCTAGCCGTGAAGCCTCTCCTCATTTATCTCACTCTAGCCGTGAAGCCTCTCCTCCTTTATCTCACTCTAACAGTGAAGCCTCTCCTCATTTATCTCACTCGAGCCGTGAATCCTCTCCTCGTTTATCTCACTCTAGCCGTGAAGCGCTACCCTCATTTATCTCCCTATAGCCATCAAGCCCCTCCTACTTTATCTTACTCTAGCCGTGATGCCCCTCCTATTTTTCTTACTCTAGCCATGAAGGGCTACCCTCATTTCTCATCGTGGGGCGCATACCCATCGTTACACAATATACGATAGCGTCATTAGTTAGTCGACGAATCATCTTCATCGGACTCGGGACAAGTCCATACGCGTTCAGATCTCGCCCTCAGTATGTCTGCCAGCACGTGATGACTGACGCGCTCAGATATCACCCTCAGTATGTCTACCAGCACGTGAGGACTGACCGTTCCGGTCCTGTGCTGGGTAACCAGCCATCTATGGATCCCCGTGTTGTATTCCTTCCTCGCTGACCCCCGTTTCACATCCAATTCAAGCAGTCGCGCCAAGGTCGTAGATTCTGAATCAACTTCCGAATCTTCCTTCCAGCAAATTTCCCTAACGCGTTTAGGATATCGGCCCGGTCCATTGATCCTGCCCTCCACTATTGCTGTACTCGCCAAACTATCAGCTCGGTGCATTGATCTCCCGCTCTCCACTATAGCTGTACTCGCTAACCTATCGGCCCGGTCCATTGATCTCCTACCCTCCACTATGGCTGTACTCACCAACCTGTCGGCCCAGTCCATTGATCTCCCACCCTCCACTATGGCTGTACTCACCAACCTATCAGCTCTCTCGTTCCCTTCGACACCTGCATGTCGCGGTGACTCTCTGCAACCTTGACCGCCCTATCGACTCCAACCACTGTCGTCGCGCGCAACCTGTTTCCCCCTTCCTGAGCATCCTCATTGAATCACTGAATATGCACACACGTGTGTCACTCATTGTTTCAAGGCAGACCATCGCCTTCGTAGCAACCATGATCTCCATCGTCAGACTGCTTGTGGTGACCTCCTTCAACGTTTTCCCACCCCTTTGAGCCGTCAAAGCCCATGGGCTTCTCAACCCTCGGATGAGTCTACGTATTATTACTGATCAGCTGTGCAATCACAAGCTCCGATCCTACATTGCACCACATTCTGCACTCCCATCCAAAGGTGTGTCGCATGAACCACACAATGGCAACATATGATATGCTATTCAAATTCAGTTTCTAATGTATGATCTTAATATATGTTAACTTAACTTAACTTAACTTAACGTCTTTATACTGGTTTAGAAGACCCTGCAGAGTCTGTATACAACCAGTTACATTTACATCACCTTGCTCTAAAAGCTATGCGCATCCAGTTTATTCTTAAATACATTAACTGTTCCTGCCTCCACTACCTCCCCTGGCAATGCATTCCAGGCAGACACCACTCTCTGACTAAAAAAATATTTCTTAATATCGAATCTGGACCTCTCTTTAGTCAGCTTGTAGCTATGCCCTCGTGTTATTGTGGGTGGCTATATTTTAAAAAAAACTTGTTATAGTCTAATTTATCCATTCCTCTGATCATCTTATAAACCTGTATTAAGTCACCACGAATATTGTAGAAGAGCGTGCGACCAAGAGATTTGAAGCTTCGCTTACAAACACAACGTACCAGGATAAAATCACATGGCGCTCTGTTAGGACCACACATATCATGAGTTTTTCCATCGTATGACCGCTCCTCTCAGTCAACTTAGCTGTAAATGGATACCTGACGAATTAAGAAGAACGTTTCGTAGCCGCCGTGGGTACTTTCAGCAATGAAAGGGAATGAGTACACCTGGGGGCGCCCTGAAGTCCCTTCTATGTGCCGTTTGCCATTTCTTCAATAAATGTTGCTTAATGTTCCCTATTTTGTTCTTATTCCTCTTCGTCGTCCATCCTGGAAAGGACGCTTTCTCACGTTGTGTCGTAATTTACAGCGTGGCTACTATATCTGCGACTTTCTGCCATAAACATCTAGTTTCAGAACAACACAGTAACTCAACCGAGTCTGCCTTCTCTCTTTGATCCCCATTCTCTCAGCCAGACTGCATGGAGGTTGTATCCATAGATGCCGTATCCACCGATGCTGTATCCAAGGATGACACTTGTTATAGTAATATGATCTTGGACAGCTCTAGTTCACAGACAATGGCACAAACAGCTAACTACGAGTCATTGCATGCTATCCTCTCGTTCACTACGCGTTCTGTCCATCGGTTGTCAATAGCAACGTGTGTTTTATAAGTGATTATGCAATTCCCTTTTCGGGTACTGTGATAACACTCATTTGTGCACATTATGACAGTTTTAACCCAAAATATCAGAGAACAGTTTGAATGACTAGTCGAGTCTCTGGTTTTATTATGACAGTTTTAACCTAAAATATCAGAGAATAGTTTGAATGACTCACCGAGTTTCTGGTATTTTAGAGCACGTGTCGTAGATCATTTGTAGAAAGTCGTTGGACACGTTCTTCAGGCCAAGAATGTTCTAAAGAAACAATTTTAGCGAAAAGAGATTCACTTTCAGAAATCTGAATTAATGGGGAGGGGAGGGCGGGTGTGAGGATGTGATAAGGTAAACAGTAATGGTAAATCAGCAAATATGTACTAATGTAGTGCAATGGATGATAAGACGATAATATTGTTTTATATAACGATAAATCCCATATAACGTTATGTCCCCTATTACGATAGGTCTCGTGTAACGATAATTCCCAGATTACTATTTCTCGTGTAACGTTAAGTTCCTTGATGTAATAATAATGTTTAAAAAAGAGAAGAGAATGACACATGGGATTTAATGCTGGGAACGAATTCGCTCTACCACTGTCACTGACCTTGACCTGTCCCAGAGCTATAGTGATTGCTGCAGCTGAAGTGAAGGCACTGATCACAGGGAACGATATGAAGTTGACCAGGATACCTGAAAATTAAGGCATCAGAAGAGTATAGTTTCAACAGATTAGAATTGTCATATTTCTCAACACCACAAGCGTCTCTTTTATTCTTCCTATTTGGTGAGAAAGTTTTCTAATATATAGGCAGACGAAGCTCTCTAGCTTTCTGTCTATCTCTCTCTCTCTCTGTCTCTCTCTCTCTCTCTCTCTCTCTATATATATATATATATATATATATATATATATATATATATATATATATATATATATATACGAGGCGTGTTCAAATGCAACCGGACCTAACTTCACCAAGTGAGCATACATACGATGCGCATAATGATGTCACTTCTGATGTAAACAGCACATACCAACCGCCAAGTTTGCAAAATGTCATTATCCCCCAACTCATAGTTTCCTCAGCAGACCGTTGAAAACATGGCTGGTGTGATACGGAATCCACCCAGAGTTGATCAGCGATCGGTGATTCGGTTTCTAACAGCTGAAGGATGTCAACCAGTTGACATTCATCGCAGAATGCAGGCAGTCTATGGTGACAAAAGTGTGTCGAAGACAACAGGAAAAAACTGGACAACGATGTTTAAAGAAGGACGTGAGTTAATGAAAGATCTTCCGAGACCAGGCCAGGTGCATATTGTTGTCAGAAGTTGCATTCGCTAAAATTGATTCAGCAATTTGGGTGGACCGTTGCCGGAGCTTAAGTTCGCCACTCTTTTGTCACCATACACTGTCTGCATTTTGCAATGAATGTCAACTGGTCGATATCCTTTAGCTGTTAGAAACTGAGTCACCGCTCGCTGATCAACCCTCGAAGGATTCCGTATCACACCCGCCATGTTTTCAAAGGTCTGCTGAGGAAACTTTGAGTCGGAGGATAATGAAATTTTGCAAACTCGACGGTCGATATGTGCTGTTTACTTCATACGTGACGTCATCATGTGCATCGTAAATATATTCACTTGGTGCAGTTAGGTCCGGTTTCGTTTAAATACGTCTCGTATATATATATATATATACGACTGCGGTCTTACTGCCAGCTCATTACAAGATTTACAATCCACCATTAGGCAGTTTTTGTCGACGTGCAGTAACCTGTCGCATGCCTGTGAAACCTGAACAGAAGAAACGCTACAAAGGCTACATGAAGGTTTCTCGCGGGAGATTCAACATTGATGTTTCTCCTAGAAGGTGCTTGCACAGAACCTTTCTCATCCGACGTGTTAGGATCACCAAAGGTGCTCATATCATAGAGCAAAACTCCATCGTCGAGACTCAGAGAAAGCGTCCCGCCCGAAAGAGCAGAACGCGCGACCACTTCATAGTCGACTTTTGGCATGCTGCCTCGGATTCCACAGAGTCTGCCGTACCAGGATTGATCTTTATAACAATTTGAGAACGCATCCCACAGCACAAGCCTGATGTTGTCGCCATCTTCGCTTGCGATGAGCAACTATTATTATTAGGTATGTATGCGTGTGACTGTGCAACTGTATGTGTGCTTGTGTGTTGTGCATGTATGTGTGCCGTTGTAGTTATATGTGTTTATATGTGGTGCGTTGTAATCTTATGTGAGCGTGAGAGCTAGTGTGTGTACTAACTGCAAATGCGTGCGTGTGTATAAGATTCGTAACTATATATGAAAATATGTGTGTGACAGAGATTGCGTGTTTGTGTGATTGTAGCAAGGAGGAAGAGAGAGAGAGAGAGAGAGAGAGAGAGAGAGAGAGGGGGGGGGGGAGAGTTTAAATCTACTTTGTACCTAGCTTCAAGATTCCCATTCCTAGCTCGATGATGCCTGATATCAGTGTCAGGATAATAGCCATTGTGGGGTCCTTCTCTCCGGTAGGCAAGGAAGGTGCAATGTCCGTGCCAAATGTGGCTGTCATGAGAGACATGATCGCGGTTGGTCCCAGTGTGATATCTTTGGCAGTGCCCAGAAAACAGTACACAAAGCAACCCATGAATGCCGAGTAGAGTCCATACTGTGGCAAATAGTACAAAGAGATAACATAGTTTTAAAATATATTATTTGATCATATATGTAATATTCATCAATTACTTAATAAAATCATGAACCAGAGATAGGACATCGGGTGAAAGATGCCAGAGAATCTGATCAAAGAGAGTAAGTATTTTTATTGCCCATAAATTAAACGATTGTAAGATGCTTATTGACTGTTTTGTCATTAATTGACTGCAGAGTGAGGAAGTGGGAGACGAGGAGAAGTAGAGCGTCTTTTCTAGAGTGAATCTCGTGGCTGGCACTTGGCTGTGAATGAAGATTAATTATAGAAATTATCCATAATTTGGCTACGTTGCCTCGAACAAAAACCCTTCTTCTGGTCAACACAGACAATGCTGTTTTACATATTGGATTCAATAGCTTGGTCTCAGATCTGTTGTAACGCAACCAAGGCATCCGTGCATCCTGTGCCTTTTGTTAATCCGTACTGTGCTTTACTTAGCCAGAATTCAGTTCATGTGCCAGTTCCTTTTAAAGACATGTATTATTTTGGCGCCTGTACTGTTTAGGTTGACACATTTGGTCTTGTCCTGTCTAGTCTTGCTTCGTCTTTCCCGTAATTCTAAGAAGGCGTTGAGTCATGACATCTCTCTACTACTTCACGGGCCATTTGTTGCCACTTCTATCTACCCGTTGACATAACCTCGGTCTCCTTCAAGGTTTTGCCAGACTGCTTTCAAACATCATCTGTCCAAGACCTTTTGGAGAGACCTCTCTTGTTCTTATCTGTGGCTGTGCCTTTTAGTATCTTGTTTGGTATATCCCCCCCCCTCCTCCACCCAGCTATCGTAGTGCATGGCCATACTACTAGAGCATGCGTGCTTTTGCAACTGACAGGAGCGCTTTGACCCGACACATTACGATATTCTGTTGCAAACGTTGACATTTGTGACGCGGTCCTAGTATCTTATTACAACAATGTGTATGAAACATCTTATCTTCGTCACTTAGATATTTGGCGCCAATTCAGTATTCAGCGTCTCACACGCGTAGGGGTACACTGAGATGGTTAATGTTTGCATTAGTTTCATCTTAGTTTGATCTTAGTGACATGTTCTTGTCTTTCCACAATGAATGTATTGAAGTGAGGTTTTTGCTTGTGCAAATCGTATTCTTAGCCGTCTTGGTCCCCTCTGTTCTGATTACAGATCCCAGATATTTGAATTGCCTAAGTACTTATTGTTCCTCAATATGTTTGCCATCTATATTGTAATGTACCCTAACTAATGATCAACTGTCGCTTTGTCCTTTCTTCACAACAATCGGAGCATAGCGTCATCACTGCAGTTGGCTTTCTTTAGTTTCCCTGCATCAAAGCACTTTGAGCGATTTCTCAACAGTAGATTGTGTTTCAACTTATTTTTCGCGGTCAAGTCGCTAGCTCCATTCACAACTCTCCAAAATCGCCCTGTTTACGACATGCACAAAGGTCGAGTGACCAATTCTTTGCTCCCCCTTCCCACTTGTTACGACATGCACAGATATCCAGTGACTTATTCTTTGTTGCCCCCTTGTTACGACATGCACAGAGGTCCAGTGACCAATTCTTTGGTTCCTCCCCCCTTTGTTACGACATGCACAGAGGTCCATTGACCAATTCTTTGGTTCCTCCCCCCCCCCTTGTTACGACATGCACAGAGGTCCAGTGACCAATTCTTTGGTTTCTCCCCCCTTTGTTACGACATGCACAGAGGTCCAGTGACCAATTCTTTGGTTTCTCCCCCCTTTGTTACGACATGCACAGAGGTCCAGTGACCAATTCTTTGGTTTCTCCCCCCTTTGTTACGACATGCACAGAGGTCCAGTGACCAATTCTTTGGTTCCTCCCCCCCCCCTTGTTACGACATGCACAGAGGTCCAGTGACCAATTCTTTGGTTTCCTCCCCCCCCCTCCTTATTACGACATGCACAGAGGTCCAGTGACCAATTCTTTGGTTCCTCCCCCCCCCTTGTTACGACATGCACAGAGGTCCAGTGACCAATTCTTTGGTTTCCCCCCCCCCCTCCTTATTACGACATGCACAGAGGTCCAGTGACCAATTCTTTGGTTTCCCCCCCCCCCCTCCTTATTACGACATGCACAGAGGTCCAGTGACCAATTCTTTGGTCCACAGTAAGGACCGTAGCACCGACTCGAGGAATGATTGACTTATTTTATTTTTTTAATGGTTTTCATTACTGAGAATCAGCTCGTAAATACTTGTACATCATGTTTTTAAATGCTCAATTTTTAAATGTTTCCTCTTCGCGCCCTGACAAGGACGTGAAGTGATTGGTTATAGTTGCTTTCCTCATTTCCCGAGCGTGTTGATGAAGGTGGGCCGTGATCCTCCAGGCGTCTGTTTTGTCCGGCGTCATCTGCGTATCGCTCACTCCCACATGAATTGCATAGATCCGTCCCCTCGTTAGCCAGGCTGCCACAAAAACAGCCCGTTTTCAGGAAGATCTACGAAGAATTGAAAGGGGGAGGGGGAGGAGGTAGTGGGAGGGGGGATGGGGGGGGGCCTTGGCCAATATAATTTACTTGGCCCCGACTAACATGTCTGACCCTTATCTGTTGTCTAGCCAGCCGTTAGTCTACTCTCCTCAAACATGTATGTCAATATGTATGTGTCTTCTGCTTGTAATGTCAAAGTTATTCATCTTCAAGTCGCATGCATATTTATATAAAACGTTATTGCCCATCGCAAAGCGATGATGGCCACAACATCAGACGGGTTTGTCTTAAACATGTGACGTGCGCTGTATGAGGATTACAGTGTGAAAGGATGTTCGCTGGTCATCAATCTCATTCTTATCCTGAGTTACCTTGGATCAGTTGCAGGGCTATTGGTAGAGACGACTGGGGGTAACTCTGGATGCAGGCACTCTGGGCTTACCTCCTGTGAGACCAGGGGTCGCTTGAAACTTGCTGGGTACCATCGCCCACCGTTTCCGTTCATTACAGTTATATATATATAAACGCACACATGCACATCATTGTCCCTGTTACCATCCTTACAAACTATAAACACCAGTTACGTTTTCCTTTAGGGGCAAATGTTCCTCGATCAATAAATGATTCTGAGTGTTATGGGCAAGTCTCAATATATAAAATTACAATACTAGTCCCTGTCTGCCTTTAGTAGTGCATAGTCAATCAAATGAAAGATAGTGATTTATTCTCATCGCTAATTTGACTGGTCATTCATTACCTGCGGTGGCAGATTAGCAACTTGTGCGTATGCCAAACCCTGTGGAATGACTGTCAACCCAACTGTGAGTCCAGCTATCAAGTCGGCCTGGAAAGTGCCGAACCTGTCAACGAAACAAATAATATAGTTACATATAAACAGCAAATGCCATTTCATATCTAAAGAATACATTTTCTCCAAAGTATCACTCGAAATAGTACAGAGAGATTAGGCGAAGATTAGTCAACAAAGTTCACATAGACCAATAATGATTTGACAGAAACATATAGAAGTGCAGAAAATCATGTACATGTACTTTATAGACTGTAGAAAGGCCTATGACAATGGAATCCATGATAATAAACCAATTACATGTCTGGAAAATATGGATGAACTCAACAATACTCAGTAACATAAACTGGTAGCAAACTGCGATTATTTCTTCTAGGCAGCGTTAATCATCATGTATATATATAACAAGAGGAGTGTGAATATTACATTTTCTGTTTAACATTTACAAAGACAGACTTATTCAACAAATTTACGACATGTCAGGCCTCATTATCGATAAATAATCTCAGATATGCGGATGACACTGTCATCTGGCTGACGGAGATCTGCAGTGACAGAAATTAATGATTCAAGTAGAGGACAAAAAACAGGCGCATGGGACAAACATTCATTCAATGAAAACATGTATCGCTTCCTGTGAAGCTTAGATTGAAGTAAGTAAGTAGCATGTCATCTTCAGAATGTCGCTTCTGACAACCCCCAACCTATTTTGCTGTTATAAGTTTCTTGGCAAGTGTGCAGTGCGGTAGGTTGCCATTACTTTCCGTGCGTGGAGAAGCGAAAAAACACCTATGTCTGTCAAACTGGACACGAGCGTCCGTTTGATGCATAGGTCTTTAGCAAATAAACGCATATTCTTCCTGTATTTGACTATATGTGCAAGCTCACGTATTCCCAGTCTGTGTGTGTGTATGTGTGTGCGTGCGTGCGTGCTCGTAAAGTCTCTACAATAGTTGTAAATCATGTATAAGCTATTTTTGTCATGGATATTAATTTATTACATGGTTTTAGCACCACTGCCTCACAGAAAGCATGTCGTAAGAGGCGACTAACTGTATGACATGGCATAACACCGGCCATGGTTAGGGAATTTATTAAGAGCAGCATAAATGACACGTAATACGATACGGGTCTACTTTCCTCTAGTGTTTGAGTCTATTAAGATGAACTGGCACATCGGTTAACCCTACTCCACAGCACTTGCCCCAAATTAGCAAAGTAATAAGCTGCTCGAACCTAGCCCACTAAGCAGGAAATGTTCGTCTCGGCTACATCCAGCGCACGCCAGAACTAAGACCTGCACAAGGCATCTACCCCTGTAGAAGTGCATTTCGACTAAGATATGGTTTTAGATGAAAAGCTAAAATTACTTCACATGAACATTATTTGGATTATATTACACATCATAGGAGGAGAACTTAGATGCTAGTCCAGTCAGGCACAAAATACTGACCAGGACGTCGAGTAAGTGTCAAGCACAATACACAGACCAAGACCACAATCTCTTCCATGTAGCGTTCCCTGGAAACAGGCTGTTTTCAAGGAAGCCTGACTAACGAGATGTGGATTGATGTGATCCCCGAAGTAGTGAGGGCCACGCAGATGAAGCCAAGCAGAGCACAACAACCCGGAGGACCTTAATCCACCCTCATCAGCACGCTCGGGAAGTGAGACAGTTACTACAACCCGCCACTTAACGTCCTTTTCAGGGCGAACAAAAGAGTAAACCTAACTGTTGTGGGCATTAAGCAACAACAACAATAACAACAACACGCCAGAGGCGACAAGCACTTTCTCGCCAGTAATTTGCATTTTTATGGCTGTAACAAAATTCATGAAAAAAATAAGAAATCTGAACCGGACCAGGATTCGAAAAGATAGCGATCAGACTTGAACAATGACCTGGAAAGTTAGAAAATTGTTCATTCTGCATGTGTGTCTTCTGTAGATAAACCCTTTTAAAGAAAAAATAAATATATGGTAACATAGATGCATTACCCCATCATGCATTACCTTTAATATCGTTATCAACAAAATATTTGTATAGGGCTTTCGAGCAATTTAGACGAAAAGACCCTCAAAGAAAAAGAAGTTTACAGACAAACAAGAAAAAAAACCACTGAATATAATTGTCAAATAGAAGTGTACAGAAAGCAAACACTGAACATGATTTGTTTACGGCCAACCGAACAACAATATCAACAAAAAGCAGATCAAACAGCACCACCTCCTGCTCCACCGATCCAACCTGAGGTAATACAAGCCTATTGATGCATTTCTCCCCTGCACCCCCACATGTTATAGATTTGAAATGGATAATGATTATTATTTACCCAAGCTCACATCAGAGATGATGAAGATCAAGTTTCTCCTCTACTCTTCAGGTATTATGTGAGGGATCAAACTTCTCCTCTACTCTTCAGGTATTATGTGAGGGATCAAACTTCTCCTCCACTCTTCAGGTATTATGTGAGGGATCAAACTTCTCCTCTACTCTTCAGGTATTATGTGAGGGATCAAACTTCTCCTCTACTCTTCAGGTATCATGTGAGTGATCAAACTTCTCCTCTTCTCTTCAGGTATCTTGTGAGGGATCAAACTTCTCCTCTACTCTTCAGGTATCATGTGAGTGATCAAACTTCTCCTCTACTCTTCAGGTATCATGTGAGTGATCAAACTTCTCCTCTACTCTTCAGGTATTATGTGAGTGATCAAACTTCTCCTCTTCTCTTCAGGTATCATGTGAGGGATCAAACGTCTCCTCTACTCTTCAGGTATTATGTGAAGGACCAAGTTTCACCTCTACTCTTTGGGTATCATGTTAGGGATCAAACTTCTCCTCTACTCTTCAGGTATCATGTGAGGGACGAAGTTTTACCTCTACTCTTCAGATATCATGTGAGGGATCAAGTTTCTCCTCTAGTCTTCGGGTATATGAGGGATCACGTTTCTCCTCTACTCTTCAGGTATCATGCGAAGGACCCAGATTCTCCTCTACCTTCAGGTATCATGTAAAAACCCAGATTCTCCTCTACCTTCAGGTATCATGTAAAAACCCAGATTCTCCTCTACTCTTCAGCTATTATATGAAAACCCAGATTCTCCTCTACCTTCAGGTATCATGTGAAAACCCAGATTCTCCTCTACCTTCAGGTATCATGTGAAAACCCAGATTCTCCTCTACCTTCAGGTATCATGTGAAAACCCAGATTCTCCTCTACCTTCAGGTATCATGTGAAAACCCAGATTCTCCTCTACCTTCAGAGATGATCTGGGGTACCCATGTTCTCCTCTACTCTTCGTTGATCATGTGACGGACCCAGTTTCTTCTCTAACTTCAGGGATCACGTGAAGGACATATTCTCCTCTACCCTTCCTTGATAATAAGAAGTCACATATTCTCATCTAGCATCGAGATCATTTGTGGGACTGTCGATTTTGTAATTGCAGCCGAAATTTTGCTGCTTTTATTGCGGCTATGTAATGTTTATGTAAGATTAATTAACAGACTCACTACACAGAGCCGATGTATCGGTTTCCAAACGTTTTCACAAAGCTTTAACTGTTGTCAAGATTTTACACAAACGTGTCTCCATACCAAGTGTTCCTAAATTTATTAAATATACCTCTACTTCCTAGTATCAGTTTTACAGTGCAAGGATAAATGTCTTCAGAGGTCCAAATTATTCCCCATTGAATTAGTTTTCACTGAGCTAAATGACTTAAGAGCAGCACTCTGCAAACTGTGCCAGCAGTCCGCACCAAAAAGGGTAGTGGTACAGTGGGTCCCATCACACTGCAACATCCAAGGCAACGAGGAGGCAGACAGACTGGCAAAATAAGGTGCAAGACTACCACAAACAGATACTAGTATGATGTACGAAGAGTCAAAACGGCTTATCAAAGCCAGATACATGACCAAATTGGAAACCGAACATACTGGTTACACTAAAAACGATGCATATTACCAGTTGAACCGAAGAGAGCAGGTCGTTGTCTTCAGACTTCGCACTGGCCACAATAGACTGAGGTACCACCTATTCAACAAATTGAAGATAGGTGGTACCGACGAATGCCCGTGCGGTACCGGTAAAATGACCGCTGAACATCTGCTGCAGAACTGCCCGACATACGAGGATCAGAGAGAGCAGATGTGGCCATCACCAGTGGAACTGCAAGACAAGCTCTATGGCAGTGGCGACAGCCTCAGGATGACCGCCGCTTTTTTAGAAAAAATAATGGTTACTGTCTGACTGCGTACGAAGAAGAAGAAGAAGAAGAAGAATTAGTTTTCCTAAAGTTAAGTAGTAACAAACAGATTCTTCATAGCGAAGGTTGTATTCTAGATTACTGAAGTTAGTACCTGTATTTTGGCAGCCATTTCACAATGGGAAACTTGGACAGAGCATTCTGTAGGGTGAAAGTCTCGCGGCAACACCGTTTGGAGCGTTCCTTGATGGAGAGTTTCCCTGACACCTCATCCCCTCTTTCGAAGTCATCGTCGTCCCTGCTTCGGCGACCATCGGACGTTATTTGTCCGTTATGAGCTGGCTGAAAGAACCAAATATTCATGACATCAGATGACACTAACAGTTACATGTATGTAGAGTGTAGAGCAGGTGTGTATGTGCATAATAAGCTGTACTATTCTGAAACATGTTTATCTCTGACAAAAACATAGACAACATTAGGAAAGAAAGGTTTACAGAAAAATGAATTTGAAACTCCAAAGAGATCAAATCCGACACGAAAAATACAATTGTCAACCCAAAGGTTGGTACTGCTAAAGGTTTGAATTTGGAGGATAGCAAAGTCGTTACCAAAACAGATACGAATAGTCATTCTGAACAAACAGATGTTGGGTCTGGAATGTGGTCAATTCGTCAACCTAAAGCAACACATTGACGATGGTCACAGTGCTGATTTTCATCGCTCTCATGGTGGCATTCAACATTATAAGCCACCGAAGATAGGACCGGTCCAAAATAATCTTGGAGTTTTCAGGTAAAACGAAGAAAAGTGAGCTTGAATCTGTTAAGATGAACAAGAACATGGGTCAACCAACCCCCCACCCCTCTCCTCTCCCGCTAACCGTAAGCGAGTGTCCCAAGGCAGCCGAGAATTAAGCTGATCCATCCTAGCCCGCTAAGCAGAAAATCATTCTCCCGGCTACATCCAGCTCATATCAGAGCTGGGACCTGCACAGTGGCATTTGCCTCTTGTAGAAATACAGGTCGGACTAAGAACTAAGAACTGACAAACACTGCATGGGGAACATCCCAACGGTGCTAAGAACGTCAGCAGAATAATACGCCGCAATTGTATGGAACGAGTCTTCAGACACAAGAAAAATGTCGATGAATTAGTGTGCCTCTAAGCTTATATGAAAGATAATTAATTGTGCTTTGATATGATATCAATCGTCACAATATCGTATTTTCATTTTTTCTCCGCTTTCGATATTCTCATTGTCTAGATACGTAAATAGCACGATTCTCAGAGAAATTCATACTTCATGAGAATTTCGCAAGTTTTTAATTTAACAAAAATGAGCTCACGCTGTGATTCCACATGAAAAAGCAGATCACTTTGTGATAACAAAAATATTTTCAGAAAACGGTATACAGAAAACTTATTAACATGT